>JAUMHL010000003.1:17212693-17225407 GCA_032362345.1 Sandelia bainsii
GCAGAGTTCCAAGGCAAAAACCACTGCTGACCAAAAAGAACATAAAGGCTCGTCTCACTTCTGCTAAAAAACATCTTAATGATCCCCAAGACTTTTGGAAACATGTTCTGTGGGCTGACAAAAACAAAGTTGAACTTTTTTAAAGGTGTGCATCCTGTTAAATCTGGCGTAAAACTACCACAGCATTTCATAAAAAGAACATCATACCAACAGTCATGACCTTAAAAAGGTGGTTCATGCACAGAAACCTTCCAACGTGGCTTAATTAAAACAATTCTGCAAAGAAGAGGGGGCCAAAATTTCTCCACAGCAATATGAAAGACTCATTGCCTGTTATCGCAAACGCTTGATTGCAGTTGTTGCCGTCAAGGATGGCCCAAACAGTTATTAAGTTTAGGGGGCAATTACTTTTTCACATAGGGCCATGTAGGTTTTGGATAGTTTTTTTTCCTTAACAAATAAAATCATCACTTAAAAACTGCATTTTATGTTTACTTGGGTTATCTTTGTCTAATATTTAAATTTGTTTGATGATCTGAACCTTTTAAAGTAAAAAATTAGGAAGGGGGCAAACACTTTTTCACACCACTGTACAGTTGATTGGCAAAGGACCTTGTTCTTTGTAAAAAAAGTTTTGTTTAACTAACATTTAGAATTGGTCATGTTATTATTTTATTCCACACTGTGGACCCTTTTTCTGATTACTTCTACTATTAAAATTTCTGTTGAAATGTCTGCACAAGAAGTATTGACAACTTCAAATTACTCCTCTCCGCACGTTCTGTCTGACACCTATTTCCTTTCAACACTGTCTGTGTCTCTGTCGCATACTCACACACACAGCCACACACACACACACTCACTGGCGTACATACACACACACAGTTCTAAGTCTCTTGCGTCTTGTCACACACACTTTGGTTTTCTGGGGCTATCAAAGTGCTGAGTGCAAACTCTCTCCTCCAAAAACTGTCACATGTCGCCAGAGGTGTCTCGCTCCCTGCAGTAACCCTCTGAGCTCCTGGCACAAGAACAAGTCATTATTTCCATGGTAAAGGTCAGACGCTCTGTCACCTGACTCTAAAGTGGAGCTGACTGGAGTTGCCCCGAGACAATGACCAAAGGTCAGTTTTCTGTTTTGCCTCTCATTCAGTTAGTATGGATGTGAAGAGGATGTGCTGCTCCCAGATCTGCCCATGAGCTGCTTTTGGTGACAGTGGCTTCTAGACATGGAGGTTCAGATAACTGGCTGCGGGGAGCTCAGTAATGAGCCTCAGGGTCTGTAATGTGACACATCTTCAAGGAGGAATATTTTAATAGGGCAATTACAGCGACGGAGAGGATGTTTTGTGTAGATGAGTGATTGTTGTGGAGGGGAGCTATGTTAAGGAATTCAATGGCATTTAACTCCATTATCTATTGTGTGGCTCAGTAGTGAGAGGATTTTCAATATCATTACAGTCTCATTTCAGTTTGTCTTCGTGTGAGTGGTCTGACCCAACAGTGCAGGTCACATAATGCTTAAGACTTGTATTTGCAATTGCTATTTAATATTATGCAGAAAGTAAGTAGATAATTGGATGTAGCCATAGACTCCTTTTGTGATCTGACAGTTTGGGGTGGAAACCATGAATAAGTCCGTCCACAAATTGGTTCAGTCCACCTTTATAATTTGGAGTTACTTGACATATATGATGTTAAAGAATAGTCTATTCTGATAGGTAGTGCATTTAAGAGCAGTAAATAATTAAAGAGTGCGGTTAAATCCAGCACAAAAACACACTGCTGTTTAATTCAGCACAATTCATATGCTCAGTTTCATTTCAAGATTCCGCCCCAGGCAATGCCTCGAACTCATCCGACCACCACTTCTGACCCACTCAGACTTATCAACCGCAAGGCTAACCAGTCAGCAGTCTGACACCAACCTGGCTCGCCTGCCTCAATTTAACAATGCACCTCTCTCCCCTTCAATCATCCAAAGTGGTCTGACTATAGATGAGGTTAACTACAGCATAAGCCCCACTTCCAGGAGTCACCAGGGCCAATTATATCAGCCTGACTACTCTTCCCAACCTGAGCTCCATAGTGTGGAAAATTTAGTTCCACTGGCTGCATCACTGGGGACAGAACAGGCTAGTGCTGTCTGGAGCCTGAGCCAAGAGCTGGCCAATTTGGCATTCAGAGGTCTACGGAGAATAAGCCTGATGAAATATATATATGATCTTCTTCAAACATGTATTGTTCCGCGATGCTGTATCTTATCAGGCTGGCTCCCGCCTGATGTCTTCCAGCCTTGGCAGACTGACACTCTACAGCGCAGATTGTGGGAGGCCTATGCACAAAGAATGCCAAGGTTCTCTCAGTGCTTCTGATTGCAATCACAAAGTAATCAGTTATTCATGCAGGAGAGAAATATATCCTGCTCATGGAGACAACAATGGAGCTGATGACACACAATAGGCTCACTGTAACATTGATCACCTGGCTTTTCATGGTTCAAACCAAGTCAGAGTTTTACTACAAACACCCTTTACTGTCAGCTTTAATTAACTAGCTTTAGTCTGATCAACAGGAGCCAGTCTGAAACTTGCCATTTATCTCTGTACCAAAGAGCCCGTCACTATCTTTGTTTTTCCTCAGACCAAGCACATCAGCAGAACACTGCTGACATCTACCTATCACATGGAGAACTGCACTCAGCCATGTAAATTTCGACCTGGGTAACTTAACCAGTATCTAAGAATTACACTGATGCACCAGCAGTTGATCAGATCAAACAATGAGATGTGAAATTTATACTCATCCTCATTCATAATGAAGACTGTATTCAGATCCTTTCTACACTGAGATTGTAGTTATGAGCAACACATTGATTTCAACAAATGCAATTAAGAAGAATACACACAGACAGAGTAGATATAATTTATTAACCAATATGGCAATTTATACAGAGAAGCAAAGACAGATGAAATGTTTCAGTGATGATGCTTCTGCTTGAACTGTAATCCACAGTAGCCGCATGTGCCCACTTTTGTGTCTTTATCCTGGAGGTAAAGTTTGTAGAAAACAGTTGAGTTAGTATCTGCAATTTTGAAACTCTGTATAATCTGCTGTTAAGATGATTATAGGAATAATCCATCAGTAGGAAATGCCGTGCCAATGGATTTTCATTTGTTCAGAATCTGCATGCCTCAAAAGGCTATTTGTGTTTTAGCAGTACCTTGGTTTCCTAATGTAAACATTAAATCCAGTTTACTTAATTAGAGTAAAGTTATTATATGTCAGAGAAAATAATTATTCTTGGAATGACAGACCACTTAAATGATGTGATCACTTTAGTGTGTGCACACCCTTACAAGGTTGATGTAAACTTTGGGATGACCCAGAGCTCCTCCACCTCCATCACAGGACACAACTCTGTCCTCAATGTCAGTTACTGGCTCCTCTGCCACCAACTGGATGGCAAAGTTCTTGTTCACCTTTACATAAACGATAAGATATCTGTCATAATCAACTGAGTAAAGACACAGTGAGACTGTTATGATGTGTATAATTGATGTTTTGATCAATTACTGTTTTCACATGTTGTTTTACTATAAAACCAATAGCCACCAATTGGGGTGAGACATCCAGGTTTCAGCACATGGTAAAATGAGGAAGAGCAATGAATTTGAGAACAAGCTCTTAATTTTGTTTTTTATAATGTGTATATTATCAACGTGTGCAAATATGACAGTTAATAGCAGGTGCACATGGCAGTAACATAGTCTGACATTTGAGAACAACAAACACAGATTTGCTAAGAGTTAGCTGGTTGCATTTTAATGTCATATGAGCTTTATTAACTTCTCACCTCTTTCTGTCTGCCAACGAATCTGGCTCGCCTGGGATCATTTCCATCAAACACCTGAGAGGAAAACACTAAAATTATAAATCTCACTAGAAGCCAACAGCAGTGCACAGTGCTAATTCTCTAATAGCTTTACTAGTCTGTTTTTTTCGGACGTTGTGTTTGGCTAGCTGAGGCAGCAGGTAAAAAACGCACATAAAACTTTTTGTCCACAGTTACTGAAATGTATAAGTGTTATGATTACGGGCCGACGACTGTTAGAAAGAAATATTAAAAACAAAGTGGCATGGAGAACTGTCCGATAATGGAAGTGACGGACTAACTGCGTTAGCTGCATTGACACAAAGCTAATGTTCGCTTACGTTTGTCAGCTCAGTATTCTTAGTAGCAGAGAACTCGCTCGCTCGAGAATCGCTTTTAAACTTACCTGGCCAGTGTGAGTGATAGCTTCGCCAGTACTGGAGACCTCTAAGCTGTAACGGTGAGCAGGAACAGCAGACAACCTTAAAGGTGAAACAAGCGCCTTAGCATTTTTACTGAAGGACAGAACTCTGCCGAGTGTGGCCGCCATGTTTACAACAGCCTCTTTTCCCAGGATGCCTTGCGAAGAACACTTGTACTACTGGAATATTGGTGTCCTGAGTTTTGCTTCACAGGTTCAAACTATTTTAGAACGTGTAACAGTTTCACCATGATATTCAATAATTTAATTATCACATATAGTTATATATTATAATATTTACAAATACTACTACGGCCATGTTGTAGTTAAAAACTGATAATAGCGAGAGAAGCTAAACTTGTCCAAACTCAGATAGGGAAACAAGCTGAGAGGCTAATGTGAGGGTTCACTGTTCATAAACTGCTGTCGCAACCCGGAAGCTGTTGTAGGTCATAAGCAAGAACAGCGTCGCTATCGTGTTGTGGCAAATAAAACGCAACATCCAGGGATATAAGCCCTGTTTTAAACCCCCAACGACTCTACAAGGTTTGTCTACGTTCTTTGGTTGTGTGATAAGACTATGTCATATGGGGTACAAAGCTGTGGTCCGTTTTTACGTCTAGTTGTGGCGCTAGCAGGTCATCTCTTGGCATGCTTGTCTCCTTGGCATGTTGCACACTGCATCAGTCTGTAGTATTTAGCTACATTTTCTGTTACACAGAAAACATCTCTCTTGTACAAGGCTTCGGGTGGCTTTGCATTAAGTCGCTCGGGATTTTTGAAGCTTGGCAGTATAGGACGTGCAGCTTCATTTCGACGATAGTTGACGTATAATTGTAATAAATAAATTGTATAAATCTTGACTGATGTGACAAAATCAGATACCAAAACATTCACATATATACACATTTTAATTGTATGTTATTTTCGTTTATGTGTGCCTGTAGTATTGCATATTAACGTGGTTGTGGTTGTGAGCATTCATTAAGACAGATTCAGTGTTAATATTTCTTAATTCAAAGAACAATTTCAGTTGCAACATCACATTATATTTAAAGCAGCAGCTTTAAACCAGAAAACACTTAATTCAAATCAAAATATGTCATTTCAGTTTTAATTGTGCCTGTGCTTCTCTGCAGCCTTTCACACAATGGCACCCCTCCTGTTGAAGCACCTGGCTACCTCCCTGGCTCGCCAAATGGTCCAGATGAGTCGGTTTAATGTGACATCCTCACCAGCAACTAGCGCTTTCAGATGTTTCTACACTCTCACCACAGCTCCTCGCACATTGCTGCTTTCGACAGCCAGAAACGGCTCCATCCAGCTGCCCTCATCTGGCTCCTCTGTTCAGTGTGGGCCATCGCTGTCAGGGCAGTGTCAGCATTTCGCCTGCATCCAGCCTTCTGCAGGGATGAAAACCAAGTCTGCCCTGAAGAGGCGCTGCAAAGACTGTTTCTTTGTCCGGCGGAGGGGACATTTGTTTGTGTTCTGCAAAACAAATCCAAGACACAAGCAGAGGCAGGGCTGAAATGTGTCACGTTGAAGTATTTTTCAGAATATTGCTTTGCAATTGTGGATATTAATGGGAACTGTGTTGCAATAATAAATTGTTTGGCTGAAGAATGTTTAGTTTTTTCACGTTTACTTTGTTTCCATCTTACCAGCAATGGCCAGAAATACATGTTTTCCCATATGAAATAACACAGTTATACCAGTCTGATAACTGGTCTTATTTTTTTCAATTTCCAAAAATATATATATATGGCAAACATAGTTAATGTGACAATAGTTAAAATTAAGTTAAGCTTCCAAAACGTTTTGTTCCTCTATCAACAACTGCATGCTTCAAATAGTAATTTTTAAATGTTAACTAATTAAAAGAGTCTTATTTTTCATACTCAGCATTACATTACACAGCAGACATACAATTCAAATTTACTTCCATCCGTCAAGGAACTAAAACAAGTCCAGTTGCCATTAAAAAAAACGTTTTTTTGAGATAACCATGACCTGGATGACTGAGAATCTTCACAGATACTTCCATCATTCTTCCACATGAGGGAGCCAAAGTCTTCATAGCATGAATTTAGACTAACCTGTAACCTTAATAGTCATAGGGCATCTTTTATTCTAACAAGTGTTACCTGTTGTTGATGTCTTAGATAACCCAGTGATTCCTAAAAATCATAACTGACTAACTGTACAGAATTCAGTTTTACAGATCTATTCTCTGAGGCCATATGACAAACTAGGTATTCATCCTGAAATCTAAAGCCATCACTTGTTTCATAGTATTATCACTGAAGGAAAAGAAGCGTGATGCACTCAACAGTACTGCCACAACAAGAGATGCAAACAGGTCGTTCATGGAGACCTGCTTGGTTTGGAAGGTGTTTGACAACAAACACTAAGTCTGCAGGTGATGGAGGAACGAGAAACAAGAAGAGACCGACGTGTCCACTTACAGTGTACTATATTATTTCATTTGAAAGTTTGTACAGCTCATTTCTCAAGCGCAAAATAAGCTGGTATTGATTCCATATTTTACATTATTCTAAAGCATATCACTGAAGCACATGATTGTGGATGGACATGTAGTAGATGCTTCTTATGGCATCTTTGTGACTCCAAAAATGTCATCCTACATGAAGCGTTCTCAGATTCCCTGCATTGTAGTAAATCACTGGCATTAGGACTATCACGACTGATCACTTTATATTTCTAGATGACAGGTGAGCTTCATAACACCAAACTGCAGACTACATTTTTTTGTGAGGCGTTGACAAACCACCCATCCCAGGGGAACAATGAAGATCTGTGGTTTTCAGACACAACAAAGTATGTTTTAATGGGCTAGACTGTGTCATCTAGAAATAAAAGACACACATCAGAAACTGATGGGTGGATCAAAAAGGAAACTCTGCTTGAAATAATCTCACTGAAGGCCAATCGCCACAAACATCTCAAACAGACTAACCGCAGAGAGTCTCAGAATTCTTATCGTATTATCAGTGTGTTTTACAGTATGTGAGTGTGCATGTGTCTGTGATTCTCTGTTAGCGCTTAGTGGTTCAACTTGTATATTTCAAAAACGTGTGTTGACGCGCGGGTCCCCCACAAGCTTTCCAGTTAAGTTCGCTCGCCTTCAAAATAAAAGCTGGAACATGCTGCGTCCAGTAGTGCAATGTTTCTGAGTATACCAAAAATTAATGTATAGCTTGAAATAAATATAGGGGGGAATTTGGGGAAAAATTGGTAGATTTTATGGCGTTTATATAGTATTCCTACATAATTATTATTTCAAAGATTTGGTTTAGCATTTTAAATAAAATCTTAAAGCATTTTCACCCTTTCTTTTTATAACAGGAAGTCGCATCGTTAGCTCTCGCGTTAACTTGCAGGCGAGTCCAGCTCGTCTCCTCCTCACATAACATCAGTCCCTCCTGTAGTCAGAGGAGGGAGAGCGGTGTGGAAGTAAATTCACTTCCACGATATAAAACAAAGAATTCAACGGTGGTTACGGGACATTTTGGATACGACTTTTCATTCTTTTCACCTTTTCAGAAATGAAGTCGTCAAACAGTCGTTCCTCCGGAGTGGGTCGAAACCCCTTCCTCCACGAGCTTAAATTCACCATGACAGAGAAAATAAAGGTAAGACAGTTAATATAATGAATGGAAAATGTGTTATTTGAAGTTAAATATCTTGTTTGTTCATTTGAAACTACTGCCATGTAGCTTATCCACGTTGTGTGTATTTCGTGTATTCACCACACGTTAACTCTGCCCAGCTTCTCTGGGCTGACAGTAACGTTACACTGTGTGACACAAACTTTTGGAAAACAGCTTTTTTTTACTCTCCTGGTTGTGGATAATAACAATGGAAATGACAAAGAATTCATGACCTTAATTTGATAGCCTACTAAAATACACATTACACGTTTAGTTCATGTAGATTCTCCTCAGCCTGTTTGCAGGAGTTTATACTTCATTGTTGAGTGTGGAGGGAAAAACTACCTTATACCATATGTATTAAGTCTTAAAGTCACTTTAGATGTTTCTGTAAAAGAAACCCCTACTGGCACATATGTTTTGGTTTAGAATTTTTAACTATTTAGCCCTCAGTGGAGCTCTCTCAACTCAGAGAGGGAGCAGCAACACCTGTGTAGCCCCACTGATAGCTTAGATAGCAAAACTTTTTTTTTTCTCACATACATTTTTCTTTTTTTTTTCTTTTGTCATCCACATGTAATTTCAGCGCTGCCCTGTTTGCTCCATTGTGAGTGTTACATGATAGTTGTGGTGTCATTATTGGGCCAGTCACTACCCCACATTTCCCTGAATCAGTTTGCAAAGTCAGAGTTGAATCTTGATTGAATTTGCATGTTAGACATTTGCATTCGATTTTTGAGCAACACACCTGCTGCTAATGGAAAGGGTTTCTACCAAATGCAACTGAAACCCAAACATTAGCTTATAACGCTGCATCCAATTGAATAAGAGCATACAGTATTTACACTTGGGTGTTAGCACAGAGATGAGCAAGCAGACAGCTAACCAAGTTTTGTGTGTACTCGGATAGTCCTCATTAGAATGGATCTGTTTCCAGGATGGCATAGCAAGAGATACTAATGGTTTGGGTTAGGTTAAAGTCAGTGTTTGTGATCTGTCCAGACGCACGTTTAGGCCATTGTACTGACTCTGCCACTGTTAGTATAGCTACATCTTAAATCAACCACTGAAGTTGATTTAATCTCTCTTGTGGAGGACAGTGTTCAGGCTGACATGCTTCTTCATCAATCTGTCTTAGTGAGTGGTAAGATCTGCTGACAGCATGGATATTCTTGATAATAGCTTCTCATAAGTCTGACTGTCCAGCAGTTGAAAGTAGTTGAAGCGCAATGGAAAGAAGTAACAAAAGTATTGTTCTGCAGAAACACATTTCATTTTTTGCAGTTAGACAGATAAGAGGAGGAAGTGCACTCTCTCTCCTCTACTGCAGCAGGTTTATCAGTTTCCCCATAGCCCCAGGTCCCATATGTGTTTTCTTTTATTCAAAGCAAAGAATACAAAGCGCAAGGTTCAGGAAACCAGCCTTTATGTTGAGATCACTGGTTTCTAACAACTGAGCAAGTGGTGAACCTCTGTCTTTTCCTTTTTAGTTAACATGCTGTTAAAATGGTAAATGGGCTGCACTTATAAAGTGTACCTTAGCGTTTTACACTGGTCCCCATTCACACTCGCACTCACACAGTAGGGGCAATTTTGTCCAAGGACATTTTGGCATATGACAGTAGGAGCTGGGAATTGAACCAGTAACCCCGTGACTGGTGGACAATTGCTCTGCCTCCTACATCTTTTTACTTAAATCATTAGTCTTGCTAGAGTGATATCTAGATTATATATATTTGTCAATTTTTTCATTGAAGTTTGCAGTAGATTGTAAACAGCTGTGTGTGTGTGTATGCCAGATGACATCAGCAGACTAATGACTATAAGCTGCAACATGTGTGTGTCTCAGTCAGTCAGGTGTGTTTCTCCACTTCACACACTTTTCCAGGCTCACATGCACTATTTTAGTCGCACATAAGCAAACATAAGCTCTGGCTTTAGAGCTATGTACAGTATATGACTGCACGAATGACAGGCCAGTTTTACAAGATGTGTGTTTGCTTTTGAATTTTTCGGTTTGTACTGTATAGAGATAGTACATAAGCACATTCTTCCCCCAGGATGTTTGTCTTCCTAGAAATACATTTTCTAGCTTCCTCATGCTCCACGCACAAGCATATTCTTCTCCCTGGCAGCTGATCTTTCTGGAAATATGTTTTCTAACTTAAAGCAAACATAATCAGCAGTACTGAGGACCAGCTAGGTCAGCAAGTGAAACAGACGGACAAACAGTAGCACTAATTCAGCTGAGTCACACATTGCTGAACCGTGAGCATCACACACATGACTGCCAATTCTCAAACACACATAAAAAATACTTATGACGTTCGGTGCAGTGTCTGTTGCTCGTCTGTCTGTGGTGTGTAGGGTCTGTTACATGTTGTTTTTAAAGGCTTAATGCCTTTGGCTCAATTTCCGCTGCTTGTCCTTACTCCTTTCCAGACACGCACTGACAATATAACAAACTGTAGGACAGGTCGAGTGCTTCCTTGGCCCCCATGTGGAAATCAGCACACAATCTCTCCAGCTCATTCAAAACAATTAGCCAAGAGCAATTAGCCATCAGTACAGGGCACAGAGCAGCTGAAAGTGTGCTGGGCCACATTTCACAGGGGAGCTGGATATTATAAGACGTGGCTATGGAAAGTAGGTAGTGGTGTGTCTGAAAACATTGCTGCTCCGTGGAGCCCAGTAACATCGTCCGCTTGAGGTTTCACGTCCAAGATGTGTTAGTGAAATAAAAAATAATGCTGATGACATTACTGAGACATCATCAGGGTTACAGATTTATATTTAGGTGAGATGTAATAAAAGAAATTACACAGGTGAATTTTTCTGTAAGATCTGTTTATTGAGGTAAGGCCGATGGCTCGCTGGCCTTGCTTTACCCGTCTCATATGGCACCAACTGGTGCCATATGTAAAAGCACAATGTTTTTATGTACATGTGTCAGGAGACTGTAGGGCCATCATGGCTTTTTAGAGACTATTTAACAACAGAATGGCCGCACAAAAGTTTTTAAAACCTCCCCACAGACTGAAAGACATTTGTTGCTGTTTTGTCTGTAGATTTTACTTGTGGTAATGGTGCCGACCGTGCTGGGGTAGGAAGAGTGACAACCTGGTGTACATTGCAACACACTACAGTGAATTGGCTTATTTTATCTTACTTCACATTTTAACTAGAGACAGTGAGAAGAGTTAAACATTCAGCAAAATGGGAAGTTTCTACCTGAATGTCTGTACCTGTACTTTTTATGCCTTTTGACATTTTAAGCAGCAATGTATGGGCACGGTAGAGAGCGGCTCAATAAACAGTAAGAAGAACCTATTGGTACAACCAGGTACAATTTAAGAAATCTGTACATTACTGATAAATCCCTAGTTAGCTCTGAAAACTACACATTTGTATGTTCAAAAAAATTGAAGACTAAGCCAAATTTAAGATGACTTCAATGAGATCATCAGAGTAATCAGATTTTTTTCAGACAGACCCCGTTTCACATCCAGAGAAGACAACAGAAAAGAAGAAGTTTTTGAGGGAGGGAGTGCTATATTGGAGGTAGTACAATAACAATGCATTGCATTCAGGGAAATGTTACAATAGGTAACTGTGAATATGCAAGTGAACCCAGCAATGCAGAAGTGTATTATGCAGCAAATCATCAGTCCTGGATGGACTTATACTCTCATAAAATAGTATAAATTGGTCCCCTGTAACCTGCCCTGATGCCACCTCCTGAGAAAATGTCAGTGGAACCTGCCAAATGGATTTGTGAAGCTGTTGTGTGTGTGTGTGTATGTGTGTGTGTGTGTGCGCGCGCGTATTGTTGGGGGGAGGAGGGGATAGTTGGAGAGGCAATAAAGCATCATAAATCACTCCTCTTACTATTTATTTATTAATACACCCCTGCAGCATTCACCTTGGCTCCTCCAGAGAGAGAAAAAGACAGGAAAGAAAGAAACGATGAGACAGGAAGGTGGTGGTGGGGGGGTTAGATATGATTCCCCAGAGTGATGACAAAAAGCACATGAATGCAAAGCAGGATAAACACAGTTGAAGGTGCAGCAGCATGATAAATGAAGGGGCAGCTCAGCAAATAGATACAAGGAATGAAAGAATGATGGATTGATAGGAGATCTGGGATTGGAGACTACTGTAGGGCAGGCCGGGAGGTTGATGAGAAGGGAATGAGGGAGCTCGATGGATGTGATGAAGAGATCGAGGGGGTGTTGGACAAGGGGGATGGAAGGAGCTTAAAATGTCACACAGTCTGAATTTACACTGGAGACCATGCCTCTTTGACCCTGTTAGTACTACACACACCACACACACCACATCTCTCTCATTACCCAGAAGGAGAAATGACATGACAGGCTGACCTCTTATCTCTGCTGTGGCTTCAGCAAGTGTGTTTCAGTGGCAGGACTTAATCTTAGTCTCATATACTGTTTGCAGTGTTGCCTTATCTTATTCCCTAGCTAACTATTTATAGAGTAAAATGTCACCATTATGCTATAGCAAACCTTGTCTGATATCAAACCCCCCATTTCACCTAAATAATCACTTTTAAATGGAAAGTCCAGTTATGGGTGAGTCAGTATCCAGGCCAAAAACCACACTGTGAAAACAAAATAATATATTTTATATTATAAAAGTGCTCAAATATAGATATACACTACTCACAAAAAGTTAGGGATATTTGGCTTTCGGGTGAAATTTATGGAAAACGTAAAAGGTTCACACTA
>JAUMHL010000003.1:17225429-17258164 GCA_032362345.1 Sandelia bainsii
CTCCTTGTTAGAGAACAGCAAGTTGTGTAAAAAGTACTGAAACATTGAACAGTTGGACATGTGCATTCAAAAGTTTAAGGAAGGTCACATTAAGTTCACCTGTAAAGGTTCTAGTGTATTTTAGGTTCATCCTGAAATTTCACCCGAAAGCCAAATATCCCTAACTTTTTGTGAGTAGTGTATATAAAGTTGGATGTAAACAATGTCCAGTTTATTTTGTCCTTTTGTAGCAAATTGCAGCAAAACAGTTTTCAAATTTGATTGCAGTTGTCAGCAAAAATGAAAAATCTGTCAGGCTGTTTTATTGATCACTGTACAGCTCCTGCAGTGCTACTAGAGTAGCAGCAACATTGAACTCCCTTGGCTGGTGTTATGGCTGGCACGTCACAAACGTAAACACAATTTTTGACACACGATCAACCACAGCATTCATGCGCTATACCACGTTCGAAGCTCGATGGCATGGTCCAGAATGAAAGCAAACATGGATCAGTCCTTCATTTAAACCAGGGGTGTCCATCCTAGTCATTCTGCCAATCTCCAGCATTTTGCTGCATGAAAAGGCATGCGTTTTCTTTTTTTTTAAGTTGAAGAAAAGTAATATGACAAAAGCACTGAAGAAACACTAGAACATTAGAAGCAAAAGGATAGTTTTTAATAATCCAGTGAATGTTATAGATTTGTAGTGCTCATTCAATTCAAACACAAATGCTCCAGGGTTGCAAACCAAAAAAGTGTGACTGTGTGTATATTTGATACATGGTTGTTTGTTGCTTCTTTGAATGTGTGTCTTCTCCTCTTGACCCTGTAGGACATACAGCGATGTTTCTTTCTGCTGTACAGGAATAAATGCAGTGGAGCGGTAACACAGTTCATATATTTCTCACATACATAGTCTCTCCTGCGTTCTCTCTCTCCCCAGATAGGACTGATGTCGGTAACTGTGTTTCCTGTGCGGCTGCTGCTGGTGTCCTTCCTCATGCTGCTGGCGTGGCCCTTCGCTTTCACAGCCTCCCTGTGTCGTTCTGAGTTTGTCATTGAGCCACAATCATGGTGGAGGAGGTGTGTGTTAAAGTGCTCTACAGTATGGGCTACTAAGATTGCTATGACAGATATGTGTGAATCCTGTAAATAGCATAATGGCAAAAAGAGCAAAACAGACAAGCTATGTTCTGATTGTTTTAGTGTCCACTCAATATTATTTATATGCCTGCTGGTGTATTTTCATAAATGCAGTGTGTGTAGGCACTACACATGGTTGGTCAGTGTTGGCCAAACTTATATTTGCTTCCATTCTGTGTATGTCTACCAGACTTATAGACCTGTGTTTACGAGCAATCATGCGAGCTATGTGGTTTTGCGGCGGTTTCCACTGGATCAAGGTGAAAGGAGAACGTGCAGCACCTTCGGAAGTTCCCATCCTCACTGTGGCTCCGCACTCCTCCTACTTTGATGCCATCCCAGTCACCATGACCATGTGTTCCATTGTCGCCAAACTGGAGAGCAGGAGTGTTCCAGTCTGGGGCAGTGAGTTAAACGGTTTTCCATCAGGCTGTACAACCCACATATTTAGAGAAAGAAAGAAAAGTAACAGTACAGTCAAGTGCCATAACAACATACAATATATTTTCCATTGAATGATGAACTTATAACATATTGATCCTTGGCTTGAATCACTGTAGTATGTTAATCAAATAAATCCAAATGCTGCAGTTGCTTGGCTTAAAGTTGATGCTCTGAATAGTTTTAGGCATACAAAAACATTTATTTATATACTCCGTACAATAGTTCAAATCCAAATCCTTTTACAGCATTTGCATTCTGTAGTTTAACATTTGTTTGTGTTAATCTGAAAAAACAAATGCTTACTATTATTTCCTTTGCCTTCTTTTATGAAAGCAATATTTGAGCTGTCCTTGTCTTAAGACAACCTCATTTAGTATAAACTGCAGTGAACAGCAGGATGCATCAACTTTTGTGTACGTTTTTGTTTCTTCTCTTGTTTCACACACATCATTAAACCTCTTCATCATTATCCTCTCAGCTCTGATCAGCTACATCCGGCCAGTGTTTGTGTTTCGCTCAGACCAGAACTCCAGAAGAAAAACTGTAGAGGAAATCAAGCGGAGAGCACAATCTGGAGGGAAGTGGCCTCAGGTAATGTACATGAATATGCACACAAAGGTACCGACACACACACACTCGATAAGCTAAGCTGAACTCGCACCACACAGGATTTGAAAGGTGATAGCATAAGTACAGTGAGCCATGTCACATGGGTGCAACTCGGTTACACGGATCAAGGCTAAGTTAAAACAATGAATGAAAAACAAATGTTTTTGTTTCTGTGGGTTTCAGTATACACAACTTAACACATATGTTTGTTCCAGATCATGATATTCCCAGAGGGGACGTGCACCAACAGATCGGGTCTCATTTCATTCAAGGCTGGTATGTGTTCAGTCCCCTTCTAGCTTCATGCTGATCTTGAAACCAGGTGGAAGGTACTGGAGGTGTATTTACTTGTCCTTAAGCTGTCAATGACCTTGTTGCAGTGTAATCTTAAAAGACATATTTATTTATTCCTTATAGACTGAAATGTCTCCATATCTCCATTTAACTATAAATTTCAAAATAAAATTTATAGCTACTTTAAAAATTACATTTTCTATTTTTTATACTATTTTTTTAAACTATACTTATAGATTGATAACCCATCCTGACCAATATCTTAATGGAGCTGTAGCCACGTTGGAACTTTTGTGGGACCTTTTTATTTTTCCATAGATTTGTCCAGTTGGTTAGTTGATCAGTCCACCGCCTTGGTTCGGACTGAAATATCTCAGATCATCCATCCACTTTACACCATCTGTGTGCAGTCAGCTTGCAGTGGTAGCAGGCTGAGCAAGTAGGTAGTCCAAACCATAGACAGTCTATAAAGACAAATGTAGGAAGGCATTACTTCACCCACTCGTCTGCATTAGAACTGGTTTGAAGTTTATGGTTGGCAATCTTTTCCAGGACCTTCCAAGGAGATTTAAGGTTGTGGCTGGTGTATAAACAGACGCTCTAAAAGTCAGACTTAATGCGGGTTCAAGAGCTGGAGGAGGCAGGCGAGCAAACTTTTAATCAGTACCCACACTGCAGACATCAAAGCCTTCTATAAACCTTAACATTTTATTAATGGAGTATAACATCCAAAATTACCATTAGAACACTTTTTAGAGGGCCCACCTTAAGTACTTGAAACCTTAACGTCTCCTGGAAGCTGTCTTAGTATTTCCAGGGAGAAGTTGATGCTTCTTTATTAGGAGTCAGTTGGAGCCAATTGTGCCAAGTGTGTCCACACATTCCTTTCCCCAGCAAAATTTTCCTGCTCATCCTGGGGGATTCCAAAGCATTAGCAGGCAGATTACATATATAATCTTTTGAGCATGGTCCAGGACAACCCCAGGAACTCATACCAGGAGGATTTACCTGGAGAACTCCTGATTGAAGGCATGTGCTCGATGCTCGAACCACCTCATCTGGCTCTTTCTGACGTTAAGAAGCATCTACTCTACTTTGAGCTCCCTTCAGATGTCTGAACTCTGTACCACTAAGACTGAGCCCAGCCACCTTAAAGATGAAACAAATTTTGGCTACTTGTACTTCCAGACTCAGTCTTTCAGTCATGCCCTTAAGTGAGGGTTTGGAACATGGATCAACTAGTAAATCAAAAGCTTAAGCTTAAGCTCGGTCTTAACATGCTTTAACAAAGGCTGTCTAGATTACAAAAACATCATATTTTGCTCATTGGGTACAGATGGTAGATTTCAAAATTAGTCTGTTGCCTAGAGTCCAAATTAGAGGTATTATCCTCCAGAGCAGCTGATACAATAATTGCACCAACCACAGCTCAGCACAGTATTTGGTTGTGGTTTTTGGTAATTTCCAGCCAGGGTGTGTCTGTGTGTTTAGAGAGGCTGTGTGTGATCACTTTGTTCAGTATTTATTTCATTCAGTGTGCTTGCACTTGTAAATGATTATTTATGCATGGAGCTGCCTGCATAGCTGACAACACCAGGTGTAGACGTCTGGGCAGGGTTCAGGGGGTTGTTAAAGAACACCTCCACAGGAACTGTTGCACCGATCTTTTTTCGACTTCTCTTTTTTGTTCACCTCATGTGTGTGCATATGTGTTAGGTTGTTAGACATTGTGCGCTGTCTAATCCCCTTTCTTCCAGTCTGTTGTTCCGTCACTCTCAGTAAGCCCTGCTGATCACACCCTGTGCTGCTTTGGTTGTGCGTGTGTTGTATCTGTGTTTTTGTCCAGTTTGATCTGTCTGTTGTGCGTTGCCAGTTCTCTCTGGATGTGTCTCCTCTAGTTATGTCTGTTCACTGCTCCCAGCACAACAGAGTAACCCTGTGTATGTCTGTGTGTGTAACGTACATGGTGCCACTTTTGCATGACCTACTCTGCAGACACCTTCAGTCTTTTCAGACATTTTCAAAAGGCCTTTTAATAGATGTTTTAAGAGATGTCACTTTTATCTTCACCCTTTCGTGCCTGTCTGTCCTCTTACTATAATCACATTCTTTTTCAGAGCACTGAAAAACTCTCTCTAATGCTTCTTCATATTCTATCATATTCATACGTGAAGCTGCTTGCCAGCTGATCCGAGCCACAGAAGCCTCAGACTCACTCGCTTGCTACAGTCTACAGCTGCTGTAGCTAACATTAACAACAACAACAACAACACACTTTTGCAAACCAACAAGTGACGGAATGTCTGTTGCAAACAAAGTACACACCTATTCCCTTCCTATTTAACTGTGTTGACTGTCAGAATTGGCGAATGATTGAATTTACGCTGTAATAAATAATGCATGTACCTCCTGCCAGCTTTTCTGTCATCTGCTGGACATTATACTATCTGAATAGAGTTGCTGTCTGCTGTAGCTGTGAGCCACAAGTACCCATGACCCAGCCCAATACGTTGTATCGTCTGGCTACTGTATTCAAGTCAGTTAAAATCTGTCAAAATACCAGTTGCTAAAAAGTTATGATAATTTAGCTTCTGCTAATAATATCCCATGAAGTGATATAAATAGATCAAATACCGGTAATTTCACAGTTTAATTTACTCTATTGGCATAAAGTATTAGTAGTAATAGAATTCTTGATACCTTTGACATTTTCTTTTTCTCTACTGCCATCCTCCCACCACCTCTCGTCACTGTTGTCTTTCTCAGGTGCTTTCATACCTGGACTCCCAGTGCAACCAGTGGTGCTACGCTACCCCAACAAACTGGTAAATACCCTGCATCCCCTCCGTCCCCTTCTTTTCCACTCCTTTGATACCTGGTTAATATCTGGAACTTTGGGTGTAGTTTCTTTCCCTTCCTTACTATTTGTTCCTCTTGTGTTAAGGGTTACATGATATTTCATCCCCTCCTTTTCTCTCTTTCTCTCTCACTCTCTAGCGCACACAAACACTTGTTTTTCTTTAGTTGTGAGGACTCTCAATGACAAAACGCATTCATTAGATTTTAACCTTAAATATTGCAGCTAAATGCCTAACCTTACCGCTATTGTAACCTAAACCGAATTCTAATCATTAACCTTAAAACCAAGTATTAACCATCAAACAGCGTTTTGAAGCCAATATGTCCTCAAAACAATGGCATCAAACAAAAATGTGTTCACACAACTACATAAAGACATGAACACACACACACACACACACACACACAGGTGTTATGTCTCTCTCTCCTCACTCTCTAATGAATTATACAGTTCTTATTACCTACTTTTTCTTTCTTTTCCTTGTCAGTGTTTCCCCTTGTGCGAGTTTAGTCACTGTGCTGACTTTAGTGACAATGTGGCAGCACAGGGCAATGAGGCAAGCGAGGCAAAGAAAATATGACTAAACTACACTACCAGGGTGACTTGTCCTCAGTTTGTATTTTCCTCTCCAGAATCTTTATTTCTACACCACGAGACATTTTTCCACCCTATCTTTTTCCATCTGTTCATACAGCTATATCGGCCTTCTGGAAATCGAAGTAACAGCAAACTACTACAGTCTGTCTCAAAATTACACAACATATTGATTGTAAGTGAGTAAAATTAAAACATGTTCAACTATGTTGATCTGTAATAGAACTATGCACCACCAACAAGCATAAAGAAAAGCTAGTAGCATCAAATGAGGGCGCCCAGATGTCTTCATTGGGTCTGTAGTACATAAAGTGTCATGCTTTAACTGTGTTCACACGTGTTATTTAGCTTTCTTAGTCCAGATCAAAGCATAATAAAATTATTGTTGAATTTACACTTAAGGAGGTTTAGTAGCTGAACAGGATGAAAAGCTGAGGGCAGAGCCACACCAAGCAGACATCAAAGAACTAGTTGTAATGAACTTACCATTTTTACACCACTTTCACTCACCACAGGTGGTTTATAGCTACCCCCAAAATGAGAATATGCCTGCAAATGATAGTGGTGTTGTCAGCTCTTGGTCTTTTAGTTGTTGAAGTAATGCACTGATTTGCTAAGCTGAGCGTGGTCTCTCTCACCGGCTGGGTCCGCCGCTGATTCAACATGGTGAATCAGCTGAAAAGCTGTCAACAGTGGTCTGACTAGTGCCAACAGAGCGGGACACACCGCAAAAGCTACAGCAGGGTAACAGATGCTCACCGATGGCCCGACATTGGCTGATCCTGAACATGAGCAGCAGCAATGAAGAATTTGTATAAAGTGACTGGTTCTTCAGCCATCCTCAGTACCTATTGACACATGCAACTGAGAAAAATAACAAAGAAGAGTTGATTTCATGACATGTTTGTGTGTTTGTACTGAGCCTCTTTCTCCATCGTCACCACAGGATACTATTACATGGACATGGCAAGGTCCTGGAGCGTAAGTGTTTCCATCTTTGTCTCAAACACACACAGCTTCTACTGCTCTCTGCTACACAGTTAAAACGCCTGTGGCATTCCATTAAAGAGAAGCACGATAACATCCATTATCTCCAGTACCATCTGTTCAGTCTTGTCTTCATGCATGAACTTTTTTTGTTCTACATGTCTTTACGTGTATCTACATGAAGCCAGTTTTTCTGTTTTTCAGGTTCAAGATCTTATGGCTCACTCTGTGCCAACCTCATAATCCTATAGAGATAGAGGTGAGTGTTTCATTAAGTGAATAAATATCCTTCTTTCGTGCCACAGTGTCAAGCGCCTTTGCAATTTGAGAGAAGTATTAGTTTAAAGATACTGGCCAGTCATCCATGTAATGCATAATATGGCTAATTCTGTATTTATTATATAGTGAATCTGCACAGTTTCATGACAACAAGGTTAAGTCAATGTTCTCTCTCTTTTGTTAGTATTTACCAATTTACACTCCATCAAAGGAGGAGAAGGAAAACCCTGCCCTGTTTGCTAAGAACGTCAGAAAGATAATGGCCAAGTAAGTGTGTGTGTTTGTACAAGTGTCTTTTATCTGCTTGCTTTTGATTTTCACAAGACACAGACAAATTTAAGCTTCCATAAACCTTTTCACTCCCTCCTGACAGGGTGCTGGACGTGCCACTCACAGACCTCTCCTTTGATGACCGTGAGATCATCCTATCAGAGGGCCCGCTACGCATTTATGACTACCGCAGCCTGCTGCAGCTCAATCAATTGGTGTGCTGCTTAGGGTGAGATGAGGGGGACTGGAATGACTGGTTGGACTGGGTGGAGGGTGGGTGTTCTGTTACACTTAGTGGCAATGTAGGTGAGGAAACACTGACACCTTAAGGTGGTGGAACAGAAACACAAACCCAGGAACAGGTGATAATTCTGCTATATGTTTATTGTTGAGTCGTACTGAAGTGCATTACAGTAAGAGGTGTTTCCAGTGTTTTAGCCACCCTATATACATAAATGGGGGTGTTTAAATCTGACTAAAATCTCATGTCTAACCGTTTGGTTATTCTATTAATTAATTAGATTGAAAAAAATAATTGATCATTCATCAACTATTTAGATACACAAATAATCCTGTAAGAGAGAGTTCATAGATTTTCCATTGTACTGAATTTGAGAAAATTTTGAGGGGCTTTGGACTCGTGGTCAGACAAAAGAACATTTTATGACAGCACATTGTGATCTAGGGTCTTTCTTTTATTTGATGTCTTGTAGATTGAACAAATCATTGAGAAGATAACTGGCAGATTAGTTAATAATCAATTAAAACTTGATGTATGTGCCATGTTATTGATTTGGCTTCTAACACTGAGACAGTCTCTTAATTAGAATTATTATATATGAATTATAAATAGTTTCACATTTTTAATAAAATCTACAACAGCTTGTTGAGGACTTTGTTCAGTTTTGATGAAGACAACATATTTATCAGAGGAAAGTCTAGTCTATTAGATTAATCTTCATAATTGGTAAATTCTTTTTCAAAATTGAATGTGTAATAAACCTCAAGGCAGAGTGCAATAGTAAGTCAAACTGAGACAGTCCCAAGCCAAAGCAAAATCAGCACAGTGCAAGCCTGTGTGGGAAGGCTTTAAGCACTAAATAGGCAAGATAATATAAACCCATTACTTACAGTACATTCCCTTTTTTGTCTTTTAGACATTTATCAGTTTCAGTCTTTCAGTGATTGACTTGATATACATGTTTTTTTCTTGCTCAAATTTGTCATAACAGGTTGAGAGCAAGAACAACAGACAAAGTGCTGGAGGAGCAGGCCAGAAGATCCAGAAAGCTGCACAGAGACAGATTGGGATTGGAGGACTTCGCCCAGTTCTTGAACCTGCCAGTTACAGACACACTCGCACAAGTCCACAGCCTCTTTGACGAGGTAAACGCAAATTGACTTTGGACAAGATTGAGTGTTAATGGAGTTTAATACTATTAATATGAATACAACTATTATATACAATGACATAAAAAAATGGTGAAAGAGGAGGTAACATTATTAAAAAAATTCATCCTGCTAAACTGCATAGTAACGTGCTCTACAATAAATATAAAGTAGGAAATGAGTCTGTTATATAGTCCGTCCTTCAATTATCTAAACTACTTATGCTGTTATGGGTCGCATGGGTGCTGGAGCCAGTCCCATCTGTCACAGGGCAGTCACACAGAGATGGATAGCTATTATTACTCACCTTCAAACCTATGGGAAATTTAGAGTCACCAGTCAAACCAACTTACATGTCTTTGGATTGTGGGAGGAAACTGCAGTACCTGGAGAAAAACAATTCAGGCATGAGTAGAACATGCAAACTCCACACAGAAAATGACCTCCTAGCTGTGAGGCGAGAGTGCCACCATGCAACATAAAGTAGTAGTCTGTAGTATAATATAGACATTATATGCAGTATGGTAATGAACAGTCTAAAAGCCTAAATCTAGAGGAATCACAAAGGAATAGTGGAAGAACTAGTGTAGAACTGGTCTGACATTGATTAGCTCTCTCTTGTGGAAAACCTGGAGCCTGCCAATTGTCAATGAGTCTGAATTGGTGTGATTGTGACTTTATGCTTTATGCTATCACTTTTTTTTTACAAGAGTAAAAGTATATGAATGATATTAAAATTCCTTTTACATTTTCTCTACCAAAATATCTCTCTGCTTCTAGCATAAAGACTGGATGTATTTTCAGTTCAGATTATATCATCTGCAGTATTTCTGGAGTAGCAGATCAACCAAGACTGTAGTAAAAACCTCTGTAGTAAGAACTCCTCCAGATGATGTCACCTGGAGAAGTTTTTCTGCCAAAAACAGATTGATATTTTTATATAGGAAAGGCAGATGGAGGTTTATTACTATTCATATAAATCACTCCTGAAACTAGAACCATAGGAATCATGTTAAAAATGAGTGAAGTCACCCTTTTATCAGGGTTTCAGGGGGTCCTATTTAAAAGTCTAAAATTCATGAAGTCTGAATTTTTTAAACTAAAGTCAAAAAAATCCTAAAAGTTCCTAAATATGATTTTTGAAGTCTTAACAATTACAGATTGTGTTTAGGTTATTTTAAGTTTGTGTGTTTTTGGGAAAGTAATGCCACCTGTTAGCACCTACAGCAGTGCCTCTTACAGGGGAAATCTAGAGGCTAAGTGTCAGTGTACGCGTGTCATCGGCAGGGGTCACATGCATCAAATTCACGTGTTAATATGTAATATAAGCGTGCATACGTTACATAACGGCTGTCTTGTCACAGCTCCTTTGCTGCATAGATTGCCTTTTTCAACTACATTTTATAGACGAGTGTGTGAATCTAAAAATTATTTGAACACTTCTACTTTGTTTTGTAGCTATAGGCTAAAACTTCTGCCTAGAGTCATAATCGCTTCTTTGCTTCTTACACTCACTGAGATCATTTTATCACAGGATGGAGAAAGACAGATAGACATCAGACATTACCTTATTGCTCTGTCTACCATTCATCGGCCATCAAAGTCAGTGGAGACACTCAAATTGGCTTTTAAGGTGAGCACATTTAATCACGATGGATCTGGTTTGGAATTCTTTAAGTCACTGCGCTAAAACTGTTGATGTTGTCGTGCAGATGTATGAAAGTGAAGAGAATGGACAAGTCCTAGAGGAGGAGCTCGCCACTATCTTGAAAATAATGCTCGGGGTGAAGGAAGTAGACCTTTCACGGCTGTTTTTAGCCCTTGGTAGACATGACACAGGGAAGATCATATACAGTAAGACCCATTGCTTGTTTGATGTAACTATCAATAGGTGAACTACAGTATGTTCACCTATATGTTTTAACATCAGTTCAAAATTGCTGGATTAATTGTGATTCCTTGTTACAAATGAAACCATGATAGAGATGATTGACAGCATTTATCAGTGTGTCCTTGTTTCCTTCGTGCTTTCACAATCACATTTGATTCTTCTTGGCTTTACTGTCTGGTGTTGATTTGCCAAGGTTCCTACATCCAACATTTGTTTTCTATAAAAACTGTCACAGCCTTTCGCTGCACACAGTGTCTCCTTTTACCATAAAACAATCAAGCAGATTTCCCCATCTGCATAAAGTGTAAAATACAAAAATACAGATATATGAAAGCTTTATTTCAGGGTACTTTTACCTTAAAATGAAAAACCTATCACACATAATCTGATGACGTGAAACTCTAACATTCACTGATGCTTGTAGCAATAATATTTTATATATTTTCTACATATCTTCCCTTTGTCCAGATGAACTCCATCATTTCATAGAGCAGCATCCGCACTTCGTCAAGGACTGCCTTGATTTCAAAGACGATGCACACAAATTCCACATCAGCCAACCTAAGAGCTGCAATGGCCAGAACCACGAAAAAGATGACTGAAGAATGGACTTGATTTATCCAACCACTTTATTTAATTTCTGTCTGATGTAACAACATGGCCAAATGCAGCAGCTCGCCTACTACGCTGTGCCTTAACAGTAAGTGCAGGTAGGGAATGTAGAAGTGAGAGAGAATAAATAAATGTTAAGAAGTTTAAGGGTGGATTAGAGTAGCAGATGGGATCAGATTATCATTTATTTCAAACTTTTTTTGTCTTTCTTTTTTCATTGTGATGAACACACTTTTAATGCTCTTCAAATATATTGTTTTAAATGTATTTCTTGATATTTAAGACATTTAGTTAAAGTTAGGAGGTGTGTTTTTAGCCCCGTTGTTGACTTTGCATTAAAGGTTAGTACTGTTGATCTCAGGTAAATGGACACTGTCACTAAACCCATATTTTCCTATTCTGGTGGTTTTTATTTAAAAACATACATACAGACATGGAAACACAGAAAACTAATTTCAGACCATTTAATGATGAGCCTGACTAGTTATCAAGTACATGATGTAATATCAAATTCTGCAGGCAAAAGCAGCACTTCATTCAGAGAAGACTTTTTTTTTTGCTTTAAGCAGCTGTCTCACTGCCACAAAAATTCAACCCAAGAAACTGCAAAAAATATAGTGTTATTGGTTTCCCACAGTGCTTTTACTTCTAGACCTAAACAAAGGACCAAATATGCATGACAACCTTCAGTCATTTATTGATTTTTATTTCAGAGAAACTTGATGGAAAATAGTTCAAGTTCTGACACTTACTGCCTTCTACTGCCTTTTTTTGAACAATAGTTTAATCCAGCATGTTTGTTTTTTACTGGGAGTTTAATAATATCATAGCCGATTTTGAAATAGAAATCTTAATATTGGTACTGATTTTCATACTAGGTTTTTGACCACCTCCAGATAGAGTGGTTTTTAAAGCTGTCTAGTTTTTCAGAGATACAAGTTGTGTTGGAATAGTTGAACCTTTTTCCAGTAGTTACAAACACATCTTCAGTTTAAGCCTCTGTGCATTCCTTGGCTGATCTCAGATGGTTTGCACCAGACTGACACATTTAGTTCTTTATGACTGCTATGTTCCCATAATTTTTAATTTCTTAGTAGGTGTCGTAAATGCAGAACTCAAAGCTTTATTTTCAAATAAAATTATTTCAGTTTTGTTGTCCCCTGTTGTTGTTTTTACCAGTAGGTGGAGCTCTGCTTTCACAAAATTCACCTCAAGCAGGTTTGACTTCCTTGACTCCATCAAACTGACTTGCAGCTTTGACCGTGTAAGAATCAAGTCAGTGGTTAACAAATTCTATGAAGCCCTCATTGTTGAATGTGTGTTTAGAGTCGTATTTCTACATGCAACACAGTTCTGTCCATATAAGCTCTGCTCATATTCTTTCCTTTCTTGTTTTCCTTTGATCACACTTCTTCAGGCACTACCTGCTCTAGCTGCTATTGCTTTCATAATAGCTCATCTTTTTTGAATCCACATGGTGGTGCTAGCTCCCAAAGTAATAAACTTCAGAGAGGCCATGCACCACTGCCCACCTGATGGACAGGAAAAGCATTACCTCATCCCTTTCTTTCATTCCTTCAGGTAAAAATAGACAGATTAAGCCCAGGCTTTGATGAGAGAAACCTATAGAGGAGGTGTGGAAGCAGAGAGAGAGGGATATAGGTGGAGGAGAGAAACTAAATGGATCGTTCTGCTCCAAATCCAATTCCTAATAGCTGGAGGGAGGATGGGTGGGAGGAGGGAGAAGAAAACAGTCAAAGAAAGAGGAGAGGGGGAGTGTAGATATCACGTCTAACAATTAAGACCTGCCTTCGGGGTCTAAAGAAGAAGCTTTGTTGAGAACACATACACTGTAAATTGCTCATTGAGCAGTGCCTCTCTGCAGCGTCCCTCAGATACTCATGCCTCAAAGGAATCTGCCATAAAAGACAGCTGCCTGGAGCCCAACATATAGGAGGACTGGAATCTGTTCACAGTATTTGGGAATCCATCTTCAGCCATCATCCCAACCAAGAAAAATCCCCCTTACAGTAACAGTAAGCAAAAACCTGGATCTAATCCCAGTAACTGTGGGGAAACGTTACAGAACATCCATCAGAGATCAATTGTGGTAACTGTACTTTGCAGGGTAAAAAATCCAGCTCATCTAACAGTTGTCTTTTTGTCAGCCTCTTTGCTTTTCTCTGAACCAGGTTTGTTTGCCCTCTGAACATATCAAAGTTTTGTATGTGTTTAGTAAAAGATAATTACAGTAAAAGTTTGATCCAATCTGGTCTGTAGACTGAAACATCTTTGGCAGTTATCTACTCCCAACAAAGGGCACATGTACTCCACAGCTATTTGTGCAGTTGCCAGGGGTGCATTGAAAGATTGTGGAATAAATCATTTACTTTGGTAAGTATAATTTTTTTTTTTTATTGAACAATATGCCATATCTTAAGTGCTAGTTAGAATGTAGCCAGAGAAGTGGATACATTGCTGAAATACTGACATGACTCAAAAAGCAAGCTATAAAGTAAAGCATTCATGGTTGAAACATAACAAAGAGTTGAATAAATGGTAATGATGTATGCTATATACACTGTAATATATAACAGTTGAAATGGACAGAAATAAATAGTTCAGATAGTAAAAAAAAAAATGGATGAATTGTTACAATAGGTGGTTAACGGCAGTGGATCAACTAGTTGAAATAAGTTGAAAAAGTGAGTTAAAAGTAATGGTTAAATAGTTGAAGTGTTTAGCCAAAAGTAATAATAATAAGCATAAACAAATGTTGAAATATGATTATTAATAATACACAGTTATACGCAGAGTTATACATTTGTGTTTACTGTTTTTTTTACTAATTTTCCAAATGTCCAGCCCCTTCTTTGAATTTGCCCTGGCCAATCAATTAAAAACTATTCTAGTCTTGCCCCCTGTTGAGAACCACTGATCCACTGCATTTGATGGCCCTTGAAAAATAATCAGCTCTTTTGAGTCAACAATCGTTCTTTCCCACTTTTTTAATAGGCCTTGTAATTATAGCTGTTTTGGCTTTAATTTCACTGTTGATTTCCTCTTCAGCTAGAATTATTTAATTATAGCTTAATGCATTTCAGTGGGTTTTAGCTGTGACCTGATTCTGCTTAACTATTCCCTGCTAGTGTGAAATGTAATTCTGGAGAGTGATTGATGACACATCTGAGCAAACATGTCAGTTTATTCTGTCACTCAGCTTCATGTTATGGTTTCATCATGCTCATCAGCCCACTGAGTACACTGACAAAAATAGATCATCAAATCATGAATTTCTGTTTGTATTATGACAGCACTTATAGTTTACAGCCAGTTCCCATGTTCAAATGAGTCAGTCATTAAGAAAGAAACTTTACACCATTGTGCAAGTGTGTATTGATAATAGTTTTTTATGACTCACTGTGAAACTGGTGCTCCAGCATCCAGTGCTCAGTTCACCCACTGGTGCAGTCTGCTGACTCTTTTCAAAAGTAGAATTTTTTCGTCCTCTGTTTATTTTTATTTCCATGTTGCCAGTGCTTTACTGCACATGGTTGGGTGTAAAGACCAACACGACATAGAGTGGGCCGCCTGTACAGGTTTTACACTCTTACTGTATTCTTGTTCGGGCTTCTGGCCGCACAACGCAGACTATACTCCTCTTTTCTCTCATGAGGGTTTCATGCATTGCGTGCTCCAAAAACAGAGCGATGTAGGTGTTGAAGGAGGGATGCATGTTCCAAATTCTCTGTGTTTTTACACTCCACCCTGCTCACTTTTGAACATCCCTCCTCCATGTTTTATCACAGATTTTTTTTTGATATGTTAAATGTCAGAAGAACGACAGTCAAAAAATAAACTCTTAGAAAAAGGAACAGGCACCCTGCTGTTTGATTCATAGTGATTCTACTGTATAAAAATCACTCCAGTAAGTGCTGCTTTTTAGAAAAGTTTTTCATTCCCTTTTACGTTAAAGCCTTGTTGAATAGATAGAATAGATTTGATTCAGAACACTCTAAGCTAGCAGCACAAGTCATGCCCATTGAGTTGGGTTGGAAAAAATTGGCCAGTGTAGAAAGGCAGCGCCAAACCCTTTCAAGTCATGGCCATTTTAAAAGGTTCTGTAAGTAAGGTAAGCCGAGTAAAAAGCTGTTGAAAATGGATATGTGCATGTGCCTGCTCTCTGAGTGTTGTATATTGATAATAATTCATCCTTGATGTTTTTCCCCTCTATGCTGCATATATGTTGTGTAGAAACATGCATGTAATCAAGGGGCCTTCACCATAAAAGACACTCTTGCGCTGTATGGAGTCCATTAGCCACTGAGACAAGCAGAGAGGCTACGCTTGGCATTCACAGATGGAGAGATGTAAAGAGAGCGCAATTGTGGCTGAAAGGTTCAAGGCGAGTACCAAGAAAATAAATCAGACCCTAGTTGATGTGATTGTCAGTGTGAAAACAGGATGTAGAGCCTATCAGGTAGAACAGCCTGTCATCAGAAAGCAGGCTGGGCTCTCTGAGTGGAGGAGAAACAATAAGACAAGGGCCGTTATGGTGATGACAAATGTTATAAATGAAGATGGGGCCACTATAGGCCTGTATCCAAACACTGAGTAATTTTGTTTTCATCCATTTACTACAGCCATGAATCCTAAACATTATTGTTGGCTATTTTGCAAACTATACTATAGTGTTTTAGATTTTTGAATAAATATTTCTAACCTCGCAGCTAGCCTTTGAATTCTAACACATGAAACATTTGCTTTAATTGTGAAAAAAAAAAAGTAATATTAGGATTAATTTGTGTGAAGTTACATTATTGTAACTTGTAATTGTCCATCTATTGGAACAGTATGACTTATTCATGTGTTCTTAATAGTTTTGGGGCAAGTATGGAAAAAAATATATATTATTACTAAACTTACCCTTTCAATGTACTGACTTTGTATTGATAGCATAGTACTTTAATACTGTAAAAACCAGCTTATTGTTACAACTTAAGTATATGAGTAAAAGAGCTGCCTTAAATTTTACGTCAAGGCAATGCACACAATTTATTGTAACACAACCAAAGGTTATCTTGATTAAATATTGCATGTTGTGTAAACTTGTCTTTGTTGATTAAGAATTCTATGTCAAATCTATGTCAAGCACATTTGAATAGTCTGCTGTGTAAACAAAAGTCTTACTTTATTTTTGATAAAGATTTAACTCTTCAAACTGCAAAGAACAGCGATATTTCTGCAGCTAACACGGTGAAATGGCTTCTATTGGAGCCCCATTGTATCAAGGTCGGTACAAAACTATTTTGTAAAGCTGCTTCCAGTGACTTTGATCAATTCTAAGTGCATGAGGGTAGGGACTGCATCAACACCAACCTTCCTCATCCTTCATATTGTTTTCATTAATGTGAAAATAAACAACCATCACCTGTATTAGAGACACAGCAAGTTTCCACCATGAATGTTTTCTTTAAACTACAAAAAATTAAATATTTGAAGAACTTTAACTCTTAAACAATACATGCTGGCAAGTCTAAGATGGTATTTCTAATCAACTCTAAGTTGAATTAGCTTGAAAATATAAAACATGTTACTTACTTATATTAACTGCACAAAATTCCTAGATGAGAATTTTCAGTGTTGTTTAATACAATTTAGAGACAGTTTAACATTCCTGGAAGCAGCATCAAACTGAGTGAGTTACATTATATGGCACAATAAAGGAAAGCTTGTATTCTTTTCATATGTCATGTTTTTATTTGTAGCTCTTTGTATCATGCTGTCTCATATTGATGCTCTTTATCCATTTGTTCTTGACATAACATCACTGAAAATGTCCCGTATCTTGTAGTATGCAATTTTTGTAAAGCTGATTAGAGAGCGAATTCAGGTCTAATTCCGGTTAACAGATTCACATTTCCATCCCAGTAACAAATAGACAGGTCGTCATTTTGCCTGCACTCTGTCAGTGGGACTAACGCCTGTGTGTGGTTGAATATGTTGGTGTGTGAGCGTCTGTCCTTCCTTCAGCATCAATTCTTTCACTGCAGCCATAATTACCACTGTCTGAGGGTAACCAACAGTGGCGGATCTCATTATGCCATGATATGGGTCGCGTCTGCATATACAGACCCACATACACTGCCTATTTACATATGAATAGATCCAGTTTTGCACACACCCACAAGGAGGCACACACTCATCTTCCCACCCACCAACACACACACACAAACACAGAATTTGCATATAAAAGCGTTAATGTGCAACACACACCTTACATAGTACACACACACACAGCAGCCTATTCATACATGCACCTCACACATATGGGCTACTCATAAATTTAGACACTTCCGTCAGAAGGCCCTCGCCAGCCGACAGGGATATGAACCCAATATAGCATCCTAGAGATAAGCCAGTGACTCTGGAAGCAGAACTAATATTATTTGCATGGTGTCGAACGTTTATCTGGCGCCGCCTGCAAAGTGATGGTTCGGTGTCACTTTTGTTTAATAATGATGTGCCAATAGTAATATGCCTGCAGGCTGGAAACCTATTACAGTTCAAAAGATTATCCAAATACAATCTAATTTGGAATATTGCATTTTGACAGCCTGTGACTGGAGGAGGTGGGATGGTAATGCGATATTTTCTTTCCTTTTTAAAAATTCCAATTAACATTTTTAATGCTCAACAAACCAATGGTTATTGCAAATATGCATAGGTGTTTGACTGTGCCAAATCTCCTAATGCATATCATACAAAGGAGAGGGGAAAATAACTTTTGCACAATGCAAACTTTTGACTAGGCAAGTGCGATGTTTGGGTTCTCCTGTCTGTTTGACTTTAAATTGACATTGTGGAAAAATGATAATGTTTAAATATATTGTAGGAGAGAAAAACACTGTCAAACTGTTATACTCCATATAAACACAAAAATCCCTATTTTACATTCATCATTCTTATCAGGGATGACAGCGTTACCTTCTGTTGTCACGCTAAGTGAGTTTATCTTACATATTACTTACTTTAATATCGCACAGATTTACACCCACACCCTGTAAATTAGTATTACACAAGTACTGCTTAAATACACACTGTTATTGCTTGTAAGTCTAAATAAAAAAGAAGAAAAACTATTTAAATCAACAGAACTTGAAGAAAATGTTCTGCAGGTCTCCTGTTATTACACCACACATTTTTCCTAGGATGAAATAATAACCCAAAAATGGTACCTACCACTTTATTAACATTTGTCTTTGCATACCTGCAGCCTTGAATTTAGCTACCTTATTATCACCTTCCTCTCATAAATACTTAACAAAGACAGATCAACAAAGTAGATGAAATTATTGGAAAAAAGACTTTTTTTCTAGTTATTAAAAGTAAGTTATTAAAATTGAAATTAAAATCCACCTTAGATGATCTGACATTGTTATATATCATTGATATCTAATGTTTAATGTATTCCTGCAGTTATTTTGTGATGAAGTGTTTTAATTTCCTTTTTTCTCTTCATACCCACATCCCCTCAACTTGTCTCATCTACACTACATCTTCATTTGTGATTTCCTGCTTTTGCATGAATGACTTTTGACAACTGCTGGAGAAGCAGTGAGTTGTTGCTGCAGTCAGAGTGGGTGTATGGGTGTATCCACATCCTGACACTGAAAATAAAAGGTTTATCTGGCTTTTGTAAGATCACAAGCTGTGATTTTTTAATGCTGCATAACTTTGTCATATCTGCTTGTTTCTTCTTACATCATTTATTTCTGAGGTATTTTAAAATGAATGATTTCGTATAGTGAACACCTAAAATGTATGCATGCTAAGCTGTTAATTCATGCACAGATTGCCTGTACTGTAACATGGTAATTTATGCACTCCATGACTCCATGTCTGTTTGTCGTTAAGCTTATGGTTCTATGTCTGACAGTGTCAGGCTACCAAAACAATGCAGAAAATCTAAATCGAGCAAATTTATCTGCATCAGTGATGCTACAGTAGAAAAAATAATAATCATTTCTTGTTCATTTTGTTAATGGCAAATTAATTTGCACTTTAACAAGACCATCTGAGTTTACAGCTATTGTAACAGCAATGAGACTGTACTTAGGAATAGCGGTGTTTTGAGCTAAATGCTAACAAGCCAACATTAGGCAATGTTTATATTCAAGTGACAAAGACATATAGTAAACAAAACAATGCCCATTTCCTACCGACAGTCAACATTGCTTTCGTTTATCCATGTCCCCAGTTGTTCCGTATCATGGTGAGGAAGGTCCCTTAGTCTTAACCAGTTTGTTTTTATGCTTAAACCTAACCAAGTGGTGGCACCAGGCCAGAGTATGTGTTGTGTTGTTGTGAAAGACATGGAAAATTCTGTATTTTGCTATTTCACATAGAAGATGTTTTGTTACAGATGTGTTGAATTTCATATACAGTAGCCTACTGTATAACAATAGGTAATCCTTAATGTGCAAAAAGTAGCTGCTGATATAAGCTATAAACCTATTTGGTATAAGTTACAAGTTACATATCTATGACACTTCTAACTGGTACTACCAGAGCTGACCAGACCCATTTTGGTGCCCTAGGCGAGATTATGGTTTGGCGCCCCGTAATCAACCGCCAATACCAACTATTGCTTTACTTACAGCTTTTGATTGGCTGAACACATGTGATCCAGATTATTAGCAGTGGGTAGGGCAGGGACAGCTGGAAAACAAGCAGGACAGTGTGCCTTGAAGACCAGGGTTGGGAACCACTGGTCTAGCTGTGTAAAAAATATCCCAGAACAATAAATCAAACACACCCTTTCACAGGCTCTATGTTTAGGTAGTAAAAAGGGACGAGCGTGCACAGTCACGTAGGCCTACTATTTCCAGAAAATCCCTGATCATCACTTTACACACAACTTATTCTGCTACACATTTTACTTGGGAGATTTAGCAACAAACATCTGCCTGCCAAAACCCCACAGCACTGGATATCAGTCAGCTGCAGCGCACTGGCAAGAAGCTTGCACTCACGTTAACTAGCAGTAATGAAAGATCAAAACACAACATGGTTACACAATTTGGAATGAAGCAAATAATAAAAACAAGTGTTGTTTAAGATGACATACCGTTAGCAGATGTCTTTTCTTGCTGAAAGTGCTATTGTGACTGGTTATTAATGTGGGTTTTGGCAGGCAGCTGCTTTCCCCTCCTTCCTGTACTGCGTAGCACCACTGAATCTTTCAGGGGTACGCAGTACTTGACCGTACAACCTACTTTCACCCATGTTTGCAGACATTGTTCACCTTTTATAAATATGGATGTGCCTCAAGTTTCCAGTGGAACATTACTGACTAAGTAGAATTGCAAAAACACGCTATCAGAACTAAGTGAAAGCTAAGTGAACTTGTTATTCTGGATTTCAAAGAGGTTTTTAAGTCTAGACAAGGCTGTCTATTAGGGGTCTCTGAGGATGCGGAGATCATCACTACACCAAATTAAATAACCTACCCATCAAAGAGTTCTTGAGACAGTCATAACTCTTGACCAAAATGGCTTGCATTAAAACATGTTCAATAAACATTTTAAACACTTCACATTCAAAATACTGTCTTCATTCATGCATATGTAATAGAACTTATTTGCCTTAAAACTACAGCAAGATCACTTTATAAATAACCACAGTGAGGATTAGAGTTTAGTTTAGTTTAGTAGTTTCAGTGTAACAGAATACAGGTTGTATTAATCCACTTTATTTGGCCCTAAATTAATGCTTTTTTCATTTGAATGGATCAGATCCTTAATGAGGATGAAGCAATGTCAGTTTAGTCAGTAGACATGTTAAGTAATCAATAATTTTATTCCACTCAATTTTTCTAAAATAAATCTTGCTCTCTGCATTTGTAAACAAAGTGTATGATTGGAAGATACATCAGCTATAGATATCTTTGATTTTTTTTCCTTTCATTTTTTCTTCATAGAAACATATTTCTTCTTTTTATGTGGGAAGATGTGTTCTTGTAATGAGCGCTTCAACTGATGAAATAGGGTGTTGGTCTGCCCACCAGATTCTGTTTCATCTTCAGAGCCTCTAACAGCAGCTAAGCAAAGATTGATTGGTTTTGGGATGTAGAGAACCTCTTCTTGAATGAAGAGAGAGAACATGTGAGGGCTGATACTGTCTAATATGCTACATGTTGTACTGAAATGATAGAGAGCAAAACTGGAGAGACTCTTAAAGGCCAATTATAGTCAATAGACAAATTTACTAACGGGCATGACTTTCTCCATGTTGTTGTACATACTGTTAACTTCCTTCACACATACTGTGGCCTGCGGTTGATTATTTCATGGTGATGAACTCAATATGACTATATTATTCTGCTTACGTAAGAACTTGGCCATTGCAAATGTTTAGATTGAGTTTTGGTTTCAGATGGAAATAACATCCTTTCATGTTGTGATGTGAGCTATCAGCATGGTCAACCATGCTGAGTTCAGCGGTAATGTGATTGCCTGCTGTTACTTCACGTCTAATGGAGCTACACGCATGTTTAGTTCTTATAGAAGAAAATGAACATTTGAGCATGAAGGCATGCACAGAAATGGCAGATGGCTAGTGCGACTCTGCTCCTTCTCTAGTACATGAATCATTTTTCCTGTCCAACTTTTATGTTCCTCATCATGGTCACATCTGTCTAATAATGGCAGCTAAAGAAAAGAAATGTGCATCTTTAGTTGATTTAGTTAAATTTCAATTGTCCGCTTTTGTGTTTTTGTCCTTGTACACATAAAGTCAAAGGGTTTAAATGTAGACAGTAACTCCTCGGATGATCCCCAGATGAATCAAAGCTGTGCTAGATTCTGAAGAAACACAAAATCCCCGCAAGAAGTACACAGAACACTCATGAGCAGATACAGATCAATAAGATGTCAGAAATACATAAACGCACAAAGCAACATATGCCATTGTGAGTATGGTAATAACTAGAAGAGGAGGAGAAAAATGAGGAGGGGGAGTAGCGGTGGAGTGAGATTTCAGCAGAGGGTGTAACAGCATCAAATAGCAGGGAGAAGCAGGCAGTTACTTTATTAATTCACAAAAATCCAAAAGTACAACTACAGTTCTGTTCAAAAGTACTGGAACAGCAAGGCCAATCCATTTGTGTTTGCTGCACACTGAAGACACTGATTATTATTGGCTATGCATCTGATTGTTTTCCCCATTTCCCTATTCACAATGACTTGCTTCTCTCCCACAGCCACAGCGCTCTGGTTTTCATGTGGATGGATGGAACCGTATAAATAGATGTATGTTTTGTGTAGGTCTGTTACAAAAAAGTCAAGAAATATCAGCATGGAGTGTTGTGATTGGTTGATAATTCTAAGTAAATATTTCATACATCTGGACAGATTCTTTAGTCTACGACATCACATACATTTAGGCCCTAAACAACATATTTATAAACTATCACTATTTTAGACTGAAGTTTGTCATATTGCTATAGAAAAGTTCTCAAACCTAAACAACCATTTTAGTTTGTGCATATAGATATGATCAATAAGAGCATATTAGCAGCAGGTGGACTGGACCTTCACGATAACTAGAAACACAGCCATGTTATGGAATGGCTCTGGTTTGGTTAGGTTTATGCATAAAATGTACTTCACAGTTACTTGATAAACATCGTGGTTCAACACACTCCATAAACAGAATTTGTCACTTCGTGCCTTCGGCCTTTGCTGCTATAATAATTGCCCATCAGAGGTCACCTAACAATAAAATGTATCTATGGGTTGTAATAAGCAGAGGTGACCTATGCTGGTGAATCCTTTTCAGGTTCCAAGAAGTCTATTTCAAAAATCATTTTTTATGATAAAAATCATAATGTGTCTCCATCTTTTCAATGCCACAAGTTGACTCAACCTACTGATTTAATAATGTCATTGGCAGACCTCTAGCTATGTCAATCCTTTTTGTACTGACCATTACTGGTAATTATATCTAAAACAGGCAGAGCAACACCAGTTAAAAGGTGCTTTAAAAGGTGTTGTCATTACCTGCAAAAACACTGAAACAGGTGATTCAGTGCTCAGTGCTGTCACATCTGGATTATTGTTTTGCAGTTCGGTCCAGTGCAGCAGATTTATAGATATTAAATTTAAAGAAAGTTCAAAATCAAATGGCTCATCTTAAACTGTCAATTCAGACAACACAGTGATGAAATCCATGCTGAAATTAAAGGCACATAAACTGTCCTGCTCCTGCTCTCTTATATTTTTAATGGTCATGGCTCTGTCTTTTATTCTCATCTACTTCCATCCAAGATCTCAGTTAAGCATTCTCGGTCAAATGGGTTCATTAAAAAATAAAAATCTGGACGGATTTATTTTTTGCACACGGCTGGCAGCAAATATGTCCAAACAGTACGCAACCCAACACACAAGCTGAACGACATTCCAGCTTGCTATCTGCTCGCCACAGCAGATGAGATGTTATAGTATCATACCAGTGCAGCAGGCTATCAGGCAAGCAGAGATACACAGATCCACACACACACACACACACACTGGGATAGATGGGTCTGCCAATCAGCCGAGCAGACTGCAGCCCAATCCCCGGCTGTGTGGTTCTCTCCCACAACAGAGTGACTCACACCCGGAGCTTTACAGTCAGTGGAGTGTATCAGCCTCCATCTTCACAGGAAACACTGTCACCATCTCCACTTTTCTATCTCATTATGCACTTACATGCACTTGCTAATAAACCCCAAATGCTCAAATCAGCCGTGCAAACATGACAGACAAACAATGGCAGAAAATAGCCTGTCATAGCACTGATGCTAGCTGAAATACAGGCATGATGTCACAGGAATAAAATGTTGTTATAATGTTTAATGCAAAGTGTTTTTTTTTATTGCGCTAGTCAAGGAAATTTCCAGCACATCAGAGTTGGAAAACAACAGAAAGTGATATAAGTGGGTGTAATAAGTGGATATAATTATAGGGTGATATAAGTGTATCTGTCCAGCTATAGCATACTTAAAAAGAGTGATTAAAAAACAAATGTGCTGCAACACCAATATAATTCTGAGGACAAGTTGTGACCAAACATCCCCAGTGTGTGATTTGGGAAACAAGATGAGATGAGTCACATTCACAGCTGTGACTCATCTCACCAAAGTAACAGGCATAAATACAACTGCTCTCTCACACACAGTACTGCACATACCCAGGGCTACTGTACAGTACACATAGTACTCACTGTGCTATTTGCAGAGATTGATTTATGTCCCAGTATTGCTTACTGTACTGTATTTCCTATGCTGTTGGGTGGCAGTTCTTGGTAACAGTTTACTTTAAGGTCTGTGACTGACAGTTTTACACATTTCAAATGCAGTTCAATATCATGAAATGATCCAATGTTCATTTTAGTTGCACTTTTTTTTGTTTTTCTTCTCTGACAAGCCTCGCGTCTGCTGTGAAAAGGCTCTATAATGCTAAGGTAAACATGGGTCACAGATTTGACAAAATAACCTTACTGTATTTCACGTCCTACTTAGAAACCCTTTTTGTGAGCTTTGAATCACATCACAGTTTTGATCAGCAGATGAAAATGTCTGTGAATACATGTAAGTGGACCTTTAGTTATTTAATTCCCAGTGTCAGACTTGTTAAAACAAGTATTGAGGCTGCATTGTAGCCTTTTGGTAAAGGAGCAGAGAAAATGAGAATGGGTATCATTTGGTGCAGACTGTAAAGTCCACTCAGGCAAATTTTCACTTTGGCATATTAATCATTTTGCTTTTATGCTTGAATTGCCATCATGGATGGAAAGTGCTACACAATCCGACTTGGCGTCCGGTTGAAAACAACATTTCAAGCATTTTTACTGGAAATAGCTGCCTGTTACTTTCACCTAGGTGGGACGAAACACTCATCTTTAAAGTCACAGGACGTAATCTAGATTTTCTATTGATTTTTTTCATAAGGCTCTTATCAAGCTCTCTTACAGTGTCTACATAAACTTGTCATAAATTGCTCTGTTTCAGCTTGATGAGTTCCACCTGTTTTACACAAGTTAATGCGCTTTTGTGACATTTGAAATAACAGGACTTCACTAGTTTTCATGTATATAAAATGTTTTCTTTGTCCGGGGGGAAACTGAATCGATTTCCACCGATTAATGTAATTTGGTATTTGTGTAGGCTGGGGCTAAAGACTTAAATTTGAAAATGAAACAAATCTGGAGGTGTGGAGTACAAAAGAAGTGTGTTTACCAGAACTCTGTTGCCGCTTGAAGGTAGAAGTCCATAGCAACATTAGCCACTATTGGCATAATCCACGGTTAGACCTGACTGGAAACAGACACATTAAAAACCCAATGTAGATAAATCAATTTTCACTTTTCATTTAAGAGAAAACAGAAATGAGGTGAACCAACAGCCAGAGCTGACACAGAACCACAGATAATTAGACCTGTTTCAAAATGTGGTCGACCCAAAGAGAGAAGTGTCAGCATTGACGCTGTGGGGTAATATAGACACCAAGGAGAAGAAAGTGTGGATTAAATGAGACAATATCTCTGATCACAAGTCTTAAAATGTTGTAGAAGTGTGATCCATGCTGTATCAAAGTGACAGTTCTAATTAAGACAAAAGGAAGTGAATGTGAAGGTTTTTTTCAAGTCACTTGTATGAACCACTAAAGAATAAATATGTGTGACTGGTTCTTGAATGATGTGATGTGTAGGCTGGAGAACCAGTACAATTAGATGAAAGATGATAAAAGCAATTCAAAGGTGTATAAGTCTTCAGAACTGGGTGTTATTCCTCAGTGGGTTCTTACTTTTACATGACTAATGATCATTTTGCCAGTGTGAAATAGACTGATAACAGCGATTTCCCTCTGGGATTAATAAAGTTTAAAGATTAATAAAAGTTTTGTGAATCTTGGATCTTGAAGCTTGAACATTGAACCACACATCTCTAAAAGTTTGGTATGCAGATCACAAGTTTATTTTGCTAATTTGCTTTGCACCAGTGACACATAACCCTGATTTTACTCCTTTATCTCCATCATAGCTAATAACACAATAAAACAACGAAACACCAATAATAACATCCAGTGGAATCAGTGCAGTCAAATGAGGACAGCATGGTCACTCTAGTTTAACTTTGTTTTCTTACCTGTACTATCTATTATTCCAGCCAATTTAACTAAATTGGAGGACCCAATCAAACAGGTGGCCCCTACGGTGCCAGTGCAAATTCCTCTCACCTCAGTGCTTCATCACTTATTCGCTACTATTGTGGTATGCCTGTAAACAAAAAATCTGATTGGTCTGAAAATAAGGAGAGGGGGAGAGCTTGGCCAATCAGAACACAATCTTTGTTCAGAGTTGAAAATAGAGCACTCGAAGCCAAACTGTTGCCTGGAGACACAGATTGCAAGAAATTGCGGAGCTAGATTACAGTGAGGAGAAAATAGGTGATATTGTCAATGGAGCACGAATTTGTGAGTGTGGGTGAGTGCAAGTGCATGTTACGTGTTGAACACAGAAGGCTGAACATTAGTGTAGATATGTGGAAATGTAGATATGGAATAGTTAATGATTCTTTTTATCTGTAATTCTCCCTGCATGTGAGCCTCTTTTGAAAATCCTGTGATTCATGTGAATGGAGATGTGGGTTGTGTATATGATTCATGCAGTATCACTACCTACTCTAACCACTTGAAAAGCTGATATTAAAAAAAAAATAACATAAAAAAATATTGAGCAAAATACAACAAACGCTATAACCACTAAGTGGGAGGTAAAAACATTATTTTCTACCACCAGTCAATAGGATTCTTCTCTCTTGGAGTCCTTGGACTGTGGACTGTGTTTTTAAAATATAACATTAGTGCACTGCACAAACACAGTCTGGTCAACAACAATATCCATATGCTGCAGGATGAGGTGTTTGTGAGAGCCACAGGGTCTTAGAGCCTCATTCATGTGTTTTGATTTGTATTTATTAAAAAGAAATGAATTCATTTGTGCTTACCTATGTCTAACTTCAATGTCCAGGTCAAAAAACAACCTCCATTTGAACAATTTTCACACTAAAATGACAAACTCCCTTTAAAAACAGATCAAATACAAACAATAACAAGATCAAGTAAAATGAGGTCCCTGAACTAAAGCCTGTAGACCACGGAGCTCTGCAGGAATCTTTTTAAGAACTAGGCTGCACATTTTCCACTTTGGACAGTGTGACAGATATCTTGCCCTCGTCTATACCTGGTGGCTTAGTGATCACTTCCCCAGGATCCCTAAACCCCCTCCACTTTGACCCCGACTCTCCTCTCTGCACCCCATCCCCGATTCTGTGGAACAGCTTCTCTTTTAAGTTGGCCCTTGGGAGGATCCAAACGACAATCCCCATGGCCACAAGGGCCGAGCCGAGGCAGGAGAGCCCAGTGCCGGCTGCGGTGCTGATGTGCAGCCCTTTGTTGAAGCTGACAGCCTGGGTGTCCACAAAGAACAGGTCTCCGTCTCCAAACGACTCTATTTTATGGGGAGTGGAGTACCCCACTGAGAGGCTGGCAATGCCTGCGGTCAGGATCAGGAGACCGAGAGACAAGGACACCTGGAGTGAGAAGAGAGAAAGAGAGAAAACTGAAGTGGTAATTTGTGCTTTCCTGGTCTATTCTTCTGTAGGTGGCACTCTTTGCTCAGCACGCTTCACTTCTTGTTAGGAAAGGTCATTTTGTTGTTTGTGATGCAGAAAAATCCAAATTGCCAAACAGGCAGGGGGGCTTACATGTAATCCTTCACCTTTACAAATACCACTACACCACTGCCTGTAGTTCATCATGTGGAGACACCAGTTTAAAATGTGGTGTTTGCACAACATAACATGACTATACCAGAAAGATACAGATTTTTTTATTATACTGGTGAAGCTCAGTACTGACAGGTAAAAACAATCAGCAGTAGGTGGCATACCTCTCCCAGCACTCACTGGGTAAACACTGGGGTTAAAACTGACAAGGGCATGGGGAATTTGTCAGTCCACATGTGGAGAATAATAATAATAAAATAAAAATAAAAATATGTGACCTTCCGAACTTCAACAGTTAATTGTTCTTTACTTCAGTACAAAAGAAAAATGTTTACTTGAATATAACATATTCAAGAGTTTCAAATAGGGTGCACTATATTGAAACAAACTTCTACATATGCCACATATTGTAGACATTTGTTTACTCCAAGCTTTAATAGCTATAATAAATGCTGAATTGAATATATAGATAGTTATTGGATTGGTCCTGAGATCCAGGAGCAGATGAAATGGTTGTACAGTAAACATGTTGGGAATTGTTCTACCTTCCAGACTGCCGAGTTCCACCACAGGGCTGACCTCTGGCTCTGGACGAACCCACGATCCTCAGGGTCCCTCTCCCACATGGAGGCTGAACACTCCTCGTAGAAGTGGTGCAGATAGGAGCGAACCCCAAACTGAAGACAGCTAGAACCCGCCTGCAGGGATGTTGTGACCAAAGTGACCAGATTACATGTTAAGTGTGAAAAAAGAATAATGAATAATGAAATCCTGTGTGATTTTTTACCATGACTGTTCTACAAAACTATATCTACAAACTTATAATTGCAACCATGTCAATTAAGGTCTTGTAACATTAAACCCAAACCTAAAACCTTCACTGGACCCTTTGGGTACAAGACTGTAATTTGTTGACTGTAATCTACAGTATTATCAAACTATATTAAATGACTTCTCTACATTTGGCTAATATTGATCCTGAGAACATTTTAGGTGTAATAAAATCAAATGAAACTAGACCATCACCCTGCGAGACCAAAGCTCACCTCACTGCCGGAGGAGTCTCCTCCTGAGCCAGAGACACAGGCCTCGGAGCACAGCGCCATAATACCACACGTGGTCCACCTACAGTAAAGATACATACTGTAGCTGATACATATTAAAAGTCCTGAACAGATTGCTGTGTGTACATGTCAGGTGCAGGGCTGTGGTAGAACAAACACTGTTTGTGTGCTGAATATGGATTTCCCTCAATAAAAACCTCCCTTCGGAGACTGGTCATAAATCTTGGCCTGTTTCGTCAGGTTGCCCCAGTTATTGTTGCTGCATTTGAACGACTGACGGCCGCCATGGCCCTGAGGGGGCTTTATTACCACACGCAGATGAGTCACAAATATGCAAGAACATGCACACGCTATTCTTCCTCATACGCATACGCACACATGTCCCTCTGTTGTTATTCTCCTGAGACGCTTTGACTGATTTTGTTCACTCTCTGCCTTCAAGTGGTTTCTCTTAAGTGGCCACACATGACTGATCTCAGTCTGTACTTCACAATAAACTGCAGTAGATAAGCGGGAGATCTAGACTGTTGTAAAGTAGAAAATTGGCGCTTTTGTTTTTACCTTACACACTAGAACATTTAGAAACAGAATTTACAAACTGAATCTACTAAAAGACATTTTTTCAGTTTAGTTGCAGGTTTAGTTTTTCCTTATAAAGGAATCTTAACCCTATTAGTTTTATTTATGGTACACATAAACAAAATTAGAAGTACAAAGTCACAGGGATTTGAGCAAATACACATTATTTTCAATGAAAAAAATCATATAAATGCTATTATAGCTATAATTTGATAGATGTAGTTACTGGTTACTGTTTCTTATAGAACTAGCTACTCCTATTATTACAGCAACCTGTTAAAATGTATATACACACTCTACATTACCCTACTGGTACTTTTACTTAAGTAAAGGATTTGATTTGATGAAAGGATTTAAAATGTTTTTCTGCATTTCTGGACGGTGACCTCAGTGTGTGGTTGGGGCTCCACGTCATTTTTCAGATGTCTGAGCCATTTCCATCTTGTCTCAACTGTTGGAAGCCAGAGGTCAAATCAACCAATAGTCATCCTAACTATCTCACAGCCTCTTGGAGGGGCCCGACCTTAAACTGTATATAAAATAAAACAAAATAAAACAAGTAACTTACTTAAATGCTGTATTTGTATGTGTAATAGAGTATTTTTAAGTAGTAGTAGTAGTATACTGGTATTACACTTAAGTAAAGGATCTGTGTACTTCCTTTACTGCTTCTAATATTCAGAGATGCTTTTAAATAAACATGTACAGAGCTGCCTGATGATGAAATAAGCAGTAAAGTATGACACCAGCTCATTAGTCCTGATCACTAATGAGATTAATTTTTTCATAAGGCTAACAAGCTGATTAAATATAATCAAATAATACAACATAAAAACACCACAGCCCCGTGAGCGCTGTCCATGGTGTTAGTAGGTTTGGCCCAACTTTCCTTGCAACTCATAGGCGAGATACGTCCAGTTAAAAAGGTCATTAGAAACAACAGCAATTAGTCTTATAGTATATTATACGTACAACTGTGGGAACAGTCTGAAAGTTTTACTACTACAATAAATCGGCCAAAACGTCAGATTTGGATCAGATTCGCGTCTTCTTAAAACAGACAGGATGCGAAGCACAGACATCAACTATGCGCCAGCTCTTCACTGACCAGTGAGTCATCGGGCCACGCAGCTCCTCTCACTTGTTTTTCCTCCACACTACAGCCACTCACTTTTCTCAGTTTTTCCCCGGCAACCGCAGCCTCCTATTTCCACTCTAACCGTGTTTACAGCCAGTGAAGGAGTCGGTCTTACCCCCCGGCCGCAGTGCTCGCTCCTCTCACTGGGGATCCATGCGCTGTCGGACCGGTTGAGCTCCAACGCTGCTGTGGATGAGAGTCAACGGAACGGAGACACTGAGCATGCGTGTAGATGCTTTTATTAAGAGGTGTTTATACACAAGATTAGTGAAACCAGGTAACCATATTCTTTAGAAATATAGTTGAATGTATTTTGCTGGTCCCGTTAAAGGTCATATCTCTTTATTTTTCCTTTTTGAGCTACCACCCACATCTTCATGCAATAAAACTGGATTTAATTACTGTATCTGCCAAAGTGTAGAAGGTCAGAGTGATGAAATTTTGACTTTATTCTTTATACAATACAAAACTCACAGCAAAACATTCAATATACTCTCTGAGTATAAAACAGAAAATATGTGTCTATATATACCACAGGAGATTAAAGCATTCGTCTCTCAGCTCACTACTGGGCACCATGGATTCACTACCCGCCTAAAGGAATATTTAGTGGTATTATATAAATGCCAGATGAAGACCCTTATATGTTTATTACCATTCATACAGTGTAGGTCTAGTACTGCAGTCAGTTATTCAGCAGTGATATGATGTCTAAGACCCCACTATCCCCACTGCCACCTGTCTAGATGTTATCCCTTTGAAGTTTGTTTAGTCTGAAGGGCTTTTTACTGTTTGGCCGCCAGTGCTTTTGAATGACTTCAGATTTTCCTTGAGATTTCCCTTGAGTGAGTCCTTGAACCCCTACATACTGTCTCAAAGCCAGCCACCCAACATTTTGTTTTTAGCTGATTTATCTTTATGAATTCACTTACACTATAGATAACTGTGAGGATGTAGAGGCCATTGTCCAAATGAAATTTGTTCTGAGACTGTTTTTTTTTTAATGGTTTTACTTCAGCCCCTTTGTTCCAACTAAGGGTATTTTAGTTGTTTGCTTCCCACAGTTTGGGGACAGCCTTTTCCTGTTTCAACATTACAATTACATAATGCATATGAAGACAGGTCCATATAAAATGTTACTCTGTGAGGCAGGTGCTTGCTTTGCCAATCTCACTGTCACTTAGTGGTAGTTCAGAAAATAAGTGGAGAGGCCTCTGCAAAAAGAGAGTGGAAGCTGTTAAAGGGACAACCTCCACTTGTCATAAAGACTCAGCCCACAAAAACAGTTGTAAGTCTTCTTTTGATTGTAAATCTTCATTTTTTATCAGTATTTTTGTAGTTTACACAACTTATGGAAGTTCTCTAGTAAATTACTGTAATAATATTTTAAAGCAGCATATTAATGCTTACAGTATGCTACTGACTTTTCATATTTCTACATCTGTACAGGAGGTGGTAGAGTCATGTATATGGATGTTACACTGGGTGGCTGTGACCATGGATAGTGACTTGCTCCCACCTAGTTGTTAGTTTAACAAAATCCTGCTCGTACATGCACATGTTTAAATGAGTGTGAAAACAGTTTTCTAATGTCAGCCTCTGCCCAGTGAATCTCAAATATCAAGTGGAGTAACGATAAGCCATTCACTTTTTTAAAATAAAGTGGGGCTTTAACCCTCCTGTTGTCTTCGGGTGATTTTTGACCCAAAACTGTGTTTAACAGCAGAGAAAACACCTTAAATGTTGTTTTTTCAGCTTGAAATTTTATGACT
>JAUMHL010000003.1:17262940-17284396 GCA_032362345.1 Sandelia bainsii
AGCTGCCAGGAACAGAACGAGTCTGGATTCAGACAGGTAATACAGATTTAATACATTTTCCTGATAAAGTGAGAAAGCATGAACATACTAGCAGCCACATGGAAAATGCTAAATGCTATGTGTCTTACAATGTTCGGTAATGTGAATATCGCTACGCAGCTTAATGAAAGCTACAGGATGGAGTATAATGAGATGACATAATGAGGAGGGGGACAAAAACAGACACATTTTGTCTAAGATAATAGACTGTATTAAATTCTGTGGTGCGTTTGAGCAATGCTGGCATTTTCTGGGGGCTGGTGGACTTTGTTGGATCTCTGGATGCAGCAGTACCTGCAGTTACTGTGTTTAAGGGGACATGTAAGATTGCAGAATGAGCTGCTTGACTGCATGTTCACAGGCGAAATTTACTTATAAATAGTAAATGACTGAAAACACGTGTTTCACATGTATTTGTACGTTAATTTAATTTTTTAAAGTAGTGTGATGCATGATAATGGTGCTTTGGTTTATACTAGTGGGGATATGTGGTTAGAGTGCATCTGAAAACTGACTTGCAAAAGTGCGCCCCCCCCATTTAAATCTTGATATCACCACTAACTATAATGGGTGAAAAAACAGACATTAACTGATACTGCTTTTTCCAGTAGTCATCAAAGTGATTGGAAATTAAGGTCAAATCATCATTAACTGTTCTAGCCATGTTTCACCTGTAGGGGAAATGTCTTACATATCCTGTCAGATTCTGCATGTTAGAGGATGAAACATACATAACTAAAACCCTCTTCCATAAGACCCTGAAGCGTGGCTCCTCTTCATCTTTCGCCCCAAGAGGATAAATTTCATCATTCATCTACTGATTATCATTTTAATACACTATATCTTGCATTCATATGTGGGGCAAAAGCACTTACATAATCCTGCAAAACACTGAAATCTATCTTTCTATCTATCTAGTACTCAGGTCACAGCTTGTCCGTCTCAGACAGACTGACCCACTTCTCTACGTTTACCCAGAACAGACTGTGCCTGGAGGGGAGGCTGGCCACGACATAAGGCCGCTGCAGAGATGACTGGTTCAGGGGTCCATCTCAATGGGCTCCTTTGCCTCCCCGTCTTCCCTCAAGTCATTACAGCGGCGCATAGCAGACAGAGGCGATGGATGAGTTTCATTCCAGCGCGGCGCTTCCACTTGTCTGATCATTCAAGGTCATATCGAGCAGATCAATAAGACTGCAGTGATGTATGGGAAAGTGTGTGCGCGTCTGACGGGGGAGGGTTCGCAGACACGCACCTGCACAGGGTCAGATGCAGTGTCTTATCTCAGTTCACGAATCTGACACTAGATGTCAGCGGAATGCAGCACAGAGCACAGCTTTGTGTGCGCATGAGTTTGTGAGTGCAGGTTCCTTTGTCTTCACAGTTTTCACACACGGGAATAACAGCACATATATTTGATGATGCCATATGATGTGTTTATCTGTACAAAGCTTCCATGCAGGTGCTTTAGTTAGAACTGAAATGAAGCTAAATGTAATCTCAAGGAACAAAAAAAGTCAGTGGATTGTGTTAACACTTTGAGTGACATTCTCATGTTTGTTTTTATCTTTGCATATATATATATATATTTACCTCAATTATACATTCACTGTAATATTTACTGAAGGATTTAAGAAGTAATTTCTAAAAGGTTTTGAAAAGAGAAACTCATTTATATGCTGTCTTACAACTAGTGATTTTGCTGAAATCTTGATGTTTATCATTATGAGTATGTATGTATTTTTTTCATTATAATGTCTTTATACATTAAATACCCTCCACTGAGCTGCTTCAAAGATACCTTGAATACAACCGTGGTTTTCATGAGGCTAATTGTGTCATCAGTATGAAACTTTCATTTAAGATGGTGTCTGTTGTCACATTGCAAAACATCAAAGGCTTACCATAGAGACCCCTGTGCTTCAGTGTAATCACATTACAGCAATATAACTCTATCATGTTGGGGTAAGGAATCATCATTATATCAATAACACCATTTATCACTGATATAATTAGATAGCTGGCTGTATATAAATCCTATTCTACACCCTCTCACCAGCTCACTCCCCAAGAAGTCATTAATGTATCCTTGTGTAATATTATCACATAGCTACATTCCTCCTCTCTATCTAATCTAATTCATCAGTCTAATAGGTCATAATTAATTGCTCCATTATTAATCGAGTGATGTCATACCTAGATGCCTGGGGGTGAAATGAACTGTCTGTCACCAGGAACATTGCCTTTGAGTGTGTGTGTGCTGCATGCAGCGATCAGAGTTTGAATATTTTGGCCAGATGCACAGCTCTTAGCTGTGTCAGAAGCTCATCAGACTCCACCATCTACAGATCAAATTTATCACTGTTCAGTGGGACCGCGAGATTACTGCCGATTACCTTAGGTCAAACGGTTCAAACATCACTGAGGAGGATATTACACCGCAGTGGGACATGAATATTTAACTGTCTCATTCTGGTGATGCTCTTTCTTGGGCTAACTTGAGCCAGAGGAGATGATGATTAGCCTCACAGACAAGGCTAACGACCCGGGATGGATTAGAGTGGAAGGCCATTGAATATGCTAATGACATGGAGTGGACAGTCTCATTCACATGAAGGGGAAGTCAGGTGTGGAGAGCAGAGGGCCTGAGACTGCTAATTACACCTTTAAAGTTACAGTTTCTTAACATTTTCATGAAATCAAGCATTGTGTTTGACCTTTTTTTCAGCAAAAGCCATTCACTGTATTTTACCTCAGGAAATGCTTCTTTATACAGTAGATAGCAGTCACTGATGGTGGCGGGGTCCGCCATTACCTTGTTAGATTCAAATTGCCTTCCTATGACTAGGAATTCACAATAAATTAAGCACATATGTAATGAAGCGTCACTGTTTTTAATCTTTTCTCACTGACATAAGCCTAGCTGTTTATTGTTCCCTCTCTTAACACACTATCAGTTACTGCTGATGCTAACACAACACTTTACTAGGTTTTTAATGCACAGCAGTCAGGCAATTCAAAGTCTTTGTCACCACTGTTAGCACTGATGCTGAGTGTTCTTCAAAAATGTGTTTTTTGATAGTGGATCAGTTTTACAAGGAACTGAAAACATAAGAATGAGCATCCATAGTGAGCTGCAGTTATTCATTATTGACTGACTTCTTTATTAAACCAACGTGTTTTTTTGCACTCTAAAGAGATACACCAGTTGTATTTCTGCCAAAGTGCTGAGACATGTAGAATTTAATCAACCACAGGCATCACCAAATTAAGCCATAAATACTATACATTTTAAAGGTAACAACATTAATATTTTCACTACAAAATACCTAGTAATTATAGAGAAGTACAAGACATGCACTTTGCTAGTTCCAAAAGAGTGTTTCAGATCCGCAAAATTAGCATCATTTCCTTAAATGATGATTCAACACCAGCGGTGATTGAGTTTACAACTTGTTATAAAATTTCAAAGTGTATTACAGCAACATCTGGCAAAGCACTTTGCTTTGCTGTGGGACTGCAGAGACACACTAACGGGCCAAATCAAATACACAGATCTGCATTCTGTTGGGAAAAGTTCAAACTGATGTTAGATGAACATTTCTCCAGGGAAACTACCTCTGAGAGATGTGTAGGAACACACACACACACAAACAGAAATGCATATTTTAACTACCTTGCCAGTTTTGGCACTGTATTATTGTCAACCATCTGCCCCTTTGTTTCAAACAGCCTTGTAACCTTTTCCAGAGAGTTTGTGTATCCGTGTATTTTTGCGCTTTGCTCTGTGTGTGTGTGTGTGTGTTATCATTGGCGTGCACACATGCTTGTATATCCAGTGTGTGTTCTGGCTGCCAAATGTCCATTTGGTTAGGGAGTATTGCCAAGGTGAGGTAGAGGTCAATTCTACACAGCTGAATCATTGAACAGCACTGAGCTGAGCCGCTGCCAGTGCTGGCAAAGCGACTCATAACACAATGTCATCATCTGGGTACAACAAATCTCAGTGAGAATTGTGCTTCTAAATGTTAGGGGAGAATAAAGATAGACATCACATGATGTTTTTCTTTATTTTACATAAATTCTGTGTAGTTACTTTACTACATTGATTTTCACACTGTTTGGATCTCAGGCTGAGTTCAGTATGAATTAAAAAAGATATTTCCTTGTCTCTTTTCACACAGAGTTGGCGGTCAAAGCTGTTTCTTTCTTTTTTTTTCTTTTTTTTTGCTGTGTGGGGCCAAAGATGCTCATTCCCCACCGAGCATTCCTGCTTTCATCCCTGGATCTTATCAATAATAGATGGAACTCCCACAGCCTCGCAGGCAGGGATTGCTTGGAAAAAAAACTTGGAAAACCAGACGCAATCCTGCCAGTCCCCGAGCCCCGCACCGGAGACAGGGCTCCGCTTGGCCGCCAATTAGCACCAGCGATTCACAGTCGCTCGCTGGGTGTGACTGTTTGGAGACATGCTCAAAGACAGACACACACACACACTGACAGGCACCTCTGGAGAGCCACTGACCTACTCCCCTAACCACTTTATTGATCTGTGGGCCAAAGATGTGAAAGCCTATTGAGGTCATCATTAATGATTCATCAATTCTAGAAAATGTCAAATGTGGCTTGGGAGCGTAAACATGAACGCGTCAGATGGGATGAGAGCTTTGAAGAGATATTGCATGCATCTATATGAATCATACATGTGAGAAAATAGGATACAAAGTATAGGGACTGCTGTCAGATAGGTTGGTGCTTGGCACACTTGGCCCTTTCGAATCAATAGGACAGATATACAATAAGTACACTACATACATGTGAAATGTAAGTCCTTTGCTTATTTGATGCTTCCAGTCATCCTTTGATCAATATTCTAGTGCAAACACAGATATGTATATACACAAAGCATTAGCCACTCCACTGAGACCGACACACATGCTATCCCACAGGGACACATCAAACAGCAGCCACACAACCACTGTGGATTTTCTGATCTTTCATATAGCCATATATACACCAAATACACTTAAATACCAAATAGACTCTGATGCCTCTTCTCTATGGTGCTGTAACAGGAGGGATTCCCTGCAGTTCTTGGAGTGACGTGATAAACTGTTCTTCTACTGGACTGCTTGAATTTGGGGTCCTCCCTCTACGGCCCTGCAGACAGGGGCTCTGAGGACCAGCACAAAGGTCCATTCAGAGATTCAGAGCTTAAAATTTATGGATCAAGCCAAGCGCAGGCGTGTGGGAGCCCCAGACAACACCCGAGTGGGGGACATAAATTTGACTTTATGACGGGAAAAAAACTGAATTTCCATTTAAGGCAGAACATGATTATATGCTTCTGTTTTTTTTACTTGTGGTTTTCTCTCACTATGTAAGTATTAACACCATCTATTTTGAAGTCACCATGTACATCAAAATCATTATCACTTACTGTAATTTGCCAGTTCTAAAAAAAAAAGCTTGCTTGCTAGTGCTTTCACTAGAGCAGAGAACAAATGAGTTTTGAAACCTGAACGACTGAGAGAGATTGAGATATATTATCAAGCACTAGGTATTTGAAAATGTGTTTGTTAGGTCTATCTAAGATGCACACCTTTCATTTTGATGAATTATTTTCAAATTCTGCACATGCAGTCTATCATTCTGTGCAGTGAAGCTCAATAAAATCAGCAAAACACATTTTTTAGTTATTTTAAAAGTCAACTTTGAATCCAGTAGTAGTATATTATAGGGACCATAGGTTGTGGTGAAATGGATAGTATAGTGCAGGTCATTCACCAGACATTAGCAGACTCTTCCCTGTGTACCTTTCTCTCTTTACCACTCCACAGTACAAACTCTTATTAGACTGGTCCCATATCTCCAACTGAACAATGACTTCATGTCTCTGCAGTTAATTATCTGTCTGATCCATAACATAGAGAAGAATGAATGAACTCCAACGCTGTGTTCCATACACAGGACACACTAATGTTCTTTCCATATAGGCAGGCAGAGGCAGAGTCATGAGACAGAGCTATTAGACCAATGTAATGAGTTTACGTATGAGTAATTGCTGCACACTTACTCGTGCAGAGCTCCCTGCACATCGTTTCTAAGTCAGTTCCTCTCCTGTTCCAAGCACAGGAAATCTTGTGACTAATTCTGAGCACGAAACTTCTGCGTGAGCCATGTTTGGAGCATGCTATGCACCACATGTTGTGGGGCCATGCACACCACTACTGCAGGGCATTTAATTTCAAAGAGGCTTTCAGGTACAGCTAGATCTCCAGTGTCTGCCAGTTTAATACCTGTACACTATATTGGCCTAAAATGCTGCAAAGTCCCCTGCTATGATACAGTGTATGTGCTAGTCCTGCATCAGTGCTTTTAAACACCTCAGCCATCATTCTGCAGCACTGGTGTTTACTTAAATGGATTTGGCCTGCTTAGGCTGTAAAGAGAGAGGACATAAAACACTGAGGGCTAGTGAATTACCAGCAATAAAGCTGCGAGCTGAGCCTGTTGACGGAGCTAAGCTGAGGTGGGCCAAACTAGGCCGTGCAGGACTACCAAATCCCCAAGCTTGCCTCTAACAACAGCCTGAATTCTTGCTAATTGTCTCTTCTTGTCATCCCTGTTTACTCAAGCCTCACCACTTTCTCTGCCATAATGGATTCAGGGGCCTGACAAGCCATGTTTGATTGATTTCTCTCCCTGACCACTCAGTGGAAGGACTCCTGGCTGTGTGCCAGCTGTACAGTAGCTCGTCCCTGGTGTGTGCGCGTGTGTGTTTGGGTTAGCACACATATACTGATGTGTGCGTGCACAAATGGAGCCACTATAGCATAACCGCAACGTTGTAACGCTACAGTAGGATACTGTGGTGTACAGCGCTCTGCCTGGAGGGTATCATTAACATTTAGAAACAGCCCCAGCATCACTCACACTGCCTCTGCTTAGGTGTGTTTAACCTTTCTATATGGAGGGATACAGCAGCCAGAACAGAGGGGATTTGACAAAGAAATAGATATGTTAGAAAGACTTATTAAAATGTAAAGTGAAGTTTGACAGAGGGCGCCACAAAAGAGCAGCATATTTCCATATATATCTTACACAGCATATATATAAAGTGTGCATGATTATGAAAGTCAAAGTAAAGTCACAAAGGTTTGATTTCTGTCCCAGAACAGTGTAGAAAGACTGTAGCACTTAACAAATCTGAACTTTTTCTCTTCTATTGAGTCTGACTCTGCGCTGTTTCAGGTTTTATGTGTGTCAAAGCTGAGCACTTCTCATGATGGATACGCAGAGCTGTCATCTCCGGATTGCCTCAGTTAAGATGATCGATCTGAGCTCGGAAAGAGGTCGATTAAAGTTCATGGTTCTGGAGTTAAACTTGTGTTGGGATTTCCTCTCAAGTCAAGACATTGTGCAGACGATTTGAGTCGAGTCTCACCGAAGGACGGGCAAGAGTCCTGTTGGCACACTGGGCAGAGCAGTCGTATTAAATCACTGTTTCTGTTGAAGATCTGCAAGGTATTCCTTTGTGTGAGTATTTGTGTGTATGAGAGTGAGAGAATCAGGCAGAGAGAGAGAGAGCGATATTCTCATTATCGCTGAATAACTAAGCAAGCCCTGGCCGCCAATTATGGAGTGTGACTGTCAAAGTTGTTGACATGTCTATACACAGATGTTATGGCAAATCACTTATATCGATATTGAGTTCTACATGAATAGAATGAGACCTTTGGGTAACATTTACATTCAATATTTTAAAACAACTACTGTATATAATTAGATCTCTTACAGCACATTTTCATGGACCAGCATGTAATCCTGACACCACTTATGTCAAATTTGCAAAACATAGAAGGTATTTATCGTTAGTACATGCCTCAAAATATCATAAAATGACAGTCCATGTCTCAAAATATGCATCACAATTAAAGAGCACTACAAACAGCACAACATATGCTCAATATGATCTAAAGCCAGTAATCGAATGGTAAATTATGAAGCATGGCTAAATAAAAAGGGAGCTTTAGCCATAGCTGTCAGCTTACGCTGATTGATAGACTGCACCAGTTGTGGCAGACAGGGTGAGGTATTGAGTGTAGGAAGCTGTGAACATGTGTGCGTGTGAGTGTGTATGTAACTGAACTGTGGGTGGATGTGTATTACAGCTGTTATCAGAGAGGTAAAGCACTTTATGAGGTAAGCTTACATTATGATGAATGAACAGCAATGCGGCACATGGGCTACTACTAACTCTGTCAAACACAGAGGAAGGTATGTATATAAAATTGTAATTAGAGGATAATTGTTCCATATGTCTAATGATATAAATGGATGTTCAGCTGACTGAATAATGTTTTCTGCGTGCTGATTCTGCGATACCTGGTTGAAAACAGGCAAAAAACACGAGAAAAGCCCTATATGCTATTCAAAATGGAATGAATTGAGAGTAATATGACTATAAAATGGTCAATTATAATGCTTCAAATGTGCCGCTGTTTAGTGAGTACTTCAGGTTGTGGTTTGACTAAACAGAAGGCTAAGATAAACACAGCTTCTGAAGGCATTTATCAGACATGATGTAAACACTGTAAAGTGTGGAATGTGAAATTGATATTAGCACTTCAGATTTATTAAAGTTATCTAGATTACGTAAGGGTTTCATTGACAGTTCTTTTTAACAGCTATTTAATATTTAGCGATTCAAACAAAACATTGTTGGAAATACACTTATCTGTTTTCTTGAGAGAAACCTTTTTAATATACAGTAGTATGCAGCTGCAGAAGAAACTAGATAGACAGTTGGCCTAGTTCTGTGCAAAATTACTAAAAATTCCACCCCTAAAGATGACTAATTAACATGTTGTATCTATTGTGTGGTTACAGAGGGTGTTTCATAGTGTAGTTCTTGAGCAAACAGTTTAATCTATCACCTTTATGTAGCTTCTCTGCTGCTAGTTTTCTTTTAATCCAATAGTGACAACAAGTTTTAGATAGTGTTTTGATGTACTTTTTGATTTTTGCACAAAGGTGAACTAGTGGTAAAAAATAAGCAAAGCTATTGCTTCATGGCTATAGCTCCATGCCCAGTTCAGAGTATATGTAGTTCAATTAATTCAAATCCAACCTATAACATAATATCCCTCAACCCACCCTGCAGCACAACGCACCCTTGGTAGTGTATTCTGGTGAAAAGTGTGAATGGGGTACGTATGCTTTAGATGAAACTAATGGTCTTTTGTGCTTATAGACTTAAAATTTTGAATCTCGACAGGTAATTACAGTTAAAATATTTTTATTCCCATTTTCAAACAAAAGATCAAATATAAGAAACTAGTCTGTCTGAGCTAATAAAGGTAAAGTAACAAGAAATTACATTATGTCTCATCATAGTTAGACAGTTCATATTTCCTCCTTTCACTGAAGGAAACATGATGCAAATTAACTGTACATATAAAATATGCTAGAGTAAGTGGTCTGTATGTTTTTTATGGTGTTGTTAGTTTAACAACTGAACATGACAGGCGCCCAGTAGCCTCGACACCTCATCTCTCTCTTACTGTCTACAAAGAGGGATCCAGTTCCCACGCTGGCTGCAGAAGCAAAAGAGTACAGGTGGGAAGACCTTGACTCAGAAAAATAATAAAAAATCAGAGGATGGGAACAAGGACACGTGAGGTATTATGCTTGGATGCAAAAGGACAAGCAAATACCTGAAGCCTGAGCTTGGCTGAGTGGAACCGGAGAGAAAACACAGGAACATTTAGGTTCTGACAGGAAGATTATGAAGAAGAAAGAGAGTTGCCAGAGTGAGATACTCAGATATAGTCTCTGGAATCAGTTAACAGTGAATCTAATGGTTGCTTTACTGCCGCTGCCAGCACTACAAAACATGAGTTTTGTATGTTGTGCTCTGCTGTGTGGAAACAAAATAAAGGATATTTATAAAGGATAACGGATATTTTCTTTCATAAATGGCCCTATTTTTTTTTATTCTGCTGCACTGACATTTGAGATGACTGCTGAAAAGAGAGCAACAAACTTGAAGGTGTGCTCAAAGTTACTAGAGGACCACAATTCGACAGCTTTAAATGGATATTTCCCATGTGGATTGGCTTGTCTCTTAACTTAATTTCAACTGCACAACAATTCTCAGCTCTCAGCATGTCACAAGTTTTTTCTTACAGGATACTGAATGTAAGAGTCGAAGACCAGCCTGAGATGCGTCATGATGTGCACAAAGCGAAGAAGAAGAACAAAGTCGAAACACAATGAGATGCACGTGGCAGCTTGAGGAGCGAAACCAAGACAGGCGGCCCCGAGGGGTTTGATTACAAATACCGCGAGCTTTTCGCCATCACAAACAAACAAGAACTGCTTCAAAGATGGAGTCTAATTCAAAGTAACACAAGACACTAGCTTTCATCTTTCATCCAGCGCCTTCATCAGCATCTGATGAGCAAAAAGGTAAATGCTTTAGTGCAGAGAGAACTAATGCTACAAAAGTTCTCTGTTTCTAAATCACTTTTTTTTTTATTTGACATAAGAGATAAATTGGGCTAACTGAGGCTGGTGAAAAAAGTCCAAATTCAAACTTGGTGCAACATGACGATGAAGTTTGTGTGTACGTGTGTGACCTTAGCACCAAGGCAACTCTGATTATTCCTGCATATGGAGTAAATGAGAATAATTTTGGCTTTGATGAGCTTTTTGCCTTAATCTGTCAGACACCTGCTTTCTCGCTTCTGCAAGACATCACTTTTGGTCACACACGCGAGCCAAAAGTAAATGCGTTGATATTTTTCACTTACACTCAGGTCAAATGCTCCTGAGATTTTCGCCGCCTGCTTCTGGCTCACTGTTTTGAATTACTTGTATGGTAATTTTGGAGAAACTATACATTTAAAAGAGCCCATTTCTATGGCTGTGAAGAGATACGGGAGCTTTAGGTCAGAATAGCTTGTGCACCCATTTTCTCGATCAAACACCCACTGAGTGAGCCATTCAAATCTATCCAGCCTTGTCCGCTTCTCTATTCACTGCTCATTTAGTGATAGAAAGATGAGGAGGAGATGAAGGGAAAAGCGAGCCATCAACATCCACACACATTACTATACTGTTTATCCAAAAGGAGGTAGATCATATGAAAGAATATTACAGCTGCAACTTAAAAAGGTGGAGCAGAGCCAGCAGCCGAAAGACTTGAATTTCACTCTTAATCTGTTACTCACTCTTTCTCCCTCCTACCAAACACATTTTTTCTTTCCTTTCCAATCTCACTCACTCTCCCACCTCATCATCTAATCCAGCCTGAGGGTTGAAGAGTGTGTGCGTGTGTGTGTGTGCGCGCGAAAGATGAGCCGGTCTTAGCCTCACTCTAACCCCTAACTCTCTGCATACACACACTCAAACGCACACATGTGTATATATACAAGTCTGTTAGTGGTCGTGCACTCCATGCACGGGCATCCACCTACACAGAAAACACCCTCCTGACTCACATATAGACATGTTGATACACACATAAACACACACACACACACACACACACACACAGTTGGCATGGCTGGATAGGTGAGGGCATGCCTCGCCTGTGATTAGAAGACCAGGGGTTACGATCTAGGCGCAGAGGTGCAACGTTGCATGTATTATACATAGAACAATGAATCTTTGGAGAAAATGGTAATCCAAACACAGATGAAATATTCATGCCGCATGGTTGTGTGGTTCACCTCTTTTTGCTCTTTAACCAGAGAAGATCCATGCGGGGGTTAAGGAAGAGGTAAATGAGACAGAGAGAGAGGAGGGGAGAAAGTGCAGAGAGCAGAGAAAAAAGGAGAAATAATGTAGTGAAGCATGAAATCATGGCTGGCTTGTGTAATTTAGCTCTGGGATGGAGCTCACTGCCTAGAATTTCATTCTCCCTAAGGTTTGCTTTCAACACACACTTTTATGCATGCGAGTGCGCAATATAGCGCAAACATTTAAAGAAACAAATATGTTGCAAATAATTACTGAGTTGTGTTGCATTCATCTTCCCCAAGGTCTGTTCAATCTATTCTATTCTGTTCTTTGGAAATGTTGCTCACACATTTTTCACCCTTTTTCTCTACAGTGCTACATTAATTACCATAGCACTCAACAAAGCAGAAGGCATTCTTTCTTTGCTCTGCATGTCCGAGTCTGACAGACAAGTCTATTGTCTCTGTCCTTGTGCTTGGTGTAGAGAAAGCTACCTGACTGTATTGCCTCGGCAGTAGACAGATGTCCTTGTGAGCAGACTGAAGTGAAAAACAAGAGATAGGTGTTTATGGTTTTACAGGACTCTATGGGTGTCTAGTAAAAGAAACACGAGCCGATCAAGTGGAAAGCATGGCAGGAATTCAGGTTTCAAGGTAGATGAGTTCCACCAGAGAGAGACGGCGGGTAAACCTTCCTATCAGGCAGGGTCAGGAGGTTGCTACATGTGTATGTGAGTGTGTGTGTGTTGTATCTCAGTATATTCAGAAGGAGAGGGTGGGATGCATGGGGTTGGCTCCCATCCATAACATTTAACATTTAAGTGAACTGCAGAGATCTGAAGGTGGCTGATAAGCATGACAGCATGGCAGCAAAACATTACTGCACTGCTGAGGGGACACACGCACACACACACACACACACACACACACATACACACACACACACAGGTCAGTTATATGAAATGTTAATTCACACAAACACACAAAGATGGTCATCATAACACACAGAGACACAATCACACAAACGTAGCATCTATAAAACACCCTATTAGGCCTCATCCCATCATATCTGAGCCCACCTCATCACTGACCTCACACTATAAAACTTTAACACACCTTGGTATGTGTGCACACACTCCACAGTGTCATTACAACAGCTCTAATAGGGTTGTGCATGTGTGTCAGCTCCTCTGAGTTTATTTGCTCTGTGTTTCCTCTGCAGATGGAGCCTTTACAAGCCCAGGTGCCTGTTATTGGCCTCCTATCACTGTTGCAGTGAGCTGTGTTAAATCTATAACCGGCTGACAGCTGAGCAGATATTGGAGGACTCTCCAGAAACAATGGCACGGCAAGAGAAACACTGTTGCTATCACTTAGAAAAAATACAATGCTTTACAAGCAACTCAATGCTGCTGCTGATTATTACTGTGAGATGCTTTGCTGCTGTGTAGCACTGGTAATACCATGAATGTGTGTTTTTCTGTACAAGGGTGCAACCAATCCTGTTTGTTACTAGCTACACTTGTAACAATAATGTGACCTGACTAATATTACAATTACGCATATACTTTTTACCCTGTACACCAGCCTCTACATCACAGTTTAATGTGTGCATATACTCAGCCACTGGTTCACAATGTGAGCATGAGCACAGATGCATTAGTGGTTGATGCCACGCACATTACAGAGGATAATTGCCTATGCATATTTCCTCATATGTGCTCTGTGCACTCCCTGACTAGTGGTGGATTGGATTGGAGTGCCAGTTGCAGAACCATTAATAGAAATTAAGTGCCAGCAAGAACTGCTGAACAGAGACCAGTGGAGCCAGAATGGAGTTTATGTGAAAGATAAATACATTTCTACAGAAGAGTGCCTCCGTTTATTGGTTGGGAAATGCACTGTGATATGATAGAGCGGCAACAAATGACTATGGAATGGGACGATATGGCTGAGAGAGAGGGGAATGTTGTGGAATTAGAGGCCTGACTTGAATAGGAATAGAGAAAATAAAGTTAGGTTGCAGCTTGAGTTTTATACTTGTACTCAGAGTTCAAAAACCTCCAAGATCTGTCTGATACACTTAGATGTGACAGCTGCACATTAACCATCAATATTGTAATTTACCAACAAGCAGCTGTAAAATGAATCAAGCACTGCTGCCATCCAGTCATTCCAGTTTGCTTTCTATGTCCTGCGAATGCCGAGTTATTATCCGTCATCCCTCGAGTGTCTCTCCCTCTTGGCTGGCTGGTGTCAGACAGATTACATACTCATCACAAACTCACACAAACACGTGCAAGCGCACACAGACACATTCACTTGAACTAATGAAAATTCTGCCTCATCCCGGGCTGTCTAATGGGCCTAATAACAGAGAGTCACTGGGGGCTTTGCGCGTCAGACAGATTACAGGACGCCTGTGGACTAGACGGACAGGTCCTTGGCAGCGACACACACTGACACATACAAACACACACAACTCTCATTCTCAAGTAAGAGCTCACTTGAAGAGATGCGATCACCTTCCTGACCACTAGGAGGCAAGGGTGAGCTTTGCCAAAAGGAGAGAAAAAGCCACTAAAGCTCCTCATAACAGGCTGAAATGTCGGATCTTCAATTACACACATGACTTATCCCATTGTCATGTTGTTCTACTGAGCATCAGATCATCTTATACATACTTAGAATATTAGCTCTTATTGTCAGCACATTGCTATAATAAAGTTTGGATATTAAACTCTTCTGTGGATTTCCGATTAAATTCTTTTCCTAAAAAGGATGGGCAGATTACTGAGCAGCTCTACAAGGCACATGTCCTGGAGCCCAGAGGGTTTCTGGCCTGAGCCGCTGTTTGGAGTGACTGCTCACAGCTCTTCTTAGGGAGTCACATTGAAAAGTAACACTATCATTGTGCTTTTTTGCTTCTAGACGTAACCAGCTGAGTATCTGCCAACCCAAACCCAATGTTTGCTTTTGTTGATTATTTCCAACTGTACAGCATATGGCTACAGTTGCAGTTCATTCAGATACAGTCCCATTAGTTAAACAATTTAATTCACTGTGACAGCAGAGCGCTACTTTAAGAAAACAGAACCTTCATATCAGGATTTCTTGATGGGTTCTCATTACACTTACACTTTTCTAGAGTGTGCTAAAGTATAGTATAATTTTAGTGAAAAGAGTGTCAGTGATCAAATGGCCTCTCTTCATCTACAGTGTGAACTAAATATTGAAGTTCAGCTACACCTGAGAGTGGTTAGCACTGTCGCCTCACAGCAAAAAGGACCAGGGTTCACATCCACAGATCAGCTGAGTGCCTTGTCCATGTGGAGTTTACATGTTCTCCCTGTGTCTGCGGGGATTTTCTCTTGGTCAGCTTCCACCCATCCTCCAAACAACATGCATGTTAGGTTATTGCTGACTCTAAATTGCTCGTAGGTGTGAATGTGAGTTTGAATAATTGTCTGTCTCTATATGTCAGCCCTGTGTTAGACTGGCAACATGTCCAGGGTGTATCCTCTCTCCCGTGACCCTTAAGAGGAAAAGCAGTTAGGATAATGGATGGATGGAGCAACACCAGAGAGTTCTGCAGCAACTATGAAGAGATACAAAGTGACTAAAAAGAAATAAAAAATAACTAAAAACGTTTGCTATAAAGTGGCACAAGACAAAGAGATGACAACTAAAACAGGACACAACATTACACAAATGACTAGAAAGAGACGGCAAAATAGAGACACAAATTTACTCTAAATAGAAACAATATGACTAAAAAGACACAAAAAGACGAAAAACAACTATAAACAGATACAAAGTGAAGAGATGCAAAATTACCACAAAAAGAAAACAAAGAAAGCAAACAAGTGAAATTACTGTAAAATGGCCCCAAAAAACTACAGAGATGCAAAAACTACTACAAAGAGACACAAAACCTCCACAAGGACTCATAATGAACACATGCAAAATGACCACAGAGAGATGCTAAATAATTACACACAGACACAAAATAGCAAAATATAGAAAAAAGGGCAACAAAGAGACATAACGTTTACATGTTACTCAGGAGCCCAGTATCACATAATCTGTTCACGCTAAAAAGCAAAAGAAAATAGCATTAAACACAAGTGAGACCAATGTCACACATCAATTCTGCAGCCCATTTGATCAAACTCAAAGTCCAAGCCACAGGGGACTGAATTACTATTACTATTCCGGTGAGGAAGGGGTAGAGGAAGAGATGGACAACAGAGAGAATAGATCAGGGAAGAGTGGCAAAGATGTGACAAGGCGAACAAATGTGCATCATTCCAAAAGGGCTGAGGGACGCAGGAGAAGCTGAGAAAGAGGTGCAGGGGCAGAGAGCAGGATGCCAGGGGAGAAGTAAGCACACAGGCCTTCAATGAAATACTCCTCAGGCTGTCTTTCTTCTCAGCTTGACCCTCCATAATTCAAGATTTTGGCATTAAAGCGTAACCCAACAACTCTCTTCTTCTCAGCCACAAGGTTGAGCTGTACATGCTGTATTGATGCATGATATATAACACGTATGGATTTCTAAATGCGCTAATATTTGCATTTCCCACTTGCACTGTTATTATTATCATGCATTTATTCAATCCAAATCAATTTGAATGACTGAACCCAAGGAGAAGGTTTCTCCTGTGACTCTTGAACAGTATCCTTCAAGTGGAAATGAATTAATTAAAAAACAGCAACAACAAAAAACTGATGAAGGCCACAATCTTGATCGTAGGTTTATTCATATCTCAAATACAGACTGTAAAATACTGCAAAAAAAGCCTCTTTCCATCTCCCTTTCCCCCTACAACCCCCAGAGCCACCCACTTACCTACTTGCATCTCTACCCCGCCCACGCCTTGCCCCTCCCACCCACCCCCCCACCATCCTCTTAGTAAACTTGGACATGCTTCCCAGCTCGCTGCCCACACATTTCTCAGCTCCTCTTCATTTTGGATACTCATGCTTTTATGGAGTGATTCGGTGCAGTTCTCCCTCCAAGGCACACAGGATTACTGCGCATACTGAGCTGTGGCGAGCAGAGGGGGGAGTTTGGGGTGCGGGGAGGCACAGGGGGGAAGGAAGAGGGAAGGGGTGGTCAGTTGAAACAGGGGAGGAAAGGGGGATCGTTAAGTGAGGGATGAAAAGACAAATGGAGGTTGGGAGGATAGGAATGGAAAAAATGATAAGTGAGAAGAATCAAGATTGGTTTTTAGCCAATACAGAAACATGTCCTGGAGAGAGGAGTGTGTGTGTGTGTGTGTGTAAGTGTTTGTGTGTCTGGGTGATCCTTGTTTGAGATGTCACCAGTAATTTAAGGCCCTCTTTCGGTGCAACACATACTTTTCTCATGTGATAAAACACTGTCTATATCACCCATGAGCCTGTGGTCTCTCTGTGTCTGTATGTGTGTGTGTGTGTTGTACTCTAATTAGCACCTAAACACACAGGAGAGTGCTGAAGTCAGACAGCAGATAAATCAGACAAGGCTATAAGATCGTAACACACTAACAGAAGATATCAGCTGCACTGCAGCTTTAACACACTTGATAAATTGACAATACAGCAGCAAGCTGTAAGCACCTGGCTCCTTTCCTAATTCCAAAGCACTGGATTGTGGCGACAATTTTGTGTTTGCACTGCAACTTTCTTTGTCTCAACTACAAAGATGCAATAAGTAATGAGACATGCAGGAGGAAAGGGCTTTCTTTTTCCTTCACATTCATTTGCTAATACATGCCTACTGCATTTCTATATGTTTCTCTCCAATTACCAGCATTACTCAAAGTCAGACGCTTTCCAAGCACATTTTTCATCTTTCACTTTCCTCACTCTTATTCATTAATTTGAATATCCCAACCCCAACCGAGCAGCTCTAGGCAAACACAACAGTGGCAGCGGAAACAAGTGTGCTCCTTGATGTGTGTGTTTTCTCTCTCCTTCCCTTTCTGGCACTATGAGCACTGCAAGCATGAAGGAGACAGATCCCAGCAGTACAGTACGGTCTGGCACCGGTGTGTCCCCCCCCCCAGGGGAGTCTGGGAGAATGAGTCCCAGTGGAGGTTTGTTTAAATGCTAGAGGGAGTGTTTGCCCTGGACTAGTCTCTCTCGCACTAATGGATATGTCTGTGTTATTGATAGTAGGAGTGCAGGAAAAATAAGTGAATAAGCTTTTTTATGCATTTAGTAATGTATTTTGAGAGCATATCCAGTAGTTTTCACTGCCCTTTGTATAAGAGCAAACATAATTGTGGCATAAAGAAGAATTATTAAATTCTGAACTGCTCTATATGTTAGATATTTATGAAAAATAAACAGAAAGTAATTTTGCACCAAAAAAGTCCTTAACATTGACGAAATATTAGCAAATAAGAATGTAGGTGAAGATAAGAACACTGGCAGGAAATCTTCAGAACAAAGAATTTGATTGTTGTGATCTCAAGGTGTTAGAGCCTCACCTTGTCACATCAGCCAGTAAAAAGAGGACATTATAACCGCTATAGTCAATTGATTGTACTAACTCTACATTAAACTACTTATAATATGAAAATGGCTGGTTGTATTGACAAAACTACAGAGAATTATTTGGTGAATTTGCAATTCCTTTCATTTTTACAGAACCTTTTAATGGTCATGCACTACACAACTTTAATATTCTGGTTTACCTTCAACACTATTAGTAAAACTTTCAGCAAAACCAAACAAATAAACAGCAACTAAACATTGATAAAACCATTGTGCACTACCGTCCCAAGACAACGTACAAAGTTAGTAGACAGTAGCTATGAATATATTGTAGCATTTTGCAGCTAAAGAGGCAGACATTTTGGTCAGAAGTCCAAAAACAGACCTAAAAGGAGAATATTGATCTTAAATAGGCCAGGTGAGCACAATTCTGAGTGAATGCTAATATTTTTCTGGGTCTGCTTAATATTGCATACTTATTACTTACTTACTGATAAGACGCTTTGTGTGTCTACAGCTTATTTGTACTGCTCCCATGTGAGCAAAAACTTGCAGGTAAAGTAATAGTTTGACATTTTATCTGCTTTCATGCTAAGAGTTAGATGAGTAGATACAGCTCTCATGTCTGTACGCTAAATATAAAGCTAGAACCAGCTGTGATGCATTCATGGTCTGGTGTGAACTCCAGTGTTTAGCTGTGTTTTCAGGCCTAGGACGCAAACAGCAAAAAGCAGGAAATGATATGTGAAAAGCTGATTTGGAATTGACTGCTACAGTACGAAATTCACTTTTCTGACTCAAAAGTAGTGTTGGAGCGTTCCACCAGTATCTTTTCAACAATAAAGTACTGTAAGTCAGCGTGTTGAAGTTATACATTGAAGCTGAACGTGTCCTTTAACATGTGTTTTAGTGACACACTTCTTTTTCATGATGTCAGGCTCTTTGTTTTCCCACAAGGCTGCTGTAAATGCATGTTTTTCACCATACTTCAGCGTACCTGACGTTTATGTAGAACAGCTTTTATCTCTCTCTCTGCACAGTTCAAACTGATTTCATCTCTCCGGAGTGGTAAAAGGCAAGATAAAGACAGCACAGCGAGAGACACTGAGTGGGAAAGAAAGTGAGAACATCCTGTAAGTGAGAGTTTACCCAAGAACAATGCTGTCTGCTTTCAGCTGTCTGCAGGAGACATTACATCATGCGTTACGCCTGCGAAGGCAAGAAACTGTGTCTTGTAGTCAATATCCTGCTCCCTCCTTTTCTCTCTCTCTCTCTCTCTCTCTCACTGTGAGTGAGGAACCTGAAGACTTGTGGATGTAGTTGCAAACTCTTCTCTGACACAATACATATTCACATGGACCTCCTCAGCGGCAGCTCCCAAACGCTGCTGGCAAGGTTAGCTCTGTTTATGAAACCATCAATTACACATATTTAATTTAGTAAGAAAAGAAACGCCGCCACACTGACTGAATCCAGACCGAGTGTCCCCCTGAGCACTGGGATAAATAGAGCAAAGGAAGAGGAGGAGGAGGAGGAGAGAGAGAAAGGGTGAGAGACAGAGAGAGAGAGAGAGACAGACTTCATTAATTCTGTCGTCCGTCTAATTGGAACCCTATTGGACCCTACAGCTAAAATGAAGTCCGAAACGAGTTCTAATGAGAAAAAAAAATGTGAAGGGGGAAAAGTTGGAGATACTCATATCTAGAGAACAACCTTGGGCAAAATAAAGACTTCATGTACAATACAGACCCTTGGGATATTCCCAGCTCCCTCAGTTGGACCCTGATTAAAATTGGACTGTGTTCATTCTAAATAATGAGACTAGAGACCTACCTGAACTCTCTAATCTGACAAACTGATGTAGTGAAGCAGAAAATGCAAAGAGGTTTACATCAGAAATTCCCCATCACACTGTTATTTGCATTAAGGTCTAAAAGCAGAAAATAAATGTTGTGCACCTCGGCACAGGAAATTGTGTTTCACACAGTTTCTTTTGCAGACACTTCCACCCTGCTGAAGTGTTCTTAAACAAGACGCTTCTCTCTACTTCTGACCGTCTGACCTTCCTGTGGAGGAGAGCGAGAGAAAAGAGTGTTCACCTACTGTCTTTTTTATAGGAATGCACAAGAGATTTGTTTTAAGTTATATCTTTGCAGATCCTTATATCACAAAATCATTGAGAGGCACAAACAATCATTTCTGACTAATTATACTTTCCTGGATGCATATCATTGCCCCACCCCAAAGTCCCAGTCATAACAAATGTGGCATCAGAGGAGACTCTGGTTATAATGGTATCAGTGCATCAAGTCTTTGTCTTTCATTATGGCTGTGATCAAAACCATAAACTTGACCACAAATTAAAGGAATCTGAGCTAGGATACAAGGAAAACAAGCACAGCCAAATAAACAAGAGATCAGGGAATATTCAAATGAAATAGAGTAGAGTAAGGTTGAAGTTTTGTGTGAAGAAGTGAGTTAGTGAGAGAGGAGAATAGAGTAAAGACAGGTCAAACTGAATTTCATAGGGACATGTGGAGTAGAGTAAAATGAGTTATAGAGGAGAGGGAATGTAGAGGAGTCAAGCAGCATAGGAGAATATAGTAAAGTAGATCATAGTACAGTAGAGTAGAACAAGCAGTATAGTAGATGCATAGTATAAGAGTAGACTTTAGTACTATAATAGGAGCGGGTCCTGGGCATAGTCCGTGTAGGCAAATGCTAGGGGTGCAGTTCATCCATAAGGGCGTCACTGGTTACCCAACAAGACGAGAAGAAAGTTTTACAATAGGTAACTATAACTATCTGGAAGTTGAGCAACTAGCAACTAGACTACATTGCTTCTTTGATTAAAAAACAGTCCCTACTTTCTTACCGCTCCTTGCTATCTACTGATTTTGGGGGACAGGCACCCATCAGAAGTGAGTGATACTGACTGCGAAATGATTAACGTCAGTTGCATAATTAAGATATATGGGATACTACGTCGAAAAGACCATAGTGAGCTCAGGGTTGCAAAAGAAGAAAAGAAGAGGAGGAAAAATGTGAAAAAGACAGAGGCAATGCACATGTATATATATATATATATATATACATGCATGCATGGTATCCCACTCTTCTTGAAGGGCGGCCCTCAGGTCATTGAGGTTCTGGGGTACAGAGTTACGAGCCTCTACACGGCGAC
>JAUMHL010000003.1:17301985-17325876 GCA_032362345.1 Sandelia bainsii
GCAATGATGGTAACACAGCTGAAGACATGTATCTTTTCATGAAAAACATGGTCATTCCTATGTGTGTCCAAACTTTTGACTGGTAGTGTAGGTATGTAGGTAGATTTTACAGGCTTTCCTGATTGTTGGGGAGTCTCAAGCATTTAAACCTCTGTTGGTCATTCACACCTTCAAGTTGCAGGAAAGTTTAGCCAAGATCACATCTGTATGTGAGTCATTATGATCACAAGACAGTCACGAAACTATGGTCACACGAGCTGCTGCAAGGTGAATAGCAACATATATAACAACATGTTATTATGTGTTATTATTTATGCAAACCAGCTATGACCTGGACATCACAGATGAAAATCTTCATGGCCAGACTTGTGGATATCCCCACAACATCTTTCACAGAGTGGTAAAAGGACTCATAACACAACACAATGTAGTGGCTGAAATCTAATATTTAACATCAAAATGATTAATTAAAATATTTTGCAATCAGTGATACACACATTTTAACCATAATAAAAGAATTCTATACACTTTTCAGAGTGTTCACTTGTTTGGATGTGTTACGCATTACCCAAGAGGCCAATCACCACCTTGATTATAGGGACCGTGGTGATGCCAACACCACATATGTGGCCACCATCACCATCACACCTGTAATCAGAGTAAGGAAAGTGAAGAAATCCCTCGTGGGTGTTGCTGCAATAATGAGGCATGACTTCATTTCTGTATTTCATCACTTGAACAGTGTGTGTGTGACTCGATTTCTCCATATGTGAGCATGTTTGGCATCCTTTGGGAAACGGGTCTGTCAAGCATGCAGAAATCATGGCTTTGACTATAAATACTGCTGATGTCCCATATTTCAGGTGAACAAACAACAGTCAGCTTATAGCGCTGGTTTCAGCTCTGTACTTATCAGATTAGTCAAGTTTAAGTCTCTCAGATGAGAACTGAGTCCCATCATCCTTTTCAGGGTTTGTTTTTGTGTACAATTTCAATCACACAGGAATGAGACCACCAGAAATGTGTGTGTGTTCATGTATGTCTGTAATGCTCATCAGCATTCATTTGCTAGAAATATGCATTTTTAGAAAGGACAGTTGTCTGGCTGTGAAAGTAAGATAACAAGAATACTGCACCTTTTTGAAAGAGACTGAAAGGGAGACAAATCTTTAAGCACTTGACCCACTGCCCTGGTAAAGAAAATGGCTAAGTATGTAATTTAAAAGTGTGAAATGTGATTGCATGTTTTTTTGCAGTAAAACCACTTGCAAAACCATTTTGAGATTTTCCCCGTGCCTAGATAAGGAGACTTTGAAGAAGCAATTTCATGTGATGTTAGTCCAAATCCATTCCCCTGAAGCCTTTAAGCTGCCGCTGAAATCTCGCTGGTGTGTGGAGTTTGTGTCTTACTGATCGGCTAAGCCCCGTGCCTCCTTAGCTGCCACTGTTCACCGCTGCACCCCCTTACTGGGACACACTTCCAGCAACAACCTTACACAAATTAGGAGTCTGGGCGGTAAATGTCAGTGAGACGGGTTCAGAGTTAACTGTGAGTCGACGAAAGGACTTGTGTGATATTTTCAGATAAACTTTTTAAAGCTGAAAGGGGAATACAAAGACACAAAACAGAGGAATAGCCTTTGCTCTTTAGCTTCAGATACATCAGAAAGCATAACAGAGGAGGAGAGTGAAAACAAAAAAAATAAAAATATCCAGACAATTGAATAAGCCTCAGAAGCAGCTGTGCACTCTACATATTACATACAGTCCAATAACATTTGTTGATCCCTCACTCTGAATTGTGCTCAGATCTCTGCATATATCCCTCATAGGAGTTTCGCATTGTTTTAATTACCAGCTTGTCTAAACATACACATTTGTTTAACTATATCTCCAGCTTTTCTTGTAGACACATGCTCTGATTCTCTCTTGTTCTCCCTTTTCCACTCTGTCTTGTATTTTTTTAAATCTCTATCAGTTTTCTCTTGTCTTTCTTCCTGATGACATGACACAAAGAAGAAAAAAAAAAGCCTGTGAAGGCACTCGAAGCACGGGAGACAGAAGAGCTGCAACAAATAAGGATTGCAGGGCAATTGCATGAGAAACAAATATCAACAACAGCGGCAGCAGCAGCAGATCAGCTTCCAGATTGCACATCCACATTTACCTCAATTTACACTGTTAATAGAGGAGCAGAAGATGAAGAACAGAGGATGAGAGGAGTGAGAGGTTGCAAATGATATTACATGTTGTTTGTTGTGCCTTTGCTGTCAAGCCAACAGAGGAGAGAGGGGGGTCAAATGAAGTTAGACAGCGAGAGAGAGAGAGTGTGTGTGTGTGTGAGAGAGAGAGAGTTCTCCACAGACAGTCATGCCAGCACACCCGTCATGAGAAGGAAACATAACGATAAACCTGATGAACTCATGTTATCTAATCCCTACTGGAGTGCGCACACATTTTCTCTCTCTCTCTCTCTCTCTCTGTCTGTCTGCCTGTCTCTTGCTCTTCCTGAACAGAGCCTTGGCATTCTACCTTCAGTAAGAATTCTTTTCATCAGTACAGCACTGATCAGCCTGTTCTCTCTGCACCCAGTGATTATGACACTCTAGCTGAGGCTGAGACTCGAGCATTACGGTGAATAATTGATGATGCCCAGTCTCCAATAAAAATGCAGTTATGAGAGCTTCCAATCAGGTAGGAGGACCCAGTGTAAGTGAATAGTTGCTGGTGCATACAATAAATAAATAAATACATAAAAAGTCTATTGCTAACTCTGTGGTAAAGTTGCTACTGTTTTTATGCCTCATCTTAAAAAAAAAAAGTACAACAAAACCACTGCCCCTGAGCGCTTGAGTGTATGTTTGTGTTTTTTTTTTAGGTTCCCTCAACTTTCATTTGCACGGTCAAAACACTGAAGTTCAGTAATTGGCTGGACATATGTACTATAACTCAAGCTACGTTTACCTCACCACTGCGTGCCCTCAGGCAAGGTTTGAGCATAGATTAGTAAAACTGTCTGCAGAACTCTGCACTCAGCTGCGGCGCTGGGGCTTTTAATGTGAAATCCAATAGTTTCAGGGTCAACTGATCTCTGACAGCATGTCTGGATGTATTATTCAATGCTAGCGGAGGCTCAGGCAGCAGGAGGATGGACATAGAATTACAGGCAGGCCGGCCTGGAAAAAACAAATCAAGCGTCTGTCCTTCAAAGATGCAAAGAGCTGAAGTACACAGACAAAAACAACAACTCTTCAGTGTCATGGCAGATTATGCAACAGATTGAAACTTGGAGTCAATCCGCAGAGTGGAGCTGTGACTTCAAATTAAAGCTGCAGTTGAGGAAAATAAATAAATAAATAAAAGAACCAAATATGGTGTATGACCCATGCAGGGTCACACTAAAGTTCTGCTCAACAGATCCTTTTACATCTTACGCATAAGGTCTCAACATTTTATTTTTATTGCTGTCATGTTCGCTCAGCTCCCTCGAGAATTGGGTCACCCCTCCTTCTTTTCCTCCTCCTGTCTCTCCATCTCCATCCTTCACTCCGAGCTTCCATCGCTTACCTCAACACAAAGAGGTCTTCCCTGAGACATAAACCATGCTGTTAATTAAAAGATTCCGCAGTGGGCATCTGTGCAGTAATCTGTATTCACTGCATCCCAGTCACACATGGATCATTTGACAAACGCACAACTACCCATGCATTAATGAATGTATAATCATCCATACACAAAACTGCTCTGGGAAGAGAGCGATGGAAGAAAAAGGGGGAAAAGAGATTGATTGTTAATAGTTTTATGACTGATAAACAAAGCAATCGATCAATCTGTGTGTAGCCGGAGAGGCACTTACATGGTTTCCTGGATGGTTGGAAATAATTTCTCGTCTCACGGTGTTAACCCTTCCAAGCGTGGAGGATGTGGATTAATTGTGAGATGGGTGAGAGGGATGGGCACATTTCTTCGCCATGCAGAAATGATTAACGCTGCAGTTAGGCTGCGCCACAAACATAACAGCTGCAGTAAACGTCTGAAAGGATATGAATGATATTGTCTGTGCATGTGTGTGTGTGCATATGTGTGCAACACATGAGTGTGTTACACGAAGATGGTGCAGAGAAGAAATGAAACAGGACCTGTAAGTAAGTAGGAAAGCGTCTGATTATCTGAGAAACCCCACAGTCATATTATCTTTATTGATTGCAGAGAAGTTTAAAAACAATACAAAACACACCATTTAATGGAATGTCTGATATTTTTCACCAATTATACTGCACACTGTTTGGGTAGGCCTGAAACTGTCCCAGTAGAGGCCAGATCATGCGACCATCTGCAACATCCCATCTGGGATAGTCATAAATCATCATAAATGTTGATTTGGCCAAGAACACACACGCTCTAAACATAGTGCACTTTGCCAAAGAGAACAGTTGCCAAGACAAGGGAAAACATTCGCACAGTTTTCACAGCAAATTGTAAAACATCATCATTAGCAGAAGAGCAGTATGCCAAATCAGTCAAATCAGCATCAGACAAGAAGAAAAACTTTTGTCTGGAGCGGTCTACAGAGATCAGCAGGACAGAGAAGTCATTTCTTTTTTAACTTGCACTCAAGAATTTGTAATTAGTGAGACCGAATTAAATTAAATTTAGCACAAATTAATAATTTGCACGACTGCAGTTCAGCTAAACCAAGAAATGCAGAATGTGTCAAATACCTTAGTAAATCTGATCTTGAGTTCACTGAATTCCTTCCTTCATTTTGTTATACAGTATTATTACATTAATTTGTCATTTTCAGTTTTGTTATACAGACATGATGCTACATCAAACACTGTTTCAGATATATAGTGACCAGGTTTGGCAGCTGCCAGTCAAAGTTGTCTGATCTATCTATCTGATCAAATGTCCTTTTTCAACCCAGAGAACCACCCAAGCAATGAAGTAAGGAAGTTATCAGCAACTGAAAGTCCTTTTTTGTGCATTATTGGTTAGATTTCCACTGCATCTCAAGAGCTGTGATGATTCAGTATGTCAGCTAAGGAATTAAAAAAACTGGGGGTTTGAAAGCCATGTTTAAAACCTGTTTTTCACACATATACAAAAACAACACCAGTACTGAGTTATATTCTTCTTTATATTTAGGGTTTTGCAACTTGGATGTCTGAGTGAAATGTAATGAATGTGTTCTAAGGAGGTATGCTGTGGTAAAAAATGCTTGAAGTGACCACCAACAATCTGCTGTTTTATAGTTACATATTTCTACTTTAGTACAGTATACTACTGCATTTCAAAAAATAGCATGTATGGACTTGTTTCCCTCATTCACTCACTCTGTTCTCTTGGTGACCATGATCTTCTGCTGGCACAATCTCTTTCAATTGGGCTCTAGAAGTCGAACTATGTATCCTTACTGTCAATTAACAGTGTAACATCAATTATCATTACATGACATGTCCACCCCTAAGCCTAAAATTCATATTAGTGGTTCTAAGTAGTTGCTTACTGTGTAAATTGTAGCAGCTGCAGGGCTTTTCTTGTAACCAGTTGTTAACTTTGTGTGGCTGGGCCACCAGAAAATCCTATTCCTGGAGCAGGGTCTTTTTTAGGGTCAGGGTCTACAGTATAGCTGAGGAACTAATGCTATACCCTGGTTCCAGTCATAACACAGATAAGGTTCCTGCATTCTAAAAGTAGTGGAAAAGGGTTATAATGAGCCACTTTGATTGATTTTTTATAATCTTATAATTTTGTAGTGATATTCAATACCTTCCTTGTTACTGTAGGTTTCTGTGGTTGAGATCGTTTCTACGGTTATCAGCACTAAAAAACTAGCTTTCACTACACTGCACAACTTACCAGGAAATTCACGCCGAAAGCAAGATGTGAGGCATGTGCATTGCTTAAGTGTTCAATCCATCCGGTCTGCACAGACCCTGACCTCTGTCTGCCTGTTCACAGGACAGAGTAACAGCAGTTGCACAATCGGTCTTCACCAGGTTGACTGACAGCAGATATTTAGTGTACATAAACAGTTTTCATGTAGGTGTGGCAAAAGAAATCAGAAATGCTTTTATTGATTTCATGGATTTTTATTTCCTCAGGCATCAACAGAGGGTGGGGGAAACGTGATAGCAGAACGCTCACAGTGAGACATTACTGATATGTACTGGTAATAAAACCTTTAAATAACTGGAGATTTGTGTTTTTGGTGGTTAATTAAACATGCTAGAATTAAAAAAGAGACTTAAAACATTAAAAGATGTCTCATGTTTCTGAGTCAGTTGACACATTTAATAATATGGAAATATTTCTGTTCTACGAGATGCACAAGTGATGGTCATGAAAAATGTGTCTAAAAATGTTTTCGATGTAAATTAGCCTTAAGTCAAATGGTCAAATGCGACAACAATTGTGCAAACAAAGCAATTTAGTTGGGATTAGCATGAATTTACACACCCAAGTTAAATCAGAGATTTGTATATAACTAATTTACGCATGAATTAGCAATGCTCTGTTTCAGTCAGAGTCCCATGGCATATGTTCCACTGTAATCAATACAATAAATATCTTTTCTATCAAAAATCATATTATCAAACCAACTGAATAATAATTTACATTGTCAAGATTATGTTACCCAAATAGTGATTCTCCTGCCATGAAGAAATTAGCATTTAAAGTGGACCGCATCCTTTCATGTGCACAAGGGCACCTGGCCAGCAGAGAGTAATGTTACACTGAAAGAGAAAAATTTTATGTGCACACACACCCACTGGCAACCATTTTAGCCTTGTATGTAACAGCAGGCGTGGTCGTGTTGCCAGCAGCCAATAAGCCAAGCTCCAAAAATGACACCAAACTGTCTATGCTACTTCTCACCCTACTACAGGCCAGATCCCAGCAGCAGGTGAGGCATCTAACGGGGGCAAAGACTGTTGACAATGAGTCAAAGTGACAGACAGATCACACTTTACATCATCAGCAATCCCAAACCACAGAGCGCCAGCCCTCTGCACCAACACCTTCAGTTTCACTCCGGTGTCATCACCCTGTATCCCCACCCACCACCACCCCCTTCGCCTCACCTAAATTCACCCCTTACCCTCCAACAACTCCCAGGCCAAGGGGGCATGTTCAAGAAGAACACTTTACAACAACAATGTTCAAATGTTCACGAATGTTCAAACACTGAGACCCCCGGGGCAACATTCTATTGATCGCACATGATCAATGTTTAAAAGCAGCATTGGGTATACACACTGGGTGGGAGACTAATTACACATTCCAACAAAGAGATCTTGGACTAATCACTGGTCTGACCGCCTCTTGTCATGAATACTTTATCTGAAATAGTTTGTATTCATAAAATCATCCTAATGACCTTAACTGACTTCAGACTGCAATAATGGGAGCCTCTGAGGGCAGGTTTACTTTCTGCTTCAGCATTTGTGTGTATGTTTGATTATTATCATAAAAGAAGAAAATCATGATGCTCTTTCTATTTTTACATCTGTGTGCCTTTATCTTTGCCTTGTTCGAGACAGATACATGGTCTAGAAATAAATTCCTTGTTTACTATAAAATTATATATTCATGTGCGTGGTGTTGTAGTGTAAAGAACAAATGCTACAGCATTCTCCAGTTTGTTTGGTTGACAGTGCCAGTATAAATGGGTTCAAAACAGATCTTGTGTATTGGAGGTAACACTTTCTACACCATTTCACACATTAAAGCAACAGAGTAAGTCCAGTAGTATCACACATTGCCAGGCTTCACGATATTCAAGTTATGCGATGGCTGGTTCAAATAAACAACAGGCTTACACAACAATTTACCTGCTTTCTTTTACCTTTTGAAGCTAAAAAGGCAAAAATGTTTTCTTTTAACATACATTTTTACAACATGCATGCAAGTTTTCACATGGCTACAGTTGTATGAGCAATATTGTCTCTCCAATACATTATCCACATGGCTTGTTAAGCACAGTTAATTTTAATTTTAAGCAGACAGTGCTTGACTGAAGGGGCTAAGATAAGATAAGATAAACCTTTATTAGTCCCAAAAGTGGGAAATTTACTTAATATTGAAATTTAATTAATATTTTACACTAACAAAACAAGTATATCTGTAATTTTAAAGCAGTTGCTTTTAGTGTTGAACCCACTGAGAATAACTCACTTCTGCATCCCCCCTTATCGTTACATAGCAGTTTAGCATCTTTCAGGTTAGTGTTTTAAACCGAAGGCCCACAAATGTATTATTAGCACTCATTATAGACAGAGCAGGCAGCTGTTTTCAGCAAAAATCCACCGCTAGCTGCTAGCTGGCGAACATAGTGAGACATGTAGCACCTAAGAGTCAGATATTTCCCTCAGGTGGTGGTAGAGACCTAGCAAACTACAATTACTGCAGTGCGGTTGTGTCTGTCTAGAGTCATGTTCTAATAAGTTTATGCAGCAGTACAAGTGGACAGATGTAGTAAAATTCCCTTGAGTTGTGTCTGAGATATAATGTTGATGGGAATGGGACATAAATGAGGTAACAGTGAGTTTGATTCTTGATCTTTGACCAACAAAATCTAATCAGTTCATCAGAGAATCCAAGTGGAAGCCTGTGCCAAATTTGAAGAAATTCCCTCAAGGCAATACTGTGATATTTCATTATCAAACATAGGATGGGATGGTGACATTGAACTTTGACCATACAAATCTAATCAGTTCATATCCAGGAGAAACTGCAGTGTCAAAGTCCTGGACCTTGTACACTCCTAGTTCTTCCATCACTGGAAAAACCATTGACACTGCACATGTCAACCAACATGTCACAGTAACCTTGGAGCTGATTTTGCAAAATAAATTAGTAGCAGATGAACATTATTTCTAGAACACAGGCTTAGTTTAGGGCTAGTTAGTGCTATTATTTTCAAGTTAAGTATGGTGTGCATCTTTGCGTAGGTATAATAGAATTTTTTTTGCAAGAATCTGCAAACCTGCCACAGAGGAGCAAAAGTGAAATCTTACATACTCATATTCTGCAGCAATGTCCAGTCAGCTGCAGTGTACAAACACAACAGGACTGATCATTATGATTTATTTTATCCCTGGGATGAAAATGTTTGAGGGTCTGCCATTTCAGAGATGTGCACGTGCACCGCAATCAAGCCTTACATTTAGCTTCTGGAGAGTGATAGATGGGTAAATTGTCCCTGGCGTATGTCTCCGTAGCCTTCCTGCCTACTGTCTTTCCATTCATCTCACCCTCCTTCCCCTCACACTCTTTCCCTCCCCTTTCCCCAACAGCAGTAGGGAAACTGGGGATGTGAACACATACCTCTTTGCCAAGCCTCACAGCTCCCCTGGCACCACGCTGCAACATAACACTTTCCAAACCTTCGTCCTCCCTCCGTCGCACTGCTCCCCTTTTCCTCTCACAGCACGTCTGAACAGCATGTTTGATTTTACAGGATCTAACTCTGCTAGGGTTTGACCTTTATGAGTTTTCAAGGCCAATACTGATATTTTTGGACTTAAAGTACTGATAGCAAAAACTGAAGTATTTTGGCTCCTTGATCATTTGTTGAAACCAACATACACACTGAAACAGCATCAGATCACAAGAAAAAAAATGCTCCATTAAATCTGACAAAATTGCTGTTGTTTATTCAGCAGCTCCTGAAGCCACGGTGAGTTACATGCAGGTGACGATCTGTCCATTATTTACATACTGTTTGTGGACTGGCTAATGAGGCATCAAGCTGTATGTAAGCTACGACTCTTATTGAAACTTCTGAAAAGAATTCAGCGAAATCTACTGTTTATTAACTTCATTCAACTGGTTAAATGATATAGGACGATGAACAAGAAAGTATCTTGTATGACCATAACAATGGTATTATGATGAAGACTCACAACAAACTAACATTAGCCACTTCAGTGTTACATGTGCCTATGAAACCTTTTTACACTCTGACTTGAAGAAATATATGTAGTACTAAAAGAACTAATTTAATCCTTTGGTCAAGCTCTGATATACAAATTATTATAAGAAAATGTTGAGCTAAACAATGACAAGCAAATATCTGACAGACCTATATCGGCCCTGTATATTGGTCTACACTAAAAGTCTGCAACTGACAGGATGTGCACTAACGCTCACATTTTTATCTTACTCTTTCTCACTCACACTTGCACCTCGCCAGCTGCCTCCAACATAGTAATGACAGTTTTATCAGTTTAACCACGTTTACCATCTCCAGGACTGGAGAGCAGCCCAGTCCTGTCCTTGTGTGCTCAGCTCTGCTTAGCTTAAACCAGACACTAACAAGAGCGCCTTGTATGTCCATTATGTGGATCTACTGTAGCGCCCACCGTGGGCGTCCATGTACGGTATATATGCTGAACCTGTCCAGGTTTAACATATGGTACCTGCCTGCCAGCACCTATTTCACTCACACCTAGTCTCTTCCAACTACAACGTGACTGTTATGTGGTCTGGGCCAGGGGAGCTATGTATAGAGATTTAAATTAAAAAGAAAAAAAGTATAAATCATACAAATGAGAAGCACATTTGCCAGCTGTGTGTGAAGAAATATCATTTTGACTGTATTGCCTCATGGTAAAAGGCATTTAACACTGTTTTCACAGTGTGGTTGCCCTGAAAACTACTGTAAATATTACACTGAGAGTTGGAGGTCAAACACCAAGTATAGTTCAGGTCAATAAAACCTTAACTCTAATACTGTCATATTACATCTTGAATTCATTCTTAGATCTGAACCAGCATTCACACCACAGTTCTAAATCTAACTCCCCTCCCACCTAAAGATAGGCTCCAGCTCTTTTTATAGAGGGCTGAGCTTCAGAATTACATATTCTATTTCAGACAGCCCAGGCTCACATCATTGTTTGTTTTAGCAGGCTAACCTTCCCCATGTATTTATAGGTGTCGAGGCCAGGAGAAAGACCACAGTAGCTCCATAAATAAGCTGCCCGGGCCTCCAGTGAGCCTTCCGACTAACAAAAGTCCAGTCATTTCACAGGCCATTACCTGGAGCTGCCCGGCCTCTGAGGCAAAGGGGGTCAAGTCGACCTGGTGGGAGGAAGGGAGATGTTTGGATTAACAATAAATATGATCTGTTTTCTGTGAGCAAGAGCCTGTGAAAATGCAATAGGAGTTAATGGAAAATAACCAGCTGCAATGTGCTGCATTTGAACCAATTCGGCACCATGTTTCACACAGTTTTCACTATCATCCCTTGTGTCTGTCCGTCACTTCCCTTTGCTTTCATCCACACAAGCTGCCACTCGTTCCACGCTCTCTCCTGGCCACGCTCTTGTCTGTCTGTCTTTCTCTGAACTTTTGGCCCCAGGATCCTGTTGGAACCTCACCCAGAAGCCCCCTGGCTCTTAAAAATAGATTAACCAAAAACATCACACACTTGCACAGACACACAAAACCCATCCATGACATCATACGTCAACAGAGTGTGTGGGCACCATGTGTGTGTGTTCCTGCTTATCTCTGCCTTCACAGACGCTGTGTAGTAAGGCCAGTCAGCGGAGGCCACAGCCAGAGTGCTCCACAGCCTCTGTGGCAGCCAGACCTCGCTGCGCTGAGGAAACTGCACCCTGCAACACAAACAACCCATCAGCCACAGCAGCGCTTCAGCACCAACTGCTAATCCCGGTACCTCCCTGCGAGGTACGACAGTGCAACACCCACACAGCTTTAGGAAATGAATGTCATCTTCCTGTTGGCTTTAATATGGCTTTTCAGAGTGATAAAATATTCAAAAGCATTGTTTCACAGGAATGTTCAACAGTGGCATTTGTCCTAAATATTGCTGCACTCATTTGCTGGGTGGCGACAGTGATGGTTCCATAAAGCATATGAATGGAGAGAGTTGTCATGTGGATGTGGCTGAACACTAAGGCTCATGATCTTAAATCAGAGGGGAGTGCCACTGACTGGCGCAGTGGGGGTTCCGGCGGAGCGACTACAACTGCTAATTTGTCCCAGAATGGGCCTTTACGATTTCACGATGGATGAAGAGGTGTTTTTTATTTTCCAAATGTATCTTAGCAGTGCACTGTGGTAAGGTAAGAGAGCAGTATGAAAGCCATATCTTTGTATTTCCTAGTGATATCTTCAGGTCTACTTGCATTTCAAATACACTAGCTGTCTATGATATCATTGCCCGAGTAATAAAATCATGTGTGTCAAAGAAGATATAGATTACTGATCTCCTTCTAGAGGATGGTCCTTTATTTGTCTGTTATGTAAAAACCTACATCTTCGCTATGTATCCAGTTATAGCAAATATAACTTTGTATGGACAAACTTGTACGTTCACTAAAATGATTCTCTGACAAAATGAAAAGCACAAAAAAATAATGGCAAAAATTAGGTAGTGTATGAGCAGTTGCATCACAATGAGAGGAAGTGGCCTTAGTCTGGTCATCCCATCTGCCATCTGGTAGTAAAATCCTAACTATTGCAGGTTATACAAAAGAAAGACCCTACTATTTGTGACTAGTAATGGTGTAGTTGTAAGCTTGACATTCAGTCACCCTTGTCAGTGTGAGTGACTGAAAGAGTAAATGGCCTGAATGGCACTGTGGGATGCAGAATATAAAAATAAGGCACTTACCATATACCATATGAATACTGGTTTTCAGATTGTCCAGCACTATTTAAATCAATATTAGCCATCAGTACTGGTGCAGAGATCACAAAAATGCAAAGGACTGAGCAGTCCCTAAAAGGCCCTTGGTATCAAAGACCAGAATGTGCTGCTGTGAACAACACAAAACCTCAAGCAACACTGCTAACCTTCTTGATTCCATATATTATTCAACAATCACTAGGGGGTGAGGTTAGAAATTCCAGGTAATTTAGCAAATGTAAAGCGAAATCAATCAATATATTAGATCACATAAATAACAGATTTTTGTCCACTTGGCAACAGCTGAAGCAACCTATGAATAAAACACCGACAGAAATATCTGCCTCTAAGTGCTACAATATGTTCACCAATGAGTCACTAACTTTGATAACTCCATCTGCCATTTAGAGATGAGCAGGTGAACAGTGAGAGCTTTTCCATTGAAGAAATATGTCTGCTGTGTCTGGAAACAACACTGATGGCAGAAGTGAGAGTGAACCAAAATAGTAAATTTAGTAGGCATTAAAACCAAAACAATGAGCTGAAAGATGCTAAAATGTGTCCGGTAATAACTCTCTGGGCTATAAAAATATTGACGATAACTAATTCAATAATACATGCACTTAAAACTAATATTTACACATTTCTAAGAAATTAAGTGAAAATGGGACAAGATGTGTTGTCTCTCAGCTGTTCTAGTTGTTCCATGTTTCTTTGTTTTGTTGTTTTTTTCAGTGAGACTGGGCCATTGTTGCGTACGGCCAACACATCAGCCCCACCCGCCATCTGGCAAAACTTATAAAAAGAGCAAGTGCAAGTTCCTATTTCAAACGAATGTAGGAGCAAGTCGCGGAGAAGCCGCTGCAGCCACATGCCAGATGTACTGCTGTGCAACCTAAGCTTTGCTGCCTTGAATTAGCTTAGCTGCTACCGTTACTACTGTGTCTTCATCTAAACATTTGTGACAAAGTACACACATCCTCTAGAAGGATTAGATATTTGTATAAACTCTGAATCATAGTTCACTAAACTCTCAACCTCGTCACTTGACATTATGACAACACACAAGAGATCACATTCCGACATTACCTGGGCTTTGCCAGTGAGCTCTAGGGGGCTCACAGGATAAAGTTTGGGTAATCTCCAGGCCGTCCGACTCCAGATACTACTTGTCTAGATATGTTCAGGATTCCAAAAAACTGCTTTAGTGAGTGATTAGAAAGTTGATTTTCTGTGTGTTTTTTGGCTAAAAGCTTTACTATTAAAAATCTTCTCCTGGACAAGGCTTCACAGGGAAGGTGATGTTTACACGCATATGGCCTCAGAAATATCAATCCAGCCCACACTTTTCTTTATAGAGTGAAACAACAGCCATTAGATGTAATGGATTATCCACAGATAGAGTGAAGGGAGACAGAAAAGAGCGGGAAGTGGGGACAAATCAAGATCGAAGTGATGGAGATTGGCAGATGGGTAAAATGGATTGGATAGACCGCTCTACGGATGAGAAGACGGGATAGAGAGCTGATGCCTACTGCAGCAGAGAGAGATAATGGAAACTGATTACAGAAAAAATCAACAAGATTTCTCTCATTCCAGGAGCACTGCTCAAGAATGTGGCAGTAATATGATTGGCGAGGTCCCAGATCCTGGTTAAAACTGATTGTCACTGAAATTGGTTCACAGCAGTAACAAGCTCTAAATATAGAAAGAAAAACACAAAAGGTGATGAAGGATAAAACTGTGAGATATAGACCTGCCTGACAGGAATTGTGCTTGTTTTTAGGAGTTCTTTGTGCTTCCGTTCCCCCTTCTTCTCAGAAACTACTCTTGTGTTTATTCCGTGACTCCCTGGCTTATATTCATCTGAGAGAGCAAAGGAGCTGCTGGAGACAAACAGGATGTCTGTGGGAGGACAAATGAGAGAGGGTAAATCTGACAAGGAAGTTTGTGTATGTGCCTGTGTGTGTGTGTGTTTGTGCGTGTATGTGTGTGTGTATTAATCCCAGGAAGGACTTCCTCTGAATCTGAGCTGCTTGGGAGTTCTGTGGGAGTTCCAGGCGTTGACACGGGAAAAAAGCAGAGGAAGAGAGAAAGAAGAAAAGAAAGAGCAGAGGAGACAGAGGGATACAAGAGAGTGAGAAGGATCAAGGGCAGTGGCACTGCTGAATCCCACTTCTAAAACACACATGCAGAGGAAAACCACCCACAGAGAGAGGATGCGATAACAGCGGCGGCACTGGTGTCATTATGAGCTGATGATGATGAACATAGGCCCACCTCAGTAACACACAGCCTGAACCCACTCAAACACTTTGCCTCAATCAAAGCTAAACCTCCAAACCTCTGACTGAACAAAATGTGATGAAGTGTGATAACAACAAATGCTGTTAAAAAACAATTTTAATATCTGTTTATGACTAAATACCTGCAAAACCTCCCATCACCCTCAGTTATTTATTAGTAACTGTTAAGTTAATTATTAAGCATTAGGGAGTACTAGGTACATTTATTTATTTGTGATATTACTCGTTGTTGTTGTTAAGTGGTTAATTTAAAATTAAGTTTGGTTTACTGGTCATGGAGACTAATGATAAACTTGTGAAAGCAGCTATAGTATATCAAGCATGGATGTATTATGATGACTGTATACTAGATTAAAACATGGTATCCAGTCATTCTTATGAAAGTTGCTCAGCTGCCCATATGCAGAAAGAAATCGTCATTCTAACAGATACCAGCAACAAAAGTATCTGGATGTTCTTCACACTTCTGCAATTTGGGCCTAGTAGAGCCCATATGTACTAGCATCCTTCTTCAGTCAAGCCTCTTGTCTTCTCGCACACATGGATGATGCCCATCCAAAATAAAATAATCTTATGGCTCTTCTAGACTTTCCAAATTCATCATAAAAAGAGTCAATTATATGGATTTGTGATTCTTAGAAAAATGTATTCACTGTTTTACAACCATTTGTTTTATAATGATTCTGTGTTAAATGCTTTTTGGGCTGGTGTGTGTCAAATGATGAGTGCAGAAGTTGCAGTACCGAAGTTTGGCCACTACACCAAAGTCGCGTTACAGCCCAGTGTCGATGATACAATGTCCTCGGTGCCCCTGATGATGTCATAGTGAAGTAATCAAGGTTCTCTTGGGGTTAGGGTTACCAGTCGATGGCTCAGTGGTTTGATCCCAAGTTCCATCAGTCCCCATGTCTGAGCATACTTGGGTAAGACAGTAAACCCCAAGTTGCTCCTGTTGTGTATGCAGGCCTGTGCGATTCTTACTCTTAAGTCACTTTGAATGAAAGCGTCTGTCTCAAATTTAACATCACTTTTTCATTGTGACATTTTAAAGTCCAATAACGTTATGAGAGAAAAATGAATAGCCTGTCGTTGGTCTGCCTAAAGTAGTGAGAAATGTTTAATGAATATAAAAAGAGTGGAAAATCTTAGGAAAGTTTAGGTGAGTTCAACCTCCACTAAATCCTTGAACTGGAACCAAATCTATGAATAATTTACCCAGATGTGTCATGGTGAACATATCACTTCTTCACCAGGAAGTCTTTCGAGGTTACGTAACAGGCAGAACCCACAGTGTGTCCTTTAATTAGAAAGAAGGAAAGTTTGGCATGTAAAACGCTGCGTAATATATATTCCAAACTCCCTCGTGAATTCTGCCTCTCAGTTGCCTTATGGCCATGTGTCAGGCAGAACACTAGATACCACACACATAACCACTCCATCATATGTGTGCTTACTCATCATCACACCACCACATCAGAGAGGATTCATGCACAATACACTTGTCTGTCAGCCAAATGTGGAGAAACCGCAGCATTAGACCAAAGAAACTGGAGAGGCCGACCCCCGCTGCCATCTTAAACAGTCCCCGCCTTCTCACTCAATCGCCTGAGTCATAAACTATGTCTGCCTCAGAAGTTTCGGGTTCATAAACTAACTCTGCTTGAAAGAATAGTGTCTCCACTCTGATTGCACCTGTCGAGACAAAAATAATGATAAAGAAAAACACTAATTTAACACTTATCTTTGGCACACAAGTGGGTAAAAAGTGTAACATTCGATGCAGGAAAGTGCATTTCATGTAAGAGCTGCGTGGTCGTGAGATGTCAACAACTATGACAAGGTTAATCAGCGCTCGCTGCTATCTCTCCCAAAAACGTTTTTAGGGCCTGAGTGAACAACACTTTTCAAAACTAATTATCTCTTTTGAATAAAGGGTGTTCGCCTATCAAGAGTGAGCCCACTTAAACAGGGTCAAATACAATTCGCTGTCACGCCACTTTCAAACAACATATCAAATTGTTGTCACTTCCATTTACGACAGTAATGTGTACCTAGTAAATTGCACTACTGCCTTTGACTGCTGACAACAGCTAATTGTAAATGTCAGAGTTATTCATGCATGTCTCACCATGGTACATGATTAAAAATCACCTATAGTTCTATTCAAATGTGTGATAAAGAACAAGCTGTAAACATACATTTGAGTGGGAGATATTGTGCCTGGAAAGAATCCCTCATTAATTTGCTGTGATGTATAAAAAGCAGACTGCAGCACAGTGAGACAATTAAGACAAAGTTGCTCTCTTGTGTATCATTCTCCTCACTTAGTAGAAAATCTCAGCTTTGCTCCTGGCAAAAAGATTCAAACAGAGGAAAGATACTGAAAAATACTATTTGGATTCTTATTATAATGTTTTTTTTTTTATAATTTCTCATCTCTGGACATCCAGTGTCTTTGTCCTGACTAGGTGTGTGTGCGTGCCCACATGTGGCAATGATGTATTTTCTCTCATGACCATGATTACAGGTTGTCAGCTATGCTTTTACTAGACCTGATGGGTAATTTCACTCTTTAACATGGTTTAGAGTTGACGGCTAGATTGGCACATTCGCACACAAACACACACAGCACATGACCACAAATACTATATACACACACAGTGGCACCCAAGGGTGTGCACATATTCATGTACGGATTCACAGACAAACAAATCCAGTGACATGTGTATTAGAGTGGACTAATCAACGGGGCCTACATGTTCTGTCACAACTCACACAAGAACATTATGGATAATTTGTGTCTATAAACTTGCATGCAATTATTCCTGCATACGTTTAATGAGCCAAGCTAATTAAATATGGAAATTAATCAGATACAAAGGAAATAGGGAAAAGCACAATCCTGATGCATTTGAAGGAGCTGCTAAAAGCCTTTTATTACATTAGGGACTGTGAGGGAAACGTGCCTTCCTCTAAGGAGACTGTGAATAAACACGGTGATTAGCCTAAGCCAAAAACACCACAAACTATTACATATGTTATTCTCAGTACAGTGCACTAACATCATTGTACATATTCCAAGCATGGAACATTAAAAAGTAAATTGCTGCCATGCTCTTATGTATCTCATTGCTCTGTTCTTTCATTTGTGTATTTTCTTAATGTATTCTTTTGCTGGAAAATTAACATGAATCACCTTAATTACATAGTTTTTTTGTTTGCAGAAAAATTATGCTTTTTGCAAATATACAACAAAGCCAATCAAGATCACTGCATATATCATAATAGATTAATTGCCACTTTTGCAGTTATTCAAATACTTTCTGTATGGTTGCTATTTCTCATATGCCATATCCTTCTGTAAGCGTCGCATGAGATAATGGGAAGCTTCACCCCCCTCCAATCAATGAAGTCTTTCAATAAGAAGCAAGTCGTCACAACATGCTGTACGCAATGTGCACCCTACTAAGGAAGGATTCTTGTGTGTGTATATGTGAGTTTGCATGGGGAGAGCCCTCCAGATACACGGGGTCAGACACAGTTTACAGACGGGCCGACTCCATCCCAAAAAAACACACGCCAGGGGACATAAGCTGGCCCGAGGGTGTATAAGCTCAGCTCAAAGAAAAAGGGGGGTAACAGCTAGGCAGACGGAGGCTAAAGTTCATCTAAAATCGCCTCCCCTGTGGGGAACTGTGGGGAAGTACCCAACAGGCTGCCCCGAGGATTCCCACTGCTACCCCACGAGCACATGTCAAAGCAAACCTCTGAACGCACACCTCTAAGGCCTTCGATGAATTCTAACGGCATAGAATCTTGTCCTTTTCTGCAAAAACAAACAATTATCTGTTTAATCTCTTGATGTCGCTCCTTCCCCCTTTTGTGCTCTTTTTCTTCTCTCCTGTTGTCGTCTCACCATGGAAAGACAAGTGATGGAGGAAAGAAGCAAGGAGGAGGAGGAGGTTGGAAGGGTTTGGCAAGTCTCCATAGGGCTTACCTCATCCTTCTTTCCGTTCCCATCCCTCCCACCTCTTTCTCTCTGTCTCACTTTATTTATACTACACTTTTTTCCATCCCTATGCCTTTCTAGTTTCTGTTGCTCTTACTCTTGCAGCACAACTCTTGCATGCATAGCTGATAGCCGAGATAAGGATACATACGAGATATGTAGCAGTACAGTAAAGTAGTAGCAGTTCTAAAAGAAAGCCTCATTCAGGATTCCACTGACATTTATAATAATAATTTTCTGTCATGACCAGGTCTTTAGAGAGGATATATAAAATGCAGTAGAGACAATGTTGCTAGCATGCTAGTGATTAGCGCAGCAACTGCAGTATTCATATCTCATATTCATTTTAAACTGTCAGTGTTTTTTAAGTGTGATCAGTTCTTTTTAAATGAACGAAAATCAATATCCCTGATTTAATGTTTGCTCTCTCTTTGCTGACTCAGTTCTTATGTAAATGACTAAACTTTGCATGGTAAGAAGTGGTTAATCAGTTCAGGTGAGGTTATCATGCAGTGATAGTAACAGGAGGAGTGCTTGGATTCGTTTGGCTGTGGTTGCACCTCTCTGCGGAGCTTCATTATCAGTCTTCAAAGAAATGTCATCTACAAACAACAAAAAAGCATCATTAGGCTCTTTTTCTTTCTGTGGCGGTAAAAAAAAACAATCATTAGTGTGTTTCTCTCTTTCTCTCTCTTTCACCATGCCTGCAAGATAGCTTTTCTTCTCAGCTGCTGCTGTTAAAGGTATGCTGAACATCTCTCCCCAAGTCTTTTTTTTTTTGCTCACAAACACACACACACTAACTGATTAAAACCATTACAAACTACTCATATTTGCATAGATAGCAAAAACAAGTGCTATGAAAAGAAAAGTTATTGCTGCTATAGCTTTCATCCTGACACACCACAGAACCCTATATATGCTAATTAGACATCTAATATGAATGCCTAATTAATGGAATGCAAATAAGACAGTGCCATTATTGGACCTGTTTAATATGAGGATGGATATGGTATTGAAAATCCTTGGGAAAACAGACATTGAATGCTGCCGCTCAACACACACAGGAAATCAATTTGGTTAATTGTCAAATATGCAAACATGTAAATTGAAGTCATGTATTGCCATGGCCGAGGCACCTTAGCATTGTCCCCGAAGCATTAATGTGAACACACACAGACATAGCCACGAGTGCAAACACACACATTCCCCTTATCTCATCGGCCCTTTAATGTCGTTTGTATTCAGTGCTCTGTCCTCTGACACAATGCATGCCACTAATTACCAATTCCCTTGATAACAGCATTGCCCATAGAATACATGATGGAAGATGAAGGGTCTCACAGCTATTGAACATTCTGACTACACACCACTTTGAAAATTGGCTTTCAATCACTATAGCGAGGACTGCTTAATTCTGCCGCGGTTAGGAACCAGTGCTGTCTTCACACAATGGCTCTCTAAAACAGCTGCCACCCAGCCTACACAGGCAGCTAATGGCAGAGGACAAATACCTGACAGTCTCCTTCACAGAGTGTGAGGGCAAAACATTCTCATTCTCCCTGTGTGAGGATGTCTGGCTGTGCTCTGAAGTGTATCACCTTGCAAAAGACCATAAAGCATTCATTAACAAGACCAAAACAGAGAAAGTCACCGCAACCATTGGCACTGTCCTCCACTGATTGTGACTTAAGAAGAAGATAAAACACAGGAAGAGTAGACATCATACAAAAGATTTGTTTTCTTTCTTTCTTTTCTATCTTTTTTTTTTTGTAATGAAAGTTAATTGAATTTGTATGTTAATGAGGACTGTGCATAGCTAACGAGCTCAGTGTGCGACCCATTAACACGTTGAATGATTGTTTTGCCCTGGGCAAGAATCACCTATAGGAGCTTAAAACGCGGAGACAAAGAGCCAATCTGAATACATTATAGATTCATTTACATGTTCATCTACATTACATAGATGTTACACTCATATTTGTCCCACAGTTCAATAATCTAGACCTTTGTGGGATGAGAGGACAGTAGGGAAAAGAAAAGGAAAACCATACTAAATATGCAAAGGAACAAGAAATGGGGAATATGCCATGAAAGCCTGAAACAACTGTGGTCATTCAGAAATCCACAGAATAATTTAGCTCAATAATGACAACGTCTCACCTTGCTGGAGATGAGGAAGTGGTGTGATTCAGTCGTCCCCTTCCTCACTATGACAATGTGCGAAACAAAGTGAGATCTCTCAGCTGTCATTATGATGAAAGCAACACTTCTTTAAATAGCCGCTCACTGTGGATATGAAGCAAAACAAATGCATTTCCATCTATGCGGAATCACATCCACTTACTACCACTACTGCCCTAATTGAGTCCAGGAGGTCTAGCTGAGGTGTTATTATTTAATGTATCATCAATGTTGATTGTAAAAACATGCAGGCCTTACTCTTAAGTAGCTGGTAAACCAGCCTTAGATGTTGAAATATTTGACATTTAACAAGAGGAGTCTTATAGGTGGTTTTTTTTATCTAGCCTAGTTCTAATACTTAGTACAATCAAAACCACTACTTTGTTCAAGACTGAAATACTTTATTCAAAGATTGTCTTAAGTGACATAATGAATTCTACTGACTCTGACAATCTCTCAGACTTATGCTCTAGTATCACCAACAGATTGACATTTCTGGATTTTAGTTTAATTTCTTAAAAGCTATCTGATCAATTACCATGAAATTACTTTGACATTTCACTAGTACCACCAGACAGATTAGGTTCCGCTTTATCAGTTAGATAATTCAACATCTATTTGATGAGAATAGCAGAAAATGAACCACACAGACTTTGGTGATCTTTGACCTTTCATACATACATTCACGACCCCTGTCTGTCTGTAACAATGTAATGGACTCCCAAGTCCGTGAGGGTTGAGACAGACTCTCTACGGCATCTGTATGCAGCCCAGAAATTTGTGCTTTTGTGACTTTGCCACTGCTCAGTAGCTGCGCATGTGCAAGACAACTTTTTCCACACTTTTCTGTTTACATGTACTGTTTTTTTTTTTTTCACTTTTTCATGTTGTTCAACTAAATACAACAAACAATGGAGCTCTGATTCTTGCTGTTGCTTAGTGTTTGAAGTTGTAGAGTGCAGGTGTGGAACGTGTCTGTGTAGTGTGAACATGGATGTATATTTGCACCCATAGCATATATGCTCATCTGAGTGCAAGCGGTAACCATGAAATGGACTATACTTAGCTGTGTGCTTGCACATGTGTGTGTTGTTGTTTCCCTCCGACTCTGCAGTGGCGCTGTGAACCAGTGTACAGCAAGAAATAAGCCACCCAAGCTGAACATGATGGTTCTTTGTTCAGACTTTTATTGCGGCTGCATGATGCCACTGTACTGCATGCATGCTGGCTTTAATTTGCTTCTGTGATCTTCTGGCCTTTATAAATAAGTTAATTATTTGATGTGAGTGTTTGAAGTAGGCAGAAATAATCAACCCACGAACTGCACACAATTGATCTTGATGTTTCAAATTTCATGTGGATCCCTATGCAACAAGGATGTAGCTGACTTAACTAACTCATAAAAGTAAGACCAAATGTTTTCATGCTAAAAAAAAATCTTGTTTCCTGAATGTCAAAATGAATGTAATTTGATTTGTTATCCTTAAAAGTAGTATTAGTACTAAATATGAAATATTAGTAGCATTCACATCTACTGTATTTATGGGGCAAAGGTGAAATGATAATGTGTAGGCTATATACAGAAACATTATCACTCTGACCTCTTTCACTCTCTTGTATGATGCCTTGTTTGGGAATTGATTCCTGCCATTGGACTGTTGCATAAGGCAACTGCAGCAGTTGGACTGCAAAGCCAACATGAGCCTCTTCATAGTTGCTGTACAGCAGATAATAAGGCTTCCTCTTTGAATAAGTCTAGACGTCTTTGCTCCCCTGGGGTCTCATTCATATCGCAGGGACAAAGACTAGGCTAATCACTGTGGGCTTTCATAACGCACACACTCAAAGCACATCAAAAGGAATGGAGTACTTGGAAAGTTCAGATCAACCTGGATGTATCATTCATTCCTCTCACTCACACACTCCTCCCTCGCTGTCTCAGCTGTTATATAAATTTGCTGTGCATCCACCGACTCTGCCCTCTCAGCTCTCGCTTTTTCAGGTTAATAGCAGCGTGTGTATGTATTGACACAACTTCTCAAAGCCACACAGTAGTGTGTGAGGGCAGGGTAGTCCAGCTGGGGGGTCAGCTTAATGATAAGGTTAATGAGGGTGGCCGGGACTCAGTCATGCCTCTGTGGGCTATTACTGAAAGGAGAGAAGAGGAGAGGAAATGAAAGGGGAGAAGAGAGGACTGGAAATGGAAGAAGAGGAAAGATGAAAGACGAGGGAGGAGAGAAGAAGAGAGAGACAGAGAAATGAGGAGAAAAAGTGATGAGAGAGAAGAGGAAAGGAGGGCGAGGAGGACAAAATAAAGGAAAAGTGATGAAAGGAAATGTTATATAAGGAAAAAAGGAATGGAGAAATAAGGAAAACTAAGGAACGGAGAATGGAGAAGCAAAGTGAAATTGAGTGTCAGAGGAGGAGAAGAAAGGAAAGAATACATAAAAAGGAGGAAGTGGAAGTAAAGGAAACGAAAGAGTAAAGGAAAGAAGGGACTGTAAAGGAAAGAAAGAAAAAAGAGAGACATCGGGATGGAAAATGAAGGTCAAGAAAAGAGAGGGGAAGGAGAGGACAGTGCAGGAGAAGAACACAGACTGGTCAAAAGAAAGGAAAAAGAAAAAGGAAGGAGAGAACTGGACACATACAGTCAGAGGTGGGTAGAGTAGCCAAAAATTGTACTCAAGTAAGAGTAGCGTTACTTCAAAATAATATTACTCAAGTA
>JAUMHL010000003.1:17325976-17336191 GCA_032362345.1 Sandelia bainsii
GAGTAAGAAGCGTTTCTTCTTCACAAATCTACTCAAGTAAAAGTAAAAAGTACGGTGCAGTAAAACTACTCTTAGAAATATTTTTTTTTTCAAAAACTTACTTAAGTAAATGTAACGGAGTAAATGTAACTCGTTACTACCCACCTCTGCATACAGTAAACATGCTTATTCACTGACAGTCAAAAAACTCCCACCCACCCACTCCCATACCTTCCTGCTCTCCACTTGTGCTTCATTTTACTGGATGGACAATAGAAGGAACTTAATGAGCACATGTGTCACTTAATCATCAGCCCAGCTGCTGGTAAAGAAGTGGTCATGCTTCCTCAAACAGACTGACTTACACACAAACACACACATGCTTGGAACCTGCACATTCTTGTCTGCACACTAGTAGAGTATATGCCCTTGCCAAGACAGCCCTGCAGGTGTAAATCCTCAACTGACAGACATGTTGTAGGTGTCCAGTTGGAGATAAGTCTAGTTCCTTCTTCAGCCTGGAAAAAAAGCCTGAATCAGCTTCAGAATACTGATGTTCATCTGTCATAGCTGAATCTACACTAAACTCCCATTCTCTGCATGTGTGTGTGTGTGAGTGTAAACCTACTGTTTTTTCCCCCGTTTTTTTCTTTTTGAGATTAGCCTTAAGGTGTCAGTGGAGAGAGGTGGATGTGTGCTTCAGATTTTAGCAAAAAAGTATCTCAAAACAGCTTGTGCTATGGACCAGACCAATGAAAAAAGTACTCAGGGAATTTCTGTTTACATTCTGATACTGTACTGTAGCTGATGCTTTTATCCGGCGTGATTGAAAATATGCAAAATTGGAGAAAAAAGCTTCAGATTTCTAGAAAAGTTACAAATAAACAAAAATTGCAAAGGATAAAGTTCAGAATGCAATTGTCATTGAAATATGCAACAATTACATAAAAAAACATAGTGACAGGGAAAAGACTACAAAGAGTGAAGAAAAGATAAAAAGCTTTACTTTATTAAGTTAGAGAAAAAAGTAATTGGAGCTGATAGGAGGTATGTTTGGCAAAGACCTATAGCCTGCAGGGGAATTTGAGAGTAACTGTTGTTTTTACTGCTCTACACATTAACAGCACACATTTATCTAATCACAAACAGGAAAAGGTTCATTAAAAGTGTACAATTTATTCTCATAAATGGTTAACAAACTCACTGACTGTGGCTGTCCCTCTGCGGTCTGACAGTCAAGATGAGTCAGGCTTGCCCATGACCTCCAACTGCCACGAACACTCATAAACAACACTTTTTTCATTGACTAACCTCTGTTACAGTTCATGATGTGTGTGTGGCACCAAATGTTTCCTGTCAGTTCACTGTTGCTCCTATGAGTGTATCGTTACTCTTAACCTATAAATCTGATCTCTCAGACAGAAACAACTCCTTATCTTCATCTGGAGGTTTATACTACACCACTGATAAAGTTAAGTTTTCCCAGCTGATTCAGTTGGGAAATTACCCATACTGATAAACAAAAGTATGACAGAAAACTGAATTATGTGAGAGTACGACAGTGAATCATTTATTCAACTCTGGAGTATCATTTCTTCCTTGTTTGTCTTTTCCCAACATCTAGCTGCCATATAATATCAGACACTCAGACTATCATGTATTTCATTATTTCATTTTTATGCTAATCGGCCCTATACAATCACAGGTCAAATCAAGGTGACATATTTGTTGCTGATTAGCCCAGAAGGGGACTGCATCACATGCTGTGTAAGGGATGACATGTTTGGCGTTTGCCACAGTCATGTATGTGACTCATACAGTATATCTCAAGGAATCTGAGCCTTATTTGGGTGTAAATGCTGCAAACATGTAAAACAGACTCACAGCAGGAATCACTGCAGCATGTTCACGAGACTCGGATTATCACACAAATGTTTAGACAGGCACATTGAGCTGTCCTTGGTGTTGGTACATCATATCAGTTTTGTCATGTAGAGATAGCTGCAATTTTGGTGTTTAATATAAGATAAAGGAACACGTGGTCATTGTGTGAAATCATTTCATCATCATTCCTGGAAAACCTTACATTTTAGTAAGTGTTTTGACCTGTAGAGATAAAAAAAATCATCCTTAAAGTCAAAATAAATTACAACTCTCTTTGCATTTTGTGACGGGAGAGTTAAATATGATACTACAGCTATTGGGCATGGTTTTCAAAGCACATAAAACTATTTAAGAACTATTTTCCTGTCCAAACGTAAAGCCTTTAGGGAGTCCCCCATGGCAGCAGAAACTGTTAATCTCATTGTTCAAGGCATTTGTGACACATTAAATGAAGAAGGGGTTTAGCTAGAGTTAGCTGTCGGCAACCACAGAGTCACCAAGTCAGTGACAACAAACACCAAGATCTACTAATTTCTTAGCAAATTTTAAGTACAAATTCAGTTCAACTTTAAAATAAATTTTCATTCTCCTTTAAGGAGGTTAAAAACCACCATGTGTTCCATCCCTTCACCAAACACTTAAGTGTGTGCCTGAGCAAGGCACTTAACCCCCCAACTGCAGCACTGAGCTGCTCAGTGGCCAGACATTAAATGCCAGGTGTTAATGTGTGAAACATGGCATGCAGGAATCGCAGATCAGTCTTCGTCATAAATTAACTTGAAAAAACTTTGATCAGACCATTTGCCATGCTACCAAATGTGTGCACAAGCCTGACTGACCAGCCTTAATGCCCAGTAGGATTATACACACCACTAGTCTGCTGGCTCCACAGTTCTAGTCAGGGTCAATTGAGGGGAAATAATTGTGCGTGTGTGTACATAGACCCATATACATTGACACTTCATATGAACAAGCTAAAAGCCTGATCAAACATGTGAACATAGTGAAACAGAATCTTGAATTGCTTTCTTTCCATCTGTGATCTTGTGTGTGTGTGTGTGAAAGCTCTGCGTACCGTGACGATTTGTGCTTTGTACGTGTTAATGGGACTTGCTGATCAAATATCCTCTGATCATTGGGAAGGATATGAGCTGACATGAAGTCATTAGACCCTCATACAGCTCAGTGTACAGTGGCCTCTGTGTCTGCACAGAAGGAACTTATACAAATTAGTTTTTTTAACTAACCGCCCCCGCCCACACACACACACACACACACACACACACAAACAATACAACATACTGGAAATCTTATATTTCTTGTAAGAGGACCTATCACTTGCCTTTGTGCGTGGGCTTTATGCTAAGAAATGGACACTGTGTCCAGAGTAGCATTAGTGGTTTATCAGTTGCTGTTTCATTGCGGTGCGTTCATAGATAGTACATAGTGTAGGTGGGTAGTCCATGTTTTGAGAGATTTCCCCTTACAAAAAATAAGTATATTCAAGTATACTATTAGTATTCTTCTTTTTTCAAGAACTAAAAATAAACAAGTTTACTTTCAGTTTACATTTTATGTCCTTATCAGAGATACACAACAAAATTACACTTAAGTATACTTGAAGCAGACTGACAGTACACAGAAATACCCAGCATGCCTTTCAGTGGTTTAACTCTGTAAACAGACAACTATGAAACAAATAATTGATATTACAAATTAATTAGAGGTAATTATTAGAAGTAAACTAATAGAACACCTGTAAGTTCAGTATTTGTATTTAGAAGTACACTTCTATAAACTAGAAAGTGTACTAGTAGTACATCCCTAGTGAACTAACAGTATATATAAAAGTTTATTCTTAGTATATTTAAAGATACTTTAAAAATACTTCTATACTTCTAGTATACTCACATACTAAACAGTGGGCCAATTTAGTCCTAAGGAATATTGAAAAAGTATACTTATAAGTATACTAGAAGTACATTGCCATTAGTATTCTTACTACACAAAGTACTTGGGAAGTATAATATCAGTTAAGCATACTTGAAGAAATAAACTTTTAGTAAACTTTTCAGACAACAGTGGAGGTAAGGCACAGATGAATAGACCATATGAGGTTAGATGTTACGGTGAGTAGACACAATTTCTTAGTATAAGATTAGATAAGATAAGATTTTAATGATCCCCAAGGAGGAAATTCACTTGTTACAGCAACACAATGACAAAGAAAGACATCAACATTATGAAAATTGTTCAGAATCACCATAGCATAGAAAATCACCAGCCTTATCCTTTTATTGTAGTTTGACATGTGTTTACGTGCCTTGTGCAGGAAGTGCAATTTACAGCCAGACAGTTTTTGTGTTAAACTATCGACTCTGATGTCAATCACTACAACTCACAAACAATGCATATATAGGTTCACATAGCACAATACCAGGAGAAACAGAAAACGAAGGTCAGGGTTAATGAAAAATAACGAAAGAATTTATGTCCTTCCTGATTTGGAACGTCGGGGAGCAGCTGTGTGTTTGTCCACTACTGTCAGCAGGAGGATATGACAACACAAACCTGTTGTGTGAAACTGATCCTGGCTCGTCACACTGCTGCTGAGCAGTAAGAACTAGATGAGTGAGCTGGATAAATATTTATGGCTCCATGACTTGGCCTATCCTGTTCACTGGCCACCGGTTGACGGGGGTGTGAGAGTCTAATGTAAGCGGAAATAGAAGTAAAATAATTAGTGTTCCCAGTGAAAAAAGAAGACAAATCTGGATAAATTACATCCTTGAGGATTATTTCGCCCCAGCCTGGATCTGATATCAGCTTTAGGAGGTAATTCAGTCTGACCGAGGCATCTAGAGGACTTGGACTAGCTTCAAAACCTTCAGTGGGACAAAGACAGAAACATAACAACACAGCATAACAGCCTAAACAGAGAGGGAGAGATAGATGAGGAGAGAGAAGGAGGTGATGAATGGTGTTGTTTTTCTCTGTAAGGAGGATAACTGTATCCTCCTCTGGGAGCAGCAGAGCCAGAGAGCGTCAGTGAGCACCAGTCATGTGTCTCAGAGACAGCCAATAGAAATATGTGGATTTGGTTCATAGGCGAGTTTACTGGGTCAGAGTCACAGCAGCGGAGGAGGCAACAGCCAATCGGAATGTGAAGCAGCGTCTGGAGGATTAGCCAATGAGGTTGGAGTCTGGTGTCTGGTACCAGTTGATGTCTGACAGTTAGACAGACTGTATCTAATTACCACATCGAGGCTCAGCATGAGTCCGTGTGCACGTACGCGCGTGTGTCTGTGTGTAATGTGTGTGTGTGTGGGTGTAACTGAGGAGAGAGGGAGTGAAAATTAGAATTAGAAAGGAGGAAGGTGGTTTGGAGGTTTTGGCAAAAGTTGAAAACAAGGCATCAGATCTGGAGAGCTGCCACGTGAAATGAAATTGTGCCAGAAGACGCTAGATATAAATATACAAGCCCTGAATTAAGAATTTACTTATTAAATTAGCCATATTAGGCATGATACATCCCATTGCTCTACATGCCTATTATTAAATAAACTCATTTCTGGTACTGTGTGTGAACAAAGGAAACATATAATGGATGGATGTGTGTTAAAGCGTGTGTATTTCTGTATATTTCTCCATTTCCTGAATGAATGAATAGGCCCTGAAAAGAGAGTCCAGTTTCCCATAGTGTAATGGCCTATTATTGTCTCTAACACAATGTTGCTCTCTCTACAGGCAGCTTCACCCTCAATGAGCCAGTCTATTAGTGACTGGACAAGGCAGAGACTTCCAGGTGTTAATGGCTCACACATACTGCACATACAAAAGATACCGTAGATATATGTATGTGCATGCACACGCACTCATGCAATGCGCTACCTCAGCCAGAGGTGAGTGGGTGTAACAGACAACGGCAGCTGGCTGGTGGGTTTTTCCTGTTTTGACTGTTTCTGTCTGGGCACAGAACGCTTAACACACACATACACACACACACACGCATTCAAGCTTGTCTTTCTGTAGTTACAAGGACATAATGCATTCCCTGACCACCTTACCATAACCATAACAACTAAACGTCTAACTTCAACTCGAACTCGAAAAACTTATTTCTAACTTTACACCTTAAATCTTAAAGCATCCTGTTGAAGTTGTTAGGACTGGCCAAAATGTCCTCACAACAATGTGGACAATGTGGACAAACAAAACTCTGCTTTGGAGGTTTTGGCGAAAGTTGAAAACAAGGCATCAGATGTGGAGAGCTGCCACGTGAAATGAAATTAAACACACTGAAGTGTCACACAATGGTGTCACGTGGCGGCTGTCTGACCTGCTCTTCCCTTTTGATAACTCGATAAGTTTTGATACAATATGTGGTTCTTTGGCTTTAGAGGGAAATGGTGTTGGGTCGAGATAAAACTTCACCTTACTCAAACTGAAGTGAAAATGCAAACTTGAAGGAATCTGCTAATTCACTTTCTTGTTTAAACTGTATAAAAAACACAGTGTAAAAACAACAAGCTGTAGTTTTATGCAAAGGCAATATTCCAGCCTCCCTTCAAAACATGAAGTTACATCCATTATGAATATTAATGAAAATACTATAACGTCTAACTAGACAGGATTTGACTTAAACACATTTTCCCGTTCCTTTACTGTGTGTACTGTATGTATGGGTAGCCATGTTTACATCACAATGTTAGCTGGAGGCAAAACAAATGAAAATTGGAGGCAAATACACATCACCTCGAGCTACAGCACCTACCGAACACGTCATCTTGTTATGTTGTTGGGCTCCAGAATTGAAAACAAGCAGCCTAATGGCTCTAATTTAGCGTTTCATATGCCATTTCCAGTCAAAAACAAAAAAGACAACTGTGGTTAAACGCAATGAGATGAAAGGATTGAACTGAGATCATCAATAATACTTGTCTTTGAAACACACATTCATATCAGGTAAGATTACATAAAGTACTTCCAGCTGTAGGTATGGATACGTGTCTAAAGGTTTGTCATGCCCACTTAATGTTAATCAGAAATTGAGCAACCAAGAGAAACAAGGTTACGTGATCTCTCTCATAACGCTGTAAGCACATTAACTTTGTTAGCTAGTTTCATTGTTTCAGATTTGTGTTGTGTTTGCTGCTCCTCTCTAGTAGCTGTCAGTAACCATCAAACCAGTAATGTAGTTCATGACTGACTGATCATAATCCCATCAGATCGTCCATCCACTGTGTGAGCGTGTAGGGGTAGAAAAAAAACTGGTCCCGTTGTTTAATGTAAACTTTTTCAAGTAACACTTACTGTCCCAGAGAATGAGTGACTATAGATATCTGCAGCCCCAATAACAAAAAAGGTTGAGATGCTGTGTAAAATCTACATAACAACAGAATACAATGATTTGCAAATCTCACGTCATATTTTAAATTCAAAAAAATATTTTTAATTCACAATAAAAGATAGAAAACATATCAAATGTCTAAAATGAAAAAAAATAAGGTAATTTTGAAATTGATGGCAGCAACACATCTCAAAAAACTTGGGACAGAGACAACAAAAGGCTGGAAAAGCAAGTGGTACTAACAAGAAACAAGATGGAAGAACATTTTAGAAATAATTAGGTTTGGGACCTCAGATGGCACTGCATTAAAAACAGGCATGATTCTGTGATAGGCATCACTCCATGGGCTCAGGAATACTTCCAAAAATCACTGTCTGTGAACACAGTTCGCTGTGTCGTCCAAAAATGCAAGTTAAAGCTCTATCATGCAAAGAAGAAGCCATATATGAACAGGATCCAGATGCCACCATCTTCTCTCATTTAAAATGGTCTGTGGCAAAGTGGAAAACTGTTCTGTGGTCAGACAAATCAAAATCTGTTATCCTAAAAAGGAGAGGGACCTTCCAGCTGAGTGCACCTCTGATGGTTTGGACGTGCATTAGTGCCTATGGAATGGGCAGCTTGCACATCTGGAAAGGCTCCATCAATGCTGAAATATACAGTATGTTCATGTTTTAGAGCAACATATGCTCCCATCCTGACGATGTCTTTTTCAGGGAAAGCCTCTCATATTTCAGCAGGACAACATGAAACCACATACTGCATCTATGCCAACAGCATGGCTTCATAGGAGAAGAGTCCAGGTGCTGAACTGGCCTGCCCACAGTCCAGACCTCTCACTAATTAAAAATATCTGGTGCATCTTGAAACGCAAAATAAGACAAAGAAGACCCAGGACTGTTGAGCAGTTAGAATCCTTTATCAGGCAAGAATAGGACATTAGGATAGGACTCAACATTCCTCTCCCAAAACTCCAGCAACTGGTCTACTCAGTTTCCAGACATTTACAAACTATGTATAATAATAATATAATATATAATTATGTTTTCTATTTTCTATAAAATATAGGTTTATGAGATGTGCAAATAATTGCATTCTGTTTTTATGTATGTACAGTTTCCCAACTGTTTTTCATCCATGTTTAAAATACAAGCCAAAGCAAAACTTGCTAGCCAGCGTTAGATAATGTGTTCAGGCTATTATTTTGCCTACAGCTATGCTCTGCCCAAAATAATCATCATAATGTTTACTTATTTGGAGCAATATTCGAAAATGAAGACGCAACCAATTCCATCATAATAAATAGTTAATAACAACTTCTGTCTCACAAACAGCCAATGTGATTTACTGGATAACATAACAGTTCATAAAATGCATAAAAACAGTGGTCATCTGTTGCTAGAACATGTTGTAGCTTCTTATTTAACAGTTTTGTGGCTCTCAGAAACAAACCAAATAAGTGTAGTTTCCAAAATGTCAAACTATTGTTTTAAACTTTTATTTTGAGAGCTAAATTTTATTTTGAGAGCTAAACATTTTCCAGGCAATTGTTGCAACTATAGGGAGCGCAACTGGGATGCATTCAGACAAGAAAAAAAAAAGAAAAGCCCATGTGTGACTAGTCATTTATGTACATAAAAGCATGTGTTCATTTGTCTTCCTGTGTGTGTGTTCTGTCTTTGATCAATGACAGTGCACAGAAATACTTCATCCTAGCATGACAACGTTCAATTTGTTGTGCTGGAGTATAATTTAAACAAGCTTGTCTTTTGTATATGCTGGCCAGCACTGGCATCAACAAGACTGGGTTCAAATCCATCTGACCAAAGACATTTGTTTTAATTCATCTCCCCTCTCCTCCTTTTGCTTCCTATCTCTAGGATCGCTCTCTTTCTGAATAGAAACTTGGATCATTCCACTAAGCAGCAAAAGCCCTGATCGAGGATCAGTATTTGAGAGATGAAATAATAATCCTGTGTTATCCAGTCAGCAGAGAGCATCAGTACTGGTAGCGCTCCAACCGGCGAAGGGTTGTTGTTGTTATTCTTTGATCAGACCAGCAGGAATAACAATCTATAATTCATAATCCTCAGTCTAGTCTGGGAACACTAGGCACTGCACCTTTAATTATTGATCAAACAGAACAGATTTAATATCAATCACTGAAGCATACGCAGAAGTGAGCAAAGTGGTAGAACTGGAGGAACCTCTTGGGCACTGCCATCTAACCCTCTAATGAAAACAAAAGAGAAACACAGCACAGTTAATACTGTGGTAGTGGTGTGAAAACAGGAACTCAGGCTTAGCTTGGACATGGATTCACTGAGACTAGATTCACAGTCTTTGAAGCTTGATACTTAGAGTTTGGGATTTGGGGTGTGTACTCCAGTGAAACAGAAATATAATTTATCTGCAAACTAATTAGTAACTAAAAGCTATCAACGAGATTTAGTGGAGTAAAAGTTGTAGTATGCTCCTCTAATTGTAGTAGAGTAAAAGTCAAAGTAACATAAAATAAAATTAAAATACTGCAGTAAAGTATCTCAAAATTGCAAAAGTACAGTACTTAAAAAATGACCACCACCTCTGACTACTACGCATAGACCCCTTTTAACAGCAGTTATGTAACATTCATCTGTACCTTTGTAAAGTCTAAAAAATGTGTCATATTGAAATCAAGTCATATTAAAAAGTATCTATATTCTGGTTCAAGCCCTCAAAAAAAAAAAAAAAAAACTCGCTTGCAAATATTGTCAGTCTTTGAGCTCGTTTTTGAGCTCGTTTTCTAAAGTGTACTTACCTATTTTGGCTTTGCTCCCTGTATGAACCCCTCATGATTCTCTCCACAATAAAGTGAAATGCTATAGTTTGTCCTTTTCCAGCCAGGATAAGTCCACAGACCCATTTCCTCGGTTACCCCACTACCACCACCCCCGCCCCCGCCTGCACAGACACATATAGCTGGGTATAGCTGTTTGATTACGGGGTGCCAAACCGTGATC
>JAUMHL010000003.1:17336465-17371478 GCA_032362345.1 Sandelia bainsii
GAGCCAGTGGAGAGAGGTGAGAAGAGGTGTGACGTGGGTGTATTTCGGCTGGTTGAAAATGAGGCGGGCTGCCGCATGTCTTCCAATTGCATGTTATGTTTGCTAATGCAAATTTATTAATTTAAAAGGATAACTGATCGTAAGAAAACCATGTGCAATGATGGTAACACAACTGAAGACATGTGTCTTTTCATGAAAAACATGGTCATTCCTATGTGTCCAAACTTTTGTCTGGTAGTGTAGTTTCCCTGGGGGTTTCTCAAATGACCAACCAGACCAACTTAGTATAGGTACTGTACATAGACATATTAAAAGTATTCTGTGTTACTTACGTATTACACATATAACACATATTAAACAGTGTATTGTATAAATTAAGACATCAGTAAGAAGAGTTGCAGGAAAATAGCTTTAGTCCACTGAGTGGGAGAAATGTTCAGCTCAAGTACTGTATGCTGATTACACTGGAAGGGGCTTGCAGCTGTAGAAGCAATTGAACACATGTGTGCTTGCACACACACACACTGTAAAACCCAACATATTTGCAGCTTCCTGGCTTTTACTGTCTATTGTTATATTTAGTGACACAGCTCATACAGGTCAAGACTCAGTGGACAGACATTTTCTCACACTCGCACACAGTTTGACACACAAACACAGTAGAATTCTTGCAGTGTGATGGTGCCCTTGCCTTCCACTCAGGACTGCATGGAGAGAAGGAGGGAGAGAGAGAGAGAAGAGCAACTGGGACTTTCCCCAGGATCCCAGAAAAAGGAGGGAGAGAGGAAGCAGACAGTGGGAGCGACAGAGGACAGGAACAAATACAGGAGGAGGGAAAATGGATGGGACTCGGTTCTCTTTCCCACAGTGGAAATGACCCAGTTATTAGGTCCTGCACACTGCATAAGGAAGAAGTAAGCAGATGAAGAAGAAGACAAAAAAAACAATGAGAAGTATGAGAGGTTGTGTGACAACTTTCCCTCCACTGTACTGAAAAGCTGGGGAAGTTGTTAGAAGCTGTCTGGAGCTGCAAAAATCTGTCTCACTCTCAGTCTGTCTGTACGTTTCTCTGTCAAGGTTAATGCTGTGTCTCCAGGGCCCGGTGCAGCTGCCACTGGTGTTCCCATTGATCCCACACACAGCCACCAACGCTGCTCCCCACATCGCACTGCTGAGGGTGTGCGTGTGTGTGTGTGATAGGGATCAGCAGTCTTGATGGTGACTCAGTTTGAGGCATGTGTGTATGAGAGATTGTGTCTGGTCTTCTCCGTGAGCCAGCTGCTGGCATTCAAGGTTGTATATATATGTGTGTGTGTGTGTGTGTGTGTGTGTGTGTGTGTAATAGTAGAAGGAAACCTCTCTGACATTAGCAAACTTGCCATGTCATCTCAATCCACGGAGGCCTCACTGTGATAAAAGAACAAGGAATCCTTTTTTCCCCAGTGTGTGTGTCCACATTAGTGCGTGAACATGTGTTTGTGTGCATATTTGTGTGCACATCCATTTGCGTATCTACTGTATGTCCAGGTGCTTTTGAGTTTGTGGGTTCGCGTATGTCTGCGTGTGCCTTTGTCTATACATGTCTGAGTGAATGCACGTGTGTGAGTGTGTGTGTGATTCAGTGAGGGTGGTCTCCACCTGTGGATTACACCGTGTAGGCCTGTATGCAGTTGCAAATGGAGAGCCTTTGTTTCTCTCCAGAACGCACGGTCCCGGTGCACATAGAGTTCACTGTAAGCACACTATTTTTAAGCTAACTTTTAGCAATTAAGATACTGGAGAAAGTGGAGAGAAAAGGAAAATCCCTCATTCTGCACATACTAGAAGATCTATTTTAATCTTGTTTGACAACTTTAACTGATTATAAATCAACTAATTCAAACAGGAATGTGTGGGTTTGCAAATGCTAGCTAGTGGTTTGTGTCTTGGGTGTTCTGCAAGAATGGAATATGGGAAGTAAATACTGTGTTCCACGATGGTGTCCATTCATTTCAATTAAAGTTGATCACCCCGCGTATGAGCTAAAATATTTTGTGGTTTGATTTCACATTCAGATGATATCATAGACTAAAAGACTTTTGCTGGCTCTATGAAGTATGGATGACCACCAAGACAGTGTCTTTGCCTATTATGTTGTGTGTGGCTGTGACCTGTTTTGCTGTCTTGCAGTGATAACCAAACAAGTGTTCCCTTTAGGGATGAATCATTATCTTATTATCTACTGTATACTGACTGTGAAACACAAATGATTACACATGTTGCCATGCTGAGTTTGATGGAAGCATGATTACATGTGATTAGTACCTAAAACAACAATATGAAGAAAGGAATAAAGTTGTCAAATAAATAAAGTTGTCAAAACATAACTGAAAGTTGGTGGAGGAAGGCTTAAAAAAAGAGGTAATCAAGTATGATGTCTTTGTATGATGTTGCTACCTACTTTTTCTTGCCACTGTATTTATTGAGTTTGTAATTGATGACCTAAAGCTGGCTCTCCTCTAGATAGCTTTAAAGGTAATTAAATGCAACTTAAGCCAGGACTACCATCAGACTCAAAATCAGCCCACTCTGCTTTGGTCAGTCCTCTGCTTCCCTGCTCTGCTACGCTCTATCACGCTCTGCCGAGCCCTTCAGGTAGTCATTGCTATAAAATTACAATAACTGAGAATGCCCCAAAACTTACTAATCAAGCAGAAATACTTGGACTTCCCTGGTCAGAAGGGTGAGCCTCACTCAAAAACCTTTAGAAGAAACTTTGCTCTTGCAGGCAGTGCTGTTTAGTGAGTTTGGAACGCAGGAAGCTTCAACAGGACCTCTCCACATTAAGGGAAGCTTTGGAGCATATTTCATCTTAAGATTTAGATAAGATATGACCGCTAACAGAAAAAACTGTTTTACTTGACTATCACGATGTGATCCTCCCTGTCCATGGTGAATATATTTTGGCATTATTATAAATTAGTTTCCTAATAAAACATGTCAAACAATTTCAGACATAACCCATGGGGTTGGCTTATCCACCTATAAGAACTGTATCAGTTAATATAGCTGTAGAGGGAATTCATTGACATTGAAATAGTTACACTGAAGACCGAAAAATATAAAACCAAAAGAAAAAAAATCAGTATTGGCATTCAAGAACCCATATCTGTCTAACCCCAGCTGGCGTGTGAGGGAGAAGAGTGAGACCGCAAACCACATCTTAGCTTGCCAAAAATCACATTTCCCCTCTACAGTATAGCTGGTTTACATTAACTCTCACACATGCATGGCAAAGCCTGGGTCCACCCACTTCACATTTCATTACCAAGAAAGGCTGAAACTGTTATACCAGCCCATGCAATACAGCACAAATCTCTAATGTGATTCATCAAAACGTAAGATGAAAAAGAACTGTAAAAAGTGGAGGTTAAGTTGTGGTTGAGGAGGTATTGGAGAAACAGAACCACTATAAACTCACCCCATGGGATTAGACGCTATGGAAACTGGAGAATCTGGGGTCAAACATGGCCACTACTTTGCGTGATCTATTGCCCAGAGCAGTACAACACCTCTTGCCATGAAAACTATCCTTCAGACATGTAAGACAGCGAACGGCATGTAGGTTTTGTAGTGACATTTTAGAAAAAAAGGGTTTATTTTGTATTTAGCCATGCACAAGTAGCTATGCACACATCATGACCAAAAGCATGTGCAGAGCCAAACGCTACACACGTTAGTCATTACTGAACATCTGATGATGCAATCAGGAAGATAACTCCTCTTCAAGTTGGTCTCAGCTTAGGCTTAAAATTTTCAAAATGAACCCGGAGAGGCTAACAAAAGACACCATTCTGGTGCGTTATGAGTATCGTACAGTACAGTGTTAGGGCACTTTGATCCACACTGCAGAATGTCATGTAATGTCTCTTTATCTTAGCCTCTGCTGCCTCCATTTTGACCATTCATTTTAAGCCTGTCCCTCAAAAATGCTTTGCACTTATTGTTACTTCACTTGGATGTTTGACCTTTGGTTTACAGAGTTTGACACTAAATGGTTGTTTGAACATTCATCTTATGAAAAAGGGAAGGTTTTGCTGCGCTCACTATAAATCTGAAACTTGAAGCCTCCACAGTTTCAATCGGCCTGTCAGTGAAGTTGGAGACATTCTGTATCTAGTACAGTGAATATTTTTAGAGGGAATGGGTGAAGGAGACATTATTAGATTTTTAATCAGACTTTTTGTGTGTTTTTGTAGAAAAAATAATAGACACAAGCAGTCCAAATATTTTTGTGCCTTAAAGTGATCTTTGATAAAAATGCAATGCTAAATCAATGATGTACCCCTTAAAGATACACAATAACTGAAACTAAGGGCCCCCAAAAAATCCATACCAAAGGCAAACAGGTGTCTCTATACTTTAGGCTAAGTGTTTTGCATAATACAAAACATCACTTCATCTGTTTTCTGTCTTTCCCTGTGTGGATTTATTCACATACTATACTGGCATGAGTTTAAATCAGAAACACTGCTGCCGAACAGTGAGCACAATCTAACATTTCAAACACCAACATACACCACATATTACTGTACTGCTATATTTCAAACTGTATAAAGATGATAAAGTCACTCTCTCTCTTTCTCACCCCATATGGATCAGTTTAAACACACCCTGTTTCGGCCGAGGACATTTATCTTTATTCCCTTATTCCTCTCCATACCTTATAGAGGAATGACTTTTACAGATGTGCTCTCTCTCACTCTCTCTCTACCTCACTCTCTCTGCTCCCCCTCCCCTCCCCTGCCCTTTACTTACATGGTTTTGTGCCTTGTGCTTCGCTCTGTGCCTGTGTACACTTATAGAGCTTTCCATCTGGAAAATATATTCTTCTACTTGACATATAGAAGCATAGGAACTGAGGACTTGTGTTTTTTTTTCTTTTTTCCACTTTTCTTTTCCGCATCTTTTTCCTCTGCTAATCAGAGACATAAGGGAGGGGAAAGTAGCTAAAACCAATTTACCAACATGAATTTAAAAGAATGATCCTAGCAAGTATAATGAGACGATACAAAACGTAGCATGAATTGGCATGTAGTATGGAATTAGTGTATTATAGGGTTAATATGTGAAAAATACTGATAATAAATACTTTTGTTCCCAATACTAGAGCTCAAAGGAAAGCAGAAAAATGTGTTTCTATAAATAAAGGTTTACGGTTTGCTTTAGTCTCCACCATTGAGTAGTAACTCAACCTGCAGCCAGTTCATGAAAGCTTTTTTGTTGAAAACACCTCAGGCTCACACAAAGTGATATGTTTTGTTCAAGCAGAAGCACCAACATCAATTTGTTGGAAATACATTGAGAAATATAGGTTTTATCAACAGCAAACCTAGAAGTAACAGCTGTGTTAAAATACTTATTAAAGGTCATCGTGATCAGACACACTCATGACCTTTGTCCATCATAATCTTTGATTTTTCCTGGATGTCCTTGTCCACGTTCCTCTAATGAAGTGCAGTCATTGATTTGAGCGCACTAACAGGATAAGTGTGGTCATTCTTGACCCCATAAGACACTTTTTATGACATGACCTCATCTTAACACTTCTGTCCATTGAACGTAAAGTGGCTGTAATTGATATTTTTATAATAACAGTGTTTCCAATAATGGAAACAATGGGACAGTGTCAAAGGTGTCACTTGTAGTAATGAACCCCGAGTGAGTCATCACCAAAATCTGCTGCAGCTCTCTCCAATACAGAGCCTTGTAGTGAGTCAGTGCATAATTTTACCATTTAAAGCTACAATATGCAACTTAAACCAGCATTAGCATGATACTTGAAATCAATCCGATCTGTTCTGTCTAGGTGTCCCTCTTCTCCCAGCTGTGCTCTGCTATGCTAAGCTCTGCCACGCGTTCTTCAAGTTCTTCAGCTAGTCGCCGTTCTGAAATTAATTATGTGAAATTAATTAATTAATTAATAAATGTGATACAACTCCAGTCCATGATTTTGCTGCAAATGTGTTGAAATGTGTATCAGAAGCTAAATTAATCCACCACTGCCTGCAGTAACCATGCGCCCAGAATTCATGAATACACATTGCCACAGCAACGATGCTAACCACAACACTATTAACAAACCAAACAAAATGTAACCACATAAGCATAAAATGCTGATGATTCCGACCTTTAGAGAGCAGGAACGCCAATGGCCAACATATAATGCTAATTTGTTGTTGTTGTTGTTGTTTTTCGTTTGGTATCAGTTATAATACAACTGTTTTATAATTACAAATGAGACACAAATATGCTGAACCTAAATGAACAGTCATTTTCATCATTCATTTAGTGAATGATGAAAATATCTGAAATACTTAAAGTATTTCAAAATAAAAAGAGTTTCAGAAACACAGATGACCTGCACTCTATACTGTCCCTGAATGCCTCACCAGCACTGCTGTGAGGAACGCTACACAGTGTATTCCTGTGCATGGTAGACCCACTTATGGCAAGAAGAAAAGAAAGATTTAAAATAATTTGCAAGCGTCAAGGAGCAGCTATTACAATGTAGGAGACTCACAGGACTTCTGGGAGACATGGGATGTTTGTTATTCTTTAACAGATATTTTGATCAACTATTTCCGTTAGTTTTTTACTTGCTGCAGTAACAAGTCAAGTACAGCAACGTACAGCCATAAACTAGTAAAGTCTCATCTCACCTGGGCTCCCTCTGTTCTCCTGGGTGCTGTCCGCTGTGTGTGTAGGAGCTGAACTCTGCCCTCAGTCACACAGAGGCACAAACACAGAGAGGAGAGGCTGCAGCAGAAACACTAGAACTGTCTGTTAATCTCACTCACTGCTCTCTTCAGGTGCTAATAAAATGCATCCCAGTGAATCACACACACTAGTGCACCCAAATAATTTTTCATTTTCACGTGCTGTCATTTTCCGTTGCTCTCAGTGTAGTCTGCAGATGTGTCTGCACACATTTTTGATTATCCTGTTAATTGGCCAACAGGAGCACAGACATCAGCCGATGCCAGTTCATTAGAAATGTCAAAGATTCATCCAATTAATCAGCCGATCGATCGATAAGTTGACCACTAGATGTGACCAAATGAGAATGGGAGCTCACAAAGTTAGCATAACTACAGTTGTTACTGCTACAGAGCTAATCTGAGAAACAGCAGGTGCAGACTCAACTAACATTACTGTCAGTGCAGCCTCTAGCTGCTCTATAGCTAACATCCCAGCAACAGCATACTTTTGCAAAGTAGTGTGTTATTGAATATCTGTGAAAATAGTTACCAACCCTGTTGAGCAAACACTGAGCACTTTCCTCAATGTGTGCACTACAGCTACAGTGATGCAAACTACTTTGTCCTCTCTGTCTCTTTCTGACATTACTTTTGAATGCAAAACATACTCAACAAGATTATTCTGTTTATTCCTTTTTAGAAAGAAAACATAGTCATGCTTGGAGCGTATCTTAGCTTTAAGGTTATAGAATAACAGTAACACACACTTAGTGAGGTAAAGCCTGTGGTAACACACTCCAACCACATGACTAAACCATACAAGTTAGAAATTAATCATCTATCCTGTTATCATACCCCCAAAAAGCACTTTGAATTAAAGGAAATTCTGAAGTGGAAAAAAATCTTCTGATATATCAGATAAAACATATCAAGAGCAAAAACAGCAACCAACAGGCCAGAGACAAGATATTTCAGGCAATGCAACCTAATGACAAACATCCAAGAAATGAAAGCATGCTGAATTGTGTTTCTGTTGGTAATTGTATGCCTTATGATGATCTGTCTGAACTACAGCGCACACACTGTGGCCTTTTTCTTTAACAACCACATCAATACTCATATCCAACCTGAATGCTCTGCTTTTGCTTCCAAAAGCATTTGTCCTTTATATATAAAAAAAAAACAAGAAGAAAAAAAAACTCTGAAGAGTCTCTGTGTCAAGTCTCATAAGTTTGCCAATGATGAGCCGTGACACACAAACAAAACCTGAGTGCTCTTCCTGAGTGCGCTCTATCGGATGTAATGACCCCGCCTGCCTCCAGTCCACTTATATAAGGAAAGATTACACAAGCAAGAAACCAGTGCAAGGAGCAGACAAATATAGCTCAGTGAACCTCGGTGTATATTTGATCAAGCGTGTGAGCTACAGTATATGCGAGGGGAGCTGTGGAGTGTGTTTGAAAGAAAGAAAGGATGTGCATAAGTCTATATATCAGAGAGAGGTGGAGGCAGACAGAGATGGAGGGGATAGAGGCAGGGGGTAGTGCACGTTCTCTGTGGTTTGGGAGAAAGAGCAATTTATCATCTCAGCACAGCATGAATGTATAAACTGTTTGGGCTGTTGGAAATTTACATTTTATACAACTCCTGTGGCAGTATAGTTTCTGATAAAAGTCACAGCAGTCAAGCTAATGCATTGAATTAGTGTGAAAACAAAAGGGAAGTTGAGAGGTACAGGAGACAGCGAAAAGAAGAGGAGAAGGAGGAGGTGAGGGTTTGACTTAAACAGCAGAAGGACTGCTGGAGCTGCTTCCACACTTCAAGGGCTTTAGTGACAGGGAAGCTGCTCTATTCAGCACCGTCAGCAGTTTTGCTCAGGCATGTGTGTGTGTGTGTGTGTGTGGCACATGTGTGCCTATCCACAGAGAATGAAACCTCCCTGTGTTGTTGTTCCATAAAGCAAGGACACTTTGGTACATACAGTAGACACAAAGGACAAGTACACACTTACTATACAGCCACATACTGTTAAGCACAGTGTTACAATGCTGAACTGTTGTTGCTCTTTTATAACAAAACAAAACAAAATCTGAGATCAACTCAATTTAATTCATTATGAAATGCGTTTCATCTAATATTAATTGTATAATTATTCAATCCCTCAGTGTTTGTCTTTGGAAAGGCTGTGTAATTAATTCATGTGACATTGTGACTGAACTCCACATACATGTATCAGTATGTACAGTATTACCGGTACTCATTGTTAAGATATTTGAGAAAAGTAACTTGTAATGTGTAATAAAATGCATTTATAACACATTACTCATTGAAAAAGTAATAATTTACAAACTAGAAAGGCAAAGGTAATCAAGGTGCTCCAAATGCTCTGTGCCAACACATCACTTTTCATGTACTTTTATGTTACTATTTTCACTCCACTATATGTATTTGACAGTTTTACTTCCTAGTTGCTTTGCAGATGTACACTCACTTGTCACTTTATTACTACACCTATACAATCTGATTCAATCCAATACAGCAACTTTGCCACAAATTCCATTGCAACAAGGTTATAATTTATCTTTTTTCTAACAGTCAAAAAGATGATAATACTACTATATGTATGTTTATTATTGAGTTCATAGTTGGTAGTAGAGTCTGCATTATATTAAAAATGTTTCTAATGTTTTGGCCCTCTCTTTTATGTAAATACTGTAGGGTGGATAAAACATTAGAAACACTCTTGTGTTTTTTGTTTCTTAAAATGTTCACCTGTGGAAGGTTACAGCAAAATCTGAAATCAAGTTTATTTTCTCCTTTTAAAAAGTGTGAGCTAATTAAAGCGTCAATTTCTGAATAGAAGAAACTAAAGTAAAATTTCATTTCATTTCATTTTTATTATAAGATTCACAGAAAAAAATATGTTTTCCCTTCTTGAATGTATGGACTAGCATTCATGTTGTCAACAGCATCAAGTTTAACAGTGTTTACAATACATTGTTTTCTATCAGTAACTCAGTCTGACTGATGCACAAAGAAAAGTATTTGTGTGCAGTATTTGTACTTTTGTGCTGGGAGTACTACTTCTGCCACCTCTAGAAACATAAAATGAGACATTTTACTTTAACAAACTATCAACCTAAAGTTGGACTATTTGCTGATCACTAGCTAACGTCTGCTTACTGCCAGTGAATGACACTTTGCGGTACTGTTTTCATCTCAAGGTTTATCAATCAACTGCAAGAAGAAACACCTATTTTAGTTACTGGAAGTTGCATTTCTCCTCTCTTGGTGATTGCTAACCTCCCAGCATCTGTGTCAAACTAACATGTTCATAGTTTGTCCTTGCACACGTAAAAGAAACTGATATTACGTCTCCATTATTCATTTGTCCAATCAGCCAGTGGGTCATTACTGAATTTTAAATAGGTGAAGAGTGTTAAGGTACAACTTAAACTTAAATGTTAATGTTAAAGGACTCTTAATCTAAAAAGGATAATGTTTGTCAAACTACTTCTTCTGCATGATCACACACTGTCACTTGTCAAGCTAAAATAGATAACAACCCTTGTGCAGTGTTCTTTATAATTTTAAAAGTCAGAATTTGCTTAATTTGGACAATTCTTCTGTCAACCATGAGGAATTTGAGTTTTTGAAGGTACAAGACAAAAAGTAATAAAAGAAAAAGGAGATGTCCGCAGTAGTAGTAGTAGTAATCCGTCATCACAACAGTGCTGTTACGGTAGTGTCCTGTGATCCAAGTGCTGCTGTATCAGAACTAAATTCTTGGATATCTCCAGATACCTCAAGTTCCTTTTGAAGTAACCTTCTTTGTAATCATTAAAATTTGATTGAGGAAGTTCTTACATCTCGGCATCCTAGCATTTTACTCTTTTCTGTACATTTCACACAGAGACAAACACTCACCGGGAGAAAAAACCCCACTGTGTGTAGTGTTGTCAGACCCACACTGTTGCTAAACGATAGCAAAGGAACCATAAAAGAGCACTTTGTATAATTCAGCAGGCTGTGATGAGTAAAGAAAAATTAACGTCAGAACACACACACTTGAATCGGAGCGAGTCAGTAGTACGGTGGCACAGTGGCACCCAGCAGTAAAGTGCAGCCATCCCTGGCTGGCACATAGGACACCCATTCACTCTGTGACAGGGGTGTCACACCACATGATTTATGATGGGTAATTATGGTTATGGAGGTGACATCATATCCTACTCGCTTGCTCCCGCATGTATCCATGCTGCGTATATGTGTGTGTCTATGTGTTCGCATGTGTGTTCGTGACTAATTAGTTATGCTGTCTGAATCCAGCAGTGACTGTCTTTGTTTTTCTACAGAACAGAAGACAAGGCATGTCACAACAACATATCTCACAGTTCCTCCAGACATGCAGCAGTGCACCCACATTCATACGCACACTACAACGCATAAGCACACAACATGGGCACATATGGGCCAAAAAAAAAAAAAAAAAAATACTCCTTCTACCTGGCTTTCTTGCTGAAATTTTAACTCTTTGTTGAGTCCCAGAGCAGGTTTTATTCACTTCAGGAAGAGTGAGGACGAGCCAAGAGCAAAGAACAGAGACGATGACTCTCATTTCTTGACAGAGCTAACCATCAGTTTACCTCAGTCTGAAATTGGCGGCAGTGGGAAGCATACAATTAGAAATCATTACTCCGCACCTAACTGCTGCTGACAGGCATGGGCACGACAAATGAGAAAATGGAAAGATTATAACACAATTTCTCTCTCCTGTACACATCCACTAATTCACTTGCCAGTTCTAAATAAATGCATTCATTTAAAGCTGATTTGACAGACCATGCGTACCTCTTGAGTTACAAGAGGCACGGAGACACGGAGGCTGCTCAGAAAAAAAAAATGTTTATATATCTTCAGGAAGCTCTGTTAAATTAAAACTGTCACCAACCTGGAAGTTATTTCTAAACACACATTTTAAATTCTTTCTCTAACATAAGTGCAACCTGGACTTTAATGCTGTTTGGGGAATTTGAAGGCTACCAAACACTGAATAGGTCACATGGCATGACACATGAGTGTCCTTAATCAGCCAACTGGGAGGAAAAACAATAATGCAAAAAAAGAAAAAAAAAGTAAATTATATCGACTGCCAGTGAGCCACTATAATGAGTAGCTTTTTTTTTTGCTGTTGAGTGAGCTCATTTCAGTGTTTAGTCAGAAGCTTGGTCCTAGCTACAGGGGCCTCATTTGGTAATGGGCTGCAAAATCTGTATTTGAACTTTAAACTGTTATTAAGGCAGCAGCAGAAAACGGAACCATTCTATCCCTCACTAAAGTCACTGCAGGTCAACATGCTACGTAAAAAAAATAAACATCTCTTTGCTCCTTGACCTTGCGAATATTTTTAAAAAAGTGACCTTTCCACCCGTGGCTCAAACACCGAGGAAAACTTCACAAAATCTCAGACCCGCAGTACTGTTCTCTTATCAGAGTTAAGACAACTGGCCTGAATTTAAATTCACAAGGTCTTGAAGAAATAGTATTCATCTAGCACTGCTGGGCTGATGTCCAAAAAGGAAAAATCCCTTTTTTCATGCTTATGCTTCGATTAATAATTTAAATATTATAATTACAAGGTAAACTGTAAGAACCAGTCTACTGTACCTGATCTAATCCAGTCCGCCTCTCAGGGGTTAGTATGGTTCCTGATATAAAGGCGGCAGTTTGTGTGGTTGAGTCTCTGCTCCCCTGCTCCCGGGCTTTTGTGTTTAGATGCATCACAGAAATGTTTTGCTCTTTCCCCTCCTCTGCTGCCTGAGCATCAGACTGCGCCTTCTGCAATGCTCCCGCCAAGCTGCGTAATTTTGTGGACGGCACATACACTGAGCAATTATTGGTCCGTGTAGCACCTTACTTGAAGGGGTACCCCTAAGGCATAAGCAGAGTATCACAGAAAGCACACAGTAGCACGCTTTGCAGGGTAAATACACAAGGAACTGTGTTTTATTTAAATAAATGCAAGTATGTGATGTCTGATATTTGATAGTTACATTCAAAGAAAGGAACATGATCTTGCTTTTAAGAGGCCGTTTCGCACTTGAAGTCCATTTATGAAAACGTAAACTCAAGGTAGAACATTGAAACCTGCAAGAAACATGGAGGACTGACTTCTGACAGAAAGTGCCTGCTCATCATCCTTTACAGATGAATGGCTCAATAGTGAACTCAGCCAAGTCTGTCATGTTTTGATAGTCCCCCATCACCCCGAAAATAGTGTAAGGACATCTTCTAAAGACCAGAGGATTTTCTTCCCGAGGACCCTGCAGGTATCTCAGAGCTTCCTGACCAATTTTTAGCTTTAGTAATCAAAAGCATCATCACATCCTCCATACCTGTCTGCCTCTGCACTAAGCCTCTCTGTATTGCCACTCAGTGGGTAGCCAGTTGAAGGAAAGGACAAGAGAGATTGTCATCAAGTCTCCTATTGCTGTGTCTCGTGAAAAACTTTAATCTTAGAGACAGCGCTGATCTACTGAGAGCAAAACAAACCACAGCACCTGAACAGTTTGTTCAGGTGTTAGTTTGTCTGCCTCCGTCTGGTATTGACAACCTTCCAACCACCTCAGGCCCCCATGGAGCTGTAATCCTGCTTGGAGCTGTTTAGCATATCCTATTTACTACTAGTCTGCTTTCACACCCTCCTGCCTTCTGCTTAATTGCTGTCTATATCTGAGTAGATCTCTGTCAGGGTGTAACTCATTCTGCACCAGCATGAACTGACAAGAGTGTAAGAAAGACAACTTTTCAGAAAGACAATGAAAAAGTCATCATATCTGTTTTTGTTTCTACATGTCTCCGATTAGATTCAAACACATTTCTTATTTTTTTATTTCAATCTATCTTTTTCAAAGTTGGAGTATTACACATCAGAACCAACACAAAAAAACATGAAAAAAGCAAAGATTTCAGAACAAATTAAACACACCCCAAATATTTACATCAGACGTAACGTGAATATGCAAGTACAGTCTCTAAAAAGTCAAAACTCTAAAAAACTGGATTCCATCAACTCTGCTGAATACAAGAAAAGAAGAACATTTTGAGCGGAGCTGCAAGCTGCATTGTGACTGGTCAGAGATATACCTGTTACCGGTTAAAAGTTGGTAAAATCAACCTAAAAGCCACTTTTTCGCACAACGAAATCCATTGTTAATGTAAAATGGCTCATTGACAAGTTACTTGTTTGAAAAATACTACTGACTTAATATTAATACTAAAAATACTACGAAAGAATTGTGGGTAAATTTGCCCCTACTGTGGAAAGACCTTAATTGTGTCTAATGCTAGATCCCATGCTCTCACCAAATTTGGTGATTTTTAATAGAAGAGAACAGAACAGAATGAAAATCCTTCTTTTTATTAAAATGTATCAACGACTTCACTTCTTTAAGAGTCTACAGTCACGTTAGCAGCTCTGTGACACTTTATCCAGGCTGGTGGATGCAAATGGCAGCATGCTAACATGCATCTTAGTTTAGAGTATGAATATTTTTAGTTATTGCTAAAAACATATGGAGAAATTTCACTCAAAACCACAAATATCAATCTCATAATGGCACTAGAGGAAAAGACGGAGAATCGTGAATGTTGGTATAAATGCTAACCTGCTGTTGATGCTAGAGGTAAAATCAGTGATGAGGGTTTAAGTCAGTATGATTCATCCTCTGGGAGTCACACTATAAATTTTATAGTCATCAGTCTAGTAGACATGTCAGTCTGGACCAAATTGATGGGCCAACCAACCAACTAATCTATCAATATTGCTATGCTGGTAGCACTGCTCTAAATCAAAATTTAGAGTAAAGTTTTTCTTTTCTTGCTTTGCTCATGAAAAGTTGACATTTCATGTTTTTCACAGGAGACCAATGCACACTTAGTCTGTGGAAGGTTAGACACTGCATGCATGCAATGACTCACCTGCTGCTTCTTTTCACCTGGTATTTTGTTACAATGAAGTTCCTGTCAAAATGCTTTTTTGATTAAAATAAGATCAATCTGCTAAACAAGTCACACTCTTTTCTTTTCATTTTTATTATTCCTTTTGTTGTCCTTGGTGTTGGCACAGGCTCAGTCAAGATGAGCGCTGAAATTACTGTCCAAGGAGATGATGTAATTTAGGTTGTGTCACAGTAACAATGACACATTCCAATTTGAGCATTTAAATTCAAGCTGCATGTAGGTCGCCTGTCTCGGGATGCAGTTTTGTATCTCAGAGCCATATGATCCAGATTGTGTCATGTTTGAGGAGATATGATAATACATAATAATATACAGTAGACATGGCTTGTCCTCTTTTAGCTGCAGTGTCAGTGTAACCTTACACAACACTGTTTACACAGTGTTCAGTTCTGCATGAACCAGACTGTTCATTTGGCCATGTAAGCCTTTAAAAATTATCATCCAAGCCTCAGTGTTCTCAGGACTTATCTCTATCTTTTCAAGCATACTACAGTGCAACACCTACCACTATGACTCAGTATTCCTCTGTCATGCTAAAATGTTTCAGCATGGTGCTTAACAATGCGTTCTCTATGTGCTGTACAGGCTGTGCCACGATGTCTGAATGCACGGTGAGGCCGAGTCTGGATGTAGGTGGAGTGATACTTGTGTGTCCTACAGTGTTCGAGAGCATGTACTGTGAGGACCTGCTGCTATTTGCCACTGTGTATACTCACGACTTGCCTCCTTGCACTCATGGCACCCAGATAAACTGAGATGAACTTAATGTACTGACTAAACAAAGTGATTCAGAGCATGATGCAGCAAGGGACTGCGAAAATTATTAAAATGGAAAATGTGGTTAAGAAAGTAGGTTGTGTTTTTATTTGTATATTTGTTCTTATTGAAGGGAGGGTGGTCCAACTTGTTTTTGAGGAAACAGGGGAAGGATTCATCTTTTGTTTTCTAATCTCAGATTTATAATTTATTCCCCTTCCTTTGCAAAATAAAGAGGATCAAATAGTAAATGATGGTTTTAGTGTGCGCAATGGGAAATAAAGCTATTTAGATAAAAGATTATATTTATTGGTTAATCTGCTGATTGTTTTCTAAATAAAAAAAATGGCTAAATTAATTAATTAATTCACCACAGTCTATGGTGATGTCTTGAAATGTTGACAGTATTGGAGACTGTCCTCCAGTTAAAAACGACAATGTAAGTCGAAAAATATGATCAACACGTGCATTTTATTGTTTGATGACATCCAGCGGCCAGAGTGAATGTTACACGGCAACCAACTATCAGTCACCCTCAAAGTTTGCCAGGAGGAAGTTGGTCTTTCACACAGGACAACTTTCAACTTTGTATGAATATTATTGTTACCAGTAATGTGACGAACATGACCGGTCAGAACATCATGTTTGTTACGTGACGAATGAAGGAAGCTCTCATTTTTAAGGCTGAAATGTGGCATTTGAAGTAACTAGTCACCATGTTTGTTTATTTTCTAAACCTAACCCAGAGGTCTTTATGCCTAATCACAACGAAATGCCTGCCTCTGTTACTCTTGCAACAAATGGTGACTTTGGTCGTATGATATGGTTGGTAAAAACGACTGCCAGTATATGGACATTAAAGTTGACGGACTTGTGAAATAGTGCAAATTTTATTGATCAACAGCCTAAAGCCATAAAACATCCACAATACTGTTACAAATAACAAAAGAAAAGCATCAAATCATTATTTGTAAGAAACTGAAATAAAGTTTCAGTATCAAAGTAGTTTGAACTGTTACAACCCCTTAAATTTTTCGTGCTTTGCTACTTTTAGCTATTAATAATGCACTGAATCAAACCAGTTCAGTACTGTTAGTAATGAAGAAATATTAATTTCAGGGAGTGTTTACCTTTTTTTTAATGGAAACTCTTCCCCCCCCTCTCCATCCTAATAATTTCTAGACAGTCCCTAAATCATCATGACTGTCATTCACTAAGCATGTGGTGCTTCAAGCCGATAAACCGTCAGGATTCATTTTAACTAGCTCTGGTATTAAGAGACATAGGTGGTGATGTGTATATGCGCTGCAATGACTGATTATTGTGGAAAGCAACCAGAGAGCCACGGTCACGTGTTTACAACTGTTATCATGCTATGATTTGTCAATTTGTATCACTCCACAGTGTAACTACTGATGGGACTAATGGTGGCAATATCCTGATCATACTGCCAGGAGCCCCGGAGCAAACCCCCTCACCCTCCACCCCCACTTACAGAGGCATCATTTAACACTGCACTGGCTTTCCACTATATTGGATTGTACTGCAACGTGCAGTGTGCATCTACCCATTCAAGTGTCCACCTATCAAAGAAGTTAGGGGAAAGAATTGCAGCAATCACTCCTCCATGGACAAATGCTGTAATGACAAATGCACCAACACACGCATCATTCCAGCCGCAGTCCAGCCCGTGCTGTGCTGAAACAGACGCTCCAAACAGCATTCAACTGTCAAAACAATTTACTGGGCTGAAGTTGGAACTATGCAGTCATCAGCTATTGGCTGCATTTGCTGAAGCGCGCCTGGCAGAAGTTCTGTTTGTAGTCCAGAAAAGGGGCACCCTCAGATGCAGCGCTTTTCACACAGCAGTAAAAGCATGCTGTCTCTCCCGGTGATAAAATGTTTGTTTACGAACGCTGAAGCTTATCTGATGACAGATAACACCGCGACCTTTATAAAAAATAAATTTTGGTGATACGAAAAATAAAGACTATATGGACTATTTTATAAAATAAAAATCTTTCTCATAGGTATAATAATAATAAACAGGTGGTTGCAGCCTACCTGACCCTCTCCAGCTCTTGCTGCTCCAACTTTTTCGAACTTTACGCTTTACGCAAACATCCCGGGCTCCTCTTCCTTTGTCTCCACTCATAACGCAGACACAAGTCTCCAGATAAAATTTACTCCAATTCTTCAAACTTTGTTTTTTTAAATTAGTGTCTGTTATCGCCACACTTCTATCAGATTTATCATTTTGTCTAATATATTGTGTTTTCTTCAGCCTCCGAGCAGGAGCGCAACTGGCTGAAATCAATGGAACAAAGTTGGGCTGTGCGTCATGACAGCGTGTTTGTATATTTCTTTGTCTGTGCATGCCTTATGACTCTGTGTCCCGCCTTCAACTTCACCGGCAGCGTGCGAATAATCACAATAATGCTCATGTGTAGGGACCGTGAGCGCATATATGGCGTTTATTGACTTAAAGCTACTTATACGTTGCTGATAACAGTAAACTATTCTATGTTATCTATAAGAGAACTCAGCGTACCTCACTTTATTGCATATCTATCCCCCATGTTATCACTGCAGCCTCCCTAGGAACTCTGATGTGCTACTTGTAGTAACAGTAAACAGTCAAAAACTACTTGCAAACTAACAGAATTCAGAGTCATTAAAATGCAAACTTCAATTTTGAACTTGCTCCATATTGCTGTAGTTTTGGGAGTAAATATATATGAGTGTTAATAAACTTCCCTGTGTATTTCCACTATTAGAATATTTCTTTCTTTCTGCTTCTGACGGAACAAAATCTGAACTGAAAAACTCCTCCAGGTGACGTCATCTGGATGAGTTTTTGAGTTCAGATTATTTCATGGTAACATTCAGAAGACTACTATATCATTCATATACATGTACTCCCCAAACAAGAACTATAGAAAGCAAGTTGAAAATAAGTGAAGTTGTCCTTTCCAGTAATAATGTGGACTGCAGTGGTGAAAGTAACCATCTAAAAATATTGCATTACAAGTAAAAATATCTCACTTTTCAAACCCCATCCAAGTAAAAGTACATGAAACAAACATTCTCAATTTCCAGGAAAAATGCCCTAGCGAATAATGTGTTTTCTGCTTTAACTGACTGTAGACGAGGAGTTATTTTAACTACTTCACTTACAGTAAGGAAGTATAGGCCAGTGTCTCGCATCCCAGAGGTCATGCCCCTCTCCAAAGGGTCAACAGACACTGTATCTCTGAGAGGTTGTAAGATGATTAATGAGGCAGAAAAAAACAAAGTTTGTAAAGTCTTTTTCAAATATTGGATTCTTTTCTAAATGTTTTATAATTTGACCTCTTATTAGCTTAAACAGTCATTTAAATGAGGCTGTCTAAGAAATACTGAGGAAAATTACTCATTGTGGAAGTGTAAGGGGTCATATAACTAAAAAGGTTATGAAATACTGGTGTGCATTGTATCCCTGAAGCTTATCATACGACTTAATGTCAAATCTTGGTCTGAATAGTGACAGTACTTGATGAATGTAGTGTAGAGCACAAAGTCCAGCTCTGCCCTTTGAAACGTAGTGGAGTTGAAGTATGAAGCAACAGGAAATTACTTAAGTAAAGTGCAACTTGTGCTCAAGTGCAGTACTTGTGTAAACATAGTTATTTTCCACTACTAGTGGAACAAAACACTACATATGTAGGAAGTATTGTGATTTTGTTTTTGTTTGTTTAAAGGAACACAAACATGAATCCAGTTGGTTATTGTAAATCAACCCTCCAGCAACCCCATACAATTATGAATTTTTATAGTTGTAAATAGCTTTGTGTGTGTCGTCTTTGGGATGGTGTGTGTAATGACCATGCCTTATCTTTCTCATTACCCAGCCTGAGATGTCAGAGGAAAGCTGAAGACGATCCTGCTCTCCTGATAGAGAGAAAGATGGAAATAATTACCAATGTCTCTTGTGGAATAGGGCATAAATTGATACACACTAAATACTGTACCTTAGGGGTCTCTTTCTCTCTCTTGATATTTCTCATCAGATGTACTAGACAAATGAACGCATCCAGAAGGAATTAATTGGATTTGGGAGCAGTCTCCTGCACAATCCACCAGGACAGACAAACACCCCCTCTGCACCCTCCCTGCCTTTGGCGCACACACCCACATCCACAGACAGACACACACCTCCTCCTCTTTCCTTATTCCAGTCATGCCTTCCAGAAATGTCTGACGCCCACCCCCCACCCAAGCTCCCCCCACTCTGATGGATCAGTCTGTGTCCCTTATCCCCTCACACACACACACACACACACACAGCGGCACGGTTCTCCCCAGTGAATTGCAACCTCTCTCTTGGATACTGTGTTTCCATGGCAGCCACGTTTTCTGCACGTGGAGAATCAGGCGGAGTAGGAGAGGGAGAAAGAGACCACTCCTATCAATTCACTGGCTGGCTATTGATTCACAGCTGCACACTTACCTACAGCAAACATGCACGCATGCATATTCACATGCACGCACACACAGAGTGTAAACATCAGATTGGAGTTAATGAATGAGCCTCAGCTATGGAATGTGATAATGAAGGCTCACCTTTTCTCCAGCATGCTTTTACCTTTGAAGGGGAGCCTCTGCATGTGTGACTGCTTTAGTCATCCTTTTAGTGTATTTGACCAGGTGATGGCACTTGGCACCTGCTCTTTAGAAGGTTCACATTTTGAAAAACCACAAGAGAGGAAAACACTTAGTACTTTTCAGTTCCAGCTGATTTTATTTCCTTCTTGGAAGAAAAGAAAAACAAATTAAAAAAACGACAATCTGTACAGAGGTCTGAGAGGCAGTGATTGACCCAAACATTGGCTGGTTTTGAGCAATTAAACATCAAATGATATTGGCATGATTGGACAAAACATGATCATACACGGCATATTGCACAAATGAAAAAAGAAAAAGGACGATAGAAAAGATGTCTCAAAGGTAAAAACTAAAAACAAAAAAAGAAAGAAAACTCCTGGATCACAATCATCTCCAACATAACAATGTCCAAAGATGGCTGTCCTAGTGCCTGTCGTTGATCATCATCATCATCATACATAAAACACACAATCTTTGCTTATAGTACAGTCAGTTTACATAAATATCTTCATGTTATTATTCTTTTAAAAAATCTTAAACACAACAGCTATAGCTACATATACCTGAATCTGAAATACAAATGCTATTTGCCATGCCATAATATAGGAAAACAATTAGCCTGCTATACTTAGCCAACAGGTACAGAAAGGTTAAATACTATTTTTTGATGCAATTTGCGCAATAACAGATGAAGCACTTCATACATCTCCCTCCCTCCAACGTCTAGGCAAAGTGGAATGAGTGTGAGATTCCATCCAGTGGTTCAAATAAAACTTATCTTGATAAAAAGCACACAGAGGTATTAGCTCTATTCAAAAACAGTGACTCTCTGGGATCTTCCACTTATATACTTTAGGTCTATGTGTACTGGAAACACAGTCACCACTCAGACTGGGAGCCTCAGTGGCGCTTTGTTTACTTGGCTGGTGAAACTGGAGTCACTGCGCCATTAAGAAGCATGTGGGTAAATACTGTAAACACTGCGTGAGGTCAGATTGTGCCAAACAAACCTCCATCTGCACGTCAAAACACCAATGTAGATTCAAACAACAATGTTGTAGGCTACCCACTCGCCGGAAACCCCCTTTCTATAGATTTTGTACAAAAATACAAGTAGAAAATCATGACACACTCAAATCTCCTTAAAAGTGAGAGAAGTCAGACATTTTAAATAAGATACACTTCTAGCCCTTCCGCGCTGGATACAGACAGGTGTATGTGCACAAACACAAAGGAGACCTGTACGAGAACAATACTTCTATGTATAAAAAAGTTTGGCCGGTATAAATACATCAATATAAAAAACGTCATCTGACACAGAAGAACTACAAAGTTGAAGCACTAGGCAGAAAGGATGCGCGTCGGGGAACATTGGTCCTGAATTGTGCACTGAGTGTTTAAAAAAAGGTTCAGAAAAGAGTTTTCTGAAGTTTTGAGTCAGTCTTTGTTTTAAGTCCTGCCGTTGAAAGAGAAGCTGGTGATAGTGAATTGAGTCCTATGGTCACACAAATTGCGTAATTACGCAGCAATGAACATTTTTACGCATTAAACAACAACAAAATCATCCTTATCTCGGAGAGCATGCCTGTTGATATTGAAACTATTTCGAGTTTGGAAAAAACTACACCTGAATAGCAACTTGATGGTCAATATGAATTCGCTATGTCTTAAACAAAACCCAACATGACGAGCACGCCACTAAGTGTCCCTCTTTTCGTGACCCAAAATAACATTAAGATTCAAAGTTCAGTCTGAGTCCTCATCCTCTGCGGATTGGGTTGAACATTTGAGCTGACGTCCGTGTGTTTCACTGCTATCTGCTTACATTCACTCCTCCTCTGTGTCCAAATGCAAACTAAGCATTTCCCCCGTCTGCGCGTTCCCGTCAAGCGCACGGAGCGCTGTCCAAGTCTGTGAGTGGCGCGTACCTGGGCTTCAAAGCTCACACAGGCCACCGTTTCTTTCCTGTTTTCACTCTTCCCTATTTAGTTGAAAGAATGGAGGAAATATTCTGGTCTGGACGAACGCGCCTGTCTGGGGGGGTCGATGAGTTCAAAACTTATGGGGACATCGCCGTTCCTCTCCACCCTGGTCTCTTCAGTAGGTGAAAACCAGGTTGGAGATGGTGGACTCCAGCCAGTCTCCTGAGATCATCTCGCTGACCTCGGGGGTGCAGTAGTCGGGGAAGTCGAAGTGAGATCCCGCCCCGCACTCCCCGAAGCTCCAGTCCAAGTCTCGGTCCAGCTCTGCGTCGGAGAAGCCCATCCCGCCCAGGGACATGCTCTCAAAACCGGGGCTCGGGTTCAGGTCGAGCCGCTCGTCTTCAAACTCTTCATCTGATGATGAGGATGATACAGATGACGAAGAGTGAGAGGCCGACGGTGTTGGTGAGGAGGCGCGAGAGTACCTGAGGCGCGCGGTGTGCGATGACTCGCTGGCCGCTAGGCTCTGCTCTTCGTACAGACTGAGCGGGTCGCTGGACTCCGCCGAGCTGCTCAGGGTGGGACTGCCCGGGACACCCACAGAGGGAGGCCCGCTCTCCAGGCTGCCTGCTCCGCCAAACATGTGGCCGCGTCTCGCCTCTCCGGCGCGCTTCTCCGGGATCTGCCTGGCCCCAGACACTGATCTGGATTTGAAGAGAGCCTGGTGGTCACCGGGAGACGCATAGTCCTGCCCCGAAGCGCTCTTGGCGCTCCCTTGTTTGTGCGTCCTGCTCACTCCTTTAGACGCGGGGCTTCTTTTCACACCGGCTTTGGAGCTGCGCTCCCCGCTCTTCTCCCCGCGGTCCGCCTGCTTACTCGCTCCGCTTCCCGACTTGACCTTCTTCCGGGGCCGGTACTTGTAGTCTGGGTAGTCGGCCATGTGTTTGAGTCTGAGCCGCTCCGCCTCGCGGATGAACGGGATCTTATCTGTGTCTTTCAGCAGCTTCCAGCGCTTCCCCAGCCGCTTGGAGATCTCCGCGTTGTGCATGTCCGGCGAATGCTCCATAATCTTCCTCCTCTCGATCTGTGACCAGACCATGAAGGCGTTCATGGGTCTCTTGATGTGGCCTGTCGGAGTTTTGCACCAGGCCAAGTCGCTCCGCTCACCGGATGAGGGGGACTCAGGGGTCGGAGACGCATCCATCTCCAAATCCATTTCTCCCGTGTCCATGGAGTCCCCGCCAGGTGAGTGCGCGTGGGCGCTCTCTGTCTGGTTCATGTGCTGCACCATCCTTTGCTCTGAGCGCCTGGAAACAATGCAGTGCTTTGACGAAGTTCAAGTGCACAAATATGTCTTGTAGACAAAAATACTCCCAACTTTTTCTTACTTCAGGCGCTTTAGAGCCACCACACTGGTGTATAAAAGTCTTTAAAAAGTTCAGCAAAGTCTTTTTTCAGTTCAGCCCGTTTTCAAGACGCCTGGTCTCACAACTTTTACCAGTGCGCTTCACGGAACCAAAAAATAAATTCCGAAACTATTTAACAGCAACTTTCAACTGCCTGTGCGGCTGAAAACCCGCTCCGCTAGGCTCGAAACGCGCCGCTGTGGGCAACAGCAGTGCAAGTCCCTTATGTGAACCTGGCTGTGTGCAGCGCAGCTTGTCTGTGCGGTTGAGGAACCATGTGGTTGAATGGAGCAGCTGCGCTTTCTCATAGTCTCCCTCTTTCCGGAGCGCTCTGTAATGTTACTGTAAACACAACAACGAGAACCTCACTGTTATATAGCCTCATCGCGAGATATAAAAACCAATCAGCGTCTGTCTCCATCCTGATTTTGCTGTCGAGCCACTCCCCCTGGCCTCTTATTGGCTGAATAAAAAAAACGGGCAATAATAATAATAATGTGCAATGAGGATCGGTGTGGCTGACCTCATTCCTATCAGACTCCACTGGAAGAGAGACGAACTTGGTGTGCGCATATGTGTGTGTGTGTTTAAAGGAACACAGTGTCCTTAGACCTGCTGCAACGGGAAGCATCCAAGGATATACTTAGAGCTGCATTAGTTTCATGTGGAGAAGTAGTGACTAAATTTAGATGCGGTGTAATTTGGGGGCAAGGAAATGCTGAGAAAACACAAAAGCAGCCACAACATGTTGTGTTAGTCAGACTGCAGTGTGGTGAGCAGGGATGTAGTGGAGGGTAAACCCACCCAAACATAGCTCACCCAACCTGTTATTTACAAATCATTATGCCACCAGCTCACATCATTACATCACAGGAGGCAGAATGAACAGATGCAAGAGAAGGTGATGATGGGTTTTATTTACACTCTGCATCAGTGCTTTATGGTAAACCAGAAACCTGGACACTGATAATTATGAATGTTATGTAAGAGAGTAGAATTATGTATCAGGGCCACACAGAAACAAACAAACATTAAACTAATAATAATAATAATAACATTACAGCTGCTTCCTGGTCTCCAAAGCACAGATTCATCCATTTCCACAGCCTCATCACATTAGCATGTCCACTTCATGTAGGGTCACATTACAGGCTGTGTCGCTAGATGTCAGGCTAGAGCCAAAGGGAGCTGATGAAGTGTATGTTGTGTGTGTGAGTGTGTGTGTGTGGTTGCGTGTTAACATGTACGGCAGATTTATCTCCGTTCTCTAATCGGCTGCTTTGAGCTTCCACCACTAAATCATGCAGGTGATGTCATCAGCTGGTAGTGAAGGCTCCCCACTACTGACTGACATGAGTGTTTTTCACACCTGGAGATAAACACAGCCTGGTGATAAATAATAAGTGGGCAAACTCTGTCCTTCTGTTAATGCCTGCCAAAGGAAATGTGAACAAAAGTGCTCTTTTGTTTATGTTATTAGATCCTTGTGTATTATAACATAACATCAGTTACAAAGTCATAATGTGTATTTTTAATTTACACCCAGATCTATGTCAAGCTAAAACGGTCTTTAAACTCTTTAAAATTTCACAACCTCTCCTGCAGCCCCCTGGTGCTTACATAAATCAAACACATAAATAATAATGAGCTACTTCATCAGTCTGTAGCTGCCCCAGTTATAAGCATTGCTTGCTATCTCTCGCTATCTCTGTCTTGTTTAAACAGGTGTAGCAGGTATACCTGTAATCTTATCTGATGTGTGAGGAGCAGCTGTCAGGTAGCTTTCCACTCTGTCCCCGGCAGATGCACGGCTCCAGCAGCGCCCGGGACGCCAAGCCTCATCACGCTGGTCTATCGCTCTGTCATCTCCAGAGCTGCCGGAGCCATGTGTTTACCCCAAACACACCGGCGCTTTGTCTCAGCTCTGTTGACGCCTAAAGGGACAGTGTCATTATGAGAGTGTGCTGTGGGAGGCTCGGGCTCTTACAGCGACTTCTTAAGCTGGTGTATGTGTGTGTGTGTGTGTGTGTATGTGTGTGTGTGGCAAACTTGAGTTAGGCTGGTTAGGTGTGATTCTGAGCATTCTTATGAATAAAATTGATTTGATTTTGCCACAGTTGCATTGTTATCTCAGTGGAACCTGTGAAATAGCATTTCACTAACCTTGGGACACTAAAACTCTTCATTAAAAGTGAAATTATTTCAGGGCCTTCAAAAATAACATTAAAATCACATTTACTACAGCTGCAGCAAGGTAGGAACATCTATTATTTCAGAGATGACTGACACGGCGTTTAATATGCAATTTTTAATAAAACATTAACATTAACCCGATATGTCATGCAAACCCTAGAGCAAACTGCAGGCTAAATGTGTGTACACCATGTGGCTGCGTGTGTGTGTGTAACTGTGCCTATTTCCAGGGTTTCAGGTTTATTATAATATTATAACTGAGGCTGTCGTAGATTGAACTGAAAATACAAGGTGAGCACAGTCGTCACAATGTGAAATGGAAATGGAAGACGCAGGGAGCGAGCTGTATTCAACACAAAGTGCGTCTGCGTGCAGTCAAACTGAGTTACTCATTACCATGTACTTGCCTTTTTCAACCGCCTAAGACTGACGTTTGACCTGCATGCTTGTCATTCAGGGTCAAATACAATGAGGCCTTTGTTTGTGTGTATGTGTGCATGTGTATGTGTGTATTTGTGTCCAGCCCTAACTGAATTGGAGTATTTCCAAGGATAGAAAGTTTGAACACCAGTGGGAAGTCCCCTCCACCCTGCAGTTAAACAGAAAAACTGAAGGCTAAGCACTGATTTGCATACCCACACACTCTCTCTTTCTCTGTGCTTGTGTGTGTGACTCATCCACAGTGACTTTGTCCGCTCTGGGTTTTGTGTGTGGATGTGGCAGACAGTGCAGGTGGCCATCTCACAACATCACCCACCTACTGCTGTCAGCCCTTTACACAACAACACAAACAAGGCCAGTTATTTATAAGTATCTGTGGAACATACAGTACCTAATACTTCCTTGCATGAGAAAAGTCTGAACTAAAACAGAGATACAGAGAGATGAGATAACTACTTGTATTCCTTCCTTCTTTTTTTAATCATATGTTGTAAATAAAATAATAGTGGAAGTGGATAAAATAATAGAGATACCTTATAAGCACTGTAAAAATCCTGAAATTAGAGCTGTCTCTCCATCTCTTTGGTGATTTTTAAAGCTTTATTTTGAAGTGCTGCTGCACTGGATTTCATTATATTGTACAGATGTACATTGAATTTTGTAAAGCCTGCATACACTGTCTCCTAATGATCGCATGTCTTACTCTTTTTCCATCTTAAGTGGTAGAAAAAGTTGCTTTAGCATCTTTTTCAATACTTTAATTCCTCTGTCCTTTCCTTCTATCACATTTTAAAATCCAGGAAACACAGAAACAAAGAACGTGCTACAGGAAAAGAGTGTCCCATGGATGCAAAGACAAAAGAGAGAACATCCTTGATGGAACAATGTGAACCAATCAAGGGCAAAATCAAGAATGACTGAAGTTAAAAGAAAAGAGGAGACAGCCAATCATAATAAATGGATGAGAAAAGACCAAAGTAGTTAGGGAGTCCTCGCTTCCTCGTTCGCTTTTCCTCCATCCACCGCTGTAATCCAGAGGATTCGGTCAAGAAACGAAAAAAAAGGGATTCAGGATAGAGGGAAATAGATGTATGAATGAGTGCGAGATGGAGGTGTGGTCAGGCCGGTGATGCCACGCCCTGGGAACTCCCAACATCTCTCGGCTTCGGATAGTGACGAGGGAGGTCAGATTGCGGTGTCATGGGGATGCAGACAAACTCAAAACGAACACACACAAATGCGTAAACACACACAAAGTCACAGCGACACAGAGCCAGCTAAGTACCAGTGTACTGCAGCAGGACCCAGGCGTGCTGCAGAGTCATATTGAGAGCGCAGACACACACTCTCACACACAAACACACACACCAAAACTCGCTCACACACACTCAGCCACTCTCACAGCTGCACTGTAGTACACTCAGACAGTCTGATACAATGATCGTTTTTTTGGGGGCATTGTCTAAAAGCCAGAGGAGTGGGAAGGAGCGCAGAATGAGAGCAGGGGAAAAAAACAAAGGGGGGAAAGGAAAGAAGAGCAGAATCAGGAGATGGAGAAGTCGTCAACAGAGCGTTTTGCTCTTTTGCAAAAGTCGTCGTCCTTGTGCTCGTCAGCTTCTATCAAAAGGGCATTCAGCATACAACGGGCGGATGATGATGGACACTTTCGATAAGGACATCTCTCAGACCTGGATCTGCATGCAGCAGCAAATGAATGGATATGCTGCAAAAGAAGACAGAAAAGTGTTTTTTCTTTCTGTTTGTTTTTTTTTGGGAGGGGACGTCGCGTCCGTGTTTGGAGTTTGCTGGGTCGCTGTGGTTTTTCACAGAATGTTGACGGGCTGCAGGCACAGAAGAGTCGGATCTGGGAAAGAGACATGAAGAAGTTATGCAGATAGTGGAGAAAAGAGGCAGACGGTATGGGGAGTGCGAGTGTGCAGAAAAAACGTGGAGCAAACATTGCTTGAAAGATTTTCACAAAAAAATGCATATCACAGAGGAGAAAGACGACTGCAACGCCTTGATCTCCTGCATTTTTACCTTTCGCTCTGCTTTTCTCTGCATATATATATATATATGTACACACACACACATCTACATATTAGACCCACATGCAAACAACAGGCGTTGACTAAGCTTTTAACTGTACACAGATCCCCCCCCCATCACAACCCTCACCCCTCCCTCCCTCCTCCTCCTCCTTTTTTGCAGGCGCATCTTCCTCCGGGCAAGTCAGGTCAGACTGGCAGGTTCTGTCCTCATGTAGTCCAGGAAGCTGTGTCCTTAGCTCAGCTGCAGAGGCGGCCATTGCGCGCTTGAAGAGGACCAGGCGTGGAGCTCTGAGGCTCTCTGTAGCTGCAGACAGGCTCCAGACGCACTGACCTACATCAGCTTCAGTCAGACTGCAAGAGAGACAGAAAGAGAAAGAGAGAGAGTGGGAGGTTGTGTGTGTGTGTGTGTGTGTGTGTGTGTGGGTGGGTGGGGGGAGGGGGGGGGGAGTGCAGGGAGAGAGAGAGAGACAGAGAGAGAGGGAGAGGGAGAGTGGATGGGAATGACTGAGAGACGTATGGAGAGGTTTGCGAAATAAAAAAAATCATCAAAACAAGTGCAAGACGAAGGCACAATGTGAAGAAGAAGCGGGGGTGGAGAAGGGAGAAAGGAGAGAAAAAACTTGCTGGATCCTAATTCCTAACTAACTCTAAACACTCCTTTCACTCTAATAATGCTTAAAAAAATCCCTTATTTTGTCCGCATTGCTGCTAATCTTTATCCTCGCCTCACTTCTCCCCTTCTGCCTCTCATCTCTCCCCGTGTAGCCTTGCTCTTCCTCTCTCATCCTCTCCCTCTCTTTCTCTGTCAGTTCAGCTCGATTTTCATCATATACCACCCGAAACGTCTCTCACTGTGGGAGGATTAGTCTGTCTCTGGCTGCATGCTTATCTGTCTGCTCTGGCTTTCTGCTGCGGAGAGAGGAGGAGGAGGCGGAGGAGGTGGAGGTGTGTGTGTGTGTGGAGGAGGGTGTTTGGTATCTCATGCTCGGTTGTTGTGGCTGTATCAGCTCGACTCAGCTTGTTACAAGTGTTTGTTTTTTTGGTGGAGCAGTGTAATAAAAAAATATTTTGTACTATTAGTGTTTGCAAAAAGGTGTGGATGTGAGTGTGTAGCAACATCCTATCTCCTTGCATGATAGTTTTATTGTGTCCATTCCTGCAATGCTCTGACAGTGTGTGTCTGACCAGTTGTTTGTGATCATTACTCCCCAGTGCAGGCATCGACACTAAACACGAATCAATACCAATGGTGAAGTAGATAGGTTAGGCTAACATAAGCGTGGCTCCCCTGGGGCCTCATGTGGCAATGGAAGTCAGTCTGTAAAGCAAAATACCTCAGTCACACTACCAGTGTCTTTATCTTGAGGTGAACATCTATAGACCCAAGGGATTAAGAAAAAAAAAAGACGAGTATATTAGAAATTACAGTAAAATCCGACTGGCTTAGTGCAACCTGGTCAGGTCAGCGCCTCACAAAGAAAGTTGAAAATTGAAGATGGTCCAGGCATTTAAAGGGTTAGTTTAGTTTTGTTCTCTAAAGCCCCACTTGATTTATCAGGAGCTGTCCACCCTCGCAGTTCATCTATGAAGGACTAACCCCTGGGTTATGGCTGTGGACATATAATAACTGGTTTGATATAATTTAAGAGATTTATGGCAATTGAACAAAACACTGGTAAAAACCCCCTGTCTGGCCCTTCTGCACACATTCTAAACACAAGAAGATTTAAAATGTAATTTTTTACATAAATGATGAGACTACTTACATGAAAGGTTGTTTAGTTGCTATAATTAGTCCAAAATCACATTTCACATAGTTGAACAAAGAAATGTAAAAACAACAATTTGTGGTTGAATACAAAAGGTGAGGCTGCCAGGCAACTAGTGGAGACTTACAGCGTTTTTCAAACACATGGTACTGTTTTAATTTAACTTGACATGGCTCTATTCTACTCGCTTTTGGTAACAGGTACTTTGTTTTCCACTGCAAATAGCATCCCCTCAGTGTAGCTGGTCTTCATAGCAACAACAAATGAGAATGCAATAAAAGCCCGATTTTGAGAATAACTTTACCTCTAACTAAGAGTTGTGACAACAAGAAGGCTGTGGGAATGCTTCTCTCTGACCAATCAGTAGTCTGCAGTGTTTTCACATTACTTTTTGCCTCAGCTTACTTGGTCCCGACAAAGGCAGTGATACCAAAAACAGTATCATGTACCAGGTACTATCCACAACTTTAACCAGAAGGAAAACCAAAAAAGTCAAGTCAAGTCAAGCTGGTACAATCTAATGGAAAAACACTTTCACTGTAAAAAAAAAAAAAAAAAAAAAGTTACAGGATGTTATTACTCTTAACAACCTGTCATTTTCACATTCGATTTTGTTTACACATTAAACAAAACAGATATGATATGTTAATGACGAACAGGTGTTGATATGTGAAGTTTTCGACTTTGAATAGTGCCTGGCTAGTTTCCCACATTGTTTCCAGTCATTTTACTAAGCTAAGCTAATCATCTCCAGGGTTGGGTCCACTATGAGTGGTGTCTCAGATCTCCTTTAAATACTTCCTCCAAAACTATGAATATCTTTTAAGGTCACAAAAAAAGAATATTTACATTGAAATGTATCATTTCTAAAGAAACTGGGTCTATGCAATCCCTTGCAGAGGCAAAGAACATTTTAACTTTGAACAATTGTGCAGCTGATAAATAGCAAACCATCTTGACACTGGGGATCTGTTTAACTTTAACTACATCTTTGCTCTGCTAAATGACAAGCCCGAAGGTTCTGTTGGATGACAAAATGAGGGAGTGTATCTTGATCAAAAGCCTCATGGTAAAACTGACATGTTTGAATAACAAAATAGCAACAAGTAACCTCAATCCACTCAAAACCAAACAATGGTGCAATTTCTTTCTGGATGGTTGGAAGGAGCTCTTAGTTCTTTGCATTTGTGTAAAATGTAAACCTTCCACTTAAATCACAAAAACAAGAGCAGCTATAAAAACCACACCAGTCCATACTTAACTGTATATTTTCTATAGAGGATTGTTAGGAGTGTGTTCCTCATCTCACTTGGCACACTCCCTGCTGCTTGATTATGGGTAAAACTTTTGTACTGCTGCAGCCAAGTTTCAGAGTCGGTCCAGATAGAGATGTCACCATCTAGATCTCTTTCCTATTACTGTGGTAGAGGGGAGTTATCAGGTCCAGATGCAAAGAAAAGTGGGTCACCGCAGTAAACGTGTGCCAGACCCTATACTTCTCCATATGTACAGGGACCCACTGCTTTCACCAGTGCACTTATGTACACTTGCCAAGACAGACTGTTTCCTTCCCCAACTCCCAAAATAGCACACAGCCGACTCAGAGTGAGTGTGTCTGGGTCCATCTGGCGAATATCTTACAACTGTACATCCCTGCCTCTATGCATGGTACCCTACAGTAAATCTCACAATTTCATCATAACTACAGGGTGTGCTTCACAACGGCTGTTAAGTTTTGCCTGTTTTCCCTCTGTCTTTTGTTTTAATGTCCTTCTCGTATAACATACAAGACACAAACTAGTAGCTGCCTTAAACCCCCAGACTCTTTCATGCTGTGCCTCAGCCATCACAAACAACAGCCATCTCAAGGCGGTGGAGGAGTGTGGTTTGGCCCACAGATGTTTTAAATGGGGAGTTTACAGGCGAACAAGCAGTTTATTTCACTGAGGGAGTTTAGTGTTTCTGTGCTCTAGAGGTCATGAGGAATCTGTTGGGACAGGGCCAACTTGAATTCAGGGGGATTCATCAGGCAGAGCTCTAGAAAAGTGTTGGGAAATTTGACGCTGTTTGCGGAGGCTTTATTTGGATTGTGAGCCACAGTATATCATCAGAATAGCTCAATTGGCCTAAGGCACAGTACTGTTTGTGAACATACTGTAGATGTATTTGAGGCCAAGAGTGCTCCGTCAAAGCTCTCATAGAGTTTTCCAAGTATTGCCCAGCATGACCTCTTTCTCAGAAAATAAATCTGTGCTACCCAGATGAAATCCATGACACACTTTCATCCATCCTGTTGCCTTCAGCTCTTTTTCTTTGCTGAACACTTTACATCTAGTGACAAATTATGTTACTGAAAGCACCACAGTATAACAGCAATATCTAGATTAACCCAAAGCATGTACACACTTGGGCGCAGACAAACACACACCAGTGGTCTGGCTGGGAATAGTAATATGATTGGACTGGACAGCAAGTGTCAAGCCATGGGGCAAATCAGCAGTGTTATGATGCGTAATCGCAAAGCTGTCTGAAGAGGTGTGTGTGTGTGTGTGCGCGCTGTATGTCACACTGCTACACATATGGGTCATTCCCTAGCAATGCCCAGGGTGTATTGCATTGATTACTGTCTGAGTGTTGGTCACTTGCGATAGCGATGTAGCGTAGCTGCCATAGCAGGGGAACCCTTAGAGAGGCTGTTGTTGATTCCCTTTGACATATTTCCTGTCTTGTGTGTGTGTGTGTGTGTGTGCGTGCCTGTCTGTGTGTGGGTGGGTGGCTGGCTGTGTTAGCCATACCCATAAATCTGCTTTCTAATACATAACGATTGCATTGTACTTGCCATAATTAATTGCAGAGATCTGTGAAGAGCCGTGAGGCAAGAAACAAGCGGTTTTTGATGGAGTGTGAGTTACAACAATGGTGCTCTTCGATTGAACATACCTGCACTACAAGCTAGTCAGAAAAAGCAGAAGTAGTAACACGCTGAAGCTATTTCACATCAAGCACCTCTATCGTGAAGAAGGACTATAATAAAGGTTTTTACCTGAGGAAAAATAAATTTTCCTTTGGGTAAAAACCGGGCTACTTAGTGGATAAAATAGTCACTAGTTGAAACACCACTGTTTATAACGTCAGTAACTGTAGTTGCAATGTAACCAGTTGTAGCGTAAAAAAGCCAAGAATTTATCCAGATTCTCAAAACAAATGTCTGTCTACATAATTACTACAGATTGTAGGCTACGTAGAACCATTAACTTAGTCCATAAACAACATTCAGGTTGGGTAAATTTAAAGTTTGCCTTTGTTTTGAGTTCTGACTAAGCTTTAACATTATCACTACAGTTAGGAGTGATGGCCAAAGTTGGTATCTATTCTCGGAGGTAGTGGACTGACAAATCAAAATCCAATTTCCCTTTTATACCAGCAATCATAACAGATTTTCCATGTATGTTTCTTGTACATGTTTCTATAAATCAGCTTCACATAATGATTTCATTTTGTCAAGTGAGTTTAAATACTAGAAAATAATATTCTATATATATAAGAATTATATGACCAGAAAGTAAATAAAAGTGACTCCCCAGAGTTACAAAACATTACATTTTATAACAGCTTGTTAAATGGAGATTTCTCACTCTGCTTTTGGCTCATTTTTAGAAAGCCTTCCTTTAAAGTGCTGTAGTGCTGTATGCGAGATGGAGAAATCAAACAATTGCCAGCACGAGCAAAGCAGTGTGGATTGAGTCTAATGTTTGTTACACAACACTGAGTCAACGGTGTGGAGCTGTATGTACAGTAATAGCAGACTGTTGGCACACAGAGCGAACAGGTGGAATAAACTGTTTTCTGATGAAAATTTATATACACACAATTGTGTGTGTATGTGTATGTGTGTGTGTTTGTGTGTGTGTGCTGGAAGGAGAAACAGTCAACCGGTTCACACTGGCCCAGACTGACTGGACAATAATAATAATACCATAACGATATAGAGGCCTTGAGGGATTCCACAAATAGAAACTTTAAAGAAGAGAGGAGGTGGAAGAGACAGAGAGAAGAAGGATCAGACATTAGAAAGAAAATGGGTTGTCTGTGTTTGTCTCCCACACATACTGTATATATATGTGTGTGTGTGAGTGTGTGTGTGTGTGTGTGTGATTAGTTCAGAACAGCACATTCTGCTTTTTTGCCTCCGTACTTTACACTTGCAGAATGTTTCTGCATGTCAAACTCTTCTCCCGAGGCTCTCTGTTGCTTTTATAGCCCAGGCGGGTCTTATCTAACCGGGTCTCCTGAGAAAACCAGAGACAGCGAGGCTGCAGACTGTAGAGTGTGCAAGGGAAGTGAAAGAATTTAAAATCACATCAAGAATGTTACTCCGCACTTAAAAAATATCCATCCTAATGAGTCACACAGTCTGGCTTCAGTCTTCTTTAAAAATAGCATCAATTTTGAACTGAGAAAGTGTCCTGCAGAAATTGCTTAAAGGTCATTTTTCTTCTTTAAACATACGACTGCTTGTTTATAGAAAATAGCTGAAAGAAGCTAAAGTTCTTTTCTACCATGTGGGAACAGGTCAGAGGAACAGAGGAAAAAGCCAACATTTTTAAATAAGGGGGATTCTGGGACGTAGCAATCTTAAGCTTTCAAGAGTAAATTGCTTATGTAGACTTGTTGGAAACTGATCAGCTCTAAGGTAACTCTCCACCTGTGTGACTGCAAATCACAGCAGTAGCTCATTAAAAAAAGCTGCTTGTGCAAAACGGCCCAATCACAGACAGGTGAGAATGAAGCCCTGGGGCTCACACTGTTGACTCACACTGTAGTATGGCCAATTCATGTTCTTTTTTCCCACTTGCTCTTGGACAGACACAGTCTGCTGATGCACTATCCACTATGCACATATGCCTCGACTACTAGCCTGCAACACAGAATTTCTGACAGTACAGAGTGCTCATGGCGACAGATACGTCGACATGTGCATGCGTTATTCCCCAGTGCGCAGGCGTGAGCCTTGCAGCAGGCTGTTTCGCAGTCTCTCTCTTTGTGATGTCTTTTCTTAAACTTTTAAA
>JAUMHL010000003.1:17384993-17410644 GCA_032362345.1 Sandelia bainsii
GAGATGAGGAAATCACCATTGCATGCTTCTACTTAAATGCCCTACTTTCATGATATAATATCACTGTAGTGTGAACGAAAGCCAAATATCCCTAACTTTTTGTGAGTAGTGTATATATATATATATATATATATAAATATATATACATAGAGAGAGAGAGATAGATATAGATATAGATATAAATATAGATATGTATACTGGAGTTGTGACCTACCTCCAGTAGGGGTCCTTGGGCAAAACTTCCTTACACTAGGCTCTGCCTACCTCAGATATGAAAGAGACACGTTCTAAGAGAGTCATGCCAGCTCAGACGTCACCCAGATTAACATGATCTGTCCCAGATGTTTGGGGAACCAGGACAACCTGATGGAACCTATGGATTTTTCGAAACCCTACATCTAGACTAACATCGAAACAACTACTTGCTAAGTATTCCGACATCCACAGGAAGCAACTGCTATCACAAGATTGACAAGGTACAACACCAATAATACGACAAGAAATGGAACCATCATGGAAGAACAAACCCCTGCAGGGCATGTACCACCAGCAGATAGAAGTGGCTGATATAAAGTCTACTAATTACTGGACAAAGCTTGACTGAAAGACAGCATAGAGGCACTAACGATGGCTGCGAAGGAACAAACTCTAAGTACAAGATTAATAGAGGCTGGGTTCTACCACACCAGGCAAGACCCCAGGAGCAGGCTGTACAAAGATCCAGAGACAATCCAGCACATAACAGCAGCGTGCAAGATGCTAGCAGGCAGGGTGTACATGGAACGCCATAACCAAGTGGCTGGCATAGTGTGCAGGAACATCTGTGCCGAGTATGGACTGGAAGTCCAAATATCAAAATGGGATACACCTCCAAAGGTAGTTGAGAATGACCAAGCTTGGATCCTGTGGGACTTCCAGATACAGAGTGACAAACTGGTAATGGCTAAACAACCAGACATAGTTGTGATAGACAAACAGAGGAAGAAGGCCGTAGTGATCGATATAGAAATGCCAAGTGATGGCAGCATCAGGAAGAAGGAACATGAGAAGCTTGAGAAATACCAAGGGCTGAGAGAAGAGCTAGAAAAAATGTGGCAGGTGAAGGCAAGAGTGGTCCCTATGGTAATCAGAACACTCAGGGCAGTGACCCCCAAAACTGGGAGAGTGGTTCCAGCAGATTCTAGAAGTGACATCCAAGATCTCTCTCCAGAAGAGTGCAGTCCTAGGAACAGCTAAGATACTGCACAGGACAGGATACTGTAAAGGACCTGAGCTTGAAGGACAAAGACCGCCCGCAGGAGGTGAATGGGGATTTTTTCTTTATATGTAAAGATTTCAGAATACTAAATCAAAAACAAATAACTCAGTAAACTAAAAAGATATCTAAGCTTTAAAGTTTGTCAGACTTAGACATTTTGTCTTCTGACCATTCAAACATCATGTGAGTGCTCTGTCATAAGATCAAGCTCCTCTGCTCTCCACCTCTCTGCTATTCTCACTGTCTATCACAGCTCCACACTTCCCATTAGCTCTGATGTTAAATTGCTCTTGTGTGATTGTGTCATCGGGCTCTCCCTTCCCTTTCTCTTGGGTGACTGATATGACCTTTAGGTACACCGACTGACAATTACTGTCACCAAGAAATTGAATTATTAGCTTTCTCTGCCAACGGAGCCGCGGGTAGGTGGGTGGTAGTTGAGAGTAAAATGCTATAATTACTTAGCTAAATTGCCATATTATATTTTTCGCCACTCCTTTTCCTTTTTCTTCTTACTCGTGACTGATATAAAAGCAAGGTAAAAAAGAAAAGGAAAGGTGTTGAGCTGTGAAGCTTATGAAAGAATGATTTTGAATGCCTCCCGTAACCTTTTCAGAGTGTTGATTGTCAATAGGAACAATTTAAAGAAGACTAGGGAGGAGGGGCACAGGGAAAGGTCACACTATGCCCTTGCTTTTTTGTTTCTTTGGCTGTTGGTCAGTGAGTCTGACTTTATCTCCGTTTATGCCTCCCTCTCCCTTTTCGTCTGCCTCTCTCTACCATAAACAAGACAACTGATTTGATGCAAATTTTATTCCTCTTCTGTGTTCCCTTTTTATCACACACAACACTTGCACATACACACCCTAAACTGACCAAGCTAAGCATAATTATTTTTTCTACTACTTCAGATTTAAGTGAGCACATAGTTTTCTTTGCTTAGCAGCTTGTATCACGGCCTGTCAAATCCTGCAGTTTGATTACAATATCTAGTTATTTAGCAAAAGTCTAAACTGTGCTGTCGTTAATTAAGCTGCATTTGGGGGAGCTGGATGACTGCGAGGGCCGTCAGAGGTCACATGGCTTCCTCAGAAAACGAGGGGAAGAGCATGCGGAGATTTAATATGTAGGAAAAAAACAGATGTATACGACAGGAAGAGAGAAGAGAATGCTGTCTCAGGGGGCCTCTCAAGGCCCCTGGCACTATCATCCTTGCCTGCACATATGTATTAATCTTTTCATCCCTTTTTTATATACACAGATGCAAGCACGGAGGCACAAAACATACAGTGGTGTGAAAAACTTTTTTGCCCCCTTCCTGATTGTTTACTTTTTTTGCATATTTGTCACACTTAAAAGGTTCAGATCATCAAACACATTTAAATATTAGACAAAGATAACCCAAGTAAACATAAAATGGAGTTTTTAAGTGATTATTTTATTTATTAAGGAAAAACAACTATCTAAACCTACATTAGCCCCCTGTTTAAAACATGAAGTGACTGTGGTTAATTGCGTTTTTTAGACACCTGAGTTAAATTTTCCTAGCCACACCCAGGCCTGATTACTGCCAGACCTGTTGAGAGCCATTATCAACAAATGGAGAAAACTTGAAACAGTGGTGAATCTTCCCAGAAGTGGCCGGCCTACAAAATTTACCCCAAGAGCGCAGCAAGGACTCATCCAAGAGGTCACAAAAGAACCCAGAAGAACATCTAAGGAACTGCAGGCCTCACTTGCCTCAGCTGAGGTCGGTGTTCGTGACTCAACGATAAGATAGAGACTGGGCAAAAATGGCGTCCATGGCAGAGTTCCAAGGCAAAAACCACTGCTGTCTCACTTCTGCCAAAAAACCATCTTGATCATCCCCAAGACTTTTGGAAAGGTGTGCATCCTGTTACATCTGGTGTAAAACTACCACAGCATTTCATAAAAAGAACATCATACCAACAGTCAAGCATGGTGGTGGTAGTGTGATGGTCTGGGGCTGCTATGCAGCTTCAGGACCTGGACAACTTGCTGTGATTGATGGAACCATGAATTCTATTCTCTACCAAAAAATCCTGAAGGAGAATGTCCAGCCATCAGTTTGTGACCTCAAGCTGAAGCGCACTTGGGTTCTGCAGCAGGACAATGATCCAAAACACAACGGCAAGTCCATCTCTGAATGTCTAAAAAAAAACAATTTAGGGCCATGTAGGTTTGGATAGTTTTTTTCCTTAATAAATAAAATCATCACTTAAAAACTCCATTTGATGTTTACTTGGGTTATCTTTGTCTAATATTTAAATTTGTTTGATGATCTGAACCTTTTAAGTGTGACAAATATGCAAAAAAGTAAAAAACCAGGAAGGGGGCAAACACTTTTTCACACCACTGTATGTTATTGTAGAGATTTGCTCCTCCTTTGTCTCCTGTGAAGTAAAATTCACACAACAGAATTGCCAGCAGTGATATTCACCTCTGAAAGTCTTGAGCGAGCCTCACCCTTCTAACCACTCAGAGAATTGTAATTATTTCTGCTTGATTAGTACAGTTTGGAGCTTTCTCACTGGTTCTAATTTCATAAGGACTAATAACTGAAGCTCTGTGCAGAACATATCAAAGCATAGCAGAGCACAGCAGATTGATTACGTGTCTCATGCCAGCGCTATTATTAGCCCTAATGGTGTTTCTGATGGCTTATGTGACAGAGAAAGACCTGCCAATCATGTGTCATGTGGCCAAGAATTACCCCATGTCACATGTCATGATGATGAGATCAACAGAAAACAAGACAACAAGGGTCTGAAAGTGCTAACAGCCAGAGAGGATGACAGGACAGTGTGATAATGTGACCACAGATCAGCTACATAGATGTGGGAATTACATTCTGCTTAAATGGAAGTATTTCATGTTTGTGTTTCATACAAGAAATTGGTTATTACTGCATATTGTCTTTGGGCTAAGATTCTCCTGAGGAAAAGTTTGAAAATCGTTAGAAAGTCTTTCATCAAAACAGTTTCAAAAAAGGGGTACACATATTTTAATCAGTTTGGTTTTACAGTGTAGATAATGAATGTTTGTTTACAGCACACTTTGGCTTTTACGATTTCTTTCTCAAACTCAGTATGATGGAGGTGGCACTAAGTATTGCATAGTTTTTATTGGGACACTTTTTTGGTAGAAAATCATTCCAATAGGTTGTATTTTTAAAGCATGTTAAAAAGTGAGATGAAGCTCCATCTATGAACTGGAAAATGTTCCCTACCACATCTGAATGTGAGAAGCAGCAGATACAAAGGCCAAAAAACATGTTTTAAACATTTTCAAAAAATAAAATTCCATAAATATCTACCCACAACACCTTTAAATCTGCCAAATAATTTCCTCTTAATCTGAATTTAATTGGCAAGGCAATGGCCACTGTTGTAACTCTGTCTATCTGCTGTAAGTTACTGTATAAGTTTTTCCAGTGCATGCACTCAAGCACACGACGTATAGGTGTAACGACTCGTTGCATGAATTTGGCAGGCTGCCTTGAGCATGTGGGGGAAATATAAATAAAGAGATTGAGGAATCAAGGCATAAATGAGGCTCGACACTCCTTTCTCTCACAATCCATTTCCCCATTACGAGAGGGGACACAAGCACCAATTGATCTCCTCTATCTTTCCACAAGCTCAGAATAGAAGTAGACACCAACAACAATACTCATTTACCTTCCATCTATCTCATACAGACAAAGATGCAGGCTGCTGTTGACCTCCCACACAAATACGAAACTTGCTCAGTTAGTGAGGAGAACTTGTTTGAATCCGCTGGACAGTTTCCAATTATATTTCAGACAGAATTTGATATCATAAACACATCCCGTTTGTTTGTGAAACCAAATCCCTAGAAAAATGTTGAAATAGAGAGAAACCACTGGAATAAACAGGAAAATGTATCGCTGAGAAGCAGGCGAGCCGCAGCCTGGCAATGCTCACCCTTACAGATTATGGTTTGACATTTGGTGTGAGAGCCATTGAAATGTCAGACGGGTTATGACAAGAATCGTGATAGGCAGATTATGACTGACCTCTGACCTGGAGGTTCTAAAAGGGCACAGCTCACTCAACCGTCTGGAGGCAAATGTGCTTTCAGATCACGAAGTTGGAAGGCAACCGAGCCAAGCGAGCATACAGAGAGACAAGTTTGCCATCATCAACATTTCAGAGCAGGTTGTATATACAAAAACTAACTGTTCACTAAGCCTTTTTCATTTCTGTATGGCACATATATCCACAGTTTAAGATTTACCATTCGTAATTCACATCACCTTTTGAAACAATTCATCCTTGATTTCAGACAGAGGTAGTTGAATGGAAGCTCTTCATTTCTTGCTGTTGACTGTCAATTTTCTCAACTTAAACGACAGCTGTTCTTGGCAGATTGTATCAGCTGTAGCTTGTCAGCTACAATTAAACTAATGTTCATGAGTTGGGTGAAAACACTATCTCCATGATTTTGTATTGTTTCCAGCTGACTCAATTTAAAACAAGAAGCTTGTACATGTAGACTGTAAATGCGCAGTTGATGGCTATGCATACTCATGATATGGTGCTAAAAAAGTAGAGGTATTGTCAGTTAGCCATTACAATACAAGTCAGGGTCTTGATCTTGTTGATCAGTGTGGAAGACATGAAAATTGTTGTTCGGTTTTATGTACTGTACGGTAAAGAAGATCAGACTATACTACTATAAATGATAAACTATTACTACTAATAAAAGAAAAGACTAATAAAAGAAGAAAAGAGTAATAATAATGTAAGGTTTAGATGAGAATTTGTGTAAATTCATGTATTTGAGTTCATTTACAAAAAACAGTATTTGGAACAACATTTACAGTTACATACAGTACATATAGTTACATATGTACATTTACACCATTGATAATTTACATATATCTAAATATAAATAATTTTATTAATAACTTTAAGAGTTGAAAATAATTTGCAGAATCTACCTCTGTGGCTTTTGCATGCATTTACCATAGTCTGTGTGTTATTACTTTCCGATTGGTTGATACTGTTACATGAGAGTTAGGAACAAGGAAGTGAAGTTGTTGTGAAGTTCATGAAGAAGATCAGTTGTCTGAAAAAATTATCTGTCTCCATCCTGCTCCTTATTCCTAGAAGAGTGATTCAACCACCACACATTGAACCCTCACGTTACAATAGCATCCAGCAATCAGCTTATCCAGGATTGTGTTGGTTTTCGTTTTCGTGCTTTTTTTCTTTTTTTTTACATCACCACAATGTCGAATGAAATTGCACAGACCTTGGAAATAACACTAGGTTATGAGTGCAAGTAGTAAACAAAGTGTTTGCAGCTTACAATAGTTGAACAGCTGAATCCATTCGTTACACTTTAGTGCTTGTACTTCTGGTTTTGAAAAAGAGAAACAAAAGATACCACCATCCAAACTATTTATGTGGGTTTCCCAACGGCATCATCAGTAGGATGCACACGCAGGAAAACAACCGACAATAACTGAGAGGTTTATGAAGAGCTCAACATGACAAGTTGATTTTGTGCCTACAACTGCATGAATAACAAAAGTAATGACTGGAAAATGTTTGTCATCTCAACAAAGAAACTTTCCTGAAAGCTCAGAGTAAAGAATTAGTTGTTAGCTCGAGTGATCTGGTCCGGTGACAAGTGATAGACGTGCAGACTCGTCACTGAAAATACCTGGCTCCTATTAGCTGCTATTAACTGCTATTAAATTCATGCAAAAACTCATTTTAGTGATGTTCACGATATAAACAGCTGTCAGTTGATGTTTTTGGGCACACAAAGTTCATCTCTGTCTAACCGAGCAGCCATTTCTCACTGGAGTCTGGCTCATGTTAGCTGAGAGTTATTACAAGTGGCATATGGTTTTAAAAAAGGTAAATACATTGCAGGGATGTGTATCACATACAAATGCACCTTATTTCATGGTTTCCAGCAAGCTGCTTTTTTTCTAAATAGTGAAGAATATTCACATAAACTAAACTATTATGATCTACTGTGATGCTGTGCCTGCACCTTCAACTGGTAACAGGAAACCCTACTGTACACACAGTATCAATCTTACTAAAGCTCCATACATACAGTAATGGCTGTTTCATCAAACGGGAGGGCTTTAGTGTATGGTCAATTAAATACCATGAAAGCATCATGTGCACAACAAACATCCAAGGGAGCCTTTAACCATTTTAGGATCAACACAGTTCCATTTACACGCCTTCTCTCGCTCCGTGCTATGATACTAAACAGATTACCTTCTGCCATTACATCAGCCTCCAACAATCAATAAGTACCATTAGTGCTAATCACTTTTTAATTTGTGATATATGCAAGGCCCTCTTTTTTGCCTCGTGTGCATTTGTTCTGGCGTGTGTTTGCTTTAGATCCACCCACAGTGAACACTCCCAGGCGCCCAACTCTCATATCATTGCAAAACAATTTAACTATCAGGTTATGCTTTAAAGAGATCTGAAGTGTTAACTGTTTCACCTGGGGCAGTCTCTCACCTTTGTCTATAAAGCAAATTAACAAAACCCACAATGCACATTCATCCAGCTAAGAGAGCTGCTTTCTTGTGGTGCAGGATTTCCCATCACAAGACGCTGAAACAACAAAGATCAACTCAAAAGCTCAAGAACTCAAAAGCAAGGCATTAGCAATGCCTTTTATACACTATGAATGATCCTCGCCACTGACTGAGAAGCGAGAAACCATTCGCCTTTGGGCATAAAGACTGTGAGCTTTGATTATTGATTCACTGTCTCTCTTCTTTACACATAAGGTACCATTTCGACCTGAAAAAACTTGCAAGCTTAAAAAAAGAAGAGAGAGAATAGAAGAAAGGGGTTGAGTCCGTCGAGGGAAACACATCAGGGATTTAAACCCAGGCTGAATTGAAATTTAGCAGTTTCAGAAGAAAAAAGAACAAAAACACAACAGATCAACTTTAGGTTCATGTTCTTATAGTTAGGATTAAAAAAGCATGTAAAAATATAGAAACACTCATTCATTCATTTCAATTTGCCAACTGTTTCTGTTAAAAACACACAAATGTTGCTGGGTAATTTTACATGACAGTGTGAAAACAGAACGCGTCTCTCTTTAATTTATTATGTCTTTGAAGAGACACTAATAGTGTCTGTTTTCCTCTGATGCTATGTTTTTCTATTTACATAATATGTTCTGCCAGAAGATGAGAAAAATGTGCTGTTTTAATTTTTCTGGCCAAGGCTAAAAATACCCAGGATGTTGCAACATAACGGCAACACATGCTGCTTTTGATTGCTGGCTTAAGCTGCCCCCAGGTACAGGCCTGGGATCAGTTTTCCCCTTAAAAACATCCCAAACCTCTAGAGGAGCGGATTAAAAACTGACCAGATATCAATGTTTCTCTGAGTCTGTGTATCCCCTTGAACTGTGAAAGCATCTGAAAAGATGAAAGTGCTCGAAGGCGCCTCATCGATAAGAAAAAAAAAAAAACACTTGGAAAAAAAAAAGCCTCACAATCTCTGCTCCCTTTAATGCCGAGATTAAAATGCATTCTCATTTGTGTGAGATGGCTTTTTTATCGGTGTTGTGAAAAATACAAAATATGTCCTCAGACTGTCAGTTGAACAACGGTCAAGCCCACACGCTTACGAGGCTTTACAGACGCTGCTAAAGGCCGTGTTGACCTGGCTCTAGAACGATGTCTAAATTAGATTTGCTCGGGCAGAGACATTTTGTGTTCGTAAGGCGGCCTTGCTTGTGTTTATTTCTTCTGCTGATGGTTCTAGTCACTGCCTTTGTCATACAGGGATTATTTGGTATTTTTTCTCGACAGTGTGTGTGTGTGTGTTTCTCTTTCTACCCCTCGCACACAATCACACAGATATCAACAGGGGCTAAATGTGAGTGGTTAGTGAGCCATGTTGCTAAGCAGAACTGTCTATTATTTGGGCGTATGTGGGGGGGGACGTCAGTGCAAAACCTATTAGTATGTCTGAGCCTGCATCTCCAAATCTTGTTACTCTAAAATGATGCAACAGGAATGCAATACAAACTCCCGCTCCCTCCCTCTCTTCTCCTCCGTGTAGCTCTCTCGCCCACTTACTCGCTACCTGCGCTCCTATTGCACTGCTTCTTCCTCGCCCCCTGGACACACTCTTTCTCTCTCTATCGTTCCAATTCCCAGCTGAAAGTCTTTGCTTCCCCCCTCTCTTTCACTCAATCAAAATCACTGTCGCTGGGTGCTTTCCAGTCTGTTATTCTTTTCTCCCCTTTATCCTACGGTGAAATATTTCTTTGTGTTTGAAATTGTTTGGTTTCCAGAATTCAGTGTCACCTAAAAATAGAGTCTGTATCTTTCATATAATGTTTGAATCTCATTATTTGTTCTTCAATTTCATTGTCATCTCTGTTCTTTTATCTTGTTGCCACCTTCTGGTTATAAATTTGTAATATTTTCCTCAGTATTTTGGTTGATTGATTGATTAGTGAAAATCCAAAATGTAGTGTGTTGTTCTACAAATACAAGTATCTGGGAGAAACATGGAACTTTTTACCCATAACACTCGCTGACAAATCAAAACTGAAAAATATATCAACTTACATTCTAGGAAAAAGAAAACAGTTTTCTGATCACAAACTGGCAAGTTAAGTAAACACGACTTTGCTGATTGTAAAGATGTAATATGAAACATGATTTCTGGGAAATGGAGTCCTCAAAAGAAAAACTATCTCTAACTGTAATATGGTTATACAGAGATCTAAATATAAGCTCTAAGTTGTCTGGTAAACTCTGCTGTTTAACAGTGTTTGTTTTTTGAATGTGGGGAATGATTTCTACAACACAAGAGTTTTGTGATCTGTGATCCCTTTTCACCTCATTAGTCATACAGCTCTCCATTACAAATGACATTATAAAAATGTTGTTTTCTAAACGTCTCACAATAAATTATGTCTAAGTGGACTGTCTGCACTGCCAGTGACTGTGTGTGTGCAAGACAAGTAAACTAGCCACTCGTTTCACTCATTAAAGATAAGTATTCTTTAAACACTGTTGCAAACAGTCGCATTTATGAAGCACATGCATATCCGAAAGACAAGCAGGAAGTATGAATATATCTTAAAGAGTTTTGTGACGAACTGATGTTTGTTTGTTTTTCTTTCAAAGTCTGAAACTGCACACTGAAGGCAGAATTAGCTAAGACACTGCTGCATGGTTCCTGGGCCTGGCTCCATGAACTTGCAGCATATCTCCCCTGACATATTTTTGTCTGTGGTCATACCAAGTGTGCAAGATTTTTTGTTGATGATTGGCTCAGGTTGCCCTCAGCCCAAAAAACACCTCCTTGGTTTCCTTCTAGAAAAAAAAAATAAACTCAATATATTCAGAAAGACAAGCTTCATTAAACTAACTGCTGTGTTAGACAAGGCTGAATGCACTCATCCTTTACTAAAAGAGCTCTAAGTAATGTATTGTATGTTGGCTGTCATCTGTAGGATAATGGTTTTAAAGGTATGTAGGTGGAGTATCCATCTGAATCCCCTTGCACCTACAATAGACTTCGCTTTCTCTCCCCATCGCAGGGATTTCTTTAATACTCTGTATTCCCAATATGGATTGTCACTGTTTCCTCAAAGCACAGGAATCCCCATGTGGGGGAGCACCCGCCCAGCCCACCATCCCTTGTCACCACGCCCTGAGGATGCTGCTCTCTCCGTAGAACTTGTGTCCCCAGAAGTTGGAGAAGGTATGTGGCGCCCCCCTCCTCAGTAATTATTCATGGGCTGCACTGGCACTGGCGAGGCCTATATCTTTTTATATTGACACATACTGTATCTAATATCTGTCTGCTCTGAAATGTATGTTTCTGTTGTTAAGATCTGACATTTCTTTGTGATGAACTACTTCACTACTTCATCATGTTAGCAGAGGCTGTGATTAAATGTGTGTTGTTTTATGACGATGCTGTAATTGAAGAAGGGCGTAATAAAAGCTGCCCGGGGCTTTTTTTTTTTCAGCTCGTGAATGAAGAAAGGGCTAAATAAGAAGTGGGCTGCTGAAAATATAGAGGGTTTCTCCTTACAACTCCCCTGGCACGCCTGCAATGCCACGGCTCTCAGATTTGAAAACAGAGCAGGTATCACATACAAAGGCCGTGAATTGTGTCCTGTCTGGGGATTCGGTGAAATAACCTGACTCCAGAAGTCATAAATCTGGCTGAAATTGGTCTTATATACAGCTAAATAAAGCAGCCAGCGCCTGTGCATTCGAATGTATGGTCACCCTTGTTTGGAGAGGGGGAAAAAAGCAGACAAACATGTAACATATAATTTGGGATATGCATTATACATGCTGTGTGAGCAATAAATCAGGTCACATAGGAGCACAAGGCGTACAGTGACACGCTGGCAGAAAATATAAAGTCACACACACATGTAGACATGTCTGAAACTAAACAATAGGAAGGAGGTAAGTCATTTAGCTAACATTGCCCTAGAGAGAGTGTAAATTCATTTATATGAGGCCCAGACAAAGTCTATTACACAATATTGAAACAGAAAACTGCACTCACACACTCTTGTCACTGTCATCAAGCATGTATCACAGAGGCCATGAGTTGGCTTGTTATTGAGTTAACTCAGCTTTGCTCTGCAGCACTCTCGGATTCACTCAGAGTAAAGCGAAATAGATGCAGTGAGTGTGAATGAGTGCTGAGAAATGATACTTTCTACTTTCTTTGATACTTTTCAGATTGGGGAAATATTATTATACTGAATCAAGAATTTCCTCATTAGGAAAGATTTGCTGCTTCGGTCTTGCTCAGCCTTGCACATCTCCACCTCTGTCTTTGACTTTACTGTATGTGAGTGTAGGCAGCCAAGCCTGTCTTCAATTATTCACCTGTGACGGCTTTTCAACTCAAGACAATCCCCCGGCTCCCCCTCATGTCCCACTCTGCTCAGCCCAACTTTCTCTCTCTTCCTTTTTTTCTCCTTTACTTCTCTTTTCCGCTTCTTTTCACCCCGTGTCTGCCTTACTTTCATGCCTCAAACCTTTCATCCTCTCCTGCAATACACCCTCGCTAGCACCACCACCACCACCACCAACCCCTCACCCACCACCATTCTTGCTTCTTTACATCTCTCCCAATCTTGAGGTATCCCATCTCTACTCAGGCTTGTCAAGTAATGGTGTTGTCTCCCCTCCTTTTCTCACCTTCTCTTCCAAATTCCGCTCTGCCATCGCTCTTCCCGACGCACAGTTTTCTCTCATGTCAGGGAAACCTGTAGGCATCCGAGTGCTACTTTTGATCATTGCTTTTACCGGGAACCCTCATCGCCTTTCTCTGCCTTAGGGTGGCAAGGAAAGGCACGGAGTGAAAGAATGAAAGGCAGAACAGAGTAAAGTTGTGTCAAGTCTGGCTGACGTGAAGTGCAGCCAGGCAGCTGCTGCATGCAGGAAAGAGCAAAGCTGGCACATGAAGCTCTCAGCTATGAGTAGTAAATAAACCTCCTGTTAGAGCTTTTGTATATAACACAACACAGGGTGACATACACGCTCCCTGTTATTATGGTGACACGGTTTTCCAGGTATTCAGGCGTAATTGGAGGAAAGAAAAGAAGAATCTGACTTTGCTCAATACGGTTATGAGATGCATTATTTCTTTATGTTGAGTCCAAATATTATTTTTGATATCTGAGATGAGATCATGGTGCATGGACAAACACAAATGTAATAGAAATAAAAACACACAACTGGATCATTCATTTAGGCATCTGATAGAACCTGATGTATCTGATCTAAAATATAATTAAAAAACAGTAATATCCACTCTGCTTATCTGAAGAGCAGCACTGGGATAAATCTGGTAAGGAGGGAAAGAAACAGCCACAACTAGTCTATACAGAATGCTTTTCAGTCATCAGTCTTACATTGGACTGATGGACCAGAAATGATCTTAGTTTCAGGAGAACCTAGTTGCAGAAAAAGATGGCTGATGGTAAAATGTGGTCCACATTAGGTAGAAGTTGTTAATCTTGACAGAAAATGAATCTTAACACTGTGATCACCCTACAGACAACAAATCACCGGAGCAAGGACAGTTGATATTCATTGTCAATGGAAACCCAGTGTAGTTGTTGGTTGGTTGTTCAGTACACCTCGCTGTGCAAGAAAAAGACAAAGGGACCCCAGTAAGTAAATTAGGGGCTTCCACCAGCTCATATTAAAGGGACTATATTACCAAACTAATGGTGGCACAGTCAAACTCTTTCAAAGGGCATTTAAAGGAACTTACTGTTGACACAAGGTTTGTTGCATTTATTAGACACCACAACAACTGTGGAAAATCTGTGGTGACATCTAATGTCTGTCATATTTTATTATATTTCAGTTTTCATACTTGGGAAAAACACAGTATAACCTACATGCTACAACACAAACTTAAACACAGTTTAAAGACTTCAGATTGCATGATATATTTATTGGCATAAAACGCTTTTGCTGTAAGCAACTGTAAAAACCTTTTTATGGGAGCTCTAGTGCTTCCATTCAGTCTAATTCAATACTACATAAAAGGCTTGGAAGAAAACCCAGCTATTGACGTTATCATCTCCAACAGTCTCGATTATGCGCCAAAGAGTGAAAAAAGAAATGATCTCTCATTTACTCCTATACTACAAATTAAGTGATGATTAAACACATAGGAAAGAAACTATTTTTTTGACTGTGAGATCAACTGTAAATAAGTTTCTTAATGTTAAACAATTCAAAAGGATGTCAGAGATATCAGAGAAGGAGTCAGCAGTGTGGAGTAAGTAAAGGCTTGTACAGCTTCCAGTCACAGAGACATTAAAGTCTAACAGAGGTGTTAAACTTTGGACGACCTGCAGGACACGCTGCATAAAACAGCAGTAAATTATGCCAATGAGGAGATGTGCAGACGGCTGGAAATAAAAAGTTATAGATGTGGCTGAGGGTGTGAGGTGAAAGTGTGCAAGTACAGCCCTCCCCAGCACACACACACAGACACACAATTTTCCTCTGTCTGTCAGGTGGAATAAAAGGTTATGAACCTTGCTGGGGATGTAGTGATTGCCACAAGCCGAACCTCTTTATCACATTCCCAGAAAAGGCTCTGCATCACTGTCACGCTTTACAACACATCCAAAGTTCCTACAATAGAACATAAGAAGAATTCTTGCTGAGCATAAACTGTGAGGTCACACTGCAAACTGCAAAGTTCACAGCTTTGAGTGCTTGAGCTTTTGGATGTCTTCTCAGTGTCTGTTAACATCTTACACAAAGATGTGAAAAGAGCTGACAGAAGATGTAGGGTTAATATCTTTCAAGCCTGTTATTTTATTAATAAAAGAAACTTATTGAACAGTCAAAGATGTTTTATGTAACAACATCAAACAGAACAGACTAACCTACTTCAGAATGAATTTATTTTGGTAGAAAACTTTGATAATCTGTTCAGTCAGAGACTGACTGTTGTGTCCTTGTGGACCTTCATTCTTCAGTTTTCTCTTTCATGCCATACATTTCTTAATACTCTCAGCTGTCAGCTATCAAATTATGGCTTACTGGTCTGCAGGCTGTACTGCTGTCAGTGCCCTCTACGGCAAAGCAGAGCTTTTTAACCACTGAACACCTTGATGGCTGACAGGCTTTAAATTATAACTATACAGCAAAGAATCCATTGACTATGTTGCTGGCAAACCATTTCCAAGAGACAACAGTACACAGTCTTCTTGGGAAAGAATAACATGAATGGCTGGCCTTTACTTGCCTTAGTAAGGACAGTGTGTGGCACCCAACTGCATAGTTTCCAATTGTAGAGAATACTTAAACGTGCAAAAAGTCTATTTGCATGTGATTGTAGAAACAGTGGAAGATAACACATGCCCTAAAGGTAATACTTGTTTTTGTAGCAATGGCATGCAGTGTAACAGGTTAAAACATTCAAATCCATCTGTGAGGTCCTGTAAACAGGCTGAATTAGACTAATTTTTACTTAAAAGTTCATTTGCATTCAACTTACAAGTCGAAAAAAATTACGAAGAAGCTGCCTCTTATCACCTCTTTAACAAAAATATGTTAATGCACATCGACAAATAAACACAATGAGAGCCCTTCTGCTTAGTGACAGAAACAGTTAAATGGCTGACTTCACACATTTTGTTTTTTTGCTTCTTTCCCCTCTCTTGTTATTCTTCCTCCATCACCTCTTCTGTCTTGAGTGAGCCATTTAGCTGTCGGCCTCTCAGAGCTGTCAGAGTCCCCGCTCAGCTACCCCTCCGAGACTGAAAGGCAATTATTTACTGCCTCCTCCCCTCCTTTAGTCTTCTTCTGTCTCCTTTCTGTATTCTCCGCTCTTCATCACCTCCCCCCGTCTCACCTCCCACGAACACGGGCAAGTTCGCGGCACAGGCAACCTGTTGTTTTTTGTTCAACAAACGCCCTCCACTCGCCCTTGCAATCACAGTTAATGAGCAAAGACCCACACATGCAATCAGCAGACAAATAGTGACACTGTTGTGGTACGCGCACACACACTCACATTCAGAGCCTAAAGTTTTATGGGTGAGTGGTTTTACAAGCTTAAATGGGTTCTTAAGTACAGGGTATCTACCCATTGAGACCAGAACTACATCAGTCACTCTGTCATTACTGAGTACACATGCACGTCACAGCTAAGTGTGTGTGCACATTTTGCCACCGTGATGAATTTCCTCTTCCCTCCCTCCTTTCTTCTGTCTTCCCCTCATTCCTCTACTGCTACTTTTTTTTACCTCACTTTGCGTCACCCTCTCCGTCACTAATCCCTCCATCTCTCCACACCCCTGACCATACAGAGTTCACTGTTGGTGTGGCTGCTGTGTGTTTTGGCAGGTCACTCCGAGCCTCTCCAGTCCAAGCAGAGTCCGCTCAGCCTGGACTGGAAAAACCTCACATTTGCTTCATGCAGGCCACCTCACACGGACACAAGTGATCACACACTTGTGCGCTTTGGCTTCGAAAGAGCGTCTTCTAGACTGACCTTCCGGCAGCTGCCATTCGTCACTGTGCCACTTTGGCGAAGGATCACGGGAGATGAGGTTTTTCCAGAGTTGCCATGTAAAACCACGCTCAGAGTTGAACATCCAAGAGTAGAAGATGTGATTTATGTGTAATACTTAAACCTGCACAGCTGTGGCCTGTGGCAAATGTCAAGACCAGCGCTCACCTTCCATTTAAAGAGCATAAATCTTGTGCTGTGGCAGTGGCTGAAAAATACCATTTGCATCATTTTGTATGTGCAAACTGGCAATTTGTACCACATATATCAGCATTTATGTAGGTCTATGAATATACTAGAATCTCTACATACCGGAGTTTTGGGGTCAGATGTACTGATGACAAATAACTGTTTAAAGTTGACTTGAAATTTGGGATTTTAGACTAAATAGCCCATAACGACATGCATAATACTGTTACATATATGCATATTTTTTCCAGTATGGAAAACAGTATTAACCCATTTTTGGATCCATCACAGCAACATCAACAGCTTCAAAGCCCCAAGCGTCTGGGTGGGCTTCTCCCATGGCAGTGGTTGATTGACAGCTGAATGCCAGGACTGCTACGCACATGTACAGTTTGCTGTCAACATTTGTGTCTGCTGTCTATCTTTACAACTGACAAGTATGATGTTTCAGTTGTAATAGTCCATAATTTTGCATGTTACAACATGATTATGCACAATTTAGCTATTAAGTTTGTATTCCTCTCAGTAAGTGCAATGTTAGTTTAGATAAATGCTACTTATGTTCCAAGTGGAAGCTAGTTACACTGGCTTATTAAACATCAGCCTTGTTCTCTTCCAGTAATTGCTTTTCATTCATATTTCAACACCTTCTGAGTCACTGGCAACTCCTGCACTCTCAGTGTTTGTTTCACGATATAGGAATGGGATCAACCTAGTGTTGTCTTTATTTTATTGGTCCACTTTTGTGATGAGTGTCAAAACTCACAGCAACGAGTTGCCCTGCAACCATAGCACTCCTCTTGTTACCCTGTGATTTCAATCATAGCATAGAGTGATGCACAGGGTAACAGTCACTCACTGCATGAGTTTGGACAGACATGCATGTAAACCATAACTTGACTGTTTGGTAGAGACATACAACAGTGAGGCAGTAATTTTATTTTACCATAAGAAGGTGTATGACATGGTGTTTATAATAATAACATAATGAAAACCCAGTTAGATACTATAAGTATTTCCACAGTGTTTATAGAAACTGAAAATTTAAAAATGTCCTCTCACTGATAATCAGTATCATATTGATATGTTGTACAAAAAAATATCTGTAGTTAAGCAACTGTTAAGCGACTGTCCAAGCAGGACAGGCTGCAGACAGCACAGATTGCCTGATTTTTAGGCAAGGCCCCCAGCATCATATTGTGATTAACTCTCTAGAGATAAAGACAGACTCTCCGGCTGTCTGTTTGTCTGGCATCTTCAATGTGACAGACAGATGAGTCATAAATGTGTCCCAGCGCTAACAGGCTGCTGAGACGAAAAAGTGGAAATGTGGAACAAGAGGTTGAAGGAGAGGAGAGGAAGGAAGTAGACGACAGTCTGCTTCTCACTGCAGACAGGTCACAGAGAAAATTAAGTGAAAATGCCGTGTCATCTTATTTTTTTATCTTACTGCTAAACATTTTATGCCAAAAAAAATCACATTTCCTCACTTTTTCTATTTCAAAATTACTTTGCCTTATTTCTTGGAAGTCAGGATGTTTCTGTAGTTGTTACATCACACACCAGTGGAAATTCTTGTTCTCTTTATCCCTCCTTCATCTGCTGATACTGCGAACATTGAAAGCAGACAACAAAGTAAACTGTATGGACATACCCTTGTAGACAGCATATGCACTAGTAGAAGAGGTACAGTATTCATATACTTGCCAAAAGCGGCAATATCACAACGTATAGAGTTTATTACATGACTGTCCTAGTATTCCTAAATAATATTTAAATGATGTAGCAAGTCATCTTGAAAAAATAGTGTTTGGTTAATTTCCACCATGCAGTTTATGCTTGTCACTACTTTTTTTGAGACAATAGCTAAAGTATTTTATGCCTCCAAGCTATATTACATATAATCCAATTTGTTTAATACTTGACTACATGTATATATTGTACTACTCCTGTATCTCTTGTATTCTCATTTGATTTCATGACAACTGTTTGGGAAGTTTACCTCATTATGTCTGCAGCTTTTCTGCATGAGCATGCATATGTGTGAATGCGATTATGTGCACTCGTGTATGTCTGCTGTTACTAATCTCAGTGGATATGTGAGTGTGTGTGTGTGTGTGTGTGTTTCCCTCCAAGCCCTGAGGCCCGCCTCAGTGAGGTGTCCCCCAAGGCCTCTTTGTCCCATGCAGCCCTCCACCAATTTCCCCCGTCTAGCTACCTCCACCTCCTCCTCCTCCCCTCCATTGCCCCTCCTTTTGCCCTCTTTAGCCACGACACTTTGAATCAAGCAGAAATTAATGCAGATGATGCATTCACTGTCTCATTGTCTCCACCACTATGTGGATGAATATCGAGATGACAGCGACACTGGGGAAACTACTGACGTAAAGCTTTTAGCAAGGCTGCAGGGTGTTTATGTACACAGTGTGTGTAAATGCAAAGATGCGTTGGTGTGAGCGAGAGCTACAGTATATGCAGGAAAGCTGGCCTTTTGATTCCTGTCTATTTACTGTCTATGTGTGCACATATGCATGTGTCTGTAGTGTACATATGTATGAAATGTGTGTGAATATTACTGTTTAGTCCTTCCACCATATGTTTGTGTGCACTTTTGTGCTCACGTTTGTTTGTAGTGTAGAGTATGTTTTTTGTGAATGTGTCCATTTGTGTGTACATATGCCTGAATGTGTGTGTAAAAATAACTATACTTGATTTTTTTTCCCATTGTGTGTGTGTGTGAGCGTACACATGTGCATGTGTCACATTGTAATCCACCACCTGGAGAGAGCAGAAAAGGGTTATGGGTAATATGCGAACCGCTGTTTGATTGATGAGCCAATCAGAGTGGCACAAAGGATTTCATTAACAATAGACACTCTGCCACAAATCAGCAATCATCCACACACACACACACGCTCACTCTTTTATCAACACTTATCAGCATACACACACACACACACACACACACACATATACATCCCACAAACACACTTACAGTCACTTATCAACACTTGGGAGTGTGTCAGCCTACCCCACCCACTCTGCTGGGTATGTGTGTGTCTGTGACATCAGTAACTCAGTGTTATCACAAAGTCAGCAGTAATACTGCGGCTATTTCATCAGGCCAGGCTGAGAGCAGAGAGAATGAGTACGGGTCACCGGTTTGCTTTTGGGGGAAAAAAAAATTAATGCATGGTAAATCAAAACTGAGCATGTGTACATTCTTTCCCTGCACATTTGGCCTGTTTCTCAATGCTTTTGATGAAGAGTTGAGCCACTTGACGGCAGGAGGGAAAAAAAAGCAGAAACTCAGCTGGGAGAATTACTTTTTCTTTCTTCTTTTTTTTTTTTAAGTAAATTAGTTTTTATGCCCTGTGAGCCCTTTGCTCCGTTTTGATCTCCATGCTTTTAAAAAAGGGGGACACAGCTGCTGAAACGCGCACACAACAACACACAGAGCATGGTAATAGGCTATACTTTCTCATTAGGGTGACAGGGGTGTTATTTTGTGTGTGTGTGTGTGTGTGTGTGTGTGTATTTGAGTGCTTCATTATTATTGATTGCAATAATACGATATGTGAACGCACAGATTATTTGCATCCCTGAGCAGAGTTATTGTTATCAGGAGGGGATGATGTGATTATGATGGTCATATCCACACAGCCTGGGGCAAGACGCTGCCTGCGAGTGTGTGTGTGTCTGTTTGTGTGCGCAAGGGAGACTGAGAGAAAAACTGAGTGACACAGACAGAGAATGTGAATCTGTGTGCACCCTGCCATCTCCATAGCATGTCTATGTCTAATTGGCTCTGGCTAATTCCACCCTGGAATCCATTTTATGTCGTAACCAAGGTGACAGCATCCCTTGTCTTCATCGTTGGGTAGACTGAAACATGTTAGCTCGCACATGTATGAGCATGCACACACACACACACACAGACAGGAACACTGGCAAACACGCAGAAGCCCCAATCCCTATTAATTAGCTCCATCTATTAGCAGCAAATCCACTAATTAAAGCCGAGCCAAGACGCGACCCAACGAAAGCTATCTACATAAGCCATATGGAGGGCTAAATGTGGAAGGGACCCAGTAATGACAACAGGCATGCACACAGACACAGACACACACTCAGTGTTGCCGTACTGTACGTATCAAAGAAGGTCAACAGAAACCCTCGGTTGTTTTTATTTGCCAACCCTTCACAGAGCTGAAGGATATCACAGATAAACTGCTTCTCAGAGGCAGCTGAATAGATGTCATACAGAGGTGTTTAGTGCTGTAGCCTTGATTCGGTTTGTCGTGAAACGCCACAGCATACCATGTAAGCCAGGGCCAAGCTAAAAAAAAGAAATGCAGGAGAAAGAAAATGGAGCGAATACAATTAATAAAGGCTTTTTACATAAAGAGCAAAAGCCTCAAGGCCGCAAGGGTAGACTTGGTAAATGTTCATCTCATTTGTTTTTATCTGCCGTCTCTTCTATAAGAAAAATAGCCTCATGTTGTCGAGCACCAAGAAATACCTATTGGTGAAAAGGTGAACTCAGCGTGAAAAGGAAAGGTAGATTTTCGCATTTAAGTTGGGCTCTTTATGCTTTTGTTTGCAGGGAGAGCGGAGAGGTCCATGAGTTGGCTTTTAAGGCGTCGCACTGCGATTGAAATCCTGATAAATGGAGTGGAGGCCCGCTGTGAAGCGCTTCTGTCCCCTAGAACTCTCCCTCACTCCGTCGCTCCCTCCTCGCGCACCTTCAATAGAGACACAAGATGAATGAGAACAAACCGGGGACAATAGCAGAAGGACACAACAGGGACGATCAAAAATATTACAAGTGAAGAAGATGATGAAACAACAAACACAGGATGTCAGGGAGAAAGTGCAAAGTGAAAATCCTGACAGCAGGATGACATAGTCCCATTTAAGTGGAATGAAAATCAACTCATAAAATTTTCCTGAATGAATATTACAGTGAACTGCTGCTCTTAAAAAAAAAAAAAAACACTGACACATTTCTCTGCTACATTCTCCATTAAAAAGGTATAAAAATGCATTATAACTACACTGTGATTGTCTTGTAATTACCATAATCACATCATGATCTAATAAACATAATGTGCTAAAAATGAGAGATTTGAATATTTTATGCGGAAAACTGAATAATTAACGATGTACCATTAAGTCAAATGTAATTTTCTGATGCACCCTGCAAGTTTCTCAGTGCTTTTAATGGCCTTCTACTTGTGATGCAGGGGTGAAAATGCAGTTTACCAAATAAAGATTTTAAAATTCAATATTAGACTGTATTCCTTATTAAGATGGCTGTTTTATGCAGTGTCAGATCATGAGGAGAGGGGGAAAAAATGGATGGAAAGGGGAAAAGCTAGTGTTGGAGATGGAGGGTGGCGGTTTGCTGCATGAAAGCACAATCGGTTGTCAATCTCCTGGAGGAATTAGAAAACTCTGCGGGATGTCCTCAGCACGCCTCTCCTTCTTCCTCCTCTGTTAATCGAGTGATCAGCGCTGCATTAGTGCCTGTATTACAGCAGCACATTTCTCTCTTTCTCCATTACAATGGCTTTACTGGCCATTATACACATAGATATGGAGATTCATGTTATTTTCACCTCGCTAGTCAAATATTTCTAAGTTGATTATATGCTAACAATTTTAATACTTCCAACAGATAGAGGCAAAAAACCTGTACATTTCACTTTTGTCATCATGTTTCTGGAATTAGGGCTGGCCAGTATATCAAACTGAGTAATGACATCCACAGCAGCTAAAGACGACAAAATAAAATAGATACGAAAATAAGTCATCTTACCTCTGTGATATGAAAATGACAAATGCACCCTCATCCCACCTGTTCCAGACCTTCAGGGAGGTTTTTTTTTTTCTTCGCATATTAGAAGCAGCTCTCTGTCGGCCTCAAATAGTCATCATCAGAAGATACCCTGGAGTCCTTTCTCCTTGTTGTCAGTGGACTCATGACTTGTCCTTGTGAACAGGCTTTACATTAACAAAGTTGTACGTCTGCATAGAAGCCACAAGGTGACCAGCCTGTTAGCAACAGCTATGGTGCTCTGTTTGTGTCACTGGTGTTTTGGAAGCATTCAGAGCCCTGTATGCACTTACTTTGTGCTGGGGTTAAGTTTTTGTTATTGTTGTACAGGCGCTCATTGTGTTATCCTACATTATGTTTCTGAGTGCCTTGCCAGTGATGTTTTTCTTTTGTCAATATACATGACCTCAGTTACTGGGCAACGGTGTATAGCGATGAGCAACCACGTGACACCTGGTGACTGTCATGTTGTGGTGGACAGGGGTCAACATGAGAAGTTTAATGCCTGTAGACTTGTCACCTGTCATGATTGACAGGTGTCAGAACGCACGGTGCCGACTGGTCAGAGAGCCCATGCTGACCCCTGTCCATCACAGTATTAAAACCACAAGGTGGTGTTCATGTTGTTGCTGATCAGTGTATTTCATGGATTTCATGTAAAAGGACAAAAAATCTATTTAAATCGTAACATAAATCATAACACTGAAAAAAATCTAAATTTAATTTTTTGGCCATATTTCCCCTATGTTAAATAAATCCTGTTAATATTTCAGGACATTTTCCAGTTACAAGGAAAATTACTGATGTAAACATGTAATTAAAGCTGCACTAATAAATATTTTTATAACAACAACTGAAAAACAATATGTAATATGAAAGGGCTCACTTGCAAAAAACAATGGAGAATTTACTCCTTAAAGAGAAAAATATCTCCCTTACATTCATCTGATGGAAAGAAACATAATTCCAAATGAATGATATTGTTGATCTGTGTTTGCTTTTCGTGTTAACGTCCCTCTTAGCAAAGATTCCAAAAAGTTGTTATTGCAGGTTTAAAGCTTTAGTTAAACGTTTTATTAAATGTAGAGTCCGATTCTAGTAGGATTCAGCAATTGCACTGTATACGTTTTTAGTGTTGGTTTATATGGTTACTGATGTTTAACAGTTTGTATTGTTACAATAGATGTGCGATGAGTCTTGAGTCTATCACAAATGCAACAGAGGAGCAACTTCGCAGACGTGATTTGCTTTTCTATGGCATGAAAAGTGTAATATCAATATCAGTAATATCACAAGTGTTTTCAACCTTATAAGGAGTTATTTCTCAGCATTTAAATGTATAAATAAAAAATTATTTCTTTGAGAATTGTTATCTGTTTATGATAGTATCACCCTGTGAAGACAGTGCATGACGTAACTGCTGATGATGTAAGATTGTCAAATAGTTTCCTGCTTTCTGTTGACTGACTAATCAGTGTGGTATTTTTAGCATTGTAGGCGAGTGTCAGAGCAACAGGCCTGATCACTTGTTCCAGTCCTCTGACAGATCAAGTCCTGGCCTTCTGGGTGACCCCCCCCCCTTATTCCTCCTTCGCCTGCCACGCAGCCTAAAGATCCATCACTACAGGACACCAAAACATTTTTCACAGCCCATTTTCCTCCTTGCTGTATCTCTACTTTAGTTGTCAGCTGGAGCAAGGGGGATATAAAGAACATTCTGGCAGATTACAGGGAAGGAGCGCAGATGGAAACCCTAACGCCCTCCACCTTTCACCCAGCATGTGCCTTTTTTCCACCAAGTCGAGTCTGATGAATGTTGAGAATCTTTCAGTGACGCTACTTAAATTGTTTGCCATCCGGCCTCACATTCTCCTCTCTGTCTAATGGGCTGTGTATAGGTGGCACTCATATGGTGAATAACATTCAACACTATTGAACATGACCCTGTCTTTCATTCAGGGGCTGGCCTCTAAGCAGTCACTCCGCTGGAAAGGGGGCTAAAGGTATGAGCCGCTGTCTGTGTCCTTCTCCACACTGAGCCTTTTCAATTCTTTACACTCCATTGCTTTTTGCCCTCCCCTCTTCTTTCAGCAGACACAGCGGCACTCAGTCTCACTCCCCTCATATCACCGTCTCCATCTATGACGGGGGTAAAAATCAATACAACACCAAACAATGGCTTATAGGCCTAAGGGTGCAGTGTGCAGAAAGGTCATCGCTATACATTATGTATGGTAGCCAGCTAATGGTCAGTGTGCTCGCAGACAAATGGACTCTAAGCATCTCCACTGTGTGATGATCGCACAGGGGAGAGTGCTAACACACACACACTAATACAAATAAGCACAATAACTTATAAGCAGAAATGGATGTAAACAAGTACATGTAAGCACACGCATAAAAAGCCGCAAACGTGCGCACACACACATTGATTCCCATGCACACACATCCATACAGCATGAAGCGCATCTAAAATGGATACATTGACAAGCACGTTCACAGAGGTACAAGCACATGAAAACACACACAAATACACATACACATAATTTATCCATCATTAAGGTACACAGAGCTGCTGCGGCACCCAAGTAATAGACCTTTCATATCACTTGTGAAGATGTGCAGCTTTGTAAAGTGTTCACTTTACCGTGTTTACTGTGTTATTGCTCTTCTTATGTGGATCACATTTTATTTTTATATTGTCTAAAAGAACAAGGCTGGAGATAGTAAATCAACAAATCCTAAGAAAAGACTAACTAATGCTTTCATCCTTGTTTCTATACTTTCTCACATCTGTATCCTGTTTGTGGCACTCAAGCTTTTGAGGAGTCTTGTTGTTACCGTGAGGTTGCCAGGCAACCAGCAGAGTGAATATGTCCAAACAAGAAATAGTCCTTCACATAAGCCCCCCACACCCCAACATTTTTTTATGCTTTAGTTTTCTGTTTTTGTTTTTACTTAGTGAACAAACTAGATTAAATGTGTTAATTAGACAGCTTTAGATGTTCTGGTTGGTGGATTTTGTTAACTTTAGACAGAGTCAGACAAGCTCGTTCTGCCTGTGTCCAATCTGTGGGACAACAAGACAAGGCAACTGGCTGCTGGAAGTAGCATCATACTTAACATTAACACTGACATTAACATTAACATAACAGTCAGATCACGCATATGAGCACTGGAACAGGTTTGGCTTGCTGTAACCATACAGTGGTGTGAAAAAGTGTTTGCCCCCTTCCTGATTTCCTATTTTTTTGTATGTTTGTCACACTTAAATGTTTC
>JAUMHL010000003.1:17410744-17442506 GCA_032362345.1 Sandelia bainsii
GAAACATTTAAGTGTGACAAACATACAAAAAAATAGGAAATCAGGAAGGGGGCAAACACTTTTTCACACCACTGTATATCCTGTTATTACAGACCCTCAAGAGATATCTCCAAAAGATGCTTCCCATGTAAGTAATGGGGGCCAAAATCCACTGTCCTTTATTTGTGCAAAACCTTTGCACAAATAATCTTCCAAACGTACAGCATACTTAGTACAAAATTACATTGTTACTTTCCTTTCACCACAGCTCAACAGGGGAACACTGAGAAGAAAAATTCACACTAAGAAGACTTTAACTTTGAAAGATATCAAATTGATTTAATCAACTAAAGACTACTTAATCTTCATGTTACCTTTAGATGCACATTTGAATAAGGACTTTGGATGTTGCCACATTCAGACCAAGTTGATTTAGGTTAAGTATGAAGAGGTGAGTTATTGAGCATTTACATAGTTAGGTTAAGACATTACATATTATTTTTATTGGGCAGTAGTAAGTAATATGTAATACGTTACTTTTAACAAATAACTATCCCACTAATGGATATAAGGGAAATAAATGTATCATAAGTCATTTCCTGTGGGAACACTGCCCATGTTCATGGCAAAGAAAAAGCCAGTGCAACAGTGTGGCTAGCTGGACAACATTAGAGCTCTATGACACAAACAAATACCGGCTACACTTTCTTTTTTTTTCATGTGTTTTGCTCACAAGAAGAAAAATGGAAAAAATATAATGTAACTCTTATTATTTTAAACTAAAATTTGCTTAATTCTGATTGTTTTCATCAGTGGATCTTTAATAGTTGTAGCATCATTCAGAATACATCATTCATATGAAGAAATGATCTTTTAGTCTTGTCAGCCACAGAGAATCTAAAGACTTAGAACTTTATCCACCAGACAACATACATTTACCTCCCTAATGAATACAGTAATCCCATCAATCAGACCTGCATCCTGCCTGCGATCCAACCTTTACCAGCAGCTGTGATGGTGACCACGGTAACAAGACCAGAAACCTGCTGCCACCAAAAGGAAAAGGAAGAAAAAAAGAAGAGAGAGAGAGAATGACTAAATCTGCAATGATTGCCTGGTAGGGAGCACAGTGGATGCATCAGTATGATGTGGTAATTGCCTGGACATGCTAGTGGGGGCAGAGAGCACATTATTTATAGAGGAGATGGGAACAACATGACAGGAAACAATTTGTATGTAAGTGTGTGTGAGGCTGTGTGTGTGTTTGTGCGCGCGTGCGCACGAGCCAATACTCCAACAGGAGAGAGTTTGACCTTCATGTAGGAGTGCTGGAGTTGACACAAGCATGTCTGCACTGGGACAAGAGCTCAGGTTTAACAGGCATATTGAAAAGGTCAGAACTGTCACTCACCCAAACACACACACACAAAGCTGCATACACAATCAAAGTCAGTATGCACATATCCCCATACACAAAAACATGTGCACACAAACATACTTTCACTCACATGCACTTGGAGAGGCAGCGAGTGCATGCCAAAACGGTGAACCATGTCAAATTAAAAGAGAAGTGTGTGCGCTCTCTGCCCATCTCCTTTAGAGACTGACTTAATCACACACAGACACACACCAGCACAAAACAACACACAGACACACACGCACACACACAAGTTGGGCAGCTGCCAAAAATCCCTGGAGCTGGCAGTTTTTGCCTGGTATTATTTTTCACCCTCCTTCCTCACACACACAAACACACACCCAGACAGGGTCATTGGTGTATAAAGTTGTTTTGGTCTGTTTATAGATTGTGATTGGTCGCGGTGTTGCTAGCCAAAAAAGTTTTTTTTCCACTGTAGTAACAGCTCAAACTCACCCCCACTGCAGCCCATCCAGCCTGCTAATCTGCTTCCTGATTGGCTGACAAAGTCCCTCATTCTTTCCTTTCTCTGCCTATACCTTTCCAACAACAACACTTCTCCCATTCACACACACACACACACACACACACGGCAGCTGGTGCAGTGTTGGCACATGCTGGCACAATACGCACACATACACAGAGAGACTTGATTGGCACAAACACAGTAAAAACAGAAAGAAAGTGGGAGAGAGAGGCTCTAAATACAGGTGAAGTTGTCCCAAACATCTGTATATCAGAACTTAATTTCCTAAATTACTGTATTTTATGATTCTTTTGTTTCAGTTTGAAAAACACTATCACTAAATGCTCTACTACTTAATTTTGGCATCACAATAAAAACTGTATTAATTAGCTATCAAAATTAAATTAGGTAGGCCTACTGTAATACATCACACATACAATTTATTAGCACATCACATTGTTTTCCACTGAACTGCAGGAATTGTTGCATTTTAGAATAAAATGGTCTTTATTAAATAATGCAGTCAAAAAGCAAAGCTGTGTGTAGATGACAGAGTAAGTAAAACTTCTGAAAACTTTAATTTTATGAATATGAGTATGATTTTATAATGTAAATACACTGTAGATTATAAAGTCCAGAGTATGACTCCACAGTAGGATAAACCATACCTGTACCTGTATTTTACTGCACCAGTTTAATGGTTTCTGTTGCAATCAAACCTTACATATGACGGTAGTGAGCTACAACAATACTGTAATCCTGGAAACCATAAAAGATCGAACCACAATTGAAGCCACTGTAACAGACAATACACTGCAACATTTTGACTCTAAATTAAATGCTGCTCACATGAGTCATGTTAAAACATTACAAAATCATTGCAAGTACATGTTGCATTGATTCAGTGCTCAAACGTAATATTTGTTCAAACGTGTGCTACAGAAGTGACTGTATTGCACTTGCTACTCTATGTGAGGACAGTGCTTCTAAAGGTAACACTGTCTGTTTGGCTCTTTGCATGAAGTGGGTTGCAGTCTTGAAATAAATCCTCCCTTCACAAAGGTAATAATGTTTAGTTTTTGTTGAAACAGTTTGAAAGAGGTGTTAAATCCACCATATGATCACTTTGGAAGATGTAGTTTGTGCTGTTGTTGAACTGTACTGCACTATATAATGTACACAGTATAAGCCTCATTGTTATACAGTAAATGTGTAATGTAGTTGTTTTACATTGGTGTACCTAATAAACAGCTAAGGTTACACCTGTTAACATTACATTATAGCATAAGCTATTTATATATATAATGGGAGCATGTTAGCATGCCGACACAAGTACCACTGTGACTCTACAGCCTCACAGAGCTGCTGGTGACTCTATTGGCAAGTTCGCAGATTTTCAAATACACCTCTGCTTCTAGCTGAAAATCTTTCTCTTCAGTGTGTCTTCAAGTGTCGTCTGGAGGAGCAGGTCAAAAAAGACTAAAACTTCTGTACTATGAACAACCAGATGACATCATCTGAGCTAAAAATATTTGAGATATTTTACTATTGGGAAGGCAGAGGGGAGTTTAACATTATTAATATATAGCCCCCAAACTAGAACTATGGGAAGCATATTGAAAATCTGTAAAGTTTCCCTTTAAGCAGGTTTTTAGTGCTTGTTGGACGAGTGAACAGCTTTAAAAAGAAACCACTAACCAGGTCTTAGTCTTGTTCTACATTGGCATGTTTTCTCTATTGAATCCACAGGTATTACAGGCATGAAAACAACTCCTTTTTGCTTATGTAGGTTTTATGTGAACCCTTATTGTTATTGTTAAGTAAGTGAACAACAGAGGATGATATCATCTTATATGCAGCATCTCATTATTTTGCCGAAAACAGCTTGCTATCCATGTAAAGCATTTGACAGATGGTGATGTGCCATTTTCAACATTGTGTAAAAAATAAAAACACTTGACACCAGTTTAAAATCTAATTAAATCAAATACTGTAGAATTAAATTGTTTTTTGTCTACACTGGCTCATTTTGTTTTGTTAAAACAAGTTTCAACACGAGCATGAATGAACTTGATCTTTCTGATATACGTTAATATTGACTTTTATTGATGTCTATGATTGCTTTGGCAACATAAGGAGATGTATTATCTTATATCTTCTCACAGTGTGTTGCAAAAAACACACACATGTTATCCCTAAAAAGCACGTCAGATGGTGAGTGGTAAGCTGATAACAAACACACAAAACATTTTCCCATTTTAAATCTGTCAAAAATTGATAAAACAGCTTTGCAAACTATTTTTTTAACTGACGTGGACAATAACTGATGTTTTATGTTTTAAACTCTGTTTTTTGGAGTAACTCATCAGCAGGTGCACAAATGAACTGGCTTTTTCTTGTGGACGCGAATAAAGTCTCTTGCTGATACTCATGATCAGCTTATAAGAAATAAGAAAACATATCATGCTCACAAAGCCATCCTGATTGTGAGTCAGAGGGAAATATAAAGGTGCAAGCCCACACATGCTCCTCAGAACACAGTGCCACACTCTCAAACACCTTCCCCAGTAATAATCTGTTGAAGGTGATAATTTATTCTCTGTCTTTGAAACTCCAGCTGGCACAAAATCCACCCGCGGTGCGTGTCAGATGGGCGGGACGTTGCGTTTTTTTTTGGAGCAAGTTTCAGTGCCACAGACTAGAAGCAATTGTCTCACATTTGCTGCCTTACACTGTGGGTGTTTTTGAATGCAGAGTGCCTCCAACCTCACCAGCTGTCAACATGTAGCTGAACTGGATATTTCCACTAGATACCGCAAAAAAAAGCTGGCATCAAGCCAGGTAGTCTCTTAGACAGACAGACAGTCAAGCTGAAAGGCAGGCAGCAGGAATGGGAATGTAATATTCATCAGGTGATACCTCCAGTAACACTCTATTATTTATTAAATCTGAATCAGCTCTGTCATCATACACAATATAACAGCCTGAGCCTTGAGCACAGCCATAAGGAGGGAGTATGCAATATCTAGATGGATTTCCCAAATGCATCAGTGGATTCAATGCATTCTGGTCCAAATACAGCTAATAAGAATTTGGTCTTCATCTAAAATCTGCTCCAAGGGGATTCACACAGCAGCAAATGCAAATATTTCATTTCTTAGCTACTTCTTTTTTTCACTCTTTGTCTCTCAGGTGAACAGGCTTATTCTGCCTGCATAATCTGTTTCTATTCCTGCAAATGACATTAATCAGATCATATGTTCTTCTAATGTACTTCTACTGTTCACATGGTCATTAACATGTGAAACCTCCTGTCCAAATAGTTAATATGCGCAGCTTTAAATAACCATGGGATGGATTAATGATGGAGGTAATCATTTATGGTATGCTTTATTAATCTGCTCTCCTGTTACTAGGACAGTTATTAAGGCTGTCAGTCATGATGGGGTTGATGGTGATGGTGGAGTTGGATAGGCCAGTCTAATTTAGATTTTAGGGATCTATATTCTTATGATGTAATGTCTTACTTTCTGTGTTGTCATCTTTGCTCATACTAATTTCACCATCTCACCTAACTTACACCAATCAGCCAACATTAACATTAATTTCTGATCGGTGTATGTATCATGTGTATTTTGATGAGTAGACCTTAAAAAAATGGTGCTATTGGTTTAATTATGGGAAATGTATCACAAGACAAGAGCACTGATACTGAATAATTGTGCATGAGGCAACTATAGAGTAGTTAAGACAGAGGTTGCAGAAGTACACAAACTCAATACTCAAGTAAAAGTCTTTTTCTACTGTTCCGGCCCTGATGAAAGCTCGGTGTAGAAGAAACTGCTTGGCACTTTAACCAATATGCCTGATTAAATAAATGCTTTTAAACGTTACTCCTTACTGTGCCTGAGAGTGCCTGAAGACTTATTTTTTCTTCAATCAATAAAAGTGCAAGGATTTGCCTAAAAAAGTATCCCACTGAAGTTAGAAGTACCACTTCAAATTTTATTCTCAAGAACTAAGTACATGCTCAAAGTACAAGAGACTGATTTATGTGTTCATCAGTTGAAAATAAAAACAAAGTTTTTTTAAACATTATTGAACTTGATGTTGTTGATAACATGAATATACAAGTTTTGCTTTGATTTTCTCGAAAAAACATTCTAAGGTTTCTGCAGAAGTGTTCAGTCTTTCTTACATATAATGCACAGATTCAAGAAGAGAAAAAACCTTATTTCTGGGAATTTCATTTGAAGATTCATCCAACATTCCTTTAATTTCCTCAGTTCAGAAATGTACTCTTTAGTTAGTAAAGGGAAAAAGCAAATGATGCACCAGTAAAACCAAACTTTTTATTAATTTTGAATGGAATTCACATTTGTGCTATAAACTGTAAACAGTTTAACAGACTTTAAAAAGGTAAAAAAAATATGGCAAAGAGAAATTTACAGGCATTAATAAAAAATAAGGATAAAGGTCTCTGTTACCATAGAAACTCAGTTTGAAACAAAAATGCTTCTGCAAAGTAATTATTAACTACAGCTATCAGATAAATACAGTGCAGTAAAAATAATACTTCCCTGTGAATTATTGTAGAGTAAAAGTAAAAATAAAAGTAGTTTATTAAGAAACAAGCAGTGGAGTACACAAGATGGTGGAGGCAACCGTGAGGACAAGATGACAGCACCCAGTGTTGGCATTGGCCACGTGACCACTCTTAGTAAGGCAGAGGCAGACAGAGGAAAAACCACTCCACGTTGCACAAGCACACACTACCACAATGTACAGAGAGAGGTGAGACAGACAATCCAGAAATTCAAATTCTAACACACATCCAAACCCTGTCCAACAAATCGATAACTTAGTCCACAGATCCAAAACCCAAATTCAAAAGCTCAAGGAGCAGAATCCATAGCCAGAAAGCAGAGTCCAAGCCAGAAAACCAGATTATAATTTATAGGTCTTTGGAGGGGTTAAGCAAGTGCAGGTTAGGCAGACAGGCAGACAGAGATCGGTACCAGGAGTTCAGGTCAAACAATCTGCCGAACTCGGAAGTCTTCTGGGAGGGATATTGACAGTCAAAGGACAGGTGAGAATAGTGAAAGCTGATTGGCTGGAAACCATAGGAAGGGAAGAGGATTTTCAAAATAGAGCAGGAAGTGGACCAAGGATCAAGGACAGGTTAACATCTTGGTACAGTAACTAAAATGCTTTATTAGGTCTTTACATTAATTGCATTATCAGTAACATGAACTCTGAGGTAATTTACCCTCAACCCCAAACCCCCATTTTCCAACTTCTTACATAAAGGGCACATCACTTCCTGCATTGGTACAGAATGCTTGGCACTGAATGTAATGCATGTATTAAAGATTTTTCAAGAGGCACCTGTCAACAGATCACAGTCTGCCAACAAGATGATCAACATTTAACTCCAGCTAGAGGTTTCTGCAAGTTAGCTGGGAATTTCTGGGAGTTATCGCCTCGACCAATAGTTTTCCCTAACCCTAACCAATTGACCTTATTGCCTAATCCTATTCATCCTTGTCTTAAAGTATCTTTGTCTGCACCCAGATGGTCTTGAATTCAACCAATATGAACACGATTTAAATGATTCTGACACATTGTTGTTGGAGTTTGAGCCTTACAAGGAAACAACCTCCTAACTTCAAACCAGTAATATAGCAGTGTGTCTTTAGCTTCCATAATATAACTTTTATGAGTAAACAGAAAGTATGGAAAGGGTGTAAAGACAAGGATTTACATCACATCATTCAAATTTGATTGGATTACTCAAAAGTGGCTATAGTTCAACCTTAATGCTGCTGCACATTTTCTTAAACTCATTAACTCTTTTTTTCCCAACCACAAGATTAATCACCTCCTTTCGGAAAAGAAGGAGGAGACCTGACCGGGAATCAGCAGCAATAAAAACCACAGGAACAGGACACCACTTGCTTTAAACTTATGTTCTGCGTAATTTTATTGCCATGTGTTATATTTCCAGCATTCAGCAGAGAACATACAGTAAAGGAATCTTACTGTGCGTGCTGATGACATTTTAATGGTGTCTATACTGGCAACATTAAAACCACCTGTGTAATATTACATAGGTCCCCCTCTGCTGCTTACTCGTTAAGACATGGACTCCACAAAACTTCTGAAGGTGTCCTCTGGTATCTGGCACCAAGATGTCAAGCCTATCCTTTAAAGAGGCTGTTATGCATACTTTTAGGTTTATATTTTTATACTGGGGCTTTACTGAGATAGTTTTAGTTGACGTATGTTTCAAAAAGTTGCTCACTTTTCTTATAATGGGCCTTCATGTAGTACCTTTTCTGAGCCTGTCTGAAACAGTTTGTTTTAGCTCTTGCCTTCCCTGCAGGAGGCCAGTGGGCCAAGCTATGGCCAAAAACACAGTTACTCAGCACCACACTGTTCTGCTGATTCCAGAGGCTACACAAACAAACCGTAACTTTCACATCGTTTGCGTGTTTATCATTCAAAATGTCAACCTTTGAAATCCAGCCATGCATGTTTGAGTCAGAATCAGATCTGTAATATGACAGTGGACCAGACAAACAACCTCACTAACAAAAATTACCAAACGTAACTTTACTTTACTGCTGACAGACGTAACCAACCTTTCCCCTCTCTGACGCTCAATTGTGTGTAATATTTCACAGTATGGTGCGACTGGTGTTTTATCTACAGTGCTACTAAAGTAGACATAGTAATGTTTTTGATGATTAACAGTTGTCATTGTCATGAACAATTGGTGTAAGGCTGTTTCTGTCCCAGAAATCCAAACTGCATCCACTGCTGTCTTACAGTATCTTCTTTGGCAAAAGAAAACAAAGTTAATTTTTCTTCACAAAGTATGACAATGGAAAAACACAACTGTGGACTTTATGTGGAAATGACAGTCATATGTTGACTGTCGAGAGTGGTTTTGGGAGAGGCCAGAGAAAGTACAAAAAACCTTGGGAAAGTGTTGTGAACAGATTTTGTTTACGTGTGATTTCTTCTACATACTTTCAGCTGACATTTTAGAACTGGCATTATTTAATTTGATTTAAGTTGACACCTCAACAGTAACGGTTCATCTAAAAATACAAAAAAGCATTATACAAACCCTTTAAGTACGGACCCTCCATGGATCACACTTGTTTTTCCAGCACATTCCATATATTCTCTATCTCATTGAGACGGGTGGAACCTGGAGGCCAAGGTAACACCTTGAACTCTTTGTGATGTTCCTTTTGTTAGGACACAAGATTCAGGAGCATCACACTGCTCCAACTTTTCTCCTTTCCCTGTTGCTTCCTGGTGCCATTTCTTTCCCAGGTAAAGAACACACACACACAGCCACCACATGATTTGTCAGATGAGGCCACCTTCTTCCACAGCTCCATGGTCCAGTTTTAACACTCATGTGCCCATTGTAGGCACTTCTGGCAGAGGACAGGGCTCAGCGTGGCCACACTCTGACCACTCTGCAGCTACATAGCCTCATACACAGCTGTGATACAATATGTGTCCTGACAGCTGTCGATCATAGCCAGCATTTAATTTTTCAGCCATCTCTGCTACCTGTGCTTTTGAAGCCAGTTGCCTAGTCATCACAATTTGGCTCAGATTGTTGCGCTTGTCCATTTATTTCTACTTCCAACAATTGCTGCATAAAACTCTTGACAGGTGCCCCGGTAACAAAATAATTGTTATTCACCTGTCAGTGGTTTCAATGTTGCGGCTGGTCGATGTAAATTTAAGTAAACAGATGGTACAGAGCAACTTGAGATACAGACTTACTCTAGACTGAATAAACACAATCCATAACTAATAAGCTAAATGATGCACTCCAACACAGTACACCTAACTGCCCACTGAAACAAGCCTTTAGACCAGTCAAGTGTTGACTGTATGGGCTGCTTTGTGCCCCTTGCACTATCTATGCGGTTTTGCCTCGGTGCCGACACACTTATGCAGAAGCTAATGGGGCCATCAGAGATTGTGCACATCTAAAAACGTTTCTCTGTTTGCTTGGCTTCGTATATGTTTATCTGTACATGAGGGCTGTGCATATTGTACATACAGGACACTCGCACAAGGCAAAGCAGCGTGCATCCATTCACCACACTCATGTATCCCGTTTGTGTACTTCCTGCTTTCTCCCATTACCATCTCTTCATCTCCCTATCACCAGAGTCAGTGAAGCATGGGGAGTTATTACAACATTCCTGTTTAGAGAAAAAAAACTAAACATGTCTTGCTTTAAAAAAAACAAGTCCTGTCTTATTATTACATGCAGCATCACTGCTGATGTGCATGCAAGTTAAATGATTAAGAGCCTCTTTTCAGTGCAGCACACTGCTAGATTTCCCACATAAGTGTAAAAAGATAAAGGGCTCTCAGATGGCAAAATACATAAATGTAAGCGGATGCACACAAACACACGAATACACAGCCTAAGTGTCAGAAGTATTCCACATTGTGAGAGCCCCTGACTCCACTTCAAAGCTCTCTGGCTGACAGTGGCTAATGATGAACACTCAGATGAAGAGCAAAGAGACAGCGATCCAGACTCCACATTAAAAAAGCCTCTTCCCGCCAAGATAAAAGCGAGAAATCGTGCCCGACTGTAGCTAATGTGCGTTTAAGCACTCATACATACATACATACATAAACGCGTACACAGGCAGCCACACTTATCATGCAAATGTAAAATAATTACAGTTTTGTCTGAGGGAAGAAAGCTGGGTTGCCTTTTGAAGATAGCGATCCTCAAAAGATTCATTGATGTTATGCTGGTTAATGGAGGAGAGATAGGAGAGTCTCACTCTTTTTACTCTCTTTCATGAAATGCACATATGCTGCATTGCTCAGGACAATAGTGTGTATTTTGGATGAATACCGTGAACGGCTGTACAAGACATCCATCACTACTCAGAGGTTGTGATCACCAGCACCCAAGGGTCAGCATACTTTCTCTGGGACTATGTCCACAATGTAGACATCCATCCACCCATTATCCTGACAGACAGTCTATCACAGGGCTCACATACAGAGACAGACAACCATACACACTCACATTCACATCTAACCCTAACCCTAACCTAACTCATGTCTATCTGCATGTCTTTGGACATTGGGAGAGAAGCTGGAGTACCCTGAAAAAACCCACATAGACATGGTGACAACATGTAAACTCCACACAGAAAGGCACCTGGCATAGCATAACATTTAAAGCAGTTGCAAAAATAAAAATAATAATTAGTGGTGCAATATAATACTTCTTGACGTGTAGGGTAGTTTAATCACAGTTTGATTTGGGGGTAATAGGTAAATTACAGTACTTTAATCACAGATAACCTCTTGCAAAGCCAGCAAAACCCACCAAACTTTTCTGTCTCAGGTTTCACCTCTTAGTATCTAACTCTCAAATTCAGAACTTCCCTTAATGAAACCACAGCTAGGAACGAAAACTACCTTGAGGCAAGTTGAGCATGAATGTAACTTACAAAAATAGTTCTGGGAAATGCACCTCATTCTGCTTCTGTTTTGCTGAGAACGAGCTGAGAATACTGATGTCGCTCTCCTGTCTGTATGCTAAATAAGAAGTTGGAGCCTGGTGAGTAGAAAGAGGAGAAAACAGCTAGTTAACGGGTTAATTAGAGAGCTTTAGAGGTGCTACTAGGTGGATTTATTTGTTATATTTGGGCGGTACCAGGCTTACCGTGTGTCCCTACCTTCAGTCTTTATGGTAAGTTATTGGCGTCATTGTTCAGTCACTGTAATGCTTAGTTTTTGTATGATTGGAGGATTTATAAGGTTATCCACAAGAGAGTAGACTAGGGCCTAAACATCCCTGGCTAACAATGACATTTTATAAACAGAAACCAATGTCTAGATCACAGGAGAGAAAATGGCAACACAAACTTAAACAGCACATATGTAGATTTTCTTTAAACTTTTAACTACTTTATTGATCTCCATAGAGGAATTATTGTTGGACTGCTGCACACAGATGATGGTGCTACTATGGGGTTGCGATGTCTTGTCCAAGGACTCTCTATTGCAGGGAACTGAACCACCAGTACTAGGATTAATGGATGACTGCCCTACCAACTGATCTACAACTGTTGTGGGTAGTCTCATAAAATATAATCAAGTGTTTTTTTTCAACTATTGTTGTGGTGATTCAAAGCTGTTCTTACCTGATACGCATGATTGCATCTTGTGTACATGTAGCATTAATTTCTGACGACCTGCACAACCGAGGCAATGCGAGGGCACCGAGTTGCGTAAGCAAGAATATCCCTGGCCTAAGATTACAGTGTGGGTATATTGTGAGTGACAATATATGCGCATTGTCTGGGTGAAGCTGGTCATCACTGGATAACTGCCAACCTAGTTGTGTTATATTGGAAAAACTAACGAGGTAGCAAAGGACCGAGGACACACTTACACACATACATGTGCATACAAATGACAAGGCAGGAATTTAAACTCAAACACAGGCGCTGACGCTCACACACACAGAGACACACTCCTGTGCAGGCAAGCACACAAACTAATTGGCCACCCCATTAGTAATTTATTAAGCTTGTCCTTGTAAATTTTATCAGGTATGCAGCTAGGGAATAGATTTATTGATTCTCTCTGCATTCATCAGGCCCAGAAAACAGAGTGAGAGAGAGAGCAGAGGAGTCAGAAAAACAGAGAGAGGGAGAGAGTACATTTATCAGGGCGGACAGCATCGGTTTCCAAGCGGCTTTGCAAGAGATCAGGCTGGAGTGTGTTGTGATTCCCCCTGGGTCACCACTATATTCTGATTCATTCACAACGCTGCCTCGCCTCAGCTCATCAATGTGCACCTCCCAATCAATGATTCTCATAAAACACCATCCAGGCTTAGCCTTATACCTCCTCACGGCTAAAGGAAACAGAGATGCTGTCAAACTTCATCTTACCCCCAGGAGCCACAGATAAGGGCCAAAAAGTACACACAGGGTCACGCACTATACAATAATAGAAGTAAAACATAAAAAAATTCAATTTGAGAAAACACAGCAATTGCAAGAGTATGCACAAGATGTATGAGGTTGTGACCTCATTACTGCACCACCACTAGCCCACATGGTTTCTGTTTTATTCTTCTCCAGGTATCAGTGAGTATCGACTAGCCGGAGAAGCATGTTTTTAGTGTAATAGCATTAGTGTCTGTGGCTTATCCACCCTACAAACACTTCTGTAACACTGCTCTGTTTGTGATCAGTCCAGGAAGAGAAAATCATTGCTTACAGGAATTAAGTGAGAGGAGGGAAAGGAAAAGAAAAGTGAAGAAAGAGAAAGAAAAGGAGAAATTGTTCTTGAAGTAACAGCAAGAGCAATTGTGGCGTGCTTCTGTGTGCTTAAGATTATATATACTCACCTTTGTGGGTGGATGGACAATCTGGGTGTGTGGGCACGTACATTAAATTGACATGACAGTGAGGAAGTTCGACTGTAAACACTGGTTTCTGATACACAAGCCTTTGTGAACACAAACCCTCCCCTTTTTTTTTGTTTTTGTGGATGTTTGGAAGCAATCCTTTTGGGGTGGGCATCAGAGAAACTTGGCTTCAAGGTCCTTTTCCCTTTAGGCATCGCCTTGACTAGTATTGTTCCAGGATTCCCCAGCATGGCTCACCAGGAGGCTAGGAGACTGCCTGCTGTGTGATTGGCGGAATAACTCTGTGTCTGGGATTTGGGAATACTGATTCCTAATCCTCTGCATGGCTTACTCTGTCTCAGGACGTCTCAGGTTGGAACATGTAGGTGGAGTGGTGTAAAACACACGAGTTCTAAGACATATGGACTGGAGCGATAAGGCCTGTGGATGTTTTAAATCCATTATTGTATGGATTCCAACCATTTAGCCTGCGGTATTTGGCCACTGTGCTTTCTGTAAGCTTTACAATATTCATGATATCGTTCAAGAAAGTATTGAACTACACCTTCAGCAGCATGTTTCTTACCCCCGGAAGACATCTTATTCTGCTTTCATCTCATTTCACTAGTTGGAGGGCTCTCTTCATGAACCTCATACAAAGATTTCCTTGATTTATTGTTTTTTTATTTCTTACATTAGACCATTGTGGGATCTATATCTTTCTCCTGGCTGTTGCTGCCTCATTCCAGATGTTTTGGATGTGGACTGTACACCATCAGGAGTCCCAGCCCCTTCCTTTTCTCTCTCTGTTCCTTGTGGTCCTGTCAAAAACATATTCCTTTTTTTTTTCAGTTTCTTCTGAGAGTTTTTCATTATTCAGTTGCTAGGTTTAAAGAGATGTTGCGTGTTGTACAGATTGTGATATTTGGCCATATAAATAAAATTTGGCTACAAATAAGCGTGGCTTTCGAAAGCTGCAACATTCTTTTGTGTTTACTACAGCATCATCATTTTCTTAATTCTGGATGATGTCTGGATAACAAAGTCCGGACATTGTCTGGAGCTGTCCATAGCAGGACATAATGCAAAAGTTACACGTTTATTTTTTGTTTGTTTTATGCTTAGGTTTTTGTAATTTTGTCTCTTGAGGTTCCTTGAATTTGTCAGACATTGACCGTTACCAACAGAAGTTCCCAAATGTTGTTGTCGCTCCAGTTAGGCATTTTTATTTGTGTCACGTAAGTGACTCTTCTTCTGCTTTGGATGCTTGTGTTCCTCCATTTCCACCAACACACCCACTCGCTCACCATAAATTCTTTGGACAGTGATCTGGGAGGGATCTGGCAGGGTAAAGTGTGTTTAAGGTCTGGTTCAACTGATTCAGACACTTGTGTTCTCACATACGGCTCCTCCGGGTTATGCCTCGATAAGTCCAGGGTAACAGTGCATGTCTGAAAACCGCTTATGTTTCCACTTGTTGAGCTCCATTCAAAAGTCTTTTATTCATGTCAGTGTGTAAGTGGGAAATATTCTTTAGCTGAAATTGTGAAATTTAATTAATCTTTCTAGAGATCTGTATAGAAAAGTGCTGAAGGACTCAATGAATTACCTACCAATAGCTGCATATTTTCATAGGTCAATGTTGGAACCAAAAAAGGGCTTGAATTTTCTTTGTGTGTTGTCACACTTAGCAAAAGCTACATTTCATCAAATTATACTTAACTTCCTTTTCTCTATATCTTTGTGTGCTTTTTCATTTGCAGCTTATTGTTCTTTGTTTTTGTTAAAGAAGATATCAAAAATAAAGAAATAAATAAAGAAAAGTGTATGAAGAAGATGAGAAAGGCGGGAGGTGGGCGTTGAGGCTGATTTGGAGGGATGAAGGAAGGAAAGAAAAGGGGAAAGGAGAAGTGAGAAGGGGAAGGGAAGGGAGGAGGGGAGGCGACAATCTGTGCTGGTTAACTTCTCCCCGTTGACCCTGCAGAAGGGGCCACGGCTCCCTCCATCTGCCTGAAATAATCCCTTGCAAACACACACTCAGACGTGCATGTGCCTTCCCTAATGGCAAAAAAAAGGATTAATGTTATTCCAACACTTACACAATCAGCCAAAATCCATCACTCCAGTTTATGCAGTAGCCTATATAGATAGCGTAGGGATTGTTTGTGTGTGTGCAAGTGTTGTCATTATGTGGGTGTATGTCATGTCTGGGGCACCATATGTTCCTCACAAATTTGTTTTCACCCCTAAAAAAGCCTATCCATATGCATATTAAGCAGCTTTAATTAAGGTCCCCTCTACTCACTTGCATACTGTACACAGATGCATGTGCACACACTTGCTGTGAGAGGTAGTGTGATTTCCAAGCATCTCACTACTGAGAATACTTGAGAAACAACTTAACTGACATTGACTATTCATATTTAGAGAGTGTGTTGGCTGGGCTGTGGGCAGATGGTGTTTGTAAGACCCCTTTTCAACCAGCAGTCAAAAAAGAGAGAAATGCTGCCTAAGTCTTATTCCAAAGTGCCTAAACAACCAGATGATACTGTATAAAGAGAGTGTCAGAGCTGAGCAGTTGTTCTGATTCCAGGTGGTTAGGACCAGTACACACTAAGGGTCTGATTTACTATGATACCAAATAGCAAGTACTAAATTACATGCACAATCTTAAAAAATGCACATTTCATTGGTGGGTGGTTTGCAGGCGATCTACTAAGAAAAACTGTGCGTTTGACAACAGGTGTAAGAACGGTGGAGGCAGTCATATTTAAATAAGTACAGCAAGGAGGGTTCTGCATGTTTCACTGGTGTCCACCATGGAGAGTTAGGAGAATGACCACACATGCGTTCTCCTTTCTTTAATGCAAGTAATGATTTTCCAATTCTTATAGCGACTAACATAAAAGCCAGCGATCTCCACACATGCCATTTTTATCTTAAGTTGATGAAGAACACTGTTCCCCAGAATGACTCACTCATGTACTGACCCAGGATATCTGGCCACAACGTTGGATTTACAAACGATATGAAGATTCAAAGAATGTGTGTGCTTATTTATCCATGTAAATATGCACTGTGTACTGTGTGACGTGTGTACAGTCAATCACTCCTATAACTCTTGGAAAACCAGCACACACATGCAGTAAAGCCGCATTTGGCCTCATTAAGTGCATCATGAGTGCACAGAAACTTTATGTAATACCTGTTCTCTGCAACAAGGATTCAGGACATTATTTTACACATGAAAACCTGATAGATCAGCAGAGCAGCCACAGTATGCTAGAATGACCCAGATGCAAGAAAACGCAGAAAGTTTTGGCTTGGCAGGTACTGTGTGACTCCTTCTTGTGACTTGCTCCAGGTCAGCCGGTAGCTCAGCTGAAAGCTCTAAACTAAGGTTGCTGGACAGATGGTATGTTTGTAATATTTTTTTCTTTCATTATTCCAAATATATTATCACCAATGGTAAACACACATTCTCGAGGCATTCTTTCATTTCTTTTATGCCTCCTCCTTGACCGAATAACAGCAGACATCTGTGTGCAAGCTGATTGTACCTGACTTTAAAAAATATTAAATACAGATGCAATCACAGCCCCTGCAATTGCTTTCAGGCTTGATAATCACATTGCGTGTGCTCAATTTAGGTATTTGTATTCTCTCCTCCTTGCATTGCCCCACTTTGTATATTTATTAAGGCAATAGTACAGAATCCATAGAGTGCGCTATTTTTGTTCATTTGAAAGACACAGTCCTCAGTGCACACCCTTAGTAGATCAGTTTGCATGTTTTTTACGCAGAAACCTTTAGCAAATCAGGCCTTAAGTATTGTTACTTTTGTATATCCAAGTTACCAAATTGTTGTAAGTTTTTATTTCTAAGGTGTGAATCAATCTCTAACTTAACAAATGGTTTAGATGAAAACCAGTAGGAATAGACCTTAAAACATAAAAGTTTAGCCTACCTGAGTTGATTTAAAGTCATTATTTACTATTATTATTATTATTATTATATTATTATATACATTATTTACTATTTCAATTATAAGTCCTACTTTCTGTCATAGAGATTCAGAAACAAACATACATACATATGTATGTAAACATATCAATAGGCAACATGAATTTACAAATGAATTTTTAGTTTTATACTACATTATACATGCTTATCTATAAGTCCAACCAAACAGAATAAGTAGCCTGTTGAATTAGCCGCTGAAGTTAACTGCATAGGGATCTACTTTCAGTGTAATTTGGTGGCTAGCCAAAGAACCTACCCATTAACTGGCAAAACTGTGTACATTAGAGCAAGCAGCACAAGCATCCTACAACAGGCACTTTTGAACATACAAGCTTTCAATTTTATATAAATCATTCATCAATGCTTATTTCTGAGTCATGCCAAAAGCTTTTCATCCATCTTCTATCCTAACCGCATTTCCTCTTAAGGGTCATAGCTGTGCTGGAGTCAATCCCAGCTGCCACTGGGCGAGAGGCGTGGTACAGGCTGCCAGTCTATCACAGGGCTGACATACAGAGACAGACAAACACTCACATTCACACCTAATGTACCTGCAGAAAACCCACGCAGGCACAGGGAGAACGCACAAACTCAACACAACTCAAACTGAACCCAGGTCCTTCTTGCTTTGAGGCTCTTGCCTCCTTCCTCCTTCTTTTTTCTTTCAATTTTGAATCAATTGCACCTCCTTTACTGTCTCTGTGTTTCTGTCTTCATTGTTGAGTTTCTCCCTCTCTTTTGTCTTCTCTATCTTCATTCTACTTGTGCTAACTCTCTGGATACCCTGTAAAGCAGTGCATGGTGACATCTGACAACACTCACCCAAATTCTGAAGGTATTTCCCCAGTCCTCATAGACTTTTCTAGGAGTTCTGAGTCAAAAACAATCCAATTCAGTCAAGGAAACCTATAATTTTAGTCTGTTTCTTGGGTATTTCTTCTCCACAAAAACAAAGATGGTGGGAGAAAATGATGTCATCATTCAAAGAGTTTTTATGATTTAAATTGGTATTTAGAGTTATGATTTTTAATTTTGTGTAGCTAATGTCATCATCATGTTTATGTTTTCTTTGAAAAAGATGCCAAAACACAAAAACATCAGTCATAGCTTTCACCCATGATCTCATTGCTGTACTCACATCAGGCTCAAAGAGAGACAGATAGAAATTATCTCTGCATGCAATGTGCAAGAGGACACTGAGTACATTCAGGACAGGTTGCCATGCCATCACACAACTAACACATTGGTAACAAACACATTCATTCTCACACCTACGGGCTATATACAGTTGAGTTTCCATGCCTTACCAGCATGACTGTGGACTGTGGGAGCAAGCAGAAGCACCCAGAGGCACTGGGAGTACAGCAAGGACCATGATCAAGGCCAAGATATGATCCCTTAAAACACTAGTCTCAAACTTACAGTAAACTATTTTTTACATTTTATATTTTTTATATGTTGCCAGGTTTTGATTGAACAAATTAATACATGGAAATATTATTTTCTGTTTTGCATGTATCCAGTACATGCTTTCATCTGATCTCTCATCTGAATGAATATACATCTGGATAGTACTATGGCTCCAAATTAGAGCTCAAGATTCTGGTGTCTTTGGGGTAAAAAAAAAGCCACAGAGAAGTGCTTTGATAGTTTTCATTAATGCTTAACTGCTTATTAAACAGCAGCGTTAATCAGAGCTCTCTGCCTCTTGATTTAATGAATGGGAACATACATTTCCAATTTAAAGGGCACACTGTGATAATTGCAGGATGCATGAGAGGGTATAAGAGTTGAGAATGGTGGTGTCTCTACCAGCTGTGAAAATGGCTATGGCATCTCCAAGTCACATTTCTGTCTCTGACAGGCAGGCTGTCGTCATGGCATTGGAGCATTTTGGCTTTGCTGGGTGATAACAAGGTGGAGATGTGGTCAAAGAGGGAGGGAGAAGAGAAAATGGGGATGGGTCTGCACAGGAGGGGGGAGTGAAAATGATTTAAAATGCTGCTCCCAAAGTGTTTTAACCCCCAGAGAGCCTTTGCCTAAGACAAAAAGAAGAAATACATGGAGGAATCATGCACACACAGAACTTTATAGTGGTATGCTTGAGGTCCTTACATTGAATAAAAAGATGACAAATGAACTTCAATATATGACATTTTGACCATACCTGGTCTTTCTCAAGGCAATTGCCGTGCACTTACCTCCATTATTAATACTCCTATTCTCATGAATGCCTTCAGGCGATTTCAACAAACGTCCACTTGGACTCAAGGATGAACTGATTTGGTTTTGGAGGTCAAAGGTCAAGGTCACTGTGACCTCACATTTGTACCATCTGTCCATGCCATTCTTGCAAACACAATATGTCAGGAACCTCTAGACAAAATTTCACAACGTCCACTTCGGTTTGTGGATGAACTGATTAGAATATGAGTAGGGACAGACATGCATGTAAACTTCAACTTGACTTATTAGTGGATGCACGCAAGTGCAAGCAGGTTATTGTAGTTATGGATTACCTGCACCTAGTATATTCCTAGTGCATATTCACCAACTGTTTATTTTCTATTACATTTAACCAAAACTGGATTTTGAATTTCTACAGAATGAATTCCAATTAATTGCAGCCTGGCATTCATTTTTTTCATATACTCTTTGTTGCCAGTGTTATTTTTTTCTTTTCACTTTTGCTACAGAGTTTCATGCACCTTTACACCAAGGTTATTTCAAGGCAATGATTTTCAATGCATTAGGCTGGCAACACTGGTGGATTCTTATTCTACAATTTTATGACACGAATTACTTCAAACAGTTCACCTAGCAACAAGTCAATGCATGGTAAAAAATAATAATATGCCAGGTAATTTACACAAGCCTGAGGGTTGATGGTTTAGTATCAGGTGTTGGCAGGTTTTATTGCAGTGTTGATGTTATTGCTGAAAGATGAGTTTTAAAATAAGTTTTCATTTACACAGTTTGTTGTTGTACAGCCATAGTTTCCAAAATTAAAACCATATTTCCCCAAAAAGTGATGTGCTCTATTTGTGCATTTAGCACCAGCTTCCCATTTTGTGCTGTAAAGAAACTGGACAGAAGGGGCACAAAATCTAAAATGCCAGATACAGACTGTCACTTGTCTTGCCACTCTGGTCATGTTTATAATGACAATAATACTGTTGTGTAGCAATGGATGTGTTATAGTGATGTTCATGCTAAAACGCTTCACCTAACCCTCGCACCTTAACCCAAAACTGTTTAGATGAATGTGGACAAATGCTCTTACTACCTACATGTTTATATCATTGTTACATTTGGCCTTTATTGTGATAATGACCAGAGAGAGAAACTATCTCTGTCTGGTCTTGGTAATCAACTCGTCAGCTCAGTGGCAACAAAGCTACCAGCAAGCCTATGGACTCTGTCTCTCTCTCTCTCACACACACACATAGACAGACACAGACATACACACACCATTTAATCAAGAGGGTGACTGGGACAGTGTCCATGAAAACTGGGCGACAGGAAGTTTCAGCCATGTCACAGGAAATAGGATGTGTCTTTTCCCGGGGCTTCAGTGTCCCTGTGATTAGAGGGAGCAGATTGAGCTGTCTCTTTGCATTACACACATAGAAAATACACTGAGTCCACACACATACACACCTGCGTGTCCAGACAAAATTAAAAGGGATAGGAACAGAAGATGGACTTACGACATTAACCAAAGCACACACACACGCACACTCACAGGTACAAATAAACATGTTGTCTCTTATTTCCATTACTGGAAGAGACTTCCTCTTCTCAGTTTGTTTAGAGCAACATTGAAGGAAAAGGCTCAGAATGAGTGGGAGACCACTTCCTTCTGTTATGACTACAACTGATGGACAACAATTGAGCGAAACACACATACATATGCACTGACACGTACACACATGGTTACATAATTAAAAAGTCAATACTTTAAAGAGAATCAGAAATTTACGCAACAAGCCATGTGACACCTCCAAAGTCTATTTGAATGAACAAGTGCCATTACTGTACATCAGACTGCACTTCACATGCCAGAAATCAAAGTTTTCTAGACCATTTATTCCCTGAAGATGTCTGTGTTTACCCTTGTTTCCAAGAGGTGGTTTTACAGTTCTATTTTCAGTAGAAATATTTCACATTTAACATCAAAATGTCATTTGATATATACTTGCTTATTTTTCATTGTTCTATTTTAAAACTCATCCATTTATTACCAAAAAAGTCATCCCGTTTTTTTATGGTTTTGAACTTTTGTGAACTACACTAAAGAGAAGCACAAACATTAATTCAGAACATATTTCCTTTCCAAACCTGCACAAACACTCTCTGTGCACAATTTGCTAGTGTAAAGTTGGTGTAAACTTGCCAGTATTCAGTGTTTTGTGTGGGTAGTCTTTATCCTTTAAATCATCATATTTACCCTACACTCAAATGTGTTTAACTCTGGATTAATTGTATTAAATAATCCATTAGCATTATGTAATATGTATTATTAGTCATGTATTGAATACCTCAGCTATTTTGTTTTTCTGAACTTTGAACAATGATACAGCACCACTGGCTCCCTTCTAGGCCAGACAAAGCAGATGTAAGCTTGTGCTAAGCTAAGTGGCCCACATGTAAAATAACAAATTTGGCCCAAATTGATGTGGCATAGTTCGTTTACTTGGGTAATTCTTGGGTGACATGTGGCCCTGCTGTAGCTCGCTTGTAGCCACAGTCAGAAAACTGGTCATCATACCATGAGGTGGATCGGTCAGAAACAAGTGTGGAACGGATCTGGGCTAGAGCAATTTTGGTATGTCACCCCCATTCTTCTGAACACAATATTTCAGTTACGCCTTGAGTGAATGTCTTAAAATTTGGCACAAATGCTCATTTGGACAAAAATAAACTGATTAGAGGTTCTAGGTCAAAGGTGATCAAAGGTCAAAGTCACTTTGACGTCATGTGTGCCCCATCCTCATGAACGCCATAATTCAGGAACGCCCAGAGGGAATTTCATCTGGGACAAATGTCCACTTTGACTCAAGAATGAACTGATTAGAATATAAGTCTGGACAGGCATGCATGTGGCCTGCTGGTTGACTGCCTCTGCCAACCAGCAATTTACATGCATGTCTGTCCAGTCAAGTCGCTTCAGCATGCCAGATATGAAAATCATCATTTGATATATTCTGCTGCTCTTTACAATTCCAGATAGCTTTAGCAGATTTAGCAGATTCAACACTGGATTCATATTTGACAAAATGCTATTGAACTCTAACCCTAACAACATCAGCGGAGGACGTCTCAGCTTGACAAATCCACAATCCATTCTGTCCATCTGAAAGACAAACAGCAACGATAGATTTTCCCTTAAGAGCCATTTAATAGCATTAGCGGGAATCTGATTAACATTCGTCAGATAAGTGCGTCAAAGAGAACTGTACTGTGTACAGCTGAATAAAGCAAAGGGAGGGGTAGGGCAGAAACCTCTCCACAAGAGATGATGGGGTGAGATGTGAAATATGTGGATTTGGAAAGGGAGAGGATAAGGGATGTCAAGGTAACAATGTACAGAGAGAGAAAGACTGGAAGACAGAGAGAGAGGGGCAATAATGAGCGAACCAGAGAAAGTGATGTAGTGTCGGTGAGCTGCGTCCTGTTGATGTCCTATCACACAGCAGTGCTTTACCTCATCCCCCTTATTTAGATTCAGAGCAGGGCCTTTCTGTGTCCCAGAGAGACCTCGACCCGCTCTAAATCATTACAAGATGTTTTCAAAGGAAAGGAGTGCGAGAAGGAGACACAGAAACTGAGAACAATGACAAGGAACACACACAGACGTACAGCATATGATAATGTTTTGCTGATAGAATATGATGATTTGATTTCCAGGCAGGTTTCAAGCAGAAGAATGTCTTCTTCACCTGTGGTTTGAGTTGATAACAGATCATATTGCGCTGCTCGCAGGGTTTTCGTTTCATACCAGACACTGATGTTTAAGGAATATCTACAACGCACAGACAACATCCTTTGTTTGTGTGTGTCAATGTTCACAGAAAGAAGGCCTTGTGTTGCCTGTGTGTGCCCGATAAGAGTTTTCCAATGCAGCTACTAATACTGATATTTTTAGACCAAAGTCGCTGATAGATGACTTTTTGATTCGTCTTGTAAGTCCTGTGAAGGAGGAAAAAAAATTCCAACATTCCAAGTTCACAGTGGTGAATACAGAGACATTTTGTTTGTTAATCGACCAACATCTGCCTGATGCATTGACAAACTCAGTTACCAGTCACATGAACCTCACTGCTGCCCTCATGTAATTAATGTTGTGTTATGTGGCCATGGCTTTTTGATAATGAGAGAGCTTGTTACACGCTTGGAGAGAGACACTTAAGAGGTGCTAGGGCTTTCATTAGGCCTTGGTTAAAGGGATTATTACCCATGCTGGCAGCTGTTAATTGCTACACAGGAGGCTTAATGTAATGTCTATGGTCTAAAACTACATGAGCATGTGTGGCAAGGTACAAGATGTATTAATGTTGACCTCACTGTCAAAAGGCCAAACAAGGTCACAGGCTAAGTTGGTCTTCAGACGGCAGCAGGTCAGAGCTAAAAACAAGCAGCACTGTCATCCAGGGTTTGTAAATCATACAATGAATCCCTATAGTAATTGTAGTGTTGAATACATGAGCAGTGCCACGTTATCTAACAGTAACTGGAAGTTTTCAGTTGATTTGGTCAACACACTATTAGAAAGGATACTTTAAATTACATGACACAATAAAGTTCAATATTTATTTCCTTTTTGAACAGCGGACACATGATGTTACAAAGATAAAAGCACTGACTGTGACCACAATGACATACTTTTGCATATTTAATTTGCAGCACGATGACTTGTGGAATTACTCACTCAAAACTCTAACTTGATTAGCTAGATAGGTGAAGAAAGTTATGTGTAACTTGTTACAGCTAGCTGAAAAGGCTGGTAATCCATGTATTAAGTTAAGATAGCTGGCATATAGTAGGTAAAGGTAAAGTATTAAGCTTTTTTAATCCCCCTTTAATTATGTAAATATTAATTATTGATTCATTATTCAGATATTCGTTATATTTTTGACTTGTCGGGTAAAATCAGTTACCATCATCTCATCTCTCATTATATCTCTAACCTCTCCTGTTTTTAATCTGTCAGGCTTATCAGTATAAACACACACACACACACACACACACACAGCCATCCGGAGACCTAACACCTCTCCTCTATTTAGACAACAGTGGATCACACATGTACATGTACACCACATGTGCACTTTAAATAAAGATAGTAGGCTAAACAAGTCATACTGAGAGCACACTGAACAGAGATGTGCACAAGCACTCACTCACTCACAGTCACACACACACACACACACCACCCACTTAATCCAATATCCAATAATTACCCAGCTTCTCGTTGTCAGTGTGAATGTTACCTAGAATTTTAATTTGAGTCAGAGAGAGCAACTCCACTAAAGATAGATCTACTACCCTACTACTAGTCTTTTCTTTGCTAGTCTGTTCCTACGTCTGTTTCAAACTCTGACAGCAGTGTATCTACGTCCTGCATGAAAGGGGGCTGATTGATTCTGTGATTTCAAGGGCTGTTTGAGGAGTAGAAATTCAGAAACTCATTCATCACTATGAGGTTTGGATGCACTGATATTTTCCTAATTGTTAAGAAGAAGATGTTTAGGTCAGAGTCTAATGTAAAATGTCCACCAGATACAATGTGGTTTAGCTGTATAAAAACAGCTAAATCTGAGTTAGACACTCCACTCTGTGGACACTGACACAGTGGAGTGTTGTAAATTCCATGGAAAAGCTAAAGGAGAAGCTGAAGCAGCCTACAGGAGTACTGCAGTGTGGGAGAAGGTGAACTTTCCAGCATGACAATGACCCTAAATATAAAGCCAAAGTCACACAGGACCATTAAAATGTTAATATCCAGGAGTGGACAAGTTACAGTCCAGACCTCAGAGCAGTTGCAACTTGACAGAGCTGGAGGAGCTTTGCAAGATAGAATGAGGAAGATTTGAGTGGCCAGATGTACAAAGCTGATACAGACCTACTGTATACACATACAGGAAAGCTTGAACTGAAGTTTGAGAAGAGCTCAAGGTACATGACTGAATATATTTGCAATATTTAGATATTTTTTTGGTTACTTGTGTTTCTTACCTTGACATGAAAGTCACTTTATTGTTGATCAGTGTTCAAACAATTGACTCATTTCACTATGATTTAAAGCTTTAAAAACAACAAGACATTAAAACAGAGTGCACTGTGTGTATCTAAAGCTGCTATGAAAAAAGAAAATACATTTGATATTTTTCATGTTTAATAATTACATGAACAAGTAATTGCAAGACTTATTTTGGATATTGCTCCACTGAGAGAATTAGGGTCACTATGAGTAACCCTCCTTCTTTGTTTCCTTCTTTTTTACCTACTTTTCCTCAAATATGCAGTCACATATTTTCATTGCTATTTCAAATATGATTTCAAAGTTCTTGTACTTTATTTCAGTTCTATACTTGTAATGTACTTTTAAATTGTAGTACTTAAAGGGCACCCTCACAGGTTTTCAACTTGCTTCCTATGGTTGTAGTTTAGGGCACATGACTACATGTACTATATGTGAATGGTATTAAACGTATCTCACTCTTTCCCTATATTAAAATATCTCCCTGCTTGCAGCTAAAAAGACTCCTCCAGATGACATCAGCTGGAGAAGTTTTTCAGCTAAAAGCAGAGATATTTTAATACAGGGAAAGATGAGGGATGTTTAATACCATTCGCATACTGCACATGTTCTCCCCAGATTCCAACCATAGGAAGCAGGATGACATGATCTGTGAAGTCGACCTTTAAGTAAAAGATCTTAATACTTCTTTCACTACTCCGCAGTGGTTTTCTAAATATTTTTAGATACACAGATACACTTTTAAGTAAGAGTCTATAGATGCTTTGTACTGTAGCTTTTCTTTGAGAAAGAAGAGTTGTGACTGCACATCTCTCCCATGCCTCATTATATCTGCATGTTGTTATTGTCTCAATAAAGCATAAAAGTTTCCACTGGTGCACAAAACCCTAGAGATATCAAACAGCTACAGTATGTAAATACACTGTAAAACCTTGGCTATACACATGCATGAAGCTCAGATATTCACATGCAAAGAAAAAGATGCACAATCAAAGACACCCAGTACATTCAGTCATGCATAATGTAATACAAACACATAATGCAAAGCACACAGGCCGAGAAAAAAACACACGTGCAAACACAGATACTGTTGTTAATGCACAATGATGCAAATGCGCTGAGTGTGCAGAGGAGACTTGACCAAGTGTGTCTGACTCATAATGACTTCAAACAAAGTACAGTGTTGTTAGGCATGCATAAATAGGTACACACATACACACACACACCCTCGTAGACACATTCTCAGAGTTAATGCAGGGAAGGCTGTGATAAGGGAGGGCATGTTTGCACAGTTTTACCAACTACTTAATCCCTATCGGCCAGAGAGGTAGTATGAAGTGAGAAAACAAAGATATAAAAATGAGAGACTGAGAGCCCACTGATGAGTTTAGCAGAAGCCTTATCTCAGCGGGGGATTTGTTTTGGATGCAAACACTTTATCAGCACTAAACATTCAGGAAAAAGAGTGAGACAGAGAGAAAACAGGCTTGGTCATCCTCCGGAGACCTGCTCTGAGTGGATCCAGACTGTGCGAGTGGAAACTATTTCTATTCCTCCCCCACTGCTTCTTCTCTCTCTCTCTCTCTAATGCACACACTGTTCATTTAGTGTCTCTCACTCCGACTGCCCTTTTCCGTCCCTTCTCTATGCTATCACTCACTCCATCTCACCTCTGTTTGACACAGAGGGGGAAGGTGGGAAGAAAAACAATGTGGGGACAAAGAATTATAGAGACAGGAGGAAGAGGAGGAAGGAAGAAGGGAGCAGAGGAGGAAGTAAGGGAAAGAGGGTGATGCAGGAGGATGAAAAATGGGGGTGAACGAATGAAGGAGACAAGAGGGAGGAGGAGGAGACAAGGTAGCCGATGTGGGATGAAGAGGAAGGGAGAGAGAAGGGAGGGAAACAGGGACAGTAGAGTTCAAATCAGTCCGGAGCTAATAAAAAGAAAAGAGAAAAAAAAAATGATGCAGACAGAGATAAAGTTGTGTTTACACTGAGATGCCACAATCAGAACAAGATTAATCTAGTGACAAACACACACTGACAAAGTTACATTTATTTCTTGTTGTTTTTATTCAATTGAATTTAGATGCTTTCCTGATACTGTTCATTTAACAGACATGTAAACAGAGCAGATTGAACAGAAAATTGAACAGAAGGAAGAAAAAAAACAGGGCTAGGGAAAAAGAGAGGAGGTAGACAGCGTGCAGACGGGCTGATACGTGTAAACAGATTTGGGAGCAGTGTGGAGCTGCAGGGACTTCTCTAAAGTGGCTGTAACTAAGTTATGTATAGGTGCCTTGAGGACACACTCTCCATCACCACACCATTCTATATGCAGTACGCCTGTATGAGTCAGTGCAGCGTGGTGCGAGGTGCTGTGCTTCTCCATTCACCTCTAAAGCTCTTCCCCTGAGGACGCATGACACTGGATTTAACCTGATTACAGCCACAATTTGTCTATTATGACTTATTTCAAGGACCCCTTGAAAACGAGGTGATGCATCGCAAGGGGTTTAACTTCTAATTACACCTGAAATAGATAGACAAATAAATAAATAAATAAACACGACAATCTGAGCCCGTGCTTATTTACGGGGGTCGTGTTGAATGAGCTGCCAAGGTGAGCCTGTGCGTGGGAGCTGTTTCAAACAGGTTTTATTTATATCCCTCACATCTAAATGAGTCATGATGTAAACACTAATGGACAGTTGTGCAGCAGACTGTAATACAAGGAGCATGGAATATTTTCAAAGGTATAATTTAATATTTTGGGAAACATTTGCTCTCTTTCTAAGAGACAGATAAGAAAATTTATATCAGTGCTTTAAATGCAGAACTGGAGCCTGGACTTCTTTACCCTAACTAAACATGAACACTGAAAACAGGGAAACAGCGGCACTAGTCCTGACACATTTTATTGGGTTATTTAATGCATCCACAAAGAAAAATGTAAAAACTAGCAATTATCTGTGTTCAGTTGCTGTTTGTGCCAGTTCCTCATGATTAGCTTGGAAACACTGCTCAATGATCTGCAGACAAAATGTTTCTGTACACCTCAGAAGTCATACTGTTTGTCACGGGTGGACAATCCAACGCTTGGTTAGGTACATTTGATTTCTTGTTCTGGAATGTTTAATTTTTCCACAACTATACCACAGACTTTGTTAATATTGTTTGCACCAGGACGAGACGGATAATACATGATTCTAACAAATTTCCAAAAATTCTTGTTGTTGGCATGTCAGCATGTTTTAAATATATGTGTGATTGAAATCTATTAAAATGGAGGGGAAAACATCAAAGTAACAGCCTTTTGTGGAAGATTGCCAAGAACACACAAAAAGAATAATGCAGAGAACAATTATTCAAATGTTTAGGAGAAAAGAAATGATGCTGAAACTGATATTGATGAGCTTGTATGGGTTGGATCATGATCCTTTCTTCCTCCACACTTTGGCTTTTCCTTCATTTTGGTAGAGGTGAATCTTTGATCAGTCCATAAAATGGCTTTTACGGCTCATCTATGTACATTTTTGTAAATTTCAACCTGACTTTTCAATTCTTACTGCTGATGAGGGGTTTGCATCTTGTGGTTTGGCATCTGTATGTCTGCTTAAGTCGTGTATTGTAATACCTTTATCCCTGCTCTGTGGAGGTTGCTGGTGATAATGTCACTGACTCTTGTTTTCAAGCTTTCTACACACAATGCTTCTGTCATCAGCTTTTGCTCTTTTCCTTGGTCCATACTCAATACACCAGTTTGTTGTTTTTAACAACAAATGCAGTCTTCACAGTTAAAAACCTGATGCTAAAACCAAGAGTAGCCATTTAGAGCTATTTATTGTTTGACCAAAGAGTCTCACAGGACACAACTGGGTAACAAAAACTCACACATTTCAATACTTTAACCTCCTTAGAATTTGGGTGATCTAATACGAACATGCTATGATCTATGTTGTTTAATATTTCTCAATGTAAAAAACATTATATAACAGCTGAAATCCTTAAGTTTCATCTTATATTCATCTCTTGATCTCATACCCAAATGTTTTCAGTGTACAGCAAATACACATGAATACTCTCTTGCCTTATTCACACAGGACCAAACTCTTCTGTGGTTAAACCAAGTCATACTGGCCTTGCCAAATATACAGTATTAGAGATGTTTTCAGTTCATTAGATGTTCATGTGAATATTTCTGATGCAGATTCAACATGATCGTCCTGGAAAATGGTCAGACTTATAAGATTTGCGTTCTTTTTTTAGCCTCTTTATGAAATGTTGATGCAACAGCTCACATTGCTGGATACGTGAGAGGGAGTGGTGTGATTTGGCCTACAGCAGTGAGTGGCTTTACTGAAAGTCACAGTGTCATCAGTGTTCTCTCTCACTCAGAGAAATCTCTTTATTGCACAAGAACAACACATGATAACAGCCCCTAGTGCAGCTCTAGGGCAGCCCCGTTAAAACCAACCAATTTGTTATCATTATGGTAGAAGAAAAAATGACTTGAAAATGGAAAACAAAATCTTTTTCCATAAATAGTGTTTGAAAACTAAGCAAGTAAGCTTCTCGAATGTCGAATTGCATGAGACACATCTAAAGACTGTTTCAGGAGTTCATTTGTTGGCCACCGTTCAGACAAAAACAAAGACATTGACTTTGCAATACAAAGAAATGCTCATGCAGCCATAAATGGGTGCTTTATAAATGGCAGCAACAGATGGTGTGACATTTCTGGGAGGCTATTGTGGACATGATTTACAAGAAATTTCAACAATATTGCAGAAGAACTGCCATCCCATTTATTTGGTAAATGTGTTTCCGTTATATCTGATTGCACATATTTATTTGTTTCTGACCACAAACACAAAAAATAGGTTTACAAAACCAGGCTACATTTCAAAGTAAGGAAACCTGATCAATTCCAATCATCTTTTTAGCCAAGCTAGCAGGTTATATAGATGGTGTTGTTGTGTGTCTGTGGAGAGTCAGTCCAGACTCATAATATTTCAACAACTGTTGCATGGATTGCCTTGTAGAGACATTCATGATCTCCAGAGGATGAATTCTACAGACTTCGGTGATCCCCTGTTATCTTGAGCAGATCAGCGTTTTCACCTACAGTGAAATATCTTAGTATCTACCAAATGAATTGGCACAAACATGGTTCCCAAAGGATATATCCTAATGACTCTAGTAAATTCCTGACTAGCATCACCATGAAGCTTGTGCATCTGAGTGGACTGCCAGTCAGGCCAGTCAAACACACACACACACTGTGTCTACAAACCAATATTACGTTTGCAGAATGAGAACTAGAATTTTGAAATACAACATTTGATTAGCGGCTTTTCCTTCTATCTGAATTTAATCGTTGCTTTCACCAGTGAAAGAGCGACATTTAGGCAGGTCGTACCAGCTGCTGCTAATTACTATTAAATCTGTTAATTAGCTGTGTCAGATTTTGTCAGCTAAAGCTGTTATTTCAATGTGTCAGGTATATATTTAATCAATATTTATAAATTGTGAGAGGATCATACTCACTATTAGAAGATACCAAGTATTAATGGACTGGCCTCAGGATTGTATGGCCAAAAAGACATGATTGGGACATCCCTAACAGAAAAGTAAAAACAAATATGGGTTCTTGAAGCCTATCAGAGGACTTCTCTGTTTTGTCTTTCTTGTCTTTACCCCGAATACACAGATCTGGCTAACAAAGCACTGATGTTTCTGATGCTGTTTGCTACCGCTTATTTGTGGGAAACCAGGACAAAGCTATACATAGCAAATACTGAAATTAGTCTTGTATTTTGATTAGAGTTAAGATTTAAGATTCGGTGGGCCACAGAGGATTTTCTGATTTTTAAGTGGGCTGCAGCACTGTGTTTGGGAAACCCTGCAAGAAACATTTACAGTGCTTATAACTAACAGAGTTCACAACATTTCAACATGTACATACTACTCACAAAAAGTTAGGGATATTTGGCTTTTGGGTGAAATTTCAGGATGAACCTAAAATGCACTAGAACCTTTACAGGTGAACTTAATGAGACCTTCCCTAAACTTTTAAATGCACATGTCCAACTGTTCAACATTTCAGTACTTTTTACACAACTTGCTGTTCTCTAACAAGGATCTTAACGGCAAAATTCACAACAGGTGTTTGATCCA
>JAUMHL010000003.1:17442606-17462139 GCA_032362345.1 Sandelia bainsii
GGGTACCTCGAATGGAGTGGCCTGCACTTTCTCCAGACCTGAATCCCATAGAAAACCTATGGGATCAGCTGAGTTGCCGTGTAGAGGCTCGTAACTCTGTATCCCAGAACCTCAATGACCTGAGGGCCGCCCTTCAAGAAGAGTGGGATGCCATGCCTCAGCAGACAATAAGTCAACTTGAAACATGTAAAGTGCTGTATTATTTTCCTAGGGGGACAAAGCATATTTGTCTGACAACAGTATATCTCAAAAGAAGGATCTCAAAGACATACAACCTGATACTATTTATAAATCAGAAAAAACTTTGTTTTTGGATATTAGTTGTATGTCAAGAGCTGAGTTCTTTTAGACTAAAGGTGTGAGGAAAAATCTGGAACATTTTAAGATCTTGGAATAGAATCACAGTGAAGCAAGAATACTTTATTTCTCAGGAGTAAAATTTGAGAAGATGAGAAATTCATCAAAATGTAATACTGGTGTTAAAACAGGCTAAAGTATGTGTAGGAGTAACAATCTAGGCAAAGATAAGCGCTTACTTTCCTGTGTGTGTGTGTGTATGTGTGTGGTTGCTACTGCCTCATACCCATATACCACTTTCATATTCACACACTCAGCAGCCAACCCCTGTGTGTCTGTCTGCCTGCCTGCATGTCTGTCTGGAAAAAAGGGTTGTTTCCACGGTGACTCGTCTCCATGACAACTGCCACCCCATCCTCATCCCCACTCCTGTTAAGTCTCTTGCCTCTATAATCCACCCCCCAATTCCCGACTCCAGTCTGTCATTTCACCCCATTTACACCCCACCAAGCCCCATCTACCTCTAGCTCTCTCTCTCTTTCTCTCTCTTTCACACTTTCTGTGTCTCTCTCTCTCTCAATCCTCAAGAGGGAAAGAGTGAGGGAGATGAAGGGGGACCATTCTCAACATGGAGCCTCTCTTTCTCGGACCTCGGATAATAATGAGAGTAGCCGCGAGCAGCCGGAGGGGGCAGAGATAGATAGCACAGTGGGGTGAGAGGCAGGATGGATGCATAGAGAGATGGAGGTAAGGATGAGTAGAGGCTATAATCCTCTGCACATCACTGTAATGGTGACCCGGTTTCCTTATTCTCAGAGCAGCCAGGAAAAGGTGGGTTTTGTGCCAGAAAACACACACACACACACACACACACATTGAGAGATGGCAGTGCGACTGTAGCTGCAGGGCATACATCTGGTGGAACCGTGGGCCAGCAGACACGTGTTAGAGAGGGGAAGATGAATAAGGTCGCACAACGCCGCCTAATGATCTCTGAGGGAATGAGAAGGGGTAGGACATATCCTTCATGTCAGTGTCATTAACCTGGGCATTGGCTGGGTGTGCACACGTGTGTATCTTGAGGGGGTTACTGCAACTAATCACCGGGCTCAGGTGTGACACCCCACATCCCCACCCATCGCATACACAGACGGAGAACCATGGGATTTTCCTTCCCTCCGCCAGATGATGAGAGCAGATAGAGAGAAAGTAGGCCAAACAAACAGACATAGCTACCGTTACATCACATAAAGAAAAAAACAAACAAACACAGATGCACATGCGTTCACGTGAACACAATGACACAGGACAGGATGCCTGTCCTGTTTTTTGTTGTGCATGCAAACACAAAATGGCTACAAAAGCATCTTTCCATTAATTCATGAAAAAGGAGTTGTTGTTGTTTATATGTATTTTTTTTTTAAGTTTTACTTGACGGTCATCTTCTGCCATCTCAGTCTCCCCATCTGTCTACATCACATATTTTCATCCAAAGACAACAGAGTTTTTTTTCCAAGAATCAACAGAGTGTGAGAGAGGCAGAAGAGGGAGTCATGGAAAGAACAACATAGGATTGTGCATTATAACTATCAAAAGGTATTAGCTTCAGGGAATGGATTTATTGTGTATACATGTGTGTGTGAGAGTGTGTGTGTGTGTGTAGAGTGTCTGCACATACTTCAGTGTGTGTTGTGCAATACTGAGCACATGTCCAGGCCTGTTTGTTGATGTCCATGGCCAGATTAACCTGTCAGGCGGCCCTGGGGCAAAAATGTGTTGTTGGGCTAGACAATCAAACCCTACACCTATCACCATTTGTGCTTTTTATAACCTGACTTTTCAAAGTTCTAAATTGAATGCAGTACAGACAACAAACTATAAAAAGCTGCTTTTGTGCCAACTAGTACTAGACGGATTCAAAACTTCTGAATAGTCGACCACTTCTCCTATTTTCATTAATTCAAATAACTGCTGTTGTACATTACGGCTGCTGGCTGTTGACCATCTGTTTCTGTTTGGCTGGAAAAACACCTGAGTCAATCAAACTTTTGCACGTGGGATCAAGAATAGGGACCTAATCTTTGTGAGACTGAGCATGAAAACTGCTGACAGGAAAATTGTCACAGAAATGGGAAAGTGTTGATGACATCAGACAGTTGTGAATGAATCTGCAGAAAAAAACAAATGCTTAACAGGCACATTTTTTAACATAACAAACTTTAAAGAGCAACCAGTGCCTCATTTTAACTTCAGCACCCCAGAGACGTTTTACTGTTTATATACAGCAATACAACTGGTAATCATTCAGATTTCATACAGGGAGTTACACAGTGTCTGCATTGGCAAAGCAGTAATAGCAAATGCAGCAGGGGTGGAGAGTCCCCTGGGCATTGAGAACGAGCTGCAGAGAGAATTTAAATTTGCCTGAAACACACTGTACTGCTAGATTACAAGTAGTAATAGTCGTAGTAATGGAGTATCGTGTTAGTTAAGGCAGAGTATTGGTTAGTTTGGGGAAATGGTCTTAAATCAGCTGCGTTACTCATGCTTCAAAACTGTTTGGCTACCAATCATATTCATTCATGTAGGTTTACAGCATGGCCATTTTCTGCAGCAGCTCCTTTCACCACCTTAGCCTCCACCACCCAGTGTAGAGCTTTTTGGTATTGTTGACTTAGCGGACTTTAACTGTGGAAAGTAGGGCAGCACTCTGGTTAAACTGTTTATTCATACATTGCATTTTGTGTAGTCACCATTTCTCAGCATGTGGCTAGAAAGTGCTACAACCAAGCATAGGTGAGCTGTCATAACACAGTCAGGCATAACAGTGTAGCCAACAAGAGCACTTAATGAAGCAAATGTCTTTAACTGTATGACTGTTAGGATGGAAATGCCTGGCTACAACAGAGCGGCATCCTGATTCCTCTCAGAATACTTGTGTTCATCAATCAGAATTTTTATATTTTATGTTCTGTTTTACCAACATGACTTTGCTAAGATCTAATTTTCCTGCGTCTTTACCTTTGAGCTTCTTCAATTAGCAGATCATTTTTTTGCCAAATCTAATAGCTTTAAAAAAAAAAATATATATATATATATATATATATATATATATAAAAAATCAATTCTTTTTTAAGTATTATCTACTGGGGGGCTGACTCAGGTCTATTCATCCCTGACTAAAAACTGACATGTACCAGTCAAAAGTTTGGACTCAAATAGAAATTACCATGTTTTTAATGAAAAGATACATCTTCAGCTGTGTTACCATCATTGCAAAAGGGTTTTTCTAATTATCAGTTATCCTTTTAAATTAATAAACTTGCAATAGCAAACATAATGTGCTATTAGAAGACAGTACTAATGTTTGCTGATGATAGGCTTCTGTACGTTTCTGTAAGTATTCTTTTTAAAAACAACTGTTTTGTGCTAAAGGTCATTTACAATAATGTCTATAATAATGTAAATCTGCTTTTCTTTTTTATTCAAAAACTAGGTAATTCCTATGTGAGTCCAAACTTTTGACTGGTTTTGTACGTCCAGTTTTGTGCAAAAGTATTAGGCCACCATTAGATTTGTTGTTTTGGAAATGCTATTATTACCACACATATATATGTGTATGTGTATATATATACAGTATATATTTTTGTTAATCACTTTATTAGCTAGAACATATAGGAAATATGTAAACAGTATGAAAAAACAAACATTTTAGCTTCTGTAGGCTAAAGTGACAAATATTGGCTGTGACCTCTGTAGAGGAGTATAGAGAGGTTGGGAGACCTGTCAAAATGTGATAAGAAGTTTTCAGAGCTTCTTCTTTGAGAGACAGGAAGGAATCCTGCTAAAACCTGGCTCAGCATCTGGCAACTTCTGCTGAATGCCAAGTTGTCCAATGAAGCTTGATCTGGAATGGTCTTTGTTGAAGAATAGCAGCCAAGAAGCAATGTTTTCTGTTTCTAGTTGTTCTAATGTAGAAACTGAGAAATAAATATGTAGGGCAACATAGCATTGCTAAAAAACAAATCTAATGGACTTATACACAGTACTCTAGATACAGGTAGTTGTGGACAAACTCAACAGGTCTTTCCCCAACACATCTGGCAGAACTACTGCTGATATAATTTGATACTGCCCCACTGGCCATACGCAGAATTGCATCTAGAGTACTTTTAGTGTTAATTTCTGCACAACCAAGTTAATGCAGAGTCTGCAAGGTGACTATCATGCATATGTAAACATGTAGTTAAAAGTCAATACAGTATATCCCCAGCCATAGTTGATATTGTGCTTTAGTAATTCTGGGTTGTGGGGAAGTTACCTGCCAGTTTGGTAATCCAGCCCTGGATTACCAAGCTGTACACTCCTACATGCATGATAGAATACTAATTGTCTTTATTTGCATGTCTTATAAATGATATAAATATTTATAAATATTTATATCATTTAGATTTATATTTATATCATCATATATATATAAATATTTCAATATAAGTGTGCCAGAAAGTGCATGCATACTTAAGGTATATGCATTGTGTGTGTCTGGCTTTACAGCTCAGTCTTTAGGTTTGTTCATGTACAGTGCATTCATTGTGATCTGTGTTCCTGCACAATACTGCCAGTGCTTGTGTACTCAGTGAATTCATGATTGTGTGTGTGTGTGTGTTCCCACTGGGTTAGCTAAGGTATCAGACAGAGCGGTCTGCTAGTCTCTGCACTGTGAATCATCCTCAGGCCTGTTCTCTGTAATCTCTTCAGCTCATGTCCAGGCAACAGCTCTGTTTACATAATCACTTCTCTGAATACATTAATACCAGCCTCTTATTCTCACTCTGTGTATTCATCCAGACTTTTCTCACCTCATGCTACCTGCAGAGTGTGCTAATGATGGACTGAAGTTGTTTATTAATGCGACCAGGTATGATTATCACCTGAATTGTCAGAATATGATTATAACCAAATGCTTTGTCAACAAGCCAGAGTTTCTGTAATGCCCTCCTGATGTGCATTTATGAAAATGCTTAGCAATTTCTCACATTTCTCACAGTACTTACCACTCACAGGCTGTCTCATCCTGACACACACATAAGCACTGAGAGTCTGGACTTGCTCTGTCTGGCCCAGCAGTGACAAAGTAGCAAGCGGGAAGGGTCTAAGCTTCCTGTCTCTGAACTCGGTGGCAGTGCTTCGCCAACATCCTGGAATTGACACATTTCTCACACTCACGCTTACACAAGCAGTGACAGATGTAAACAGTTCTGCATGCGCATAACAGCTGGTCACATAACCCCCAGTGACTTGGCAGCTATAAAAACTTCAAAAGAGCAAACATACTTGCTTTAAGCTCAGCTGCCGATGGATTGGAAGATAAATTCCAGGCTGTTTGTGAAAGAGAAATGGCTGTTTTTGCCCATTATGTTCCCTTCTGATGCACTGGTAACTGGTCACAAACCAGCAAGACAACAGCCCCAGGGTGCCAGGGTGGAGAAGTGCAGAGCATGGAAAGGAAACAAGGGGCATTGTGGCATGGATGTTCTGTCAGGGCGGAGAGTTGTTGGAGCCCTGTAGCAACCCCATCCCCTGCTGAGGTACGCAGGTTAGAGATTAGAACTGATGGATGGGGGTGGAGGAGCCCTGCTGAGGCAGAGAGAGGGAGGATAGAGGAAACAGCTGGGACGAGCGAGGTGGAGGTGGGGGAGGAAAGCGAGGCACGCCAGCATTTATTTCGAACTTCCTGGAGAGGCAAACACAAACAAACAGCATCGGACAGCTTGAGGGACAGCGAGGGAGGGAAAAGAGAGGAGAGGCGAGGAAAACAAGAATCTGGTCTCATCTGAATTTCTTTTTATGCAGTGTCGACATAAAATGTTTTTCCATTCAGCAACAGAAGCCAATCTTTTCAAGTGTTACTGTAAATGTTGTCTCACTCTTCTTGAACAAAAGAATATTGTGTTTCTATAACCAAGTCCTAAATATAACATGTTATAATGTTGATCATTTTAGGGGAATTCTATATAAATACATTATGTATCAATGTGGCTGTAGTACTATCACAGACAACTGTGAGAAAAAATCCAAAATATGTTCTTACTAATAAAGATGGGTGATTTAACATTGTATTTCCATGAAGTCCCACAAGAGACAGGTTGTAAACAATGATGAAAACTGCCTGTAGACACAAATAAAAACACAAAAGCCTGAGATATTCTGACTTTTAGTGTGAGTTGATCTACAAGTTCAAATGAGTTTTTTGCAGTACTCAAGTCTGCAGAGGCAAAGGCAAGAGAGGAGAGGAACAAGAACAGGAACAGAAAAATTAGGGATGACAGAGCTGCAGGTGGTCGTGGGGGTCATAGTGGTGTTGGAACACACAGGACTGTTTAATGTTAAACAAAAACAGATTTGAATTAGAAAGAATCAAGTTAGCGGACTTCCTCCTTCGTCCCACGCACTGTAAGACCAACTAATAACCTCTGAGTCCTTCACAGCACTAAACGTCAGTCATTATCCACAAATGTGGCAATGGAATGCTTGTTTTCATCATGACTGGCTATTGTTTTTTTTCCCATTCTGATGAGGCTGCATTTTACTCGATTATCTCTCTCTCTCTGCTGTTCTTGTGTAGACTAAACCCACATCATGTCAACAGGGGTAGACTGCATGCTTCTATATCCATTTAACCACTAGCCACTGGCTGAATAACAATGACTCATCCCCAGCCTTCCTCCATCACCCCCCACCCCACCCCCTCTCGCTCCAAAGCCAGACTGATCAGGCTAAATCCAAGACTCATCAGTTGGATGCCCCGGATTCATCCCCTAGGATAAATATATACAATGTGTTTAACAGCTTAACAGGCCTGCACATGCACACACACACACACACACACACACACACACATATAAACACACTCATGGCTGTCTGTGTGTACATTTAGCAATGCTGGCTGGAGACAGGGAAAGATGGTAAACAAGGCAGAGAGAACAAACTGACCTCCATCCGTGCTCTCTCTTTCTGCCGTCTTCTTTTACTGCACATGCCCTGACCCCAATTAGTAAGAGAATAAGCCAATAAATCAGGTAAAACCACAGTGGCTCAGGACTGAAAGACATTGTGTTCGAGCATTCTCGGGGCATTTGGGGCAATAAAATATAATTAACTGATATCTAATGGTGTAACACAGTGGTTGGTTTTATTTGTAGTATCCACTGGAAAGTGAAAAATTAACAGATGTGGCAACATATGCTAACCCACAGAACTCAACCTAAATCCCCTGAAGGGTTCACAATGTTTTCACAGCAAGGCTTGATGAGATTTTCTAAGAATGTAGTTGAGGGATATGATTAACAATGAACCTCGGCTCAAGCTCAGAAAAATAACTAAGCAGGTTGCTAATGCAAGTGCGTTCGCTCTAGCTAATGATAGAAGTTTGAATTTACTGTTTTAGCACTTATTTAGCTATTTGAGCGTCATGCAAAGCTAATTGGCTCGTTAGCATGATAACAAAAGCAAAAACTATTTCTTTAGTTTAACCAAGCTGAGACTTGTAGTGTACTGGGGTGTTAATTGATGGCTGCAACCAAACGGCTGCTACAGTACAGAGCTGAAGTCATGACATAATGTGTGGATTCGCTTCTGCATTTGAAACCCTAAGAAAATAATTTTTCAGCTTTTCTAACTCCAGTCTTTCTGGAAAAGAAGAAACATGTTCCTGGAGTTTACTTTGACTCCATAATCTTGAAGCAGTAACATATTCCATAGCACACATTTGGAAACATCAACACTCTATATGGCCATGAACTTCCCACCATCCATCCCTCAATAACTACTGCTCTGCTCTGAAACAGATGCCTAGTCAATACAGCCCATCAGGAAACCGGGGGGCCCTTTGCAGCCCTACAAAAAGCCCTGGCCTATTCTCACCAGGCATCAGCAGCAGCCGGCCTGTTTGGAGTGAGACAGCAGCTATTGTCGTAGAACCACTGTAGAATAGACAGGCGATAATGACGGGAAATGGAACCAAGCGCACTAAATGTCACACTCAGTCTCTGGGGCGCTGCACAATGCTTAGCCTGTTGGTGGACCTGTTTAGAGCCAAGACAGGCCGATAGAGATGGAAAGAGGGAAATAAGGGAGGTAGATGGAAGGATGGAGAAAATAAGTGAGGGGGTGACTATGTGCATCTGTATTGTCTGCATGTGTGTGTCTCGCCTACTTCCATCTCCCAAATCTCTGTGTGCCTCTAATTCATAGTGACCTCTCCATTGTTGGGGAGCAGATGAGCTGGGTTCGGCGCTACACTGATTGAATGGAGTCCAACGGAGCTGTCTCTCTGTTTTCTGCACTATTCCCCTGGCTGTCTTCCTTCATTCTCATCCCAGTGCATTGTTAGATGAGGGGTGCCTGAATAACACATGCACACACAGACACACACACATACACATACATACATGTATAGAGCCTTGGGCAAAGAAAAGGGGCAGAGAGAGGGGTATTTCTTTATTGCTCTGATCAAAACATTCATCCATCCTATCCATTCCTTTCTTGCTCCCTCTATTACGCTCTTCTTATTAAATCATTCCCCCCCTATTTCAGCTGGGTTTATCCATTGGCATTACCTTGACCTCAGACTGAGTATGAAGCACACGCAGACTCAAACACCCAAGTCTCAATTTCACGCAAATGTAAGCATTTCTAACCTTTTTTAGGAGCAGGAACGCAAGGAGGTTGTTTGAAATAAGAGCTGACCTGGACACACTACGTACATGACACAGTCAAATGAACCCCACACGTTTCCATGCTCTCCACATACAGCAGGTCAGTCCGTGCTGATGCAATCAGACTGAGCATAAAGCTGAAAGGGGAAGCAGGAAAAGATGGGAGGAGACTCTTGGCTCTTTAAGGAAATGGATTAGAGAACTCCACACTGCTGTTTCTTGCAAATGTCTTGGGAAAGTTTCAATGAGAGGATGAAACAGAAAGCAGCAAGGTTGCTAACGAGGGATAAAATAATACTCAGGGGTCTCCGCCTTTGCATTTGAGGAATGTAGCAGTCCCAACTACCCAGTGGAGAATATACAGTATACTACTGTAGGGTACAGAAATTTATGTTCACGTGATTTACTACACTTAAAAGACACTTGTTCCCAGGGCAGGAGGATTGTACACATCCTCCAATGCTGTTTAAAATGCATACATTATCTGAAGAAATTTAGTCTTTAATCCAAGATTGTCCTGGGTGGCATCAAACGAGCTCATTACTACTTCTCTAAGGGGTTAATTGTTCCAGCCAAATATGACAACGATCAATAGTATGAAAGCTGTACACTCACAGAGTGCTACAAAATTATATTAAATCAGTCTGAGAACATTGGACAAATTAGACACATACTGTGAATTATAAATATATTTCCAGTTCCATTTTAAAATCATCTGAATGAAAAATACAGATAATATTGTTGTTGTAGAGTTGTCACTATCACAACAAATAATACATTAAAATTAAAAAAAATATTTATTTTTTTAAATAAAATTCTAAAGTAATAAAAATTTAATTACATTGTAAAACAACAATAAAAATCAAGGGTGTGATACAGATTGATTGATCTATACTGATCTATATATTTTTCTGTTTATGACTGAAACCATTACAATTACATTACTTACTTACTTACTGATCTCAAAAAATAAATCATTATAAACTATCGACTAGGATTAGCTGTCACTCAGTACTGCTCAGGTGCTATCAAGCTTATCTGAAAATACAAATACAGTTGAAATGACAAGTGAAGATTGAATTGTGTAATGTAAAATTAGAAGACAAAAGACTCTAGTTTTTTTTGGTAGTTTGACTAACTCAGGAATTAATTTTAATGGATTACATCTGACAAAATCAAAAAAGACAAACCTGATAACAGCATTGATTTTTATGTGGGATAATTGGGTGCAGAGAGATCACAGTGACTGGACATTATGTGCTTTAAGGGCGTCATTGTCGCAATGGTGCTGCCCAGATAAATCCCTAGGAATTATAAAATAATACAATGGCCATTATAATATGATGCACGGCACTTCATCCATTGAATAATCACCATTATATCATACCTAATCATCATTATTGACTGTCAGTAATTTCAGGTCAACAGCATGTTATATAAGCACACTGCCAAACTGACCAGATGCTCTATAGGTTGAACCACAGCTGCTCGCTGGGATTATCTCATTGCCTACAAACATGCACACACACACACACACACACACACACACTTCTTGACGGACACATGCTGCCCTCCATTCAAGTCTCACACATGCAGAATTAATAGAGGTGTCCAACGTGACTAATCTTATCACGCAGGACAGATTTGTGTATTTCAGACACATCTGTCGCACCAAAATAAATCACTCCCGCACAGTTTCCCTGAGTCATACGTAGAGCGATATTGACTAATAGCGTATGAGTGCTCATGAGCAGCAAAGAAGGTGGTCAATAAAAAATGTCATTGATTGATTATTTTAACAAATGCCCCTGAGTCACTATGGACCGAACATATGCAGAAACACACACACACAAAATATAGGCACAGGCAGATTTGGAGTCAATTGGTTTTGACCTTATGTTACAATGAAGACTTTTATTCTAATCCTGGCCTGGTGATAAAGTCCTTGTTGTTTCCATACATCCTCTAACCCCAGGCACTCAGCTAAATCTACTGTATATCTATTGGCATTATCCACCATGTTTCTTAAGTGTTAGAATGCATTACAGCTATATACAGTTCTGAATAAAAAACAGGGATTGAGAAAATCTCCAGTCTCATATCAAGCCTATATATCTGAGTCATTCTGTGTTTGGGATGTATGTGCAATTTGTATTAGTCTGTGTGTAGCCATGTAGAAGAAGCAGGGATTTGGGAAAATCGAGAGATTTGGAAAATGGTGATATTGAAGGAAGAAGAGAATGGGGAATAAAGTAGGAGCTTTTATGATGAGAAATTGTTCATAAATATAATTATAGTGATCTATTAGGGCAGTTAAACTTTAATCACAAAATTTCAGTTTGATTATGGTGCTTTTGTGAAAGCAATCCTCCAGGGAGTCAGCAAAGTCACAACATTTCATTAATGTGAAATGAGCATCCCGATCATTTCCTGGTGACTTATCATTATGACATGTTATGAAGGGAGACACAGCCCACTGGCTCGAGATCAGCGCTTTTCTCATTGGACTGTGGATGGTGAATGGGGTCATGGGATCTGTCACAGATGGTGCAGATGGGGTTACCTCCACCCCTCCTCTGACCAAGCCCTGTACCCACCCCGTGACCATTCTATCAGCCCCCCCCCCCCGATGCTGCAGTCACAATGTGTTCTAAGAAAAAACCTTAATGGGAAGCTTTGTGAGATATCGATCTGGAGCATTGAGCATTTCATCATACAGGAATCTGACAGAAGAAACTGTCAAGCAGTGTTCAATACTTCATTTTATTTCAAATTGGCTGATTGCTTCATCCCAGACAACAAAAAATACCACGGAAAATAGAAAAAAAGCAAAAAGCAGGAGCACAAATGCATGTGACAACAGTTGTTTTGTCACATGTATTTGTCAAAAAAGCATTTGTTTTGGAAGACTGTTCCAGCACAGCAGGCAGCACTTTCCACCTGCTATTTGACACTAAACTTCACTGCATTGTAGCAATCCCCCAAAACAATTCAACGCCTTCTTTCACTACAGGCAGGTGTTCACATACAAAACTGTAAACTTTGATACCAAATGACAAGTTTTATTTTCTCTTGATAGGCAGTTTTACTTTTTTTAATTACAAGAGGGAGCCTAGAGGCAGCAAATCCTCCTCCTTGACAGCTAAAATTCTGTTATTATCGTGATTAAAAACAGAACAATTTTACACATTGGGGATATTTTACTCCACGTTCAATAAATCATCTTGTTGCTAAAAAATCTTGCTGTGACCCCCCTCCAGTAATGTATTATTTGAAATGAGTAACAAGTCCAAAAGTGTTGGCACACAACATTTAACAACTTTTAGTAGCACTTTCTATAGGAATTAACTTGGCAGGATGTTAATCACGCTGAAGTCTGCATCTGGGCCTCTAAGTGGAGTTTGGGAGAGATGATTTCCTCGTCTCATTTAAACTCCTAGCAGCCTCACTGGTCACAGCCCATCACCCCGTCTTTTGCTCTTGGTAATTTTAAACTCTACCCAAAAACCCTTCCCCCACTGTGGTACCATCTGCTAGGGTTCGACCAGAATGGGGTTTGAGAAGGCTGATACCTTAACCAGAGCTCTCAGTGCTTAATGTTCTTTTATGACACTCTCCAGCTTTACATTTGACCTCTGTACCTTCAAAACTGCAACAGTTCTCTCCGGTACACTCGCACACATGTTCTTTACAGTACCTGGCAGATAGGAGGGTGTAAGCATCTTGCAGAACTTAGCACAGTTCTGCCTCTTTATGTAATCCCAGACTGACTCAGTATTGAAATCAGGACTCTGTGGGAGCCATACCATCTGTTGTAGGACTGATGTTCTTGTTGCTGAAGACACGGTAGTTCCTTATGGCTCTGACTGTATGTCTGCGGAGTGAAGATCATGCTAAAGAGTAACTTTGGTACCAATCAGTCATCTGATTAGTATGAGTTTCTTATCTTTGGTGGGTAAGAAGCTAAACATTTCAGCTGCCTGAAACTTAGTGCATGTACTGTAGATTTTACCTGTTTAGTCTTGATTGCTTCTGATATCTTAAAAATTAATGGCTGGTTCTTGTAGGTAATTATTGCTTTATTTAGTGGGCTAGACATGTTGATATTAGTGCTGGGCAGCGATTAAAATTTATAATCGCGATTAATCGCATGGATTGTTACATGCAAAATTTAATAATAAATTCAAAAGTAGTTTTATTATAAAAGTACTGCTATATAAACAAAATTTCAATAATATTTAGCCTGCAAACACTTTAAACAATTAAGATGGTTTTTAACAGCAGTATACCCTTTACACAATAGCAGTTAAATATTTCTTGTAAATCTCAACTTAAACATTAGTTCAGAACCACCTGTGTTTCCCCTACCAACACCCTCCATCCCCCCCAGAAGGTCAGTTCATTTTATTTTCTATAAAGCGCCAGATCCCATCAGAAGTAATTTAAGGTTCAATTTCCTATAGAACAGGTCACGTTTACTATTCTCCTCTGATCTTTGTATCGTGCAAGGCGGAACTCCGCTCTGATGCTCACGCACACACACACACCTGTGTGACAGAGAGCGCACGTCGCAAAATCTGTCACGTCAACCACCTGAAAAGCGTTTTTCAAACACAGTTGTTAATTTGACTGCTGTCATTAAAAGAAACACATGAACGTCATGATTCCTTTAAGTGTTTGTGTCGGTGTCCGTGTCCGGGTGATTTACTGCATCAACGGTGTGTATTGTATTTAAGTGATACGTCAGACTCGAAGTTCTCCGGTAATAGGAAAATTCAACTTTGCAGTGGTTACAAATAACTGCGGTTATATCAGCTCAGGTCTAAAATGAAAATGTGCTTGTAAGAGTTCAGTAAATCGCATGATGACGCCAATCCAAAGCCAGTACTAATCAACATCTCACCCCTCCTGTGACCCATGATTTGTCTGAATGTGTATCCAGATACTATGTATACTATGTATAAGCTAATTTAGCAGCAATTACAGCCTTGATTCTTTTTGGGGAAGTCACTACAAGCTTCTCACACTTGGATTTAGGCAGTTTATCTCATCCTTCCTGACAGATCCTCTCACGCTCCATCAGGCTGGAAGTGTGTGAGCTGCCATGTTTAAGTCTCTCCACAGATGTTACACGGGGGTTTCAGGGCAGTCAGAGGCCTGTTCCACTCTTCGATAAAGGCCTGATTGATGGAGTGCTACTGAGATGTTTGTCCTTCCACTATGCTCTTCCATGTCTGTGGAGGACTTCTCAAGCTCTGTTAGTGACTAGTTAGCAGAAATGGTAATTTAGAATGGTTTTATATCCATGCTCTAATCTGTGCTATACCACATTTCTTTGAGGCGGCCTACTAACAGTTCCTTGACTTATGGTTTGTTTTTTTCCCTGACATTTAGTGTGGCTCGACTTACACATAACTTATACAATATCCAGTTAATTTAATTAACTATAGGTGGGCAATTTTGTTCTTTTAAAGCATGTACAATACAATAACGTGTGCAAAAACTGAAAGGGTTTGGATAATTTATGTCATTAGAATTCAGTCAAAGTGCTTCCCACAGACAAAAACGGTTGTGGCACTAATCAATGGCAATGATCAATTTCTCAGTATATATGCAATCAATCAAACTGCAACATGACATCAGAGGCTCTGACGTGCTAATAAATGATTTTTAATAAAAGACTGACACCAGCAGACTAATATATTCATCCAAGGTGAGCTCCCATACGCTCTCCTCTCTCCCACCATCCACCAATCTTTTCCTCATATTGTCCCTCTGACTCTGCTGCCCCCTTTCACTGTTTCCACCCACCACTCCATCACTCTTCCCCCATCACAATACTCTCTCTTCATTGGTGTCACCCAAACCTAAACCCTTATCATCATCATCATACTCATCCTCATCACAGACCCCACTCACTCTATTCTTAGTGAAAAAATGCTTATCTGATTACGGTATTAGGTCTGCTACAAACAAACAAGTCCAGCAGGAGGTTATACACACTTTTTTTTTCATCAAGCAAAGTGCTCTTCAAAAGCAGAATGAATAACATTTGGACTTTGTCTGCTTATTGTAAACCATAAGAACCTTACCAGGAAACATAACCTTGCTAACATTAAAACTCCAGCTACTAGATGATGATAAGTCACTAATCCTCTGTTTAGGTATGTGGCTTCAATCAGGTCGCAGTTGTAGTGAGTGTGTGTGTGTGTGTCTCTGAGTGTGATACAGCACTGTGTCTGCCAGACCTTGAGTCATGGTGCTTGAACACAGTGAATATTTACAGGAAACACACACAGACACACACATACATACACTCACGAGCACACAAACAGAATAAAAAAGGCAAACACGTGTCCTGTTGGAAACTTTCTTGGCATGCAAAAATCTGAGCGGAAAAAAAGGAGCAGGAAAGGAAAAAACACACCTCAAACACAAACAACAAATGGACGGTGCTGATTCTGTTATAGTTTGGATTGGGGACAGATTAGTGGAATATTAGGATGGGATTAACTGGCCAGGTTAAGCTATTTGATCATCAACTAAATATGGCTTAGGAGCCGCAGACAAGCTGATGTCACGTGGAATTAATCCACTCATGATTTTGGTATGATTTAGAAACTCTTTGGTAATCCACTCATAATTTTTACAATTTCTCCAATGTGATGATGACCATATTTATGAACTAAAAAGTTACAGTTGTCAACCTTCGACTAGTAGCCAGATTGTTGCTACTACAATGTGTTATATGTTTTTAAGCTACATTATCAAAACTTGCCTGATTCTAAATTGGACTAACATTGTAATATTAGTTAAATGACCACTAATCCACATATTATTCAGTTTACTGGTTAAGCTAATGTTAACCAACATTATATAGATTATTATATATAGACTAATTTAACTCTTTACTAGTACTTTTCTTGTTTCTAATGTTTTTTTCAGTTTCTTTAAATTATGTTAACATTCCAATTTTAAGTAGAGGTTTACATTACCTTGCTAGCTGACAGCCTTAACTGATATATTATAGTATAATTTGATTCAGCCTCATTATCTTATGTAGAAATTCACGTGTTATAGAAACAGGAATGGTACATATACTACATATATAAACAATGCTACCAAGCTTGTAGCTAATCAGGTAACATAAAACATTGTATTTTCTACACAAATTCAATATTGAAACTTTTTGTGGTATAATATTCTATCATCTGAGGTGTTCTTGCTAAACCTTTCCATGAGAGTGTATGTCTGTTTGCAGCTAGTATAATCATGTGTGTTTGTTTTTGGTGAGATTTAAGAGTTAATCCAGCTGTAATTTTCACATTGTGGTACGGAGGTGGTGATTGTGTATGTTTTGGAGGGTGGTGGTGGTGGTGGTGGCAGTGGGGGCGCTTCTTACGAGAAAATGTGTCTGCTTATATCTGCGTATGATTATGTGTAGCACATGTGTGTGTGTGTGTGTGTGTGTGTGTGTGCGCGCTGTTTTTGTTTTTCTATATTCACATCTGTGTCAAAGCTCCCTGGACCTCCTCCCCTTCTTACACAGTCTCTCTCTCTCTCTCTCTCTCTCTCTGTCTTACACACACACATACACACACAAACACAAACACAAACACATTCACATATACCAGCTCCAAGCTCCAAAATCCCCTGAAAGCTTTTGATCCTGCAGAAATGTGGAACTCCCCCTTTTTTCTCCCTGTTTTTCTCAGTTACACACACACAGACAAACACTCTCTCTTTCTCTGTCTTTCTCATTTAGATGTGGGATTAAAACTCAGTCACATCCATGTTGCTTCTGATCAGAGAATCCCTCCCTCTATCCTTTACATTCTTCCCTGTATATATATATATATATATATATGAAAAGCACAGATCCAGAATCAGGGGAAAGACATAGATTAAGATGTAGGTATAGGTGATGTATTGTTGCTACACTGCCCCCTCTAACACCAGCTTTACCAACAAAAAGGAGCGAGTGGGAACGTGCAGGAATGCCGGCAGATCATCATTTTCCCCCGATGTTCCCCAGAGGCATTCCTCCTGCAACCCACTCCCACATCCCACCAGCTTCACCTTGTACAGATACGTGCCGCAGATGTGCGTACAGCATGTCAGGGTAAAGATGATGAAAGTGAGTGAGGGGTGACCTAAAAATGTCACCACAGCGAAAGGGGGGAAAAATGGCAGTGCTTGCAATATAGAGAGAAAGAAGATGAATATTAAGAAAAGAAGAGGAAGGAATAAGACCTAAATTTGATGACATTTAAGTTTTTTTTTTCCTGCAACTTATCTTCATGGTGAGCACATGGGACACATGTTCAATGAGCAAAATAGCAAAAAAAATTGCACCCCCTCCTTTCTCCTCACACGCTCCTACATATTTAACACTTTTACTAGAGCAACTTTTTATTTTTAATTGCTGACTTTACATTTAAATGAGAGAAAGGGGTGGGGCTGGTGGGTAGGGGGGTAACACCAGCATCTAGGATGGCATGGTGATGTTCAGTATGTTACCATGGCGACAGACGGGTGGGGTAAATCTCGAGTCAAAACATTTGACGTGTGTTGAGCGAGGTAGGAAAGATGAAAGGTTGGTTTTTTTCGGGATTGCAAGTTCACTGGTTGTGTGTGTGTGTGTGTGTGTGTGTGTGGGTGAGCAATACTAGGGAGGGGAGTGGGTGTTCTATTAGGAAGTCACACACCTCACATACACACTGCAGTCCAGTACACATAGCCCAGCCTTATCTCCACCTTACCTCCCCTCCTCTTCCTTCCATATTTCTTTCTCCCTCTCTCTCTCTCTATATCTCTTTCTTTCTCTTCCTCTTCCTCTTCCTCTCTCAGGCAGAGAGATGGAGCAGAAAGTGGCGTGTAATTACATTCTAATCTTTGGCTGGTATCTGCTCTGCTACACAGAAAGCTGTCGGTGACACATTAACACACACACACTCACAGAGACTCACACTCAGGACATTTTGTAGTCCAAAAATCTACACATTAAATCTGTGGGTTCAATGGCTGTGTATGTGTGTGTATGAATACACTGTTTTACTGAGGAAAGTGTTCTGAGAGACAGATGGGTGAGTGATTTCACTCGCAGCATACAGCCTATATGTGCGTTTAGTTATATAATTGTACTTGTAACACAGACCAGCTCTGGCATAATTTCATAAAGGCAAAGTCTCATAAAGTCTTGTTCCATGAAAGCATTAAAGCTGAACATCTTGAATGTGTTCAGGCTTGTTATCGGCCTATTTTAGAAGCCGTCATATATTGTATAAAACTGCCTCTTATCTGCCCCAAGTTCTAAGTCTTGCTGATTGATGGAGATCACAGAGCCAAAAGAGGTCACACTGCAAGGCTATATATCTTCCACACAGACAAGCAAATGTAACCCATCTCTCACTCTCTCAAACACACATACACACACACACACAAGCATCACAGGCAGGTCTCCAGGAGCAAGCAGCCACAGATATCTCAGTTCCCCAACCCTGGCGCTACATGGATATATAGCTGAGGAGTTCTGCATTATACATGCAAAGCTAATTTGTTATGCACACACATACTGCATGCTGTCAGTCACACGCACATGCAAACATACACTTAACTCCGATTAAAGTGTACTGAAGCTGTTAAAAGTAGGCCATGGCTTTGCAGGGTCCGAGTATAAACAAGTCCTGATCAGTTTGGTTCCCTTCCAGTGGAAGGACTCTGAATTAAACATAACATAGACTGGATCTGTTTATGCAGGGGCCAGACACAGACCTGGGGCTATGTTCAATCAATCTGGCTGCGAATGAAATCAAAGGATCACTCTGAATATACAGTACAGCTGGTTATGCTGCCAGGTAAAGTACCATGGGGGTGTCTTATCTGGAAGTGCAGTGAGATGTCAACATGTGTAACTTTGTAATTAGCATTCTGATGCAGCAACAAGGTAAACACATTGCGAGGCTGAAGAAACATGAAATCAGCAGGCTCGAGCACCAACAGAGACACATTATTTGATGTTTGAGTCACCGACTAATGTGCCAACTTTGTGTTGTTTTTTAACTTCGGTTCAGCAGTCAGCTTCCTGTTCTCTAAAGTGATTCATTAACAACTTCAGCTCAGGAGTTATCACATTGTAATTAAGGCAGGTTACAGCTTATCTTTTAACCGACAGGATTCACTGCAAGGTGCACTGTCACCATCTGTTTTTTTTTAATACAGATCAGAACCCAGAAACGCTAAGTACTCAACTTGAGTGGTCTCAAAGTGATTTGTATTTAATTAAATTATTAGAAAAAATATATAAATAAAGTATTTTCATGAGTCCATTTAGCTAGTTCAGTTTCAGGGTGCTGGATTTGTACATGCTGGTTCACTGTGACACTGAAACCTTGACTTGAGTCAGTAAATTCTGACCGCACAAACCTCATATTAGCTTTAGATATATTTATCTATGAAACCAGGTGAAACTAATCAATTAGTCAGACTTCAAGCTTGTTTAAAAGACATAAAGGCTTGG
>JAUMHL010000003.1:17462239-17475636 GCA_032362345.1 Sandelia bainsii
CCTAAGTGCTTGCTCAAGTGGGACTGTTGGGTTTTCCACATTATTCTGTATATACTTATATTCTGTAAGGTCTTAAATCTTACAATGTAAAGTGCCTCGAGATGACTTTTTTTTGATTTGGCGCTATATAAATAAAACTGAATTGAATTGAATTGAATTTAGATGAAACCTTTGAATACATTTGTGCACAAAACAGTGATTGTGGATTTTGGCCTCTAACACATTAATAAAGCTATAGCTCACATTAATAACGTTTTAGCTTGATGTGAGTTGAAATATGACCTCCGAGTCATAGCAAATTAACATTCAAGGTGTTGACCAAACAATAAAAAGAAACTTCCAGTTCTTTTAGATTGTTTCTTTAGGAACTAAATGCCACTTTATATCATTTTGATGTTGACAGTGGTTCATGGCTTTTGGTTATTCAGTGAGTTAACAGGAGTTAGAACTTTCCTTTCAGATATTCAAGCAAATATATCATTATTTTAGGCTGTTCAATATTATACTCTATCCCTGAATCAGGACCTCCAACATTAGCTAGAGTAAATATAATGCTAATATATCACTACATACTGTGAATGCCATAATAAAGTTATTATCTTAAAGCTACAGCATGTTCCAAATACTTTTAATTTAATATAATTGATTTTAGTAGAAATATGCTCCAAAACCTGCATTAATGGGCCGCTGAAAGCTCCTTTGATCCAGACTCATCACTGGTAGCAGAGATATTCTCCTCTAAAAAGTTTGTGTGCAAGGCTCACACGTCTAACCAATCAGAGAATTCCAATTATTTCTGCGAGATAACGTAAAATTTGGAGCCTTCCCATTGTTTGGAATTTCATAGCAATGAATGTGAAGTGATGGGCAGGGAATGTTTAAAATATTTGAGACAGGACCCAAGAAGATGCTGGACACTGACAGGTAAGTTTACAATGTTTTATTGCACTCAAGAGAAGTGGGGGGATGCGTGGAGTTGAGATGGCGATGAAGGGCGATGGTACAGGGACCACCCAACAGATAGGTGGTGCTCGAGCGGGACAGAGAGAAGAGTGTGGTCAATGGAGTGAGCAGAGTGAGACATAAAACACACACACACACAGGCAGGCACCGATACTCCTCTAAATCCTCCTGCTAAGCAGATGAGTGACAGCAGCAGCAGCAATTAATCCTCAGTCCAAATCCAGAATTCAGACTAGGTAGCCTCCTTTCCAAAAACACAGACAGAGCAGAGATGCAAACAATCCAAGTCCACAACCCAAAGAATCCTCAATTCAGAAACATCAGAAGTCCACTACATAGAGACAGACAGAAGACAGGGGCCACAGGTAGGTATCAGTTTCCAGAGTCAGGCAGAGTTCCAAAACCAGAGAAGCAGAATCAGACTTATAGTTCAGGTGAGTAGGTTCAGGCAGAAGCAGGTCAGGACACAGGCAGAAGTTCAAAACCAGCAGAATCACAACAAGGCAACGTTCAGGCTGGAAAATTGCTTCAGGGAGAGAGCAGACAATCTGGCAAAGCGACTGGCTTATAGAGGGAGAGGTAAAGGTAAAATCAATCAGATTGATTTGGATGTCAAGTGGTCAGGGTTCAGGGAAGATCCAGACAGGAAGTTACAGAGAATTTTAAAATAAAACAAGGAAGTTCAGATGGTGACCATGACAGTAATGGCAGGAAAGTATGTAGATCGTAGCAGAGCATCATGGAGCAGGGAGGAGCAGATTTCATGCAACCACTAGTTTAATCTCTAATTAGCTTAATTTTGTAGCTTTGATTAAAGGGTTGGTTCACTCATTTTCAAGTCTGTCTGAAAACAATAGTCCAATAGTGCACAGTGTACTGTCCCTCTACATATTATTTTTATACAGAGCAATAACCTTGTTTTTATCTCGTCATATTGCTGTTATTTCAAAAGATGACGATTTTACAAATGAATTCTGTAAACTCTCTGAACTAAACTTTTTATCCAAACCTTGTAACACATCCCTACATCCCCACATCCCACTAACCTAGGATAGGATAGGTAGATATGTTATATAACAAACTAATTTTTACTTTGTATAAGGAAAAAAATACTTACATGCTGATTCCCGCTGGCTGTAGGTGTCCCAACATAAATACTTCACATAGCATATGGCTTAAAAATTTGTCTCAAAACCCAGTGACTGTTGCATGTAGTTGAGGAAAGGCTCCTGGCTGAAATGTGCGCTGCAGATTCAGAGTCTTTCGACATCCTTAGGTGTGTGAGCATGATGTCTGTAAATAAATTCTAGTCACTGCTGCCGCAGGACGGAATCTTTTGGTAAATAGTGGAAAGAAGCTCCAGGTTCTGGTTTACATCCGAAAACTGCGCACTCAACTGTCAACTGATAAAAATTTACACCTGTCACTCAAAAGTTTGTCCTGGCCGACTTCAGGTCAGTTGTTCCAGGTATCAGGTATTCAGGTTTGTAGATAATCTCATGTTCTCCATCTAATTTTGAAATCAGGTTTTTCAGGAAGTGAACCTACACCAGCCTCCTTCAGCAAAACAATGTAAAACACCCTGTTAGTGACAAACTCTGCTGATACATCACTCAGTATAGTTCAAGTCAGACAATTTAGGACATATAAAGATAAAAAAAAAACATATTTTTGATTGGCGTGGGTCCTCATTTGTTATGACACAGAACATGATTTAAGTCTACAGTTTAATTTATGGATTTGTAAAACAGTGCTGAAAACAGGCATGTGTCCTATAATGTACTTTATTTAATGCCAAAAAGATTTTCACAACTGGCAGATATGATCCTCCTCTAATCATTCTCATCTTGGCTCCACATATTGTACAGTCTAAGTCATTCTGCTATGACATGTTTTCTATTGTTTTCTTTTCATCATGCCTTTATTTTTAATTCAATGTTGGTACTGTCAAAGTATTACTTTGACCTTAAAAATGAGAATTCAAACTCACAATAGCACATTAGTTTACATCCAAGCATGCGGAGGCCAAGTTTATCCCCCGGAGAAAACACAGAAGAAAGATCTCTTAGACATACACACACAGACACTTAAAACCAGCATAAATTTTAACATAAAACACGCGCAGTTCTTTTCCCCTCCCAGTTATAAAACTCATGGGGTGAATGTGAGGTCACCTAGGCTCGCTGATCGACCTCTTGATGAGTGTGTATCCCGAGCCGACCTTGGCTCTGTCCCCATGCTGGTTCTGTCTCTCTCTGCTCCACACTGCCCTGGGCCTAGTGCTATCTGTCTGGAATGGCAATGAGCCCAGTTATTTTTGAGCTTTGTTATGCATTCGCAGGCAGACCTATAGACCCCTGCTCTTTTTCATACGGGGCCAGACATTATTCTGCACTGAACAAGCCAGATACCTCAGATGGGATGAAAGCACTTTCATCTACTGCTAAAAGGGGTGAGGAAGTCTGAGATTTCAAACTGCATTACAGGGAGAGAAGAGAGAACGGTAAAGTGTATTTTTACAGTGACTGCTCCAGTGCAAACAGGGCCAAGTGTTGATTAAATACACTAGAAATACAGTGGGAATAACAGACAGAAAAGATTAGAGCCCTCCAAATATAAACACTCACTCACACACACATATGCACAAAACACTTCACACAAGGACATGACCAGAACAGACAATATCTGCAGCACTAACAGTGTTTTCATGCCAAGCAATTACAAATGATATCTATTTATCTCTCAGGGCCGCAGAGGACCTTTGTGGGGCCAACAAAGTTGAACCAGAATGCAACGAGGAACAACAGGCAAGGCTGAGTATTCAGCAGCAACTTTATCCCTGCAAGGACACAGTACTTCCTTCACAAACAGCAACACTTTTATTTAAAAAAAAAAAGTCTGTCTGACAATAAAGTCAAGAATATGAAACAATAAAGCAGAGAATGCATAGAAAATAAAATATGTAGCGTGAATGGCCAAGTGGTGACTGAGGGCAGAAAGGGTAACCAGTCTTTATACGTAGCTGTGTGGAGAATCCAGTTTGGGATATTTCAATGAATATTTAGTTCGGGAAACATCACCCGGGCCATAATAATGTGTGCCTCTTCCATCAGGACACATCCATCAATGCCTGCCTGTGTTGTGTTGATGAATTCTCTTTGTCTCTCATACATAAAACCCTTAGCGTATACCATGTGAGAGTGTCAGTGCTGACGCTCCAAGCCACATTCCTTGAAACAGCTCTGCATTCCACACAAGTCACCCAGGGTCAGCGTGTGTTCTGTGTGTTTTAGCCCGATGGTTAATGGGGAATCTGGCATAGCTTAGCTTATTTATTTATGGTTTGAATCAGTTTTGCTTGTTTACTTGTGAACTGAAGTGACCCGAAAAACAATAAAACGGTGGTTGAGATGAAATATGGTCAAGTTTTTTCAAATGGCTGTTGGCAGGTTTGGTTGATTAGTCCACATTGTGACTTTTAAGGTAAAGAGGTCAGATAGTTTGGTGTTTTTCTATATGTAAAGGGCACCCATTTCTGAACATCAATATGTAAGACTTTGGGGCACCCTAATGGGGGTTTTCGACTGGCAGAGAACCAGTTCAGTTTTCGTTCACAGATCATTTCCACTGGGGGCTTAAGTGAACCAATACATTAAGCATTTTGCCGATCAGGCAACACACTTCTCCATTACGGTTCGTATTGTTTAGATTTTTTTTTGGTGGATGGCAATTGGTGCATTAGGCCCACTTCCTGGTTTGGAGTGTGGTTTTACAGGTGTAGTGCACGCTCACTCGTGATGCTGATGTCGTCACGGTTCCTGTTCTGATCCGTCTGGTATCTGGTTCTCATTGCAAACGAAAATTCTAGGTTCCGAAGCAAACAGTTTTGGGTCGAAATGCTCAGAACTTGGTTCACGAATGAGAACCAAACCCTTATGTCAATTCAACATAAGCTTTAACAACAGCAACTCATAGGCCACTGCATTACAGCTTCTTCTTCTAAAGGGCACTGTATCACCTTCTCTTGCTTGTTGGGTCCTTGATAGGACAGTATTACATTTTCTTCCACTGAAAAGGCCTCTATGAGGTCACTTCCTTTCAGTGTCACATATATAGAGGCACTACATGCAGCATCTGGATTTACCCATTACTACGACAGCCATAACAGAACTTTGGTAAGTTTCTTTCCTTGGTGTGGCCACTTTAGAGGGCATTTCCCTTGTTTGCTCTGTGGAACCAACTTTGAGGGCACGTTCGCTTTCACTTTTCTTCTTGTCCTCGGGCATCAAGTGCAGCAGCTGCCCCCTTTGCTCCAACTCTAAATCTACAAGTAAATCATCATTATCATTATTATTTTGATTTGAGCACAACTCACTGAAGAGAACAAATTTAAACTTTGTAGTTTATAAAAATTGTGTATTTACATGAACTGACACACATGAGGAAAGTTCATTCAGTAACGCCTGCTAACATTTCATCTAGCACAGCTCCACTTGGTTAAAGTTTCAACACAGTAGTACTTTAGGACATATTTGTACTCTCTCCAACCCTGAACAACACACACATACACACAGGAAACCGATTACAAACTATCCAAACAAGAATGCAAACCAATGCAAACCAGAATCTGCCCCTTAATCCGGGCAACACATGGATGAAAAACAGTGATAACAGGACAGAGACAAATAAAAGATTAATCTAATAAGTCTGATTCGCTTAGGCCACCACATACAGAAGACTACTGCTGTACAAACAGGCTGAGGTAATCGAAGTGTGTTTGTTTATGTGTGTGTGTGTGTGTATGTGTGTGTGTGTGTGTGTGTCATGACCTGACAGGCAGAGAGGCCGTGCAGCACCAAAGCCGCCCTCACCATCTGGCCTTGGCAAAGTGAACACAGTGTCCCTCCTCAGTCTCTCTCTCTCTCTCTACCTCAATCATTCGCTGGGGGATTTGACACTCATCCACCCAGAGAGATTAAGCATTTCCATATTCCAGTCATATTCCCCTGGTTGTTTTGCTTTCCAAAAACAGTGTTTGTATGCCAACATGTTAGGTGGGTGGGTTAGTAGCTGGGCAGGAAGAGAGAGAGAGAGAGTAAGCGTTGAGAGATAAAAACAAAAAGAGAGGGAAAGAGGATGGGAAGTGACATATAAAAAAGGATTTTAAATCTGGGTGTAGCACTAAAACCGCATGATGAAGGTGAAAAAGACAGTAGCCTGTAGGTCATGTTGATATAATGAGTGAAAAGGTGAATTTATACAGTATGTGTACACAGTCACAGCTCCACTGGATACCTGCGAGGAGCCTTAGGGGTATGAAGGGTGTGTGTGTGTGTGTGTGTGTGTTCACATGTGTGCTTTGTAACTTGGGGTCTGAGGTTAGAGTGAGAGGTTACAGGTTCAGGGATTTCCAGTATTGTAGAATAACTATGTTTACAGCATGTTTGTGTCACTATACCTACGAGGACCTTTCACTGAATTACTGTACATCCATTCCTCATCCTATAACCTAGACTAACCAAATCCTTAACTCCAAATCCAAGTCATAACCCTAAAAAAAATCATTTTACAATAACAGTCTCCACTTTAAAGGATTTTTTCATCTTTCTACCCTTGCGAGGACACTTTAAAGAAAACAAAAAAACCACACAAAACCCCAAATCACTCGACAGGAGTGTAAAAGGCTTTAACCAGAAAAAATCCCACTTTCATGTTCTCCTCTGGCCTCCACTCTGTTTTTTTCCCCCCTATACGCTTGTTTGTTCCTTCTATCAAATTCCAAGAAACTGACAGCAGGATTAAAGAGTCCAAAGAGAGGCCAAATGAGCTTTTGGTCAATCTCACTGGACCAAGTCCTTTTGATGATCTGTGGACATGTCTGTGCATCCTCTCTTTGTAAACAGTGACTCATAAAGACAACACCGCAGCATTTCACCACTATATGAAAACACAGCATAAGAAGGCGCACACTCATAGAGAACATCCAGCACGAGAAGGTACAACAGCAACTCATAGGACACTGCATTACATCTTCTTCATTTAAAGGGCACTTTATCATGTTCTCAGCCCTGCGTGATAGCCACGGTTAGTGTTCACTCACACACTCCCACATGTGCTAAATAATTCAGGAAGGACAACAAGACTCACCCCATCTCAGGGCTTAACCCCCTGCTGTTCCTCATCCCTCACACACGCGCACACAGACACGCACATAAAGCTGCATTCACATTCTCGGCAAAAGAGAGCAAACCCATCCAAGGACACATAACACTCCTAAATATTCCATTGAGTGGAAATGTATGTTTTTCTTTACTCAAAAGAAAGACAGTGCTCATTACTGAAAAGCATAATGATGATAAAAAAACAGATTGGGAGGCATAAGGGAAAAGACATAATTACATCAAAGGGCTCAAAAGCAGTACCACACACAAACACAATGAACAACAGAAGTGTTCAGTCCTGCTGTGTTTGTTTTGCCACCCTTTAAAGCTGCATATTTGATGTGAACCCTCGCCAACTCATTTTTTATTCAGCCGCAGAGTGAGTTTCCATGTTTCTCGACACCTTTTCAGGAGAGATTCAGCTGCGATGTTACCTGCGCCAGTTACGGATTACCATTTTTAAGAAAAAATATGAATTAAAAAAGTAACATAAAGTTTAATTTCACGTCATTTATCCACTTTCTAGCCTCCACCTCGACTCCATTCAGGATCCATTCAAGTCTGATGATGCCTTTAATTCCAAAGAACCAAGACATAACTCAGAGTCAGATCAGGTCCTTTCTGCTCAGAGCTTTGCTCTGATGAGGTACCTGAATTTAATTCAGATATAAACAGGTTAGACTACCGTATTTTGTCTCTCTGCCCAGTTGATATGTTTTATTGCTTGTCCATGGAAATAGGACTTTCAATTATTTATGTGAATTAATTAAACTTTTAATAAAAGTATTAAATAAATTATTTTAGTTTATATAAATTTTACATTCTTAGGACAATAATTATCTAATCATGCTCGGGCCTATTCAGGTTCACTCTGGCTGGCACCTTTTGGGTCACCTTTAGATCAGGTTTTTAAAAGATAAATTTATGTACATCGGGTTCCAGTAGGTTTTCTGCAGGCCCGTTTCAAAGGTCAAGAGGGAATTTGAGCTACCCCAGCATGCACCGATCGACATGTTGCCAGTCTATTAGTATTAATTGATATTTCTGCCTCTTGGAGGCAGTGGCAACAAGGTATTAACACAGAGTTGACATATGTAGAATCACCCTTTAAGTTGATACAGTAAACTTAACAATAACATCTCTTTGGAGATGTTTCTGACCATCTGTAAGTCTAATTTCTACTTCTAGTTTAGTATCCATACAGAGTGAATGCTAAAGTTCACTTGTTAATCACTAACATTGTTTGTCTACTGTATGGTGCTTCAATAAAATGGGTTTTTAGAGCTTTTCCGCTGCTCACAGTGACTGGAAACAATAACAGCAACTGATCAATCAATCAATGTTCATTTGTGGATCATGAAACCAACACAGTGAGCTGAAAAACACAAAAAATGCTCCCGATAGCTAAGGGTGACTTCAGAGTCAGATGATAATTCTCTGTAAGTTCCCTGCTATGCGCAACTCCTTTAACATCCACATTACTTGCATTCAATCCTTAAAAAAGGAAGTGTGAAAGTAATCATATCAGAGTTGCGAAAGACAAAACACAAACAAAAACTGTGAAAACACAGAAGAGCCAAGAGCCAATGCTAAAAAATAAAAACAAAGCCATAGTGGCTAATTAAAGTAGTGTTTGCAATAGATGTTACATACTAACTGCATCAATAACCTAAACAAAGCAAAGCATAATATTGAGTTTATTATCATTATTATTTATACATTACACTTGTACAGTTACATTGGAAAATGATTTGGCTAAATGGAAGGAAAAAATAAATCGCTGCCACATATACACTGATCAGCTATAACATTAATACCCTGGGCAGGGACCCACTTTTGGTGGGTACTGACCACTGCATACTGAGAACACCCCATGAAACCTGGCCTTTTCTAGATGCTCTGACCCAGTTGTCTCATTATCACAGTTCGGCCCTCATCAAAGACGCTCAGATCCTTAAACTAGACCAATTTTTATGCTTCCAAATGCATCAACTTCAAGAACTGACTGATCACTTGCTGCCCAACATGTCCCACTCCTTAATGGGTCCCACTGATGAGCACAAGAGCATTAACAGCATTCTCAACACAAAGAAGCCTAATGGGAATGGAGGTATGCCAATGTTCTTCATTTAAGCCTGCACACTGCTGCATTCCTTATCAGAGAGTATTGCCAAGTTTTCACATACAAGAAATTTGTCTTGGTGAGTTGGTGCACAAAGTAGTTATTTTGTTTTTGTACATGCCATTTACTGCAGACTACAATTAAACATCTTACTTAAAGGTTTAAAACGATTGCATCATGTCTGCAGTCATGCCAGACTCCATTTAACATTTTTTATCTTAGCATCATCACTGGAATAGGATCCATAACTCCCAGGTCTTTTTTGTACGCAGGTGGCTGGTGCAAGCAGTGTCACTTGTAGCTCTGCATGTCTCTCACTCACACTGGCGCACACACAAACACAAACACACACGCACACACAGTTTTACAGTTTTACACCCAGGCTGTGATATCGCAGCCCACACCAGATGACCAACTGTTTGGCTGCCTCTTGTCGGCCAGCCTGTGGTTCAGAGATCACAACACAGCTTCCAGACATTAACATGACTCACTCTTCACTGCAGTCACGTGCGTGTGCAAGCGCGCACTTGATGCATCTATCCACATGAGCGCACACACACACATACATCTCGTCCCATTTGGATATGGATGAAATCAATCTGTGCTGGCTGCACTGGAAAATGTGAAGTGAAAAATGGCAACAAATGAAATAAAAGAGAAAAGGGTGCAGCAGATGATGAAAGAAGTAAATGTTGAGTTGAGGTCCTGCACTGACCTCAAAGAGCTTTTCTGTTACCTCTACAGTGGTCAGTGGTGGATGACTTTTCCAGCATGACAGAAGATTGTTGTTCATTTTTGGCCTTAACATGACTTTAAAATGTTTTTCTGGGTTTATCAAAGTATAATTGCTACTTCTCAGCTGTACTGTTTTTCATTAAAAAAAAAAACAAGTGCTGTGTAAATACTAGAACCAACTCTCATAAAACAAAGGCAGTTTTACAGTAATTTCATAAAATGCAGCTTTAATTTCCATTTCCTTTTATGGATCACAGCTGCTTTTAGAATGCCTGTTGGTTAGACTAGGTTTTCATTAACAGATGTAATCAGAGTGAGTGTGATGTATTATTTGAAAGATTTCCTTTGGCAACAAGAAAGCACAAAGTGTACCTGCAGTGAACCTGAAACTTCAGCAGGAACCAGATGCGTGTCTCATCTCAGTTCACAAACAGAAAATGTGTGCATCAAAATGAAATGCTGACTGGAAATGCTTTCAGAATGTTAAAAAGCTAACTCTGTGTCATAGTTACGATGCATCTTTGCAGTGTAAACTTAAGGTTTCTATTTCACACGTTGCTTAACTGGAAGTCTTTTTTTTGTGTTTACTGAAAATAAGGAAAACCACTAATGTTCAACAAATTCATGTTTGTGCTGCATGTGTTTTAAATCTGCAGAAGCATCAAAATAATTCTGGTCACATTGAGTGGTTCTGTTATAGAGTGTCCTTGACACTCACAATTCAGACAAACATCTAAATCCTCTGCTTCCACTACAAAATGTCCTAGAATAATATTATAATATTTTATCCACAATTACAGTTGGCTTCGGTCCAGACTGAAATATACAAATGTACAGACACTCATGGTCCCCAGATGATGGATCCTGCTGACCCTGATGAACAATCCAACATTACCATTGGATATTGTTTATGGCTTATAGTGAAATGTCTGAAACTAATGTATAGATTGCGATGGAAAATTTCAGTTTCTCCAATACTTTGATTTATATCTCCCATTAAGGCTGATGTAATTTGTACATTGTGTTTAGTTCTAATGCTGCGTTCACATCAGGTCAGCAGAATGGTAAGGATGTGTCATATGAATGACACAGTAGTGTTCACACAGGCGACCAAGACACTGGTTTTCTTCTATGTTGTTTTTGCTGTGTTGTTGCTAGTAAAATAGCCTAACTTACTAACTTAGCTAACTAGCTGTGTTGGACTAATAACTACATATCTCTGGTTGTCACAATATACATAACACTGATCTGTGGATGCTGTGGCAAAAAAAGGTTAGGAAACACCAACACACTTCTGTATACTTATTATATTTTAGTTGTTTGTTATATCAACAAATCTAATCAGTTCTTGCAGATTTTCATGTGTAATTTCCTCCAAGGCCTTCTGCTGCACTTCCCAAAGGTCTGCTGTGCTGGTTAGGGTTGGGCTAACCCTAACCCTAACCCTGGTTAGTGTTCCCAAGCTTTTCTGTCCAGCTTCTTTCACACCAGCTCGAAGTCATTCACATTTGTTGAATAATGGCCAAGCCATCATTAAAAGTTTTCCAGCAGCTACTTTCTTCTCCAAATAAGTCTTTTACAATCATGAAGAGTGCTCATTGTCGTGCTGCAAAATGAAGTTGTCCCCAATCAGTCCCTCAGCCCAGAGGGAATGACATGCCTTTTCAGTGTGGAGTGGTATCCATGCTGATTGAGGATGCCTTGCACATGATGCGGTTCGCCCACTCTCCTATTGCCACAGCATCCCCAGATCATCACACTTCCACCTCCATGCTGCACTGATGGTGTTAGGCAGGCTTTTATTATTTTTTACATGAACTCTGCGTCTGAGCTCTGTACTATATGTCCTTCGCTTGGATCCAAATACCTTCAACTTGACTCATCATTCCACAACACTTGGTTCCAGTCATCTGAAGTCCACTGTTTGTGCATCTTGGTCCACTGTGGCCTTTTTTGATGGATTTGCCAACCTTAGTTTTTTCTTTGCAACTCTGCCCATGAGGCCAGCTGGCCTGAGTCTCCTACACACAGTGTCTGTGTATTCTGGTTTCTTTCTTTTTTTATTCAACAACGCAGCCAATTCAGGAGCAATGATGCATCTGTTTCTCATCTCGTAAGTACTTGTATTCTTGGACTAATGTGCACTTGGACGTTCCTCTGCATCTTCTGTCCTGCTGGATCCAGTTATAGCATGTCTCTGGAGACTATAGTGTGCACCTTTTAAAGACATATTTAATTTCTTGGCAATATCTCAGAGAATAACCTTCTTTTTTCATGGCAAGTATGAACTGATGAGTTTCTAAGGCAAGCTGTTTTTGTTTGGACATTTTTTGTTCTAATTTACAGTGAAAATGATAGGTCACTCTTAAACTCAAATGATTGGTTTCCTGGACATGAAGTTATTTGAAGATATTTTAACACCTGGGGAGCATGCATGATTAATTTAAGACCATCCACACTTGAATGTCTGGAAAATACAGAAGCCTTCAAGTTTAACACTGAGTAGAAAATTGTTGTTTTCTAAAAGGGAATCTTTGAAGTTTTAGATGTTGAAGATGTTGCTGATTAAATTGTTACAGCTGAATAAGGAACATGTTTTCTGTGCTTTGGTATTTATTTATTTTATTTCAGTGTAAAAATCCAACAATATCTTAATGTTTCTAAACTTTGAACACGTTGAATTAGGTGTAAAGACACAGCATATACTACATTTACCACATTTTAAGTATATTGAGAATTAAGAAATTATTTAGTTATATAAACATATTAATAATTTTACTAAATACAAAACTGATTGTACCAGTCATTAACTGCTGGTGGTGGTTTCGTAGCCCTGTTGGAACCCCTTGCCACTTCCTGAATTCATTCTGCCAAGTCGAAGATAGTGGTAGTGGTCAGAAATTCCAGAGATATCCCACTTGGAATAGTGGGAGGTTAATGGTATTTCACACTCAGGTGCTTATAATGACGATTTTTAGGATGCTGATATTAGCATTTTGCTCCAAGTACTATGTGCACAAACACAAAGCCTCTATTGGTTTGTCTGCTCTGTCACTTTATTTGGTGAAGGCACACTCACAGAAATGGCTTTTTCTAATTTTTGTGGTTTAATTCTACATGCTTGAATCAGCTGTGCATTCAGTAACTTGACTATAATTTACACAGCACTTCTGGATTCAGGAAAATCTAATCCAGCAGTGCAGTCAGTTGGTGTTGTTGAAAAAAGGTAAATGTGAAAGGATTTTGAGTGTTAAGCCACTGGAGTGCTTAGATAGCCACAGGTCAGACTGTGCTTGTACTGGGCAGCTTCCAGTTGTGTGTTTGAAGGTGATCAAGAGGTTTTATTTGCTTTTAAGTCTTTGAATGGTTTAGCCCCATTTTATTTATCAGATCTCTTAAACCCCTACATCCCATCT
>JAUMHL010000003.1:17475736-17492359 GCA_032362345.1 Sandelia bainsii
GCCCCTTCTCTTGCTGTTTTTAAATCACGGTTGAAAACACATTTTTATTCCCTGGCTTTTAACACCACTTGAGGTCTCAACGGGTCTTAATCTATCCTTTTATATTTCAATTAATTAGTATGTCAATTCTGCTGCTATGACAGTTTTTATGTTTTTACTTCCTTTGTAAAGTCCTGCTCGTGTTTTTTAAATGTGTACTCGTGTTTTTTAAATGTGTATTGCTTTTATGTTATGTACTCCTGTGGTACAGCACTTTGGTCAGCCCTGTGCTGTGTTAAAATGTGCTATTTAAATAAAAGTGGTATGGTATGGTATGGGTATGTTCCTGTAAAAGAGAAGTGGCCTCTCAGTGAAACTACCACACCAATGGGAACCAGTATAAATCAGTTTTAATAAATACTTTACTTTTTTAGAGAGAAAATAGAGATGTTTCTTGTTTAAAGTCGAGTTCTAAATTCAATGAATACTGTAACATTTCAACAGAGGACAGACAAAAGTCTCTTTAGTAGTTGTAAGTTGCCAAAAATACTGAAGACTCAGACTCAGTGATTTTATAAGATGGAAGTTTTGCAGTGGATGAGGGATCAGAGCATACAGACAGACACTGGCATAAAGAAGGAAGGCACTCACACACATGCAGTCTGAAGACTAGCAGTGAAGTTAAATTGAGGCTGATTGCATTCTCGGCGTAGACTTGTCTTTGTCCCTAAGCTCTGTCTAAATATTGAAGCAGATTGTGGTGAAAAGAGACGGCTATCCAGAGGATTCAACCCAATCTGCATATTCATCACAATTAATTAGGATTCCTCTCTCTGCCATCATTTTTTTTATCTTTCCTGCTTTATTTCTCAAGAGGCAACTATAAGACAATGCTGGGGCGGTGATCAGAATCAGTTATTAGGAGGGGTAGACGCACTCAGACGCACACACACACACACATACACACACCACATTTCAGACTTGAGAATGATTCTGTCTGCATCAGATATGATGATGAGTGTGTTACAGGCGACGCTCATCTGACTATCTGTTGATACAAACTTCCAGTGCTTTCTGTCACTTTGTCTGTCCTTTCTGTGTCTGGGCTGACTGTGCACTGCGCCTCAGCCAAAGTGACTGAGAGTGGCTATTGTCTGGCGAGGCATGCAGATGAAGTGCCGCTCAACAGCCTTCTCGCAAGGCTAACTCTTTTAATTGCTCAAAGACAACAAGAAGAGGCGAGAGATGGCGTGAGGCCTCAGGGTGAGAAAGTAGTGAACATTGAGTTTTATGAAATCTGTTGGTATTGTGCGCTAAAAGAAAAACGTTTCCATGAGTTCACTGTATGTGCACAATAGGATTATTGCATTATTACAGATACAATAAGTTCAGGTTTTTTAAGTACAGTGTAGATTTAAATTTTAAATGTGGATAAAATTTTCATTTCCATCAGTCTACACGCAATGAGTCTACATTAAAATTACATGCCTTAATGCTCAGTTTAAATTTTTTGCCAGATCTGATCTTTAAACGTTAATGGTTCACATTCCTGTCCGTTGTGGTCCTCCTATTGTAATCAATCTACACAGTGCGAGACTGGCTCGATGTGTAGACAACGGGTCGCCCCCAAATGACTTGAGTCACATGCAGCAACACAGTCTATGAGAAATGTGGTCTTGATTTTAAGAAACTCTTGCATTAAAAGAGCCATTGTTGGGAAGTAGAGACAACTAATCAGCCACAGTTACAGTATTGCTTGTGGAATACAGCAGTGATACACTGACATTTAACATATGTCAAAAAAGGTCTTGTATGGTGTTAAAAAAGGAGCTTTTGTTCATCTGTTTTTGGGTGGGTGATGACTTTGCCATCTATCACCCTGGGGTGACGAATGTGTTGAAAGATCAGACAAAAATAAGTAAAAATAAATAAATAAATAAAACAGTGAGGGAGTGACAGAGACGACAGAAGTTGTCCATTAAGCGATTGGAGCAGTCCTGGTGTGAATATTGCATTTCCATGTTTACTGCAATTACAGTCCTGTTCACTGGTTCGCCTCCTACAGAGCTCTGAGCACAAACACACACACACACACAGCTCAAGTTTAATGCCACTGCTGTCTCAGTGGTTAAAGTGATCCTAATCTGTGTCTGTGTAATACAGGGAGCTAAAAAGTCACTTTGTCAGGTGTCATCTTGAAAGGTTGTTTTTCTCAACAAGGGAAAAGTTTGCCATTGAGACTCAGACACTCTTTTTTTAGTGTCCATGAAAAATCGGAATCACAGTGAGTGAAAATACATAAATAAATCCTTGTCTTTTTTTTCCTACTACGAAAACAGAATGGCGGCGTCATCTGTGTCTGTTTGTCCACAGCATTTCAAGCACGTTCAGCAGACAGTCTAGCGAGGCTGACTCCTACACAAACATTGCACGCAGAGAGACGGCAGAAGATACATAATCAACATTTTTATTGGCACTGAAAATGCAAAGAAGTTGTGCACATGGACATGTAAAAGATTCTACTTAATAGGCCATAACAAAAGAGACAACAGGGGTCAAAGGTCAGTCAGATGACAAATCTGAAGCCCAGCCCGAAAGAAATAACCTCGCTGTTGCTGCTAATCTCATCTAATGATGTCCCTGAAGGCTGACATCCATTATGCCAACCTTACTGTCATTACAATGCTCTGTTTCCCTATTTCCTTTTACTCTTCTGTGACAGAACAAATGTTTTATGTCATTGCTGCTCCGTAACAGCATCTGTTTTTCCCCACATCTGCTCACAGTGATGTTTATTTCTCATTTCCACTGTGGGCATTGTTGCAAGTATGACTTCAGACTCCACAGAAACACAAAGTCTCCGTAATATAATTAGATTTTTGTCGTTTGTAGTTTAACACGCTTATCTTCATTTAAGAGTTGCTGCATAATAACTCCAGATTAAAATCAAGGACGTCGGGCTCTCCAACTTTAGATCGACCTATTTGAGCTGAGCTGAGGATGTTAAATGTGTATCATCACTTCAGATTAGTTCTCCGACTCATTTTTATATAGTAGCTTTCATGTAATTATCTTTTTAATTATCTTTGACCTTGCATTTATGGCAGTTTCCTTAATTTTATGATTCTTGCCTTACCGTCACTGACTTTTTTTCCAAGGTACTTTTCACTAGCTTGTGCTACTATAAAATGTGCTTTGTAATCACAGGTTACTGTTGTTGTGTCCTGTGTCACTGGAGCATCTAAGTAGCTGTGTTTTTTGTAAGGAGGGTTTGGAGCCAACTTCCAGAACAGCCTCACTGCTGATTCTGCAAGTCTCTACTGTACTGGAGGGATGGAGTGAGACTAACCACCCAAGAAAAATGATAGCATCAGCTCTTTCAGCAAATGCCCCAAAACAACATATGTTTAGGCTTAAGTGACAAATCTTAAGCCTCGAGTATCCGTAAGAATTATGAGTCTTGTCTGCTGTGACCAAAGGATCAAGTGGTGTGATGTTGATACACACCCGCAAAGGCCACAAATAGACGAGATGGTAGTGGTTGGGCGGGTCAAGACAATGTCTGAGTATGGCTCTGCTCCATTTGGCTGCGGAGACGTTTGTTACCCAGCAAATAGGAAACCAGGTAAAATGAAGAATAAATGCTGATAAACAGGCAGAAGTCAGTATAGATGATGTGAGAAACTTAATTTACAGCTTGTGAACTAAGCCATTCCTATTTGGATTCAGACACTAAAGCCATAGGCCATATGAAATACATGTTTATTAGTCATTTATGACCGTCGTTTTAAGTTGGCATAAACAGTGTGTGCCGAATTCAGCCATAGGGATGGGGTTCAGTAGCATCTGATCGAGTCTGCATCCAGTTCTGAAACTACTTTATATTGTGTAATAAGAGATGTAACTTGACATTTACGATCAGGCTTTTTCTTATCACATTTATAAAAAGAATGTTGGAAATATTTTTCATTGCCATTCAGTGAGTATTAATTCAATAGATTGCTGATGTTTTGCACAATGTAGGCACTGATGCCTAAAGGTAAGCATGCAAAAATAATATATTCTTATTTCAGCACGTGGAATGCTAGAGAACTAGCTGTCTGGTTCCTCTTCAAAAAGTGGAAGCCTTGACCAACTAGCATTGTGTCATTTGGGTTTTGGAGCACATCCAATTTTTTCAGTTTTCTTTTAAGCATGAGTACAATCATTCCCTGACCTTGCCCCTTTTCCTTACATTTTAACTATGACTGCAAAAATGATCCATCCTTCAACCTAACTGAAACTTCAAGATAGCGTTCTCGAAAAATATTCTGCAGACAACATTTCTTCACTTGTCGGATGGAACACGCTTGTCCCAAAATACATTCCTTCGTTTGATTGTAAAGAGCACCTTGAACATGTGGCTACATAATATTCCATAGGTGTTCAATAGGGGTGGAATCTGGTGACTGCATCATAATGTCTTCATATTAATAAGAATGAACAATGTGCGTTCACTGGTTCTCCATTAAATTATTCATGTTTTCCTTTCATTTGCCACCTGTCTCTACACTACATGGGATGTAATGTTACCTGCTTGACAATGGAGGAATACCTCAATAAACACTCTTAGACGTTTAGTTGCAGCTGCTCGAAGTCCATAAGCTCAAGTAAAGGATATGTGACATCACGTCATTAGGGAAACTTTTGCATTTCATGTAATTACCCCTCAGGTCTAAAAGAAGAATATGAAGCAACAAAGTTCTAATGGTTCAGTCACAACATCGTGGGTGGATGTGGTAAACTCTGAGTAGTTCTTACTGTAAGATGTTTTGAGTTTGACACGACCAAAGCTGAAACCACACTTTGCCACTGGGAGCAACAAACAGGGTTTGTGCTGCGGTGAAGTAGCCGGAGCCCGACCCAAGGGTGGAAGTAATAAATTTCAATTACTCTCCTCATCTGCAACCAACTGGGTTTTTTTTTCTGTACTTGAAGTTTGTAATTTTGCCTTTAGGCATGTTTTGACTGAAGTGTTTTTCTTCTCTGCATTTCAGATTATTTGCAGACTCCTCGTACATGTAATTTACTGGCCAGTTGCAATCATATTGAATCAATTGTGCTGATTCTAGTTTTGGTTGTTTATTTGGTTTATTTTGTGGCTTTTACTAAAAACTAGCTACTTGAACTAAGCAGTCGTTCTCGTGCTGTATGGTAATTGACCTTTTGTTCTTTCCAAACTAAACTAGTGGTTAGTAGTGATAGAAAGTGTTTTTCTATTGATAATGTGATTTTGAGTGTGTTCTGGAGGTTGTCTGTTTGTTCTCAAGTGACAAGTGACTCTTAAAGCAGAGTTAAACCATAAAAATCAATAATATGTCAGGTTTTCGTGCATCAAAAAGTGATATTAAACAATGTTTATTATGTGGAATGATAACATTTAAAGGGTAAGTTCACAATTTATTCATCAAAGTCTGTTTACAGCTCTTGAGTAGTGTTGCACGTGTAAAATTAAAATATGAAGCCTTATGTGGCTCAAAAGTGAGCTGCACTACACTATAATAAATCTCCTCAAGTGAGTCAGTTAGACCTAAAGACTAGACAAGATTGGAAATGAAACAAATCTGGGGATATGTATGGAGAGAAATTAGTGCCTTTAAAATTATATTTGAGACTAAAGCAGGTTTCACATCATATAAATAGAAAAATATTTACAAATGTGTATAATGATTTTTGGGAAGGTTCTAGTATTTAAATGGTGCATTCATGTGGAAGTGACAAAAGACAGCTTTCCTTATAGATTATACAACTTGTTGAACTTTATTAGACAATATTTAATTGAGAACAACACAAGTAGTGACCTAAACACTGACTATGAACTCTGACTAACTGAATTTGAAAAATAGTAGTTACCTACAAAAATGGGTTGGTATTTCTGGACAGAACCAGTCATTTGTAAATATAATAAATTCCTTTCAAAATCATCACAAGCATTTGTCAGTCTTTTAGCTTTTATTTGCTTGTCATGAAGCATTTGTCAGCAGAACTGAGACTAATTTCTCTACGTTTTTAGAGTTAGAAAGTTTTAGAGTTAGAGTTAGAAAGAAGTGAGGTTACCAGATCTCTGTAGCCCACTCCCTTAAAGTACATGAGCTGCTACAGGTAAACCAGAGGTGGTACTATAAGTAACAAATTTACTCAAGTATTGTACTTCAGTACAATTTTGAGGTACTTCACTGTAGTATTTCATGTATAGTTACTTTTACTCCAATACAATTGAGAGAGGAACACTGTAGTTTATTTAACATATACAGGTCCTTAATACACATTATAATCAACTATTAAATTATGATGTATTCATATGGATTAACCTCCTGTCAGTGAAGTGGCTAAAATCAACTCTACCTTTACCAGCTGTTGTTTGCATTCCACACCAGATCTCTAGGTAAGAGAGATCTTTGACCCTTATTTTTGACTCATTTCTAGAAATGTTCTTTGCCACTGTCTTTCTAAAGTATATTTGTAGTTCTTATTTCAGTGGTGCAGTACTTCTACTTGTAGTGAACTACTTTTTAAGGCAAGTATTGGTAACTTTGGTTCAGCAAAGCATCACCACTACAAGAGTGGGACATTTTAGATCTGGTGCCGGTGATCTTCCCACCCCTGCACACCAAATAACATTTGGATGGCTCCAAATTCACAGTGCGCTTCCAGTAAAGGAACTGGTGGTACCAGCCGCTTTCCAGTTCACACACACACACATACATAGTGTCAAACCACAACACACTCATGTTGCCAGGAAGGGGTCAAATTAATGGCTGACTTTGCAGCTCTCGGGCAAATGTGCAAACACACAAATACACACTTGCAGTCACAGACAGACAAACACAGAATCATTTCCATTCCATTTCTCCCTTTTCTCCTCCCTTCCTCTCGCTGACACCCTCTCTGCTTTTTCTTCCTCGTTCTCTATCTAATTTGCATAATATACTCTCTCCTGTGTGTGCATGCACTGTGAGCATGCACACACTCACAAACACACACACAAAATTGACAGATGGCACCACCGGCTTCAGACACAGTGCAGAGCGGGAATGTGAGGGGAATGAAGGGAAGTGGAGAATGTTCTGGTAAAATAAACACATACACACACGCACGCAATAATACCATAATTATCCTGGGCACTGGCCTTGGCACTAACCTGGGGAAAACCCTGATGTGCCAGCTGACTGCACCCGATGACCTACCAAAACCAGCAGGGGAGGAACACATGTCACACATGCACACACATATAGCCATGCACGGGCTTATTTCTGCAAAGACATGCATACACAAAGTCAGTCGAGGAGAAAGGAAATCCTGTGTACACAGGTAAAATAAACTCATCTGCCTCTTTCATGCTTCTTATTCAACCTCTCTCCTTTTCTCTTGTCTCTCTATTTTATTTTTATTTTTTAAGGGGTGGTGATGGTGGTTTGAGTGTGTCTGTGCTGTCGGGCTGAGTTATCCTCGTAAAGCTCTGGGCCTGATTATCCAGTGATGACTCATCCAGGGAAAAAGAGAGAGAGAGGTGAACTCAGTGCACAAGAACCCAACAACCAGGCCACTGGTTATATAGCTGCAAACAGAGAGCAAGAGCCACAAGATCTTGGCCTTGAAAGGCTTCAAACAGTGCAATCCCTGACTCGGGCATGTGAGGGCTTAACTTGAGTGAGGACAAATCACACACAAGTTTTCATCACACCAGATGCACACATAAACAGACAGACTTTGATCACTTAACCTGCTTCTTCTCAGCTTGTTTGTCTTAGCCGCACAAGATGGGCTCGCTGGCCATCGAGTGCCGGTGTTCCCGACGCGGTTCTCACTAAGCGGTACATGTCGAGTCATATAATTAACTTGCTAATCACAGAGAAAAAGAGGAAAATAACAAAAACAACAGGCTGTCGAGGACAGATCTGCAGCCGGTAGGCTTTGTTGACGCTGCGAAAGCTCCGGCCGTCAGGATAAAATTGCATAACATCTCCCGCGACGCGCTAAGGGGGGGATGACATTTAGGATCTGCTAGACAGGGGTCCAGAGTGGTGAGAAACACATGTTGACACATGCCTTCACACTTTATAAAGTAATGTTCAACTAATTAATTACAACATATCTATAAACTTTGTGTTTAGAATATTTCTACAGAACTTTTGCACACATATTGTTTCCAACTCAGACTCTCAGACGTCTATATTCTTGCACTTCAGTGAAGAGTTTATAACTTGAGTGGGCTTGTGTACACTTCCTACTCATAAACGATACATTCACAGCATTCATAGCATATATACTCACACACATATGCGAACACCCACAAGAATATGAAACAGTCCAAGTATCTCCTTTTTAACTACTGCAACTTGGAGCGGTTACAAACTTCTGTCTTTGTCTGACTTTAAGTATTTTCACATATGTTTTAACCAAATATAGTTTCTTATACTTGTATTTGACCAAAGGAAGATTTTCTCTGCTTGAGTTGAATATTTCAGAAGGCCCTCCACTTATGCACATGAACACACACATTCGCACAAACACAGATTTGTTGAGCATTATTGAACGGGACTGGGCGGCGTTCTCAGAGCACTAACTGTCACCACAGTGAGAGGTCAAACAGAAACAGTAACACAGCTTATATAAGTCACAATAACAGAAGCAGGGGGAGAGAGGCAAGTGAGGTGTGGGTGTGTGAATGTGTGTGTGTGTGTGTGTGTGTGTGTGTGTGTGTGTGTAGAGGCTGTGTTGTTTTTCACAATAATCTTCTCACTGAAAGCAGTAAATTATTGCACTAAGACACATATTGCTTCTTCCACAAGTGTTAGTTACATCATCTTCAGTAGAAATAGAATCAAAATAGATGTACTTACTTTAAATATATGTGTATTCTCTTCTGCAAATCTAATTAGTCCATTTTTACTCATTGACTAATGAGAGTAAACAGAACATTTAAAATATCAGTCTTATGATTTATGTACCCAAGAATCGAGTTGCTAGCAAGGTGATATTAAAGTTTAAAAAAAAGATGGAAAAGTCCAAGACAGATTCAAACAGACTCCACAGGAAAAGGGAAGAGGGTGTAACGTCACATCACAAGAGCGTCAGAGAGGAAGAGGTGTGGAGGGGAAGGAGAGAGAAGGAGGGAGATTTTCTGTAAGCAGAAGCTAAAGAGGTCAGACTGTTAGTTTCTGGGTCAGTGCACATTAAACAAGCAGCCGCACCGAGCAGCCATCCTCAACCTCGCGGCTGCATCGAAGCAAAGCGAACAGGCTTCTACCAAGCATTGCAGACACCGCTCAGGGCATCAACACATAAAGTTGCCCTTTATTCTAATCCACAACATATAGTAGGGACACGCGGAGAGCCACATCTAAGAAGCTGACAGGCAGTGGTGGGGTGTGTGCACTGACTGGCATGAAAGTTAACCTTAACTCTCATAAGTAATGGCCCCGGGAACAGCGCTCAAGGCATAAACACAGGGACTTAACACATACGGAACATGGTATGGAATGTGAGACAAGTGTGATTTTCAAGTCACTGACCTGTCAGCAGGCTGTACTACATGAACTAGTTTTAACTTAGCCAGTCATTCTTACGTGGTAAAATTTTGCTCCAGCTGCTGCTGCTGCTGCTGCTCAGTGGAAGACAATCATGCAAGGAAGAATGACAGGTTGAAGGTTCTCGCCAAAATATCTTCATTTGACATGACGTAGTTTGCGGTCTCCTAAACAAGACATGTGGGTTGAAGATCAAAAGATGAATATGAGATGTAAGTTCAGAATTTCAGCTTTAATTTGATTATATTTACACATAATTACATTAAACAGCAAAGAAAATAGTCTTGCTGTGATTATCCAGGCGTGTCCTGTGATATTGATTGTTCAAACAATAAAAAGATCTAGCTGACTAGCCTTGGCTTTAGGTGTGGGTTTTAACAAAGAAGACAGCATTTGTTGTTAAAAAGGATAAATGAACATGAAAACCAGCGAGCTGTCTATGGGAGAAAAAGCATGTCACTGCGTGTCTGAGAAAACATCGGGTATAGCCAATACTACAACTGTCATGAAAAAGAAACAAACCACTGGTGTACTGAGCAACATACACAGAATAGGTCGGTCAAGGAAAAGAACAAGCATGGTGGAGGTAGGGTCATGGCTTGGGCCTGCACGGATGCTTCTGGAACAGCCTCACTTTACTGATCATATACACTCATGACGATAGCAGCTGAATTAATTCAGACTTCAGAGGTGTACACAAACAGTTTTCTGCTCATTTGCAGAAAAAATACACCGAAACTAATTGGGAGGATGTTCATCATGCAGCAAGACAATTGACCAAAACTGACAATGCAACAATGTGTCATCAGAGGGAAAAAAGTGGAAGGTCGTGGACTGTCCAAGTCAATCATGCATTTCACCTGCTGGTGGAAAGACCGAAGGATAGGAGCCCTCCCAAAACAAGGCTTGATGCAGTTATTGCAAACAAGGGATTACACTATATTTTATTTACTCATTTTATTTACTTACTTATTACCAAAATGTCTTCAATGTACAGCAAACAAAAAATGAATTGGCCTTGTCACTGCAGTACATTTAGAGGGGACTGAATGCTCATTCACAACTCAGTGTATAAGGTCTCCATAACTGAAGATACCATGTTCAAAAGAGGCAAAGAATTTATATTAATGTGTCAAGCTTTAATTTAACTAAGCACTTCAGTCATCTGTGTATACTGAACAGTTTTAGTTGTACAAAACACATCATTGCCACCTACAAGATTCTACAGGTGCTTTCACCTCATCACGCCTGAATGCATGCATAAAAGTAATTAGACCTTGAGTTGGATGTTTTACGAAATTAGTTTCTCCATGTAAGCATTGAACTTTGATGCTTTAATTTTAGTTTTGATTACTTCATTTTTATGGACTTTGAACTTGAACTACATTTGGAGAAATTACACGTCTACAGTACTTCCAGTACTTTTTTTGTTGTGATACAGGCTAACAAAGGTGCTGTTTAATGTGATTAATCCCAAATTTTAATGGTACAACTGCCTTTTGACTACACCTGAATGACTTTCCATTCATTTGCCATCACTATTAGGCTAAATAACGATGAATGGCTTGAGTGGCAACTCACACACAAATAAACATCTTTCAACTTATCCATGAAGAAACTCCTGGGTAAAGAGCCAAATATTTTTTACAGATTTGAAAATAATATTTCGAGGGAAATAATAGACCCAACTGAACTGAAAGAAGCCATTAGACGAAAGAGACAAGAAAGAGCAGAAGAGAGCAAGAGAAAAAGGAAAATATCTTTCCAATTATCAGCTCTGGAGCATGTTCTTAAGAGCCAGCTGAAAGGACAAGTTATTAAGCTTTAATGCACCACAGCATAGGAACCATTCAAGGCCTTCTGCCTCATTAGCCCTACGACCAGCCTCACAGTGTGTGTGTACGTGTGCACACATGCAAGTACATGTTCACGGCTAAGCACCTCACACACTACTAAACACTTAAACAGTGGTAATGAGAGTGTGAGTGCTGGCTAGTCCGCTTACAGAAGGAATAATTGCAGATTTAGCCAACAAGGGCATTTTCATTCCCTTGTATAGATGAGATTAGAGCACATATAGAAAACAGAAGTCACATTTTCCTAATAAAACCACTCAACGGGAGAGAAAATGCTGTTGGAGCCGTGCCTAAAGAGATTATATAATATGTATGAAAGCATTTGATAAATCATTGAGCAAAAGAGAAAAAAAAAAGATTTAATCATATTTGTGTGGATGTACCATTTTTTCATGAAAAAAACAAATACAACTGGAGGTTGTGCTTATAGAAAAATACTACACTACAACAATTCCTTGTGGAATATGCACCTGATTTCTGAATTCTCTTCTTTGCCTCTTTCTTTTCAAAGCAAACAAACAGCATGATGAAATTTCGGTGGATGATATATTGCCCCGGTTGATGTCTGTGTATTAGTGTGTGGTGTGGGTTGATTCTGCAAACAAAGCCTGAATTGATTCTCCTTATTGAAATCCACCACATAATGTCTGAAGGGATCCATCTGCCCATCAAGCTTTCTTGGCCCCTATAAATAAAAGAATCAAAAACATAACAGGGTAGAGGTGGAGAGTGAAGAAAGGAAAAGGAAAAGAGCCTCTCTGGAAAAGGAGACACGACCAACTTGGGAGGATGCAGAAACCTTAATGATTTGGCCCACTTGGTGTGCTGGGACTTTTACGCAGCCAGCCCTACTATACGAACACATTAGCAGGACTAAACACTGTCAAACATCCAATCCAAGTCCCTAGGATCAATGAAGAAGCATTGGCTGTGGTGCTTCTGCTCAGTCAGCCACTAACTCTCCTTCTGTCCATTCCTGCATCCAGTGATCATTGGCATGTGTGCACACTGTGGCCCCGAGTCTGATGAGGGTGATTTATCGTAGATGGGATGATTAATGTGCCTGTTCTAAGATGCTGAGTGAGATTGATGCTGCCCGCTATCCCCTCCATGCCTAATCTTTCATCCTTACAGTAAATATGACACAATGTCCATATGCACGCATAAACAGCCTGATAAGAAACAGCTTGCAAGCCATCGTCCCTTTTAATGATTACATCCAAAGGCACTTTCTCAGTTAAACGTCTATTTCCCCTTAATGAAATTAGCCGATCACACTGTCTGCCTCCTCGGAGCGCGAGGTAAGGAGTTTCCCACGAGGGTCACTCGGCTAACTAACCCTCGTTAAGCATCTCTAATGCAAATAAGATGCAAATGCAGCTAAAACGAAACACTGGTTAATTTGGCCTTCTGACATTGCAAACAGACACGGGAGGATCAAATGCAAATCACATGCAAATGACAACTGACGGTCTTCATCTGCGCTGGCTAAAGGGTAGGAGCCTATGGGTTCAGGTTCACGTCTGGTTTTGTCTATGCAAATATTTGATGTATCCAAGTGGAACCAAAGAAAGTAAATATCCACTTGAGAGAGGGGTGGAGTGGTGGAGAAGGTTCATAACAGGTCAGGAGGCTGTCATCACACCAGCTGAAGCATTATACACCCAAACCGCGTGGCCCGGTGCGAGACAAGAAAAATACTAACCTCAAACCAGAGAACAAGAGGGAAGCAGACATTACATTCCAACCGCTCCACATTTACCAAAGCCAAAACCCAGCTGTGTGGGATCCCGTCAACTTCTACATCATCTGGAGAATTAACTCCTGAGATCCTGCCTTCCAGTGAAAAGCCCACATATAAATATGGCAGAGTCTGGACAGAGTTGTGCTAACACTTGACAGAGGGCGACTAAATCTCAAGCCTTGTGCAAAGAGGTCAAACCATTGTACAGACAAGCCCCTAAAGACGATGTGACGACGGAAAATCACTTTCTGTAATGCTTGGTTCATACCTACAGTATGGATTCCTTCAGACACAAGCACTTATTTGATCCCCTTCCAACCATCCACACAAGTGAAAAGTAACTAGCAGCAAGTTCTGTTATGCACTTTTTAAGATGGATATAGCCTTCAACTGTCTACATTTAGAGAAAATAAGTATATCCAATGCAGCTTCTCAATGTGTATCTTTTAGAATCACAGGTGAGACTTGCAGCAACTTTAAAGTGAATCCACTGTCAACTCTGGGGAGGCGGTACATGTCCATCCTACTAGCTTCCAATTCTCTGAAAGCCACCACTTGAAGAGGTACGGCTAAAGAATGAGTCATGTGGATGTAACGTCATATAACTTTGGTGATGTGTGCACATCACCAAAAAAATACACAAGCACTGGCCTGATGTGCCCACGTATACCTCTACAGAGATAATGTCATGGTTCCTTCTGAACCATGTGAGCATGTCCACAGAAGTAATTGACTTGTTTAGTTTCTATAGCTGACTACTAATAAACTACTTATATTTAAAGATACAATATGGAGCTAGCGCTAGTGTGAGACTCAAAATCAATCCACTCTATGCACTGCTGCCATTGCTGTTCTGTGAGTCTGACTTCACGGGAGGCATCAACAGCACCTCTAGATGTATTTGTAATGATAGTGACATCTGTGGTTGTAAGGATAAAAAAAACATGAAGGACAAAACTACGTGGAGAATGCAAAGAGAGACTGTGAGAGAGGAGTTCAAATCCTACATGCTTTCTTATCTTCGTACACCTGGCCCATCCCTGATTGGTGTGGGCACAATTGGCCAATTGCTGATTTTGGATAGTTACAAAAACTGGCAAACAAGTTATCCACAATGCTAATTTCAGACAGGTGTCCAATATTTAATACCATTAAATAGTAGCTAGCTCGCCACTCTATGCTTGTAAGGAACACTGTGGAGAGTTGATTTCTGTTTTATTCCTTTTGATATGGGGTTGTTGACAAGATTGTTGATAACGCAATGTTGCCTTGTACTTTCACAATGTAGAGTAAAAGGCATTATCAGATTTCTTTTGTTGTTGTCTAAAGGGCAATATTGCACCACTATTTCTGTTAAATGACCAAGTCCTGCAATTGTAGTTCTGTACCTCACAGACTGGAAGCAGAATAAATTCATGACACATTTGTTGCACAAGTTCCTAAAAACTTGTAAGTGAATGCAACAGGAGAACGCCACTCTTACACATCCCAGTCCATCAGCCCTGATCCTGCTTAAGATTTTCACTGAAATATCTCCTGTTTAGACTGCAGGTTCTTCATAATACAGGCAGGTACAGATGTACCTGCACGTGCTTTTTGCATGTACTTTCCGGGTCATCTCTTCATCTCTACCTGTTTATCCAGAGGCCCTTCTTAGTCAGACTGCACAGTAAACAAGCGCACCTTTCTCTTTCGTGTACTCTGCACACCATGAGCTACGGGTGATGAATCAAACTACTCCCGGCCTGCTCTCTGACTATTCATTTCATTCATAAACCCAAAATATGACAAAAGGCAGCCGATTGGCCGGGTGGGCGCTACGCAAAAAGACGGCGTGCAGCTCGGCAGCCAATCGGGGACGAGTAGTACATTCTCTCCCTCTCTCATCATGCTTTCATGCTCCCTCTTTAACCCTCGCTCATTTTTGTTCTCTCTCTCTCTCTCACTCACTCCCTGCCTCAGAGCATTACAGCAGTCAAAACAACAGCCTGGCTGAAGGGAGTGTACGGTAGAAACAAGTGCCATATTTTGGGGGTGTGGAGGCAGCTGGACAAAAATATGAACCTGCACTTGGAGAGTGGATTGCACTTGGTGCGAGTCACTCCTAAACCCCCTGAGGGACCAAGTCTTCAGTGGTGACTTCGTGCTCACCCTTTGAACCCAGTCATCTGTGTATTTTGTTCAGCACTTAAAAACCTCCTCCTGTACATCATTTACTTGTAAGCGACAGGGAAAAGCACTCTAAAAATGAAACTTCATTGACTGATTGATCAGTTGATTGACAGCTATATTGACTAAGCTTTAAGTGAGCCCCCTTGAGACGGGACGGGGGGCTGACGTCAGGCCTAATTCAATATGACCCAGTTCAATATTCACTTTGTTTTTCCTTCATGTGCGAAACTTTGCGGCACAGAGAGGACAAAACGCAACAGAAACACACATGAATCAATAGCAGCAGTGATCCAGTGACTCTACGTGAACTTAAAGCAAGTGTGCCACTGTTTGTGGGGAACTGGGTTGACTGGGTTCATTTGGGGTTTTGAGGTACAACACTGCCATCTATGGACACGTCTGGATGCTGCAGGCTCCCGACGGATTACATCATCATGTTGAGAGCACTGGTGTTTTTCTAAGATGCTGAGAGTCAAACAAAGAGAAGCAGGGAATGAGGTAGCTGGATTGTGTACTTGATTGACATAGGAGAAGGTTTAATAAAAAGTATGTATATACAGAAAAAGACACATCAGTGAGTCCACATACAAAGAAATTACAAATTTACATGACTTCAAAAGATCTAAATGAGATAATTAATCAAAAGAAACCTAACTGCCAACTGAGCTTGTGACAACTTTCCATACACAAATCATTTGCTGCAAGACACTAATGTGCCCCAATCTTCTCTTTAATATCATTTCACTCTTTTGCATCTGTATGATGAATGATGAGTAGTGTGTGTTTTTATGCATTTACTCAAACCCAAGCTAATATTTTTCCCCATTACTAAGACAGAGGATGCTGTACTACACACCACCAGTCTGAAAACCTAGAGACAAGGAAGTCTCCGATCTCATTTTCCATCTATGTCGACAACCTCTAAGAACCCTAACAGGTCAACAGAGCCAGCATCAATCAAACCTGAGTTTGGTACCTTCCCCCCTGTTAAACTTCTGCTTTATCAACTGCTCTCAGCTATGATGAAGGCTTGAAGGCTGATTTTGCTGCAATGTCGTTTGTCTTTATGAGCATTTCCCCATTCAGTAGGTTGATCTCATCTTCTTGTTACTAAGAGGTAATGTCTGGAAATTTGCCAGAATTCCAATCTGGAAATCAGCATGGGTTGACTTGGCTTCATTTAGTGCACAAACTATCACACCACCATGTCAGCAAGGGCCTCTCTTGCTGAAATGATAATGAATATACTATATCCCTACCATCACAAGGTGATGTGTTACAGCTGAAACAACACGGGGGGGGG
>JAUMHL010000003.1:17498999-17530941 GCA_032362345.1 Sandelia bainsii
AAATTTATTGGTTGATTCATGGATCAAACACCTGTTGTGAATTTTGCCGTTAAGCTCCTTGTTAGAGAACAGCAAGTCGAATATCCCTAACTTTTTGTGAGTAGTGTATGTAACCTTTTTCCGGAAATACGTATAAGGCAGCAAAGAGTGATAGAACAGTATCTTTAAATTTAAACATTATGTTTACATGATCACAGACCAAACAAGAAAATGTGGTTTGCACTCACTCTTACTGCCATGGATATTCATGTGCATCATCACAGAATGTATAAAGTAAACATAATTACTAACATGACAATCATAAGAAGTGCATGAATTACTGTGAATTTTTAACTTTTCAGGAAAAAATTGTTAAAATAAAAGACCCAAAATGATGACCCAAAACCCTACTAACAAATTTTATCATAACTATAAATCACATCCTTACACATTAGTTGAAAGAAAAAGAAATTAGTCTAAATAATGCATTTCTCAACTTGAAATGTCTTTTAAATGACAATATTTTAACAATTACTATTACAAGTGATAATTTATATAAAAATATCAGGTTGTTGTCCATTCCCAGCCATGAGGATTTAAATCCTTTTAAAATACTGTCACAGAGCAACACAAGTGATAAGCTTTACATTTTACTAATGTGCCAGGTAACAAATGAGCCCCGTAAACTGGCACATAAATTCAGTCATCATCATCAAACTTGATCTTCTTGCCCTGGAAGGCCATGATCTGTCCTTGCTGCTCCTTCCTTTTCTTACTTGCTTCCCACGACGGGTGCAGCGTCTGCTGCGATGCCTGTTTGGAAAACACATCTCCTCCCCTGTTATCCTTATGCTTCATAACATCACCTCTGCCTCGACCTCTACCTTTACCAAAAGAAGCAAAGTCCTTCTCCTCTGACCCAGGGCGACTACCTTCAGGCTTGATGTACTTGGAGCCTGAAATCCTTTCTGTGCCTTTATTCTGCTTTTGGAACTTTGATTGTTTACAAAAATCTGTATTTAAACCACCCTTCAGTTTCTCTTGGCCCCTAAATTTCTTCCCACCTCTCCCTCTGCCTGCACCTCCACCCCCACTGTGCTTAGACCCAGAGAGGGAAGAACAGAAAACAGACTGCAGCGAGGTTGCTTTACCCTTCAGTCTGGCCTCCAGCTCATCGAGTTCACTTTGGACCTTGTCTGTCGAGTCATTTTTCACCTCTTGCTTCTTCTCCGCCCCTGCTACGCTTTTCTGCTTCTTCTTCTTGAATTTGCTCACTTTGCCCACAAAGAAGTCATCGTCGTCGTCGCTCTCCTCCGACTGGGAGGACTGCTTGTGAAAACGTTCCTCTGTGCTGTCATCAAAGTACTCTTTCTCTTCATCATCTGACAACTCTAAATCACTCTCTTCACCATCTTTTGTTTTCTGGGGTGCTTTAGGTGCAGGCTTCAAATTGAGTTTCTTTTCTCCATCTTTACTTTGAGGTTTGCCTTTCACAGCATCCTTCACTTGAATACTTTTTACCGACACAGGTTTTACACTCTCAGACTCTGGCATGTCTTTCTTTTGAACATCAGCAATGTCAGGAGAATGAGGTGCGTTCACCGTTTCTCTTTGAGGTTTAGCAACAGTTGCAGCTTTAGCCCCTTTATGGATACCATCTCCTTCCTCATCGTCTGTCCCTTCCTTCTGCTCTTCTGTACGTTCCTCCTCACCTTTCCCACTCTTTCCTCCTTCCCTTCTGTCTGATAACTGTGGGTTCACATTTCCAGCTTTATTTTGCGTCTTTTCCTTCCCTTCTGATTTTCCAGCCTTCAGCCGCTCCTCCTTGAAAGCTTCCACGGCAGCTTTGATGTCCTCGATCTTTTTGTTGAACTGAGGATGGGTGGCGATGCGCGCTACAGCCCGGTCAGAAATAGTGGATTTCGGGTTTTTACACACCTGTTCAAAGTTGAGATTCTTCTGCAAGGCTGTCTTGGTCACCTGGCAATGAGAGAATCAATTATCCAACCAGACATTTCCACACTTTTAAAAATGCTGACAAATAGTAAGTAACTTTTTCACTGTCTTGAATGTGCCCTGAAAATATTGTGAAATCATTTTCCCAAAATAATGAATAAAGCCAGAAGCCATTATGAACCCTACCAGGTCCGGTAAGAGGACCTTCATAGCGTGGATCTCCTCCAGCAATCGGGCAGCTCTCCTTTGATTCCGCTCAATTTCCGCCTCTTTCCCCTTCTTCTTCTTCAGGCTGCCAATCTGACGCGTCAACTTCCTGATGATCAAAGCCCTCACCCTCTTCACCTCCTTCCTCATCTTCACCACCTCGTTGTTGAGGTTCAGGACATCGGCCTGCTTTTTCTCTTTAAGTGGAGCAGGTAATGGAATATTTTTTTCTGATTTATCTGAGGCCTGGGACATTCCATCTTCTTCTTCTCTGACATCCCCATCTGCCTCTTCTTCCTCACTTCCATCCTCATCTTCTTCATCATCATCATCATTATCAATCTCTTCCTCCTCTTCCTCTTTTTCCTGAGCTGATGGAGTCATTTTCTTCATCTTGTCTTCGGTGTACATCATCTATGGAAAAATAAACCCATTTTAAGTCTATTAAAAAAACGTAACCCTAGAATTTGAAACTTTGAAAAATGCTTTCCATTGTTTGAGATATGGGCCCGGCTGCATCTTACCGACCAAAAACACCCCCAAAATGCATTAGTGTTTCACTGATTTATCAAAATCATAAGAGCATTTATGATGAGATGTCGTAAGTGAATATAGCCGAGACAAAATGCACATGTGCAAAGAGAGATTGTTAAATGCTTGACCAAGGCTGCCACAACAAACGTGGGTAAGTACGCATGGGTAAGTTTAACAATGTGCAAACAGGCTAGCTTTACGTACCAGTGACGTTAAAATAATAAACAGCGGTGCATAAAGTAAAATAAAGTCACTGTAACTGTTATTATCACACTTACCGTTCAGAAAGGGCAATAAATATTTTAAAATTGAGAGAAACGTCTCGACTCGTAGGAAGCAGCCATGTTTCATACGCGTGTGCGGCGACGGCGTGACGTCAGACGTTAGCAGGGCGACGCAGCGTGTCGTGAAAAGGGGAGGGCCTTCCGCGGACTGTTTTTATTTATTTCTTTGTTTCATGTGCTTAAAACAACAACAATGGTGGATAATTGAAGAAGTGGGAATATTAGGATGAGCGAATGACATTTCCAGTTACAGTTACCAGACTGATATCACAGGTGAATCAACAGGGGGAGGATGAAGCGGCGCAATGCGGACTGCAGCAAACTCCGACGGCCGTTAAAACGGAACCGAATCACCGAGGGTATATATAGCAGGTACAAAAAAGGGGCTGGAGGGACGTTATTGTATAACAATGGCGCCTCTCTGCATATGTCAAGACAGGGCTGCCAGCATCTGCCACATTCATATGTCAGCACGCTTTGCTTTTGAGCTAACGTTATACCAGCAGCTAAATGAACATGCCCGCATATTCTCAAAATTACAGGCCTAACGTTAGTTGTGTTGCATTTCATGCATGATATGTCTGTAGCTAGGTAGTTAAAATTTAATTCTGACTAAATTCAAATGGCGGGTAGTAGAGGGACTCTGTGGTCATTCAGTATTAACTGTAACGCATTCCGTTCAATGGAGTTATTATAGAAACAGCATGAACTAGTGAGAAAAATCATGTTCGAGCTGGAGATGACAGCAGCAATGTCAGAGGCGCTCGTTTTGACGACCGGGGTGACGCTGACGGCGGGGCCCTCACCTGTGCTTTGTCTGCCAGAGGTCTACACTGAAACATGTCAGTGGAACAATACCCATTGTTACTGTGAACGGTCACGTCTGACAGGACCGCGAAGGTGCACGTATTATTTGAAGGGATTACATTTATCAAGAATGTCTTTTCCTATTGATTAATTGATGTAATGGCAAAGAAAAAAAAGAAACCAGATGTGCTTTAAGTAACATGTCCAGACATGCTACTCTGTACATACCCCTATAAAACCCCCTCTCTGTATAAACCCATCATCTGTTTAAGTCACTTTGTTAACAGACACACATTATTAGATTTGTGAATATTTGTTAATTTTATTTTTTTTAGTTTGTGTTTATTTGCATTCATCGCTGAACTAGTATCTATCTGATTTCCAGTTACAACTTGTTAACTTAAGTAGTCACCTTGAACTTGAGATAACACTGTCTGCAAGTCACACTGCAAATATTATTAAAAACACTGGACTGTTGTATAAACCTGATGTCTAAATGATTGTTGTGATACCATCTAAATCCACAATAAGCCCTGTCTTGTACCTTCTTTTTTTGTCACCTGCTCCTTTCTCTCTATTTAACTTTTTTCCTCCATGTTTTCATCTCTGTCTTATATTCTCCCACAGTACGTTCCTGTACCTGAAGTTCCTGGTAGTGTGGGTGTTAGTTCTACTGGCCGACTTTGTCCTGGAGTTCAGGTTTGAGTACCTGTGGCCATTTTGGCTTTTCATTCGAAGTGTCTACGACTCCTTCAGATATCAGGGGCTGGTAAGAGCTTATGTGTATGACTCACTCCTCCCTTTGCATCTGATGTTAACTTGCATGTCTTTATTCAAGTTAGAGGTTGTGTGGAGCACATTTGGATAGATACACAGCAAAGATGCAATGCCATGTATCTCTTTGCCAAAAATACAGCTGAATATACAGTACCACACTTCGTAAACATGCATAATTATGGTAGGGAAAACTGGAAACATGACGTTTTTAGATTGTGTTGTACACATTAATGTGTAATAGAGCCATGTGTGTATGCAGAGGCCTCTATATTACCGTGTTGTCTACACACAGACACACACACTACTGTATCTATGCACTGCTGTTAAGTCATATTTAATTGTCTGTCTCTTTTGTCCTCTTCTTAGGCATTCTCTGTCTTCTTTGTATGTGTGGCGTTTACATCAGACATTATCTGCCTCCTCTTCATCCCCGTCCAATGGCTGTTTTTTGCTGCCAGCACCTACGTATGGGTCCAGTATGTCTGGCACACAGGTTAGTCCACGTTTTTTCCATGGATTCCCTTTTTGTTTTATCCAAATGGATACTTTCACCTTAAAGACCCCGTGCACAAGAAATTCATAGCTGCAGAGTTTGTTCAGTGCTAGACTCTAAAGTGTCTATTGTTTCTCTTTTTTTTTTTCTTACTTCCACACAGAGAGAGGAGTCTGTCTACCCACTGTATCTCTGTGGATTCTCTTTGTGTACATCGAAGCTGCCATACGGTTCAAAGACCTGAAGAACTTTCATGTAGACCTTTGTCGACCCTTTGCTGCTCACTGGTGATTGTCATGTTATTTAGTTTTTGGCTTGTGTAAGCTTTCTTTTTGTGTTGACCGTGATAAATGCTACATGTTCTCAGTGTTTGTCTTTACCTCCCAGTATCGGCTATCCAGTGGTAACGCTGGGCTTCGGGTTTAAGAGCTACGTCAGCTACAAGATGCGACTGAGGAAACAAAAAGAAGTGCAAAAGGAGAATGAATTCTACATGCAGCTTCTACAGCAGGCTTTACCGCCCGAGCAACAGATGCTGCAGAGACAAGAGAGGGAGGCAGAAGAGGGTAGGACACACAGACACAAAAACACATGAAATACAGAACTTACTACAATACTAAACAATTTCAGCATCCACATAACATACCATGCACAGAAACTGGACAGAGATGAAAGATGGTGAACTGCCAGAAAACTACATTGTACTGTGCACAGTGAAAGTGCTACACAGTGGTGTTCAGTTGCTGGTTCTGACTTCAAGGTTGTCCAGAGAGCCAAGGAAATGATTTGCAGTCTGTTAAAATGAGTGTATTGGCAATGAACACAAGCACTAAGGACTGTTGTATGGCCAATGGAAGATGCAGTGTAGATTCTGACAAGCTGAAAATAGCAAGTATTTAATGAGTTAATTAACCAATTTGTTGTAAATGTTTACAATCATTTTCCCATGTCTGACATTAAGAGGCAATAGATAAAGACAAAGGTGCCATTTAATACATAGTAAACTAAGTATTATAGTAAAATATATTATAGCTCATCTTTTCAAATTACTGTAATTGATTTTAATGATACTTTCTTTACCTGTAGTTCAGTTCACTTGGTTCAGACTATGGAAAAAAAATCTAGTTTGTTGCCTTTTAGCTCTGTCCCGTTTTGTGTTCACACTGGATTTTTTTTTTTTTTTGCATGAATCAAAAGCTGTCAAGACCATGATGTCACACAGGCTGACAAGTGAGTCACTGATTAGACCGTTTTGACGACTGTTATCGTGCATCATTAGCGCTATATGGGCCCACATGTGGAAATCAGACTGTAGTGACTGACAGCAAGTCATGCTGCAATTCACTTTACCATGTGAAGCTTCCCCTTACAAAGAGATCACAAAGAAATAACTCATTATGAGACATTTAGTTGAGATTACAAGTGGGCTTTATTATTTCTATTATTTTTATTTTATTATTTATTTATTAAAACGTTAACATTTCTTAGAAGCCACGTATTAGATTTGCCCAAAATCTTAAAGATATTTATTTACTGTCAATAAAAATGATGAATCCATTATCAAAGTAGAAACAGATCCATTTTATGTAGATTGAGTAATCTAGGAGTGCATTCACTCATGTGGTGACATTCATACTGTACTGTACTGGTTATGATATGCAATTGGATAAACATATACATACATATAGCTTATAGAGATAATTTCTTGACATTTCATACTGTCTCGAACCAGTCACACCAGAGTTTGATTGACAATTAATAAAACAGTTTAAACAAAACAAGCCAAACAGGTAAATGCATCAGTTGATTGCATCAAACACATTAGGTGTAAAAACAACCTAATAGTTCTTCCTAACTAATTTGCAGCTAGGAGAAAGCAGGAAAGTTTTCAATGTAATTTTATTTTGTTTTCAGTCACTAAAGCTATCTTTCGATCTTTGTTTATGGTCAAATATGCATCAACTTGGAATTTGGTTAAATCTGTCCAGTGTGTTTTTATATATCTTCTAATGCGTCCTACATTTGCTTCCTTCTAGCTGCTTTAGCTAAAGGGGTATCAGAGCTAGAACCCTCAGTAATATCCCAAAACGGAGCACCTCCTGGAAAGAAAGGCACTTCAGTCCTGTTACCAGAACTGGAATACCGGGAAAAAGGGAAGGACAGTACTGCAAAAGAGCGTGAGGGTAAAAAACAAAACACAATTGGAATCAATAACAACAGTATTATACATGCACTGGACTCCAAACTACAAGAGACAGAGTACATTGAGAACTACGTCGGGGCAAAGAGACTGAATAACGACCTGGCAGGAGAAAACACACACGCAGATACTAACACACAATCTACTTCGAAAGAGGAAAGTGGGGGGAAGAACTACAAAAATGTCAGCGCAGGTGGTGGAAACATTTCCAACTCATCACCCCGGAATCACAGTTCTACAAATGGCAGCGTGCCGCCAGGTTCCTCAACCAGTAAGAGTGAAAAGAAGCAGAAGGGGGCAGGGAAAAGTCAGAAGGATCCCGTGGAGAACTGCATCCCCAACAACCAGCTGGGCAAGCCGGACGCGCTAATACGGTACATACATTGTTACACTGTTTTAAACATTCTTCTTTTAACTGTATATGCTTTTGGCTTCCAAACTCTTTCAGCCGTCACTTTTCATTCTATAATGAAATAATTGTCTCTATGAGACATTGTCATGTTGTTGTAGTTTCCTAAGGTTTCCAGCAGGTGTTATGATAGCCCTCTCGTCTTCTTTTGTGAAAGGCTGGAGCAGGACGTGAAGCGCCTGAAGGCAGATCTTCAGGCCAACAGGCAGTTGGAGTCTGAGCTGCGAGGGCAGCTTTCCTCTCTGAGCAGCCAGGACCGCAGCCTTCGCTCTGAACTAGGCCAGCTGCGCCAGGACAACGAGCTGCTACAGAACAAGTGGGTGCATGTATAGTCTGCATAGTGCACACTCACATAGTCTGACAAAAATGCTACAAAACTTGTGATTTTCTTTGAGATATTTGTGCACATTGTACAAGACTGGAGATCACTCATTCAAAATAACAAATATAACGATCAGTTGATGTTTGTTGAAGTAGCTGGTTAGTAAAGAGTCATATGATGGCCTATGTTGCATTTCAGCCACAACACAGGAGTCAAGTTAGCCATGTTAGCTACTGTTAATGGAGAATTGTTTAGATGATTGATTAAAGGGGTACTCAGGTGATTTTGTATTGGAGGATTTAAAAAAAGAACAGTAAAAAGTGAACCAGCAGCCAGTCGGAAACTGCAACCTCCCCAGTATGGCCAATTTCCAAAGAGAAATTTCCCATAATGCATCACAGTAGCATTTTTTTCAGCAAAAGCTACAAACCAAGTCAAAGTCCATAGAATACATTGTCTGGACAGCATAGTTGTGTCTGCCAATCCATTCAGTAGATGTAGATAGATATTTCACAGGTTGTGTGAAAACGTTGACCAGCTGGTGGCACTAGAGGAAGATTTTGGGATCACCAAAGTAATATGACCACAACGACCAGGTCCAAATGTTAAGTGAAATAAAAATGCAGGAATCAATCTTATGCTCCTACCTGCTTGACAATTTCGTTCCTCACTCTTAGGCTCCACAGTGCTGTCCAGGCCAAGCAGAAGGATAAGCAGACCATCTCCCAGCTGGAGAAGAGGCTAAAGGCAGAGCAGGAGGCTCGGGCCCTGGCTGAGAAACAGCTGGCTGAAGAAAGGAAGAGGAAGAAGATGGAGGAGGCCACTGCTGCCAGAGCTGTAGCTTTAGCTGCTGCCACAAGGTACTCATGAGATACTTACTAGGAATTTGCTTTTACCCTGAAAACCGTGAATGTCAGTGAATGAAGTAAGAGATTAGTTGTGTTTACCTTTTGTGCTTTAAACATACGGGTCTTCTGTTCTGTCTAACAGGGTAGAGTCCACTGATTCTCTGCGTGGTCGTATCAGAGAGCTGGAGACAGAGTGTAAGAAACTCAGCATGGACATGAAACTGAAAGAGGAGCAGATCAGAGATCTGGAGGGCAAGTGTCAGGTAAGACTGAATATTATTAACAAAATGCTTTGCATGCTTACTAGGTCAGTGAAGAGATAGAAACATACATTAACTAAATGCTAATTAAATATAATCTAAAAATTATGCCATTATGCCATTTTAATTTGTGCTATTGATGTAATACAAAAAAGTTTAATTTAGTTTCTTGTAATAACTTTTTGTTAGTAACTCTTTTTTTCCCCATCTGTCATAAATAGGAGCTGCGGAAGTATAAAGAGAATGAGAAGGACACGGAAGTATTGATGTCAGCACTGTCAGCCATGCAGGAGAAGACCCAGCACCTGGAGAACAGCCTGAGTGCTGAGACCAGGATCAAACTGGACCTCTTCTCCGCCCTGGGGGATGCCAAGAGGCAGCTAGAGATAGCACAAGGTAGATGCTGACTGCAGAGATGCAGCTGTATACCCGCCATGTTATGAAATTGTCACAGTGAACTAGAGTAGTAGTGACTAAAACCACACCGAACCACACCTAAACATAGCCATTTAATCCCTCTGGGGAACATTTTCTGAACCAGTAATGCAACCTAATGTCTACACAAAATTACAGGATTTCTACTTCTGGAAATAGAATCAATACACCATGGCCATTACCGCAACACCACAAACCCCAGAGTAAATAATGTTTTTAACTATTTGATAGTAATACATCTATTCTTGGCTGCTGTTGACTATTCTGGCTGTTTACATACTATAACTTTATGGGATTGATTGGAAGTGATTCCAATTCACTTCTTTTGCTGCTGTAAGTGGGATTTTTTTCCCTTATGTACATCACATGTCTCCTTGTTTGTTTGCTTTATCTATCTAAAAATTAAAGCTGTGAAATGCGAAATTGTAAAAATAAAACCAAATGTTTCCTCCCACAGCAAAATGTGGGAATGTACAGTATACTTGACTGTTTACGTCAAATTGTTAATCATAATGGTGAACCAGTGCGCATAACACCAGGAAACCATTATTACTATTATTCATTTTATTAATGTTGATAATAAAGTCTTACATGACAAGGCCAATTATCCTTTTATCGTGCTGCATAAAAAACAAAGTAGGAGGCCTTTTACATTATAGACATTTTAACTTATTGTGCACAGGTGAAACTAATCTCCAGAGGATCAGTTCCACTGATCGAGCCCTTTTAACATGCACAAATGAAGTTGTTATTTATACCTGTGTATTTCCTGCTGTAACATAAAAAATGTGTGTTGAGAGTAGGGACAGGGTTTGTTAGCACTTCATGGAGTCTGAATCCAGTTGTAAATCTGCTTGCTTCTACAAGTTTCTCAGTGAGGCTTGCAATTCTAACCAATCAGCCTATTTCTGCTTGATTATGTTTTAGAGCATTCTCATTTTTTGACTACCTGAACATGGCTTACTGTAGCATTTGATTTAGATTCTCATGCTAGCGCTAGCTTAAGTTGCATATTGTAGCTTTAAGTAGTGAATTTGTTTTTGTTTTTAAATGTTTCTCTTATTTTTACCTATTTTTTAGTGCAATAACAACAGTTTTGTATGATAAAAAAAGTAACATTTAAGAAATTTACCTTTCCTTATTATTACAGTTGGTCATTTTTGAAGGACCAATTACAGATAAACATGGCATTGAGTGATAGAAGTTCTGATAGTTAACTGTTCTGAACCGTGGACATTTAGCTGAGCTGAAGGTTGGAGGACTTTCACCACATATTATATCACTGCTCTGCGACACTATTTAACCACGTCCTCACTGATTGTTTCTTATGCTGCATGATGTGCTGCAGCTGCAGCAGCAGTGAAAGTAATATTGAAAGGGGGTAGCATATTATACAATAGAAATTTTGCCACACTATATATACAGTGGTAGCGTTTAACAGCTGGAGATCAGGCTGGGTAAATTTACCAGTTAGGTAAATCGCCTCATCGCCTTCCTGGATGGATGGTCATAGAACAGCATTTCAAGAGCTCTCAGGGATTAATTTTTGCAAGACCATTTCGGAACTTAAACCTGTGATATGAATGTCTTTGTTTCCTCCGTCTCATCCAGGTCAGATCCACCAGAGGGAGCAGGAGATCGCAGAGCTGAAGCAGAAGATAGCAGAGGTGATGGCAGTGATGCCCAGCCTGTCCTACTCATCAGACGGCAGCAACCTCAGCCCCGTCACCCCGCACTACTCCTCCAAGTTCATGGACAATAGTCCCTCTTCCCTGGACCCCAACGCCTCAGTGTACCAACCCCTCAAAAAGTGACTCTGACAGCCACACTTATCTGTCAGACAGGACTTTGTCTCTTTCTTTATTTTGGGGAAGCTCTCTGCTCCAGTTTGGGTTATTTTTTAAGTTTACCAGCCCCTGACAGTTATTGCACTGTAATGTACCACACACAGACCCACAGTGCACAAAACCCCTCCATGCGTATGTGTATTTGGGTCCTTTTTTTTGGTTCTATTATGAGAACTATTATTTTGAGGGGTTGTGTACAATAGGATTTTTTGTTGTTGTTTAGTTTTGGGATTTAGCCATTAGACAGTGTGATCTGCTTTGGAGGGGGAGAAAGGACCACCACACAGTTTGTTAGCCAAATGTCAACTGAAGAGCCATTATGCATTGCTTCATGTCGGTCTTCTTTTGGTGTACAGTATCAAGCCCCCCCCCCAGAGCCATGTTTATTTCTAGAGTGAACTGACACCCAGACTTTTAATTTGAAAACAAGCATACTTTCATGATGGTCTGTAATAAGGCAGGAGATATGTTTCAGTTCGGATGTGAATTAGAAACTCACCTGTAAAGTGAAGCCCTGTGAGAGATACATGAATGTAAAATGATTCATGTTTTGGTATCACCATTAACTTAAATCAGTGATTGTTCTGTAACGTTTCAGTTCGGTTCCAACAATTTACATTTCTTCTAAAACAGTGATATTGGACGTTTGCCGGGTTCCTCAGATATTCTAATACTATTTATTCTCGTAATACTGGAATAGTGGATTCTCCAGGATTATCAGTAAGTGGATGACGCAGATGTAGTTTTATCCTAAAACAAACTACAGCTAGATTCGGCCTGGCACTGCCAAAATGTTGCATCAACTCTCACCTGTTTGCTGCAGACACCTTTCCTCTCCCTCGGTACCAAATTAGAACCTGCTGGGCCATATTGTTCACTGGATTTAATGATGTCGAGGTAACTGCATTCGTTACCGTTGTTTGCAGACTTTACAGTGCCTTGCAGTTTCTCTTTTTTTGAGATACAGAAACCGCATACTTTGCAATCCTGGGATCTAAAAGCATCAAGTTTCAAAGTCGCCTTTTTTTTTCTCCCTCTCTCTCTCTTGATCTGATACGCCTGTTTTTCTTTTTAACGAGATCATTTCTAGCCAGTATTCAAAAGAGTCGCCTCAGATATATTCAGTCATTTCGCAGCTAATCAACCACAATGTTACAGACTAAAGGGAAAACAACACTGGACGTGGTGTACGTCATTTCATAGTGACACAGTCTTGGTATGCCAAACACCAACCAAACTGATTGTCTGTTATCATGCCCTAGAGTTGGCATTTAGTTGTTTACAACAATGTAAATTAACCTGCTGAGGAATGTTTTCTTAATTTATTTGATTTCAGTTCTTAAGTGCCAAGTGTTGATGTTCGGTTTCCATCCATACTTTGATCGATGTAGGTAGCATAATGTTTGCAGAAGAGTGCTTTTTTTTTGTCATTAGAGCATATTTGAATGGTGTGTTTACAAGGTTCTGATCATGGTGAAGCAGCAGGTGGTCATCTGAACTAATCGTGTTATTCACACATTTATTTATTTGTTGACTTTTTATTGAGTGGCACCTTCTTGATATTTCCCATCATATTCAGTTGATTTCCTCTGTTTTCTGCCAGGAAGGATTCTGTAAACGTGTTGTGTTGGGAAAAGGTTACCCCTGAACCATTTGACCATGTTGTGCTGTCATGTGGCCTACCTGGAAATCAGTATTTTTTTTTTTTTTTTGTGGATCGCTCTGGCGTTGTGAGTTTTCAAGTTGCTTTCACAAGTTTGTGTAGAAGGAAGGGAAGGTGAAAAAAAAGTGCTTTGTTTTATCTTCTCATTGTTCCACCATGTTTATTTTCTTTATTCAAAGTGATGGTGGCTGTGTTACACTTTTCACTTTGACCATCACTATTAAAGAAAGTCTCGCTGGTGGCAGTGCAAGCTGTTTAGTCTGTGTGCGTGTCTTGATCTTTGTGTCTAGCATTCCTTTTTCTTACACTGGCAAAAGGCTATCGTTTTAACCCACAATCTAATATGAGATGGTGATAATGCAGTACAGTTCATTTGGGAAGTCAGAAGAAAGAAACCTTATTAAATGAGTCAAATTGATAAATCTGTACAATTCACAGAAAGTATTTAGAGTATCTGGACAATTTTGTTTGCAAGTGTTTGTGTTGTAATTGCCAGATTTTCTTCCTTTCCACATCCATTCTAATGATTTTGTGTACACAAATCAACCAATTAAAGTGAAATCAAATCAAATTAAGTCTTAAATAGATACAGTATGGCATCTGTTACTAGAAGATAGAAAACACCAACATACATTAATGCAAAATATAATCTTGAGTTGATTTTAATGCTTTCATGGCTAACATCACCACTTAACTGTCACATTGCAGCAACTACACTGCATTTACCTGTAATGAAATAATGACTAGCAAGCCTCTTTAACTGATGTTTGTAGACTTTAAAAAGTGCCTTTTAAGCAGTGGGTCACTTTGATTCTACATATTGTTTCACATTTTAAAAAATCTCATCTTTAATCAAATATTTAATATAACTACTGTGATTAAAACATACATACTGATAGGCTGTACCTTATATTCATTAACTGATAACGAACCTGTGTATTTTGTATGAACCGTGTTTAATCACCTGAAAGTCAACATTACCAAATGTCCCATGTGACCCAAACGCAGCATTCCTGCCGTGCTCTTTCATGTGCGCTGACCTCGTAAATAGCGGTATTTCTGAATGCACGGGAAGGCACCACAAGTCCATCCTCCCCATCAGCAGTCTGGTCAACAACACTTCTCCTGGAGGACTCTCCAGCAAACTTCACCGACTCTCTGCACTTTAAAACACCGACATGGATGCCCTCAGGTCGGCTGGGAGAGCTATTATCCGGAGCCCGAGTATGGCGAAACAGTCCTGGACCGCCGGCAGACACAAAAGTAAGAGTTAATGTTAAGCTTTAAAGAAAAACGTAGAAATAAAGGGTTTCACTCACCGTTCAGTTAGCAACAGTTTGATTGCACCGAAGTTGACTTTTGCTTCCCGCGGAGCCAATTTTACCTTAATTACCAAAAACACGGAGTCAACAAGTAATTTTTTAAGTTAAAGTGAAGCTTTTTGTACCAAAAAAGCGAAACATACCGCAAACATGACTGTCGTTGTGTTACTAACAAAGTCACAAAGGTAAAGTTGGACGTGTTTTTGTTTGTTCGTCATTTTGTTTGACGCGCACTGTGAAAATGCCACATTTTAGTTGCATTTCAACGCATTTTTTTTTTTTTCGGTTTTGATGGAAATATGTTATTTTAACCCATAAATATTGCGTCCGTCTGTGCGGTTGATCCTGTTTCAGGGATTTTCCCGAAATAAGTGTTATTTTGAATCTACGCAAATAAACTAGGCTGAAGCACCAACAAAGAATGACACTTTGTTTAGAAACTCGTCTCTTCTTTCTTATGTTTTAACACACAATTGTAAGACTGTGATGTTGTTTTTTGTAGGTTTTATTTCTGTTTCCATTAGCAGAGTCTCAAACCCTCTTTACATCTAAACTGTCAGAAAATGTGCAGGGGTCAGAGTCAAAATTAAACCTCACAGTGATTTCTGTGTGTTTCTTTGCTCAGGGGCCCTTCAGTAGGTCAGGAGCCTGCCCACTGTGCAGCATTAACATGAAACTCCTTTAAGGTCACTCTGGTGCCCATTGTAGCACTCAAGGGCCACTTTGTAATTGAAATATCACTTGATCCTGGCTGTAAAGTTCTGGGTGGGGATGACGGGTTAGCTTAGAAAGCTAAAAGCCGCCCCCCTCCTCGCCTGTCCCTAAGAGCAGATGCCAGGAATGCTGCTGCTCAGTTAGTGTGTGGCCCCTGCTGGCTTGATCACAAGCTGGTCTTATTTCAAAGGCCATTATAAAGCATATAAGGCTATTAGAAAAAGCGTGTAACTGTGGTAGCCCACATGGAAAAATGGCAGTGATTCAACCTCAAGAGTCTGGAATTTGAGATCCATTCCTACATGCAGAAACATATTGTGCCAGAGCATTTCTCTGTTGATGGATGAAGTTCAGATGCTAAAGTAGTTGCTTCTGCACAGTTATCAGTTATCAGTGGTTACAAAGACCATCCTGATTGTAATCCATCAAACAGGCAGTTCTCTCAGAAGTACACACAGTACATGATGTGTAAATGAAATTTGTAACATTTTATAGGGTGTCCTTGTTAAATGTGCCACGGTAAACAATCACAAACTTAATTTTCACCCTTTTTAAATGTTTTAAAGCAGCCAGGAGGTGTTTGCATGAGGCATTTTGACTTTAATTGAGCACTTATTGTGGTGATTAGTAGAACAAAAATCTCCTCATAAATGCAGCTACTGACGCATTTGTTAAAGAAGAAGAGTATTGTAGTTTAAGTTACATGGTCTTCTCTCGACTGTAGGGCACACATTCCTCACCAGCATTGACCCATATCGCCCATGTCAATCTTCCAGGTCTTACTATAGTCTATGGGGCCAGGTTGGGGTCAGTGTATTTTCCAGCTATGCAGGAACAAGAGTATATTATTGGAGATCAGGTGAATGCAGTTATAAAAACAACAGCGTTATGATACCCAAGCACCCTTGTACCATTTCACCCAGATATTGTTCCTGTAGACTTAGCCACTTGTGTTGAGGATGTATTCAGCTGCATGTCAACTGCCCCATGCATAATTTTTTTTTCCCCCCATACAGAAGTGGCCTCTCCACTACTTATTCACTTCTCTGCTCTTATTGCCCTTGCTTGGTCACTCTGGACAACCTAGACCGGCACACTGCCAGTGTGACCGACCCAGCCAGTGGGTGCTTGTGTCCTGCAAAGAGCCTTTTTCTAGGCCCCTCCTTAAATGGAAGCATGTGACTTTATCAAGCAGTGGGAATATTTCTGTGCCCCTGTCATGAAGCTTGACCCAATGAGGAGAATGCCTATGGGTGAGGTCTTTTTCCCCTTCCACTGTTATATTTGGCCATTGTTGTCACTTCCTTTCCCCCCTTGCTTCCTCATGATGATGATTAGATAGCAAAACAGAGTTCATTCACTCCTGACAGTCTGTTAACTCTGTTGGCTTGAGTGTTTTTTACAGCTTGCAAGAACCCATTGAATTGAACCTCTAGGGAAGTTGAATATTTGCTCCTGTCTGTATCACTTCTGCAAAAATTCTGTGGAACCTGATTTAGGGGAGAAAAAATGTTAACTGGTGGCAGAAGTTAGAATGAGGGTAAGAAAAGGTTGTTTGGCACGGAGTTCTGGAGTGATCCTAAGTTGTCGGACCACAGTTGGTGGTTTCCACAGTGATCCAGTATTTGGTGCAGACACACAAATCAGCCAGGGCGTGAATTGCCTGTCACTAGGGGCCCTCTTGGATCAGGACGTTTGTTGTCACAGTTTTCATCACTTTGATCGATGAATTGGATACTCATCTGTCAGTGTTGGATTTGATAGATGAAAAATGAACTGAAGACTGGGGTTTTTCTTTAGCTTGCCTTTAATGTTTCCCTTCTTTATGTCTTATACAACACTTTGAGTTGCCCTGCTTTAAAAAAAAACAACCATATATTTAACACCTAGCAGTTCATCTCTAAACACAAACAGAAGATGAGGCGGGCTTGTATTTACAGCAGGGTTTTATTTGGTCTCAGCTCACAGTCACGCACAGTTCACAAGTTTCTGTCTTTGACCTTTAATTGTAAAGCTCTCCACCTACAAAACTACACAAAACTGGGAACTGATGCTGGAATTTTTTTTTGTTTTAATATAGTATGATTTTGACCATTCAGTGCTGCACTTGCTCAGTATGATATTTTTATCCTGAATACAGTTAGTCCAGAACTGTGTGAGACAGTTTTACTGAACAGCCTGTAAAACATGCTTCGGAGCTGTTAAACTAATGAAGTTATTTGTGGTTTCATTTGAAACTTTTATTGTTCTTCTGATGTTTTAAGAGCTGTTTCAGAGGCACTGACATTGAATTTGTATTTTATCGTTGGTTTGAGTAAGGACAGAGTCTACAGTAATCCCATTTATGTTTCAAAATGTGACTTTTTCATAAGCAGTGGCTACGTGTAATTATGCTTAAACCCCACTTACACTCTCAGTGAAAGCTGGAAGGAAAACATCAGAGCCTTTAGCCTCATTACAGATTATTTCAATTCCTGGTTCTTCATATAATTTGTAACTTTACATCATTCATAGTGACTTTAGTGGCATGGTAGAGTGTTGCATTTTTAAGATGTTCATCCAGATATTTTCCAAAAACATCACGGTTATACTGTAACTACCATGACTGGTCATTGAAGCTTTTTTATCTTTTTTTTTTTTTTAATCTTTTCTCCTGGGTTCTTTCCCTCGAGGCTTTCACCAAAATAGCACAGACAGGATGTTGTGCAAGTGAAACTTGAATTTATTTATTGTGAAGAATATAAACTTATCCTAGGATTATTCACCTAACAGTTTTAAACCTTTGATTATTTTTGGCCACAGTAGCAGTGCTGCACCATAGACTGCAATGCTTGTTTGTTTGTTCACACTTTGGTCCAAACTGAATTATTGCTACAGGTTTTTGGATGGATTGCTATGAAATGTTTTACAGACATTTATGATTTCCAGTGGGTGAAACCTAATGAATTGGTGAAGACAAGTTTTACGGTGAAGACATTTTACGGATTTACTGAAATTTTAGTAAGTGTATTTTCACTTACTAAAATATCAGTAAATCCGTAAAATGTCAGTAAAATATCTCAACATCTACTAGATGGATTGCCACATCAGTTCACATGAATTGTAATGAATTTGGGGATGCGCTGACCTTTCCTCTAGGACACCATTAGGTTGCATTCATGGTTTTAAATTAAATGTCTTAACAACAACTGGATTGGCAATGAAATTTGGTATCGGCATTTATGACCCCTGCAGGATAAAGCTGAAGATACAAGCTTGGATAGATAAAAACTTCAAGGTAGACTTTAACTACAACTCCCAGGGTATATTTGGGCAAGAAACTTCCTGGGAAGTGTTAGCACATCAGCATGTCAATGTGGGCAAGCTGATGTTAGCATTTAGCCAGCGTCGCTCTAGACCAGGGGTGGCCAATTGTGGTCCTCAAGGGCCACTGTCCTGCGTGTTTTCGAACTACCCCTGCCTAACCCACTGTTGATTACCTAGGTCAGGTGTGGTCAGCTAATAAGAAGCTCTAAGTGCAGACATGGTTGCTAAAATAAGCAGGCCAGTTGCCCTTGAGGACCAGTATTGGCTACCCCTGCTCCAGACCATGGATATATTAAGAGAGCTCGATGCCTCCCAGCCATTCAGCCATTTTACCGCCACATGCGGTACTCAATAATCTCCCTGTGGCCACAAAAGTATTTCTTCAGTGACTACACTGATAAGAGATATCTGTCAAACTGTTGACAGGACACCTTGAACTACAAACAAAGTAGTTTTATGTTTAGAAACAGTAGTAAGAATTGGCCACACAATGTGGAAATGAACCTGGAAGACGGAGAGCAGGAGAGCAATTTCCAGTGACTGGAAACCATGTTGGAGTTCTTATAATGCATCCAGACTTATGTACGATTACATACCTGTCCCTCAGAGGTTCAACAATAGAGTGTAGAAGGACATCTTGTACGTATTAACCTGGGATCATGAAGAATGATGTTTCAGTGGCATCCTAAAATTATTCACAACAGTTTTAAAATTTCAGTTCTGTTCTTAATAGAGGGTTTTCATGCTGTAGTGTAAAAGCTGTTTCTTTTTTTCTGAAATGTTGAAAGTTCTTGGCATGAAAATTGAAGATTTTAATCATAATGCTAGTTCCTTAAAAGAAGCAACTTCAATCTAACAACGCCTCTAAAATCCTCCTTGGCAGTCTGACTTGACACAGTCCTCCCTTCACTTACAGTGTGTGTGTGTGTGTGTATGGGAGTATGTGGTGGTGTGCTCTACATCCCAGAGGAGGTAAATGCTGGGAGGATGAATTTCTTCTCTTAACACTTCTCCCCTCCTTTCTCTGAGGAAGTGTCTGTAAACCCAAGCACAGGGTCAGGGCCAGACAGCACCACACAAAGCCTGATAAGAAACTCGCACGGAGGTAGCAGCTGTTCCTTCAGCAGTTACAGTTCTGACACTCCTCGTTCTTTTATAGTGAACATATCAGTGAGCTGTCTTCTGTAAAAGTTTTTTTTTTTTAATGCAACATCTTTGTCCTACTTAGCAAGAAATGTGTTATGTTACATCCAGAAAGAAAACTCACACTTTGCTGTTATCACAGTGTGTCAGAGTTCACGTATAATCACTCCTAACTCTTCGCCTTTTTATTGTCGAGGACTGTAAGTTGAAATATTTATTTAACAGTGACAGTACCTCTGACCTAGATACCCTGTTATGCCTTTTCCGCTTCAAGGAGAGAGAAGTTCAACACAGGCTGTTTACATTTCCTCTGATTTGTGTTTTTCTCAAGCTCTTTGAACATTCTGGCGACTAATGGTATTTATTTTAGAACATGAAATGGGAGGAAAAGCTGGCAAATCGTAGCATCAGTGAAGCGGTAACCGAGAAATGCAGTGGTGTTTGAAGTTTGTGAAATTTTCTGCATAAATTTGACCTAAAACGTGATCAGAAAGTCCTAAAACTAGATAAATGGAACCCAATCAAACCAGTGATACAAAAATGTGACACATAATCATTTATATTACTGTGGATCCTTACATATTTGCGTGCGGCAAAAATATGTGAACTAGTGCTTTGAGTAACTGGTGTGACCTCCCCCTATGTGCAGCAATAAGTTCAACTAAACGTTTCTGGTAGCTGTTTATCAGCCCTTTACATCAGCTTGAAGGGGTTTTAGTCCATTCTTGGTCTAGGTCTAGGATGTTGGTTGGCTTCCTGTCATGGACTGCCTGCTGCGGGTTCTTCCACAGCATTTCTGTAGGATTAAAGTCAGGACTTTCACTTTCAAAAGGCCATTCCTAAACTTTACATTCTTTCTGTTTTAACCCTTCTGTGGTAGAACTACTTGTGTGTTTGTTTAGTGATGTTTTCTAGCTGCATGATCCACTATTTGTTCAGCATCAGTTCACAGATTGACGCCTTGACATCTTCCTGTAGAATTGGCTTGTTCAGTTCAGACTTCATAACTCAGTCTCTTAAGGCAGGCCGTCTTGGTCCATAAGCAGCAAAGCAGGCATACATCATTATACTGCAGCCATCATGTTTCACAGATGGGATGAAGTTGTTATGTTATAACAGTGTGTGTGGTTGTAACGTAACGACATCTCATTCAAGACAAAATATTTTACTGTGGTCAGATCAGACTTTGATAATGAAGACCCAAATTTTAAATTAGGCATAGTTACATCTGATTGTCCTCCCATTGATTGGAAATTAATTGATAATCCTAGAGCAGTGATCACCAATGCAATGTTTCTTTATGGCCCTTTATTGACGGAAAGTATTTGTGAATCATTTCTTGTCTCTTTAATTGGGTTACTTTTATCTACTTGTAGGACTTGGATGAAAAGTCCTAAAAGTATTTCAATCATTTATGCAGAAATAAAGGAAATTCTAAAGGCTTCATAAACTTTCACTAAAGGTACTACCATATGTGATGATTTTAACTTGATGAATTGGTACAAGAAGATGAATACTGGTGACCATTTTATTCACCTACTTTTTTTCCCCTCTGTAGAGCTTCCAGAGAACTGGACTGACACAAGGGAGACAATCTTAGAAGGCATGACCTTTAACCTTCGTCACCTCGGCATGACACTAGTGGACCAGCCCAAGGGAGAAGACCTATCAGCTGCTGCCGTAAAGAGGATTGTGGCCACGGTGAGAGCTGGAGTAGCAATGACAATGCTGTAAAAATAGATTTTATTATTAGAAGTACTACACATGCTTTAATTCTTTGCACGTAACATATTTCAAAATGTTTTGAAAAATGATACAATGTTTTTTTAAGCTGTTTTAGCTTAAGTACAGTTGTCCCTCTAACAGGCTAAAGCCAGTGGGAAGAAACCTCAGAAGGTTGCTCTCAAGGTTTCCCCTCAGGGAATAGTCCTGTACGACAGCTTGAATAATAAACTCCTGGAAAACATCTCCATATACAGGTGTGTGCAGCGCAGCAGAAGTCATTAAGAGCATTGATGTGTAGCTGACCTGACACGTGACTCTGCTTAACTACTTTATTTGCTGTTTGTCTAACCTGTGACCTCTGGCCTACAGAATATCCTACTGCACAGTGGACAAACTGCATGATAAAGTGTTTGCTTATATTGCTCAAAACACCCTCAATGGGACCTTGGAGTGCCACGCCTACCTTTGCTCCAAGAGGAAAGTGGTGAGTTGCCCTACTACGGATTCAGTGTTTTTATGTTTTATTTAAAATGAGCACTGGCTCTAATGAATTAAGAGCCAGTGCAGGGATTTTCAAACTCAGCTACCATCAGCTTGAAGTAAACTTGTATATCGAAGTATTAGTGCACTTGCTTGATATGCAGCTGTGCTCATCTTCAGTGTTTTTCCTTCATCTTTAAGAAGACACCCTAAAAATCAAGTTCCTCAAGTCTTCTGTCGTCCTGTGTATTGAAAAAAACAGAAGAGCACTCCCCCTCTCATCTTACCTGCCCCCACATTGATCCTTTTCCTCCCAGGATAACATGATATAATACACTGCTTTTTTAATACTTGCCTCTGATTGTAGTTAGATGATAATAAATCAAGTCCAGTTGCCACTGAACAGCATTTTTTTGGGACACAGTTATGTCATTGAAACATGCTAGTTTTGATATACTGTACCGACATATTGGTAATTCAGTTTATTCCCCCAAGCGCCACTGCTGGGAAAATATTTATTGTTATCTTTGAAAGTGCCTGTGGTTGAATTAGACATGACATAGAACACATTGATCATGCTTATCATTATTTGTATCCACTCCATACTTGAGTGAGTTCTTAGGGACGGTGATCATTAATAGTGAACATTAATCAACATGATTTTTTTTTCATTTTGAGCATTGGTCAGTTACAATGTGTATTGTTTTGCTGTTTTCCAGGCTCAGGCAGTGGCTTTGACAGTAGCCCAGGCCTTCACAATAGCTTTTGAACTGTGGCAAGTCGCCAAAGAAGGTAAAAGCCACACACATACTTGTTGTTTTATCAGTACACGTAGTTATATCAGTGTCTGAGACTGTTTGTGCCCATAATGAGTCAGCCTTGATGCTCCAAGGATGTTGATATCTTTTGTATAGTTGCAGTAAACAGGTCTTGACCTGCTTCTGTTATGTCTGTGCACATGTCTTTTCTAGAGAAAGGGAAGAGAGTGAAATCTGGTTCAGCTGGAGAGACCAGCAGTAGTTCCCATTCAGAGAGATCCAACAGCTTGGGGAGCCTGAAAGGGACAGGTAAAAACAAGACTTAAGAATCTACAGCAATGCTAGTGGCTGTGTGAGAGAGAGGGACTACTTTCTCACACTAATACACAAATAAATGCCATATTTTGTACCATGCTTTACACATAGTTTTTCACCTTTTGAGGTTTGACTGGCACTGTTTTAATTACTTGATTCTTGATGCAACCTTCTCCACTTCAGTTGTATAATGGCACCGTGCCATTATACAAAGGCATAATTTAATTGGGTGAGAGTCTGAACCATATCCATGTCTTCTCAGCAAGATTTCATACCTGTGCCGAGGAAAACAATAATATCACTTTCTCTCTTCCCAACTAGATGTTGCCACAGACACCCTATTGGACTTTGAAGACGCTGTGAATGTTGTAGTGGAGACCAATGGGAACGTAGAGGAGGAACATCTGGATAACCACATGCCCTCTGAGACCAATAACAACCCTGCCTGGGTAAGATTCTTCCTTTTGCTTTATGTTGTTATGTTACAAGGCTAATTTACACTGGCTAAAGTCAGTTGTGTCCTTGAAAAGTCCTGAAATAGCCTAAATAAGGTGAAAGAATTAAAATATATATTTAAACATAGCATTTAAAATTCTTTGAATTCTGTTTTTTTTTTGTTTATATGTTGTGGACAACCACTATTGTACAGTTGTAATGGTATGTTCTGTGTCTGGAGGGTGCATTAAACCAAGATTCTGTTTCTTCCAGGAAATAGAAGATGGTTTGGACGAAGCCTTCTCCAGGTGAGATGTGTCTGAACTGTATATTTAATCAAGTGTTATGAATCTTAGTTGATTCCCTCTGTAGCTGCATTGCCCCATCACCAAAATGGGCTTTGTCCGATCCTTCATTTTATCGGAGGACATTTTCATTCTCCTTGGCCTTACAGTGCTACCTACTGATGATTTGTGTGTACTGCAGAATATAAATGTTTGTTAAAGTTTAATAGTTTGGCTAAAGGCTAAGCTTTAAACTGTCCTCAATCTACTGTGTGTTTGTGTCTCCAGCTGTGCTCTGGATAGATATGGTTCATTTCCAGGTAAAGTTTTGTACAACTATTAACTGTTAGAAGCCTTATTTAGTGTAGTAGACCTAACTACTAACTTAACATTAACCTGTTTACAGGTCAGTAATGTTAGTCAGTAGCGTGAAGTAACTCTCTGTGTCATAAATTTTCCGTCAACTGGATTCAGAAACGAAGAGCAAAAAACACTGTGTCTGTGTACTCGCACAGAGCTTTGTTGAACAGTTACTGTGTTTGTTGACACTGGTTTAAAAGTGGAGTAGTGGGTCAGAGAAAAGGCTGTTTGCAGCTAAGTGGAGAGACTCAGGCTTTAGTTATATCAGCAGGTCCAGGAGACTGAGCTGCTGAAGGGGCTAAATGAAAATCACTATTTGAGGCAAACTTCAGAAGAAAGAAGAAGCTTTACATACCTGCAGCGCAGTGCTCTGGTCCAACACAGTGTGGGTACCTCACTTAATTACATCCACAGTTCCCATGCATCCTCCTTTTCCTTGCATCTAGTGCTGCGATGCACGTTGGAGGTCATAAATGTCCAAGTTTTACGAGTCACAACGCAAATGTAAATAATGAACACGGATGACAACAGGGAACTTGCAGAATCAACTCTGGATCAAGCAAGGAATGAGGTTAGGATTTACCCAGATTCCCCCCTCAGGCTGTCAGTATGATGAACTCTGTACATCCTCAGCCTTGTTTAGCACATAGTCCTCAGGCAGTCCCTCACATTGACCTGCAAGTAGCACTTGGCAGCCACAGCATTAATACCACCAGGTGTTATTTGTTTTGAATTTGATGGTGAATCTGAGATGGACTCACCCTTGTTGGCTTTAGTCATTTCATGGGATTAGAAAAATAATAAAAATAAACAGTGTTTTTTTTTTTAAAGGTTTGGCAATCCATTAATCTTGTTCTCCTGTGTCTCCTCAGACTGGCAGTGTCGCGTACTAACCCCCAGGTCCTGGACATTGGGGTGACGCCCCACGACTGGCTCACTGAACCCGACTGGGACAGCACCAATGGAAACACCCCGCACAGTCTCGGCCCGTTCCGGGACGATATCTTCGCCTTCTGACCACCACAACACAGCAGAAAGAGAGACAGCAACTAAGAGGAGGAGGCGGACGGGTGTATTTGTCTTCCTGTGAATTAACAAGGCATCAATGTGTGTTAAAGATTAAGCTGCAGCAGGTCATTAAGGGAAAAAATGTTTGGCCTCTTCACTTTATTGTTGCTCTCTTCACCTGGACAGTTCTTTGTGGAAACAGCACAGGCTGCTGCCACTGCACACCAAAGCAATAATATTTTCCTTTAAAGTTACTCCATCTTTTCTGTTAATACGTCCTTACAAACCTTATGTTCACCAGATCATCTTATGTCAGTATTTGTTGACCTTTTGTTTGCCTTCAGTTGTTTTCTGTTTCTGTACTTAGGGTATCATAATCAGTGTTTTGTATATGTGTTTAGTTATAATTTATAGTTTTATAATTATTTTTTCTATGGATATAGACAAGTAGGATTTAATTCAGACTGATGTACAGACTGTATCGACAGACTTTAATAACAGCAGGACAATCAGCTATGCTACATCTTGAAGTAAAAAAACAACAACAAATGGTTGCATAGGTACAGTATCAGTGGATCTAGTTAATGTGTGGATTTGGCTTTCCATTTTTTTATTTCCATAATCGGAAAATAAATCTAGTCGTTGTATTTATATGATCTGGATCAGTGGCTCATTCAAGACATGTTGTTACAGGCACTTACTTGTCTCTGCAGTGTAACAGCATCCTCATGAATGAAGCCCAGATGTGTTCACACTCCATTGTGGCCATTACAAATGCACATTATAATCTATCAGCAAGGTGTAGAAATAAAATATATTTCTGAATGTATTAGTGAAATTGACTCATTTGGTATATGAATCTATATGGGTGGCTGGATTGAAGAGGGAACATATTGTTGTTGGACTTAAGATTCTCTATGAGATCAATTTGGTACCTGTTCTGGAGCTTTTGATCATTTCCAAGGTCAAGAATCACCATTTAGTCTTTAATGCAGTAGTTTGACATTTTGGAAAATGCACTTATCCCTTTCTGAGTTAGATGGGAAGATCAACAGCCTAATGCTAATAGGCAGTTAGCTTGGTGTAGTATAAAGAGTGAAAATGTGATTAAAGCTTGCAAAGTTATTTCCAAAAGTAACTCCGCTTTTTTTTTTTTTACAAATTAAAAAGGTGTGATGTGCCCACACTAAGCTAAAAATCAGGATGTATGTGAAAGGATAAACTGCCTTTTTTATGGTCCAGTTTTCAGATTAACCAAGCATGATGTGTCCATTAGTGATCTTTATAGATGATGTTATGTAGAATTGTGTTTGCTTTGGACAGAACAAGATTAGCTGTTACCCTGTTTTTAGCCTTTAATATCCCTTACAATTTCCCTTACAGTTATGTGTATAGTATCAATCATATCATCTGTGAGCAAGAAATCAAATGAGCATAGTATTTTCCAAAAATTCAAACAGTTTTTAAGCCAGTGTAGACAGAAGATTTTACAGTTCTGCTGATGAAGATCATGTGAAACGATTGAAAGCTTCATCAGCTACTATAGTCTAACTTATAAAGTGAGTTTCTCAACTGCTGTTGGTATTTTTACTTATTTTGTATGAGTTCAGTTCATCCGGAGTGAAAGTGGAGCAAGTGCATCAAACTAAAACTGAGTGCTCATCTGTTATTTGTTGTTGCTGCTAGGATCTTTCTAAATGGGTCACAAAGACACAGACCACCAGCTGGTTGATGGATGTTTGGATCCCTATGACAGTTTCCCAGTGGATCTCTCCTTTATTTCCACCATGCTGCTACAGTTATAAGGTTACTATGTATTTTCTCAGTTTGTGCTTTCTGGTATCTAAAACAAATTTATTTTTCTCACTTTAGGGTCTCCCTGGGTATAAAATATAATACGTTCTGCATACTGACTTACTGACAGTGTAGTCTTTGAAAGATGAACGTGCAGTTTTCCTTTATTTGCAGCAGGGGGCAGCTTTGTGCTATCCAGTAAAGTCCAGGTACTACAGTTGAGATGATTGCTACTTGAGTGTTTAGCATCTGATGCTGGTCACATCTTCAGTTCTCGACCAAGACAGTCATTTGTACTCTCCATTGTCAAACGATGACGTTACAATGTCTAATTCTGCTTTGTCTCCGCTTCGTTGTCCTAAATTCAAAGTGACGGTGTAGGACGATCAATGTAACTTTATTGGCTTTGAAAGAGGTTGTCATGAAAAACTCCTTTGTGTCACACTAATCTTTAAATTGCCAGTGACAGGACATGATGGCATGCCAAGAGCACACACTGGACTGGCTCACTCCCCCTAGAACACGTTCCTACACACACACACACACACACACACACGTTCCTTGCCACGTTCTGTATTCGACTCGTGTGTGTGTGTGTGTGTGTGAACATGACTCTGGAGAGCTGAAAGTCACACGGTCTCCTTTCTCTCCCTAACAGGCTGTGGCTCAGTGAATCACAGGCTTTTTTACAATTCGTCCCGACAAGCTTACTTAACCACCTGCATTATTTAACAGTCTTTCCTCAAAGGAAGCTCCAACTCTGGAAGTTTGATGAAAGCAGACACACACTGAGAAACAGCCAGGAAAAAGTCTCCCCTGTATCACGAAGGGGATGAATACGCGAGGCACATACATGCTTTAATGACAATAGTCAAACTGTCTAAAGTAGACACTAAGAAATACAAAATATGAATGTGAAATCTGTGTAAGATTAAAGAAACAGGTCAACATTTTTGGAAATATGCTTGTTTATATAAAAAATTATTTGATACCATTAGTTTTTTGGCATGTTTAGCATAAAGGTAAAGGCCAAGTGAATTTTATAATGCTTATATTTTGCCACAAACAACCAATATACATATACATGTGGTGTAAAAAGGGTACCACAAACCAACGTGAAAACATCATCCCAACGGTGAATCATGGTGGAATGGTGCATGATGCCACTTTGCTGCCTCTGAACCTGGATAGCTTGCCATCATGGACAGGAAAATTAATTCCCAAATTTTTCAACTTACCCAGCAGGATAATGTCAGGGTGGCTGTCTGCAATCAAGCTCAGTAGAAGCTGGGTGATGCAGCAAGACAATCATGGAAGTACAGTACATCGATGCCTTTGGAGTGGCCCAGTCAAAGCCCAGACCTCAACCCAATAGAGATGATCTGGATTGACATAAAGAGAGCTGTTCACACCAGACGTCCTAAGAATATGTCTCAGCTGAAGCAGTTCTGTAAGGAAGAACAGTCCAAAGTTCCCCCTGGACATTATGCACGTCTAATCCACAGCTACAGAAAGTGCTTGTTTCAGGCTATTGGTATCAAAGGTGATTCAAGCAGTTATTAAAACACTGTTTCACTAACTTTTTCCACCATCACTGTATGTTTAATGGATGTTTTCAACAGAGACATGAAAGGTCATAACTGTGATCTATCATCCTATTAACATTGTGTTTAATATTTGTTATTTTGGTGAAGGTCAGATCACATTTCATGACTAATTTATACAGAATGCAGACATGTCTTTGTTTCAGTTTACTCTGACGATTTTACGACCACACCATTTACATCTTTCCATTAAGTTTGCATGCAAGCTGGTCACCTCTAGAATCTGTCTTGCCTTCTGTCTGAACACAGCTTGAAGTGTAAAAACAAATTTAGATTTTTACAGTCAAGAAATTCCCGTGCACTGGTGTGCAATAAAACTACACATTTTTGACAACAGCTTTAGTGGTGTCAGTTCTAAGGTCTTTTTTTTTTTTTATGTTGGACAGAGCATTTCGGCTCACATTTAACATGTTAATCAATCAGCTTTCCAGATAGTAGGGCTAGGGCCTTCCCCATAGACTTTTCCTTATTTTTGTGCTAAGCTATGCTAACCACCTCAGGCTCAAGCTTATTTAACAGACAGATACAGCACCATCAATATTTCCTTGGCATGAAAGCTCATACAGTATGTTGCATAAGATACCGCAATGATTATTCAAAACGGCTATACCACAAGGTGGTTTCAATGTTGTGGCTGATCAGTGTGCAGTGGTGTACACACACTCGCATAAACTGCTTCACTGGTGTGTGCCCGGTGGCTGAGGCGAGCTCTGCAGCCAAGCTGTCTCAGCATCGAATAAACATTTAAGCAAACTAATCCATAGCTTTAGCTCCACAGATGATTAATCTACAGTGGCTGCAATCGATGCCATTCTTAATTCACATATCTAATAAATTTTGTGTGTAATGTGACCTGCCAGCGGTAATGTATTGGTGCAGTTGGATGGAGAAATGGTGACATTAATTTTGCATTGTTCCTCCGTCTGGATATTCCGATAACAGCACTGAGTGCAGAGGGAGAGAGAGAGGCAGAGATCAAGAACTAAAAAGAGCTGGAAAGAGAGACGGTGCTAACTTTAAAATCTTATTGATGCAGAAGCATGAGTTTGTCCCTTTGTGTTCTGTGTGTGTGTCTACATGTCTTTGTCTTCATTTTTGGTGCCCATGTTCCATTGTGAAACACACCATCCAAGGCTATAACCAAGAGCAGACGTATTTGCCTCATTAGGCTCCATCAGCCTCCTCTGACAAATCTACTGAGTCATCATCTGCTACTACTGTTTACCCCATTCATTATAAAGCAGATATCTCCATTTTATTTGACACGCCATTAGTGTATGTGTGTATGTGGGCCTAAATGTGTGAACACCTGCATTTGCAAACTCTCTGGAGCCCCAGTTTAATTTATGTTTTCGAATCTACAGGATGCCCATGATGGGTGGGAGTGTGTGTGTGTGTGTGTGTGTGTGTGCGCGTGTGTGTGTGTGTGTGTGTGTGTGTGTGTGTGTGTTGTTATACTGATGCACAGCGGCAGCTGATCCAGCCTCATAAACCAGCCTTGAGTTTGAAGACATGAGCCACATCCATTGCAATCTAACCTTGTCACACCCCATATGCCGGAGGCCAACCTTGGCCACCCACACCCTTCATTAATATTCAAAGGGATTGCATCCACTTTAGGTGATCTAGTGCAGGTGCAGGACATTATGTGGGGCAGATTTTGTTCTTGGATTAAAATCACATAGAGGCCTGCAGCAAGTGCAATTATTCTCCTATTTTGTGCCATTTATCCATACATTTATTATGAATTAGTTCATTACTATTTTTTGAGAAAATAATCTGCAATAAATTCCCTGAAAAGGTTTTAGAAGTGTTATTACAGAAGGCATCATTTGAACTTTAGACAAAACCAGACTAGCTATGTTTTTTATGCTAAGCTAAAAAAAACTCCCTGCTTTCTCTTGCTCTCTTGCTGGGGCCCAGCAGATCATGGCAAAGTGATTGGTTTGTTTGGCCAACAGTCCCCAAACCCAAATATTTTCAATGTACTGTGGTCCAAAGTCCATTTTTGATGCTGGAAATAGCAGTCAAGAAAACAGTTTAACCAAAAGGTCAATTTAGTTACCAATAAAATCACAAGATCTTCATTGGAATGAATTTTGCACGTCAGCAACAGTGACGAGAAAGTCTTAAAGTGAAAGTAAAAAACGTATTAACTAATTTGAATGTGTACTATTACTCTGACTGAAAACCCCCGTAACATTAATGTGAAAACAGGAATCACCAGCATCACTGTTTAAATTCAATCTAATTATTAATGGTCTAAACGCTGTTTCGGGGCTTTTTCCCATCATGGCATTTCTCTCACTATTAGAGTGCACAGTAAACACCAATAAACATAAATGGTGCATTGAAAATATTTTATTTATTTTATGTGTTAATACATAATTAGACATTTATGCTTTCATAGAAACAGTATTTATATGTATATATATATATATATATACTATGGATGTGAACAATAGCAGAGTCATGCTAACCCTCATGAACAGGTTTTATCTCATTAACATCGAAATGGTTCAACACAGACATCATGATTGTACATAAAACACTGACTCCATTATTCTGTTGTAAATCCATGCTTCTTGGTTATTTGCTTTGACATACAAGTACAATATACAGTATGCCACAAGTAAATGTCCCCATTCTTTACTATGTGTGGGACTTTAGGGTGAATATTCAAGATTCTCAGTAGCCACTTGTCCAGTTGTCTACAGCACAGCCAAACCATTGATGAATGACTGGGGTGACTCTGAACAGATGGACGCCTTCCACTGAAGATTAAGATTAAGTAAGCAGGAGTTTGCTTTAAGGCTGGGGTTTCTGAGAAGCTCGAGGTGTGGTAGTGGAACAAACTGCACACATTATATTAGCATCACCTAAATCTTAAAGTTTTTTACCAGCCTCTAAAACATTTATACAAACATCTTCCTTTGGAGAAATTGTGAGACAAAGGTACCCTACTGAAAACCTAAAAGGCTATGTCGAACTTTCCAGCAGCAAATATTACTTGCTATCACAGACACAATGATTGATGACTGATCAGATACATGGAACCTGAAGGCAATTTCCCTTGGTTGGGACATCCAAATAGTCCTTGTATATTTAGACATTCAGACATTGCGACCCAACTGACACCACTGTTAACGTTTAAGTATCCCATCATACTGGACTGAACTTGGACCTTTGACACTGCACACACCAGTGGGTGTAATGATCTCCTGCCTCCCTCTCTCTGTCTGCCTTCCCGTTCCCTCAGCCTCCATATTCACACATGCCTCATTGGATGTTCACCTTGAGCAGCTGTTTAGTCGCCTCCTGCAGCCGCAGATAGACAGAGACAGAGCTGTCTAGGCCAGACCTGCCTTCTGCTGCCTCCCCTGGTTTGTCAGCTTGGACCGCAGCCAACCGGAGAATGAACTTTCAAAGAGTGTGCGTGTGCTTTGATTAGAAAAATGTAGGAAATTTCAGATTTAGTAGCATTACACTTACAAAACATATTTGTACTTTACTCTCCACTATATTAGATTAATATTCTATGATATACACTACTCACAAAAAGTTAGGGATATTCGGCTTTTGGGTGAAATTTCAGCATGAACCTAAAATGCACTAGAACCTTTACAGGTGAACTTAATGTGACCTTCCCTAAACTTTTGAATGCACATGTCCA
>JAUMHL010000003.1:17536841-17569476 GCA_032362345.1 Sandelia bainsii
CAACGTTCTGGACAGTTGTGGCTGTTGGCCAATGTGTTTACATCCTGCGGGTCTATAGTCACATTCGCCGGCCTGTTTAACGTGTGGGTGGGGGAGTCTAAAAGATTTTTTCTTACACATCGTCTGAATGGTTTTTTTCTACCACTTATTTCACCTAAATATTTTTTTCTACCACTTATTTCACCTAAATATTTTTTTCCACTACATGACCCCTAGGGGGCTCCGTAGTTTTTAACGTAACTGCGGTGAAAATGTTGTGTGAAACATGGTGAAACATGTATAACAATACAAGTAAGTGGACCTTTAGTGGATTTATTTAGTCAAAAATGAATGACGATAAATAAGTGTTGGAGAAAGTTTAAACTGTTTCATGACAACTAACCATCTGCTGATGAGGACATGATATGATGAGGACATGATAAAAGTTCCAGAAAATTCAAGTAAGAAGCAAATAAGTGAAAATAGTTTAATGCAAATTTCATGTTTTTTCATTGGAAACATTGAAGCTACATTTGCTTAAGGGTGTAAAGCATTCTGAATTTGTATTGATTCGATCTTCTACCCCTAGACACTTGATACACAGCTGCACAATTCTTTCAATAAAAGGTGGATGAGGTGATGATATGTATGTTATTTATCTCCATTCAGCCAACTGTCTTTTGATGAGACAATTATGCAGACAGAATGGAACTTTGAGAAAGAGAGACATGAATCCGGCAAAATGCGCAGACAGAGATATAAAGTAGATGTTGAGATAGCTGTGTAAAGCCTGCCTTCAGTCAAAAAGATTAAAAACATGGCAAAGGACTTAGAGATTTGAAGAGACATGGAGACCAAGCACAAAAACGGAGAATAATTCATAATGGTGGAGAAGCATGTGGAGGGTTGGATCTGGCCCGAATGGGCTTCAGTGTTGGCTGTTCTGCTTATGTCAGCAGTTTCTCATGTGATCACTGCAATACCGATGGGCAAGAAGGGATATCTCACTGTGATATCCCCCAGCATGCCCCACAGGCTCAATTAAAAGCTGAAAAACACATTTCGCTTTCTTCACTTTCAGTTTTCACCATCCCGCCCTCCTCTTTTCTCTTCTCGAAACTCGACTGCTCAGTTTTTCACACTCTTGCCAATTCCTTTTGAGTCTCCGCTCCTCTCAGTCTCTTGTGCTCTCACAGGTAATTGGCGAGAGAAATCTGGGTCTCTTGCTGTTACTGTATAAACTATTTACATGTTTTGTGCTTTTGTGCTTTAAAATTCATACATCTGTAAAACAGTGCTAAGATATTAAAGTATAACTGCAATCAGAACAACTGGAAGACTTTAGTGGGAAGCAACCATCCATCCATTCTGTCCTCTTTTCCTTTTAAGGGCCACAAGTGTGCTGGAGCCATTAACAGAATGTTTTGTCATATATTTTATAGTCCATCAGTCAATCATAAAACTAACTTTTATGTAAAGGTGTATACAAGCTAAATCTCTAAATCATATATTCACTTATTGTAGACAGAGTCTAAGTTAGCCCATTTAAACAGTGTCGGGTCAATGCAAACTCAAGTGACTTGAAAAGGTAACTTTCATGCGTTGGTAGCTTTAGCCTTAGTCAGCTTTTTTATTTGTCAACTTTAATATAAATAAATACTACAATATAAATAAAGTTGAAATTAAATCCAGATATTTGGTCAGCTTAGAGTTAAAGCTCCATCTTGGATGTTAAAACTACAGTTTGTCTTTTATGATGAAATCGATTTTGTTTTGAATTGAAATATTTCACTATTAGAGCTTTTTGTTTATTTACAGTTCTACAGTAGCTTTTTGTTGACAAGTGCACATAATTGAAACCTGGATATGATATGTTGGAATGACATTTCAAAAGCCTCAGGGTACACACTAGTCACCACAGAGAGATGACACCACAGCCAGCGTGTTCCTCCCTTACACTAATAAGACCTCAGTCACAGAGCTTATTAGCCCCAAGACCTAACGGTTCCTCTAGTGTCAGCAGTGATACATGTGTGATGCTGAAGTGGAGTATTACCTGCCCACATGATGAGCACCACCACAATAATGATGAGTTCTCCGGCCCTCAGCTGGGCAGTCTGACCAAACTCCTCCATCATCACCTCGTCTGGAGAGAGAACACACATACACACACACAGAATCAATGAAGTGCCACTAAGGACACTGCGATTCATTGTCCTAGAGAGCCCATGTAAAATTGCAGTCATTCTGAAGCTCTGCAGGGAATGATAAAAGAATCAAATATGGCAACAGGAGAGCAGAGAGGCCGTCTGGTGCACATTCTCTGGTCAGAGTGCTGTAATTAAAGCCAAGTAAAAGCAGTGGTCTACGGAGACAGAGAGAGCTGGATTGCCACCACTGTGTTTCTCCTGCTGACACCAATCTGGCAGCTGCAGCGTAACACCAATCACAGGGTTAGAGGTTTAAACACAATCCAGTGCAAGTCCGTCATGACACAGCTTTGTTTTGTTTTTGTTTTTTTAGCATCTGAAGGAGTCAGTGATGACAGTGCTTCTCTAGTCCAACTTGTTGTCAGGTCTCCTGTTGCCATGGTGATCCCTCTGCCCCAGGCGAAGCTGAGGCCTCAGGCTTGACAGAGGGGTGGTTATATGTTTCTGATACGTTTCTCTCATTAAGATGGATTGTATTCTGAGGTCAGCTGTATGACTGTCTGGTTTGATCTTGCAACACTGACCCTGCAAGAGGTTAAGGACATCAGCAAACCGAGTAAATGCTGAGTGGTTGTAAAGCCACTGATGGCCATACTGTCCCCTTGGCAAGAGTTGTGGCATGTGTAAGCATCTTTCATGATTCAGCCCCAGAGCATTTATAGAGCTTCAGTAGACGTACGGTCACATTGTAAACACTTGCTTTAACGACAGAACATTTCAACCTTTTATTCACATTCTTAGCTCTGGAACTAATGATTGTTTTAAGTATCAGTCAATCTGCTGATTTATTTTTTGTTTTCAAATTATAAATTGTCTGATGCTGACAGTTTACCACCCAAAGAAATCAGTTTACAGTGATATCAAATGGAGAAAAGCAGAAAATCCTCACAAAACACAAGATGAAACTAGGATTTGTTTTATTTTTTATTTTTTGGGGGGGGGGTTTATGAGTTGCAGCTGGGTTTTTTCACTATAACCTTAAATGGAAATTGCAAAAATTATATTTCATTTAATTTCTATACCTCTTGCAAATATTGTACTATTTTTATGTGAAACATTATTCAGAAGTGTTTCTGGCCCTAGTAGGAATGGCAGTAATGTGAATGCACGAAACAATGAGCCAAAACACCATAAAATATACTTTATACTATCACTACTGTGGCTGCACTGGTAATAAGTGGAAACTGTACATGGATGTACATGCTGTATATGACTGTGTGTAATGGTGTGAATTAGAGCAGGTTGCTGCAGCAGAGCAGCACAGTGCTCAGTAGACTGTCACAGAAAAATATCACATTGAAACAGCTCAGACAGTAAGGATGTCCTGTAATTTGTTACTACTGTTAAGGACTGATTTTGCACCTCCCTGTAAAAAGTAATATCCATCCAAAAACTTTACAGCCTTATGAAAGCATCAGTTCATTCAGTATTTTTGCACTATTTTGCTGTCACTTCATCTGAGCTACAGATCCAAACAGAGAGAAATGCCAATAAGAAGAACAGTAAACTGATGAAGAGAAGCACAGGCAGGTTGTGTGTTGTCTTACATTGCGCCTGCAGATACTAAATACTGTCAGACTGATTAATACACGCTTAGAAGGGGAGGAGAGCAGTAATGGCTGGGAGATTTAATCAGGACAGCTAATGAATGCTTCCATGAACACACATGTGCGCGCACATCCACACACACACAATTTGTACACAGGGAACTTCAATCAAAGAGGCAGCCACAAAACGAGTCAGCCCCTCAACATCGACACAAATTGTCCTGTTAAACACCTTAAAATCATATTACTCTCAACACAGTATCTATCAACTCCCAAGTTCAGACCTTTGTAAACTCTAAGTAAACTGTACATCCATTCTATATTGTTTTATACATGTAGCAGTTATCAAGTGACTGTATGCTAATGTTAGTCCAAAATGAACTAATCAGACTATTCTACTAGTATTTTCAATACAGTACAAATACAGTTTACACAGGTACACACTGCTTCCCATAAACAGTCCTGTGCTTTCTCTTACACCATCAATGGGTTTTCACCTTCCCCCTCCCATTTGCCCTTTATGTGTTACCAAACTAACTACAAACCATATGCATTAAAGCATTCCAACCTTAAACAGTGCTAAAACTCACATGAATATACCGTCCCATTCATGACCAGCACATCCACTCCAGATGTGATCTCAATACCAGGTCTAACTAGCTTCTACACAGAGCATCATCTGGTGTGTATGCTCATATTAGCGAGGAAAACAGCCATTTACTGGTGAAAATGTGCCTAATTTGTAGCTTTGGTCCTGCATAACCCCGGAGTTAGAGGTTAGGGAGTTCAACGAGGCTATGAACAGCTTCTTAAAACTGATCACACTTGAACACTTCTCTCCTCAAAAGGACCACAATAAGCTCCCACATGGGTTGTTTCTAGGGAGTACAGCGCTCCCTAATGCCCCCTCTTATCACCGTGCTGCTGCATTTGCTCTGCCCATCTGAAGCAGCTGCTCTCGGAGCTGTAACTGGGTCGGACATGATAAAATTGGAAGCACTGCGAGCCGCTCCAGATAAGAGCAGCCTCTGCTTTTGCGAATGAGAACAATACATTGTATGGAAAATAGTTAGGAGTTCTCACAAAAGATGGAAATATCTGTTATGTGTATTCAGTTCTCAAATAACCATTTCTGTGTCCTGATAAAACATGGGAACACAAGCTGAACAACAGTCCTCCATTGTGTTATTGTCTTGTTCGTAAGCTGCTATTAAAATCTATGGATGCCTGTACATGCATGTGTAGATGTATGTGTGAATGTCAGCAGGGACAAAACTGAGCAGTAGAATGTTTGCTCTGTGTGAGTCCTCCTGTGCTCATGCATTAGTGCTTCTGTTTCTGTGTGCTTTTATACTTACGTTTGTGCACTCAGGCGTGCACCGAATTGGTGTTTTTACAACCAAACAAAAAAAACAAAAAAATAGCGAGACATAGGTATGCATTATCGTCCCTCACCTGGGCTCTTGGACGCCATCTTCTCCGACTCTTTAGGAGTTCTGAAAAGAACGGGCTGACTCGGGGGACTGCTGCCTCCCATGCTGATGCTCTGAACATGAACAATGTACTCAGTGTCCTCATCCAGATCCCACAATGCACAGGAGCGTGTGGTGGTGTTCACCTCCTGGATGAACCTCAGCATGCGTACATCCTTCTTCTGTAGACGATTGGGAAACAGACGAGCAGAAGAAGAGAAATCAAGACCAAGAGGCTTCATGTAATGTGACAAGTTACTGATGCTTAGAGGGAAATTCTGCATTTTCCTTGGCACTTATTGCCATTTTTAAGTCAGATTTTCCTGCTGATGATTCCTCTTGTGAAAATTCAACAAACTGTCCCCTGGTTAGGGCTGATATGGTGCAAATACATATACGCCTCTCTTGGTCAGTGGTTAGGAAAAAGTGGAGTTTAAATCTCCAGGGGTTTTCCCTGAAATGTAATTAAGCTCAAAGAAACACAGCGCTTCTCTGGCCTCGTACACCCTGTTTGAAATGTACCAGCTAGGGCTGCTTGCTCAGGTCAGTTGGTTCATGCTGTATCAAGAGCAAGTCTGCTTAGGGGCACTTTTATTTATCAGGCAATTAGGGAAGGGAAATTCTTAACTTATTAAAACTGCATGCAGACAAAATGTATTTGAAAAGTCTAACTGGAAAAAATTTGACTTTGACTGTGTGCTTTTTTAAAAAGTCTGATACTGTTGTTCCCTGCAGACATAAAGCAAACGAATGGCCCCCAGCTCGCTCCATCCCATTTTAGTCCAAAAAGAGAACTATTAATATTAATGGATGTTGTCACTGCTGTTAATGTTCTATTATTCTTATCATAGCTGTTTAATTGCTACTGATGCCAAAAAAATGTCACATTCTCACAGGGTAAATCAAACTGAATCTAAAAATATAGGTGTTGTGTCCCCGTGTTAAGATGTGACTGACTTTGAGAATTAGTTCAATTTGTGACATGTACTGCAGCAACTGGGCGCTAAAGGTTTTAAAGTACCTCAGTCGCTTCCCTGAGCTGTGTGTCACATGTTCTGCTGCTGTTGCTGCAACTATTGACCATACAGGTGAGCAGGTTAAATCAGTAGGCAACACCTCTATAACTAATGTCTCACTGATTGTAGATTCTTCAGCATGTCCCTTTCACCTCACACGCCTCACGTCTCGCTGCCTCTGTGCAGGTTGAAAAATGTTCCAAGTTGTCACTCACACGAAGAACACAGCACAGACTCTGAAGTACCTGTTGGGTGATGGCGAATCCAATGACCGGATCTCCCTCCAAGATTTCCCACGTGACCACTGCAGAGTTGACCTCAAGCTCTCTGATGGTCACATTGAGCGGCGCTGACAGCAGGGTGTCTGCCCCACACACACACACACACACACACACACACACACACACACACACACACACAACATGGCCACAGGAAACATATAGTAGATAAAGACATAAAGACAAAAGGTGAATATTCTGTCTTTATGTTTAGTAATACACAATAGATATGTTAACCTGAACACACATCTCCATCACTCTTCCTTTGAACTGTTTCTTCTCCACCCCTCCCACAAATTAGTCTTCTTTCAGTAATAGCGGGCCCAGTTAACCACACACAGGTCTCTTGACGTGTCCCTTGAAAAGACGCTCTTTCTCATTTATCCTTGTCTCAGTGTTTCTCTAACACATACTCACATGCATTTTGCCATCTCTGAACCATGCTATTATTTTGGTTGGGTTTTTTTGTTTTGTTTTTTTGCCTCACACATATCATTAAAGTGTGACTCATGATGTATTCATTCTGTCATGCTGCCGATTGATGCTAGTGTTTGACCTAAAAAAAACCTCACATCCTTGAGAGAGATGTGTGTGTGTGTGTGTGTGTGCGCGCGCGTGTGTGTGAGAGAGCTAGGACTAATTCAAGGCCTGCTATGATCACAGTCAGGGCTGTATTTCCCATGAGTCTGACTTATAAAAGCAACATCAGAGTCAGACCTTGACACTGTACCAGAGTACACACATACCTCCTTGTGTACACACACACGCGCATTCGCAATAATCAATACTTCCACTGGACATATATAAAAATTACAGTTCATTCAAATTTTCCACAAACAGAACTGTTATTATTCCTGCAGGAGCATTGTGGGACGTTAAATGTACAATTTGCATGTGCTTCCATAACAGAGTCTGGTAAATGCTGGTTAAAGACCACATACTTCTTCCAGTTTTACCTCTAACTCCAAGTGAGTATTTTGTCTTAAAGCAGTGACAAATAAATAAATAAATTTGGCTAAATAAAACAGCTATATGGCACATGCCACTATGCTAAACTCCACACAGATAAAAATCACTTCCTGATGAGTTAGTGAAGACCAAATTGAAAAAAAAGAGTGAATTTTAGACAAAAAGTACAACAACTGCCTAGTTAACTGAAGGGGGTGTACTGTATGAATTAGAGCCAAGCTCAGTATTGGGATTTTTGGATACTCAATCTTTGGATAGGGATTTGGATATTCATGTTTCTTTTGCTTTTGTTTTACTAAATGTGAGATATTGGTAATAATTTAACTTTAATTGCACTATTAAAATGTTCAAATACATAAGCTATATCTTAGTTTGGGTGACTGACATCCCTCTCACTCACCACAGTGAACATGGGAACACTTTAAACTGAATAATGTGAAGATTCTCAGTCGTCCAGGTCCATGGTTATCCCAACATGGTCGGGATAGCAATAATGAGACAAAAGCTAAGTGCCGAATATGCAATTAGAAACTGGTCTACCATGGTGGCACAACTAGCATGGATGGCAATGGAGTCATATATGAGACACACAACAAAAGTCCACTCTGGACCACTTGTCTCCCCTAAATGGTGCCTTTGTGAACTGGTGCTCTCCAACCACTTAAACCACGTTGGAGGGCATTTTCTCAAAGCCTGGCTACATCATGAATGAGACGAGAAGTTCACCTTCAGCACAGAATGTGGACAAACGAATCTTCCTCGCACACAATAGGAAGAGTGTAGGAGGTAAGCTTAAGGCTTAGTGAGCTTGTATTCTGATTACAATTTAGTTGGTTTAATCTATAAGACAAAAGCTTTGGATATTTGCTAACTATTAGAATTAAAGCTCCGGAGCCCAAAAAGATGGTACTCTGGACAGCCCTAGTATGAAACATATTACACACGAGTAAACAGGGGTGTCTGGGAGTCGAATGGTTAAGATGTATACCACACAACTCTCTCTACACTGTTGGCTATCAAACAAAAGCATCAGGTTTTGTTTTGTTTTTCCTCAGTTTAAATGATGCTTCATATTTAATATAAAAGGAGACAGTCCTGCCATAGGTACGAATAGAAATACATTTATTTCTATCAGGTATTCAACATTTACCATCACAGCACCATCTATATGAGACTACACAAGATCGTCGTTGCTTATGAATGCTTTTTTGATTGTTGAAGGAAAATGTGTTTCTACTTCTTTCAAAAGTTACAAAGTCGCCTTCATACTGCTCTACGCTACACACTCTGCAGCTGTATCGTCCCTACTCCATTTAAAAACGCGTCTATGTGCTCTGATTACTCTACAGTAACAGCTCTCTCTCTCTCTTTTTCTGTTTACCCACCAGATTACAAGCGGAAATGCACTGCAGCCTGTCACTTTATGGCAAATTAAACTGACACACTGTCTCACACCTCTGCAAATATTGTACGCTCAGTGTAAGACTTGATCAAAAAGTCAAATAATGCTGTTACAGGAAGAAGGAGGTAGTCTCTTTCTCTCCTTGTCTCCCTCCAAGCGTGCTCAATGCTAACACAATCATCAGAATACAGCAGAGAGAACTGGAGTGTTACAAAGTGTTGGTGAAATTAATTTTTTTCAGTGGGCAACAACAAACTCTCTCAGTGGCTGTGTGTGTGTGTTTGTTGATACAGACTAAATGTGTGATGTGTGCACAAGTACATGTGTGATGCATTGCTACAACTCCCTGTTTTGACTAGCTGTTGTCCCGCTGTTTATCTCCCAGCAGGCGCACACACACCGAGAAGAACAGAGAAGAATTCCCATCTGCTCTTAAACCATTTGCTGCCAAAAAAAAAGGCAAAAGCTGGATTCAGAATCTCAAAAAACTACACTCACTTCCAGCCTCAGGAAGCTACTGTAAACGTGAGGTGGAGATAAATCCCACACAAGCTTATAACCAAAGGACTATCTGTCTCATCTTTTATCATCAGGACACTATGTTACTAACATTTTATGCCTGAAATCAATGTTCTTCTTGAACATAAGCTATAGCAGATTAAAAACATGCAATTTTCTGAAAGATGGATGAGGTACTATGTACATACATACAGTACATACATATGCATGATATGTGATGATTCGAGCTATGCTGGGTGGTGGTCTTTCTATAGGAGTAACTCATTTTTGTTTATTCTCATTTAATATCCCTTCTCAACATGTTGCTGAAGCTCTAATATTGTCTCACGTGAGTTATTGTTGCCTAAAAAAAAAGAGAAATAGTGAAAAATGAACACCATGCTCTCCCAGAGGCCAAGGTGGTACCTTGCTTATATATGATAAAGAAAAGCTTACAAGTCCTGACATTTCAGAAGCTGAAACCAGCAGGTGTTTAGAAAAATGTTGCAGATAAACAATGTGCTGCAAATAAACTTGCTGACCAATTAATCCAGTAATCACTTTTTATTCACAGTCTTATCATGTGCACATTTTGCCACTATCATTACCCTTAACAATCAAGAACTTTCTCAGACCAGCCCTGTCACGCATTATCTTTCTTATTTCAAAATAATAAGTATTTCCTCTATTCTGGAGAACTGGGGAAGACAACTTGGCTCACACTGAGCAGTATATGAGCCTTAGTCTTGATACAGTGTCAGACTAACTTGTGTCAGCCATTTTTGCCATTACAAAGCTTATTGTTTCTGCCACGCTAATGCAGATGTTGATGCTGATGCTGGCACAAACGCGCGTCCAAGCACATGCAAACACATCCATGTGTCGTGTCAGGTGTTTTTTTCTTCTCCCCATAAGGTGTCCGCTACACTACACTCAATAGATTACACCAGACAGCTGTGGTCCAAACTACAGCCCGATACTACACAGCAGCAGCAGCATGTGTTGTTTGCTCAACCACTACACCTCCAGCATATGTTAACTTCTGATGATCTCTCATCAACCTGTGGTATAAGCTCACCGGCATTAACGGAGGACACCGAGAGGAAGCCCAGCAGGAGCAGCAGCACCGCCGCACACAAGCCCGGTTTATCCATCTTCCTGCTTCTTCTAACGAGCCTTCACATCCTGCGCGGCCCATTTATAACATCCCATTTAACGGGAGGGAGCAAGCATCCCGGCCGGTGCCGGAAAGGGGAACTTGTTGTGCCGGAGACGAGGATCACCTGAACTTGCAGGACGCTGCAGCAGAAGCACCAGAGCAGACGGAGCAGGGAGGCAGGAATGGGAGGAGGAGGGGGGAGTGGAGCTGTTAGATACGGTCCTCGGTGTCTCGCGTGCCGCTTGACAGAGCGGCGGCAGCGGCGTGGAGAAGCTTTTTACTACGCGGAGAAGGTGAGCGGAGCGTAAAGAGGAGTGCGCAAGTGCTGCAGAGTGCAAAGTGCCACCACAGCTCATCATTCTCTCTCTCTCTTTCTCTCTCTCTCTCACACACACACACACACACACAAAAGCACACACACCTGCAGCAGTCCTCGTCAAGTTATTTAAACAGTAGTAGTATTGGTATATTGATTATTTGCTTGATCGATTAATCATTTCTCTTGCAAAAGTACTAAACATTCACCTGCTCTAGTTTCCTGAATTGAACGATTTGCTTTAACTGTAAACTCAGTTATCTTTCGCTTCTTTCCTGTTCTTTCAGCTATCACACCAAAAATCACACCATCCACCTAACCCTAACCCAGTCTGAGAATTCATGATTGTCGCATTTTTTACAGTTTTCAGAACTGTAAAATAATGCAGGGTTATACACGTGTTTGTAGCACAATCTCTGCTTGTATTAATGTGTATGTAAACACATGAAGAACCAAACCCTTTCACTACATTCCACAACTACAAGTTTGTTACATGTCTGCTATTACATTGATCCTATACCTTAATCCATACTCATAGATAACCCCTTAAAAAGGGTATTCTCATATCTATCTGAGAAGTTCTCCTTATTGTCCCTGGTGTTTAGTTATTGTTGACCAGGAGACAGACCTGAACTCTTACAGGGTGTGATGTGGATTTTCGGGGCAATCACTGAGAACAACAGCTCTCAAATAGCCTGGTTTTCCTGTATGGACGCGCTGCCACTGCTGGTAGGAAAAAAACCCACATGTCTACTGTATAATTAGTAGGAGACTAATTCATCATTTCCAATCACGTGCCTTGCACGGAGCCCTGGAGGGCAAGAAAGCGCTGACCACTCCATGTTAATTTTCCATCTGTTCCAATCAATGAATATTTAGATCAGATGTGAACAGAAGAAAAGCAAAGATATGAAAACAAAACGCAAGTTTTGGGCACTTTTGATCTCTATACAGCACCAGCTGCAGTAGTTCAGTCACTAAAAACAGCAAAGTCTCTGCCAGAGCTGCACTACACCCTCAACTACACGTGATGACTATGTATGAAGCTGTCCTATAATAATAATAATAATAATTGATACTTAATTAATCCCCCTGGGGAAATTCTTTGTGGACAGGCTACCCGTCTGAGGCGCCAAGAGTTAGGGGTTCAGTGTCTTGTCCAGAGACACTTCAACATGTGGCCAGAATTCAGGTGGGAACTGGGAAGCGAACAACCAACCCTGAGGTTCATAGACTACTGCCGACTGCCCTACATGACATCGTGTGAAGACTATTAATAGCTCTGAAGGGATAAAAACCAAAACACACCTTCAGGTCAAATATGCAAATAAGCTTGCATTCCAGCTTGTATGCGTTTGTGTCAGAGGCTTTTCCACATAGGCTCGTCACGTTTTGGCAGATTTACAGGTGGAACCTTTCAATATAAATCAGATATGTGCAAAGTCAGCGTAGTGATGTATGTCTTTAATCTATAAGGTGTGGATTAAATTTAAAATTTAGCTCTGAAAGATGTTACACCCTAGAGATAGTACAAAATAGGAGGGTGCAAAAAATGTACTGAGAGCAGTGAATGTGCTTAAAGAAATTCTGATATGTTGAGAATATTTGAAACCAGAAACTACTGACAGAACCATATAAATTAAAGAGGGGTGTTAACAGACTGGGTCCATCTCTGGGTAACTTCAAAGGAGTCTGACCTTAGTCCTGAATGAAGAAGAATATCACCCTGCTCTTCCTTAGTGCATCCAACTCCTTGCACAGTGATGCAATTGCTAACAAGAAATCAGCTTAATTGACTACATTAGTTCATAGAGCTGAAATGTAATTCCTTTATGGAAAGGGAGTGGCTTAGAAATACAGCAAATGGTGTGGGGTTTGGTCGGGTTGAGAATCGAAGACAAAACTATGAACCTGCTGCTATTGGAAAACATGATTTGTGTGTAATTTCTGGAGTGTAATGGTTCCTATATGGTCTGCTAAAAGTAACAGAAGCAATAGCTGTCCAATCAGTAAAGAGGAAACAGGGGTCATACAGTACACATGCACCTTATTAAGGATTAACAAGACCACTGTTACTCCTGCGGTGTGGAAGAATGACATTCATTGCTCGCACCTATAGCGACCCAAGGATAAGAGCTGGCCATAGATTACACAGATCGATACATGATTAATATTCCTAACATACGCCTCTTGATGTCTCTTTCATTTCAATGAGAGGAGGCAGATGTGCCACTCTCATTCTCGCCTCCGCTTTGATCTTCACCGTCTTTGGCTGAAGGTTATGAGGATGATTCTAGATGACAACAGTCATATCTCTTTGCTCCGCGACTGACAGTTTTATTACTCGACTTAGGTTCAGATGAGCAGAATCTCCTCCAGTGACCTCTGATTTCAGTAGTTCCAGCATGCAAAAGTGACTTTGCAGTTTCACCTATTGTTGGATTCATCTCTCAGCATCATGAGCTATGATGCTAAGAGATTTATATATTTAGGAGAACTTCCTTTAGAGGTTAATATATTTGGTGCGATGATAAGAAAGCGTATGTAGATTTGATGTGGGTGTTAGATAATGAGATGAATATCTTATAAACTACTGGAGAGGTGCTGAAGATTGTTGTTTGACCTTCACACAAACATACATCATAAATTTACCGTAACAAGAACACTGCATTACTCCTGTACTGTTGCTGTGGTATCAGTAGAGCCTATTAGAATGTTATTGCAAATGATTGCTTTTTTAATCTCGTACTATACATATGTTATCATAAATGTATAATAGAGCTTTCATGTGGTGTGCAAACATCTGCTGCTCATTTTTGTAGCACATTATATTATTAAATACAAAAAAAAGTAAGTTAACTATTGTCAACTTCCTGCTTTTCTGCATAAATTGGTCATGAAATGTAATCTTATCTTCACCAAAGTCACAAATATCAACAAACACAATATTTCTAAGCTGATAAAACACCAACAATCATGATCACTTTGTATGTTTAATGGGTGCATTCAATAAAGACATGAAAGATTTTGACTGTTTGTGTGCAGAAAACCAGGAAACTGTGGCACCTCTGCATTGTCACATATGTACACACACTCATGAATGTTGCTCTCCTAAACATTGCTATGCCAAGGAGCAGCTGACATCATCAGATCTCATCTCATTCATGAATATTTGGCCCTTCTGATCCCACGGGACGGAAGCTGTTCACCTTTCAGAGTCAGAATTGGCAAAATTTTAAATAGGGCAACAGGAAATCTTCTCTCTATCAGTCATTTCTCATGAAGATCATACAGTGACAGGTCAAAATGGGCAGTATTATTCCTTTACTGCCTAACAATCTAAAAGCTATGCTAATCAAGATTTTTCCATTAAGAATTGATCACATAGCAGTATGTAATGTGAAACGTGTAAGTCATAGTGACAAACTCTCAGAGAATTATCCTCCAACTCTGCAGTTCTCCTCAGCTCTACTGAGTTTTTAGCTCATTATTCTGGCTTTACAACTGTTTTTATTATCAGATTATTTTCTTTGCTGTGCTGGTTTACTGTCTCCTCTCTCGTGTTCATTTCAAGCAGCAGCAGCAGGCAACAGTTTTCAGTACAAACACCATACAGTAGCACCAGAAAAGACCAGCCCGTCAGCTGAATGTGTTGTTGGTCGCTAGTAGTTACGACAACTGTTGAAAACAGGAAGAGAACACACAAGTTTTTGTCAATGATTTGTCTGTTTTTCACATCATCAAGACACACATATTTAAGTAGTCATTTGGGTCACAAACAAGAAATACATGGATGCATTTTTAACAATTCACATAGTTACGGAAGCAGTAGCTCTACTCCTGAATTCTGTCCTGCACTGTTTGCACTAGTCGCAGTCGAATAAGACAGTCAGCTTTGTGAACATGCCATAAATACAGGAACGACTGGAACAAAATCACATTTTTCAAACATGACAACGACAAGCCAACATGGTGCGAAAGAGGTGAAAATCAGGAATACACTGCTGCTGCACTAACTGATTAGTTTGTGTTACTAATTCAGTGTACGATTAATCATGCTGGCGTAAATGATTCTCAATAACAAATTGGAACATGATCCATCTGGGACCAAAGTAGCCTACTTTCCAGGAACAGATATTGAAGATAGTCTCGCTCGAGGGCACTGCTGACAGTTTTCATGACTTTTATTAGTACCTCACTCACAAGGCTTTTTAGATATAACTTCTGAGCCATAAGCCACTCAAAATCATCAGAGAATTAGCAGTGACACAAACTGACTGTTATGTCGTCTCATGATGCTCTCTTATGGGCCAAAAAGTGGCACTTGAACACACTGCAAAGACTACAGCCAACAGCCAGCTAGCACGTACGTTCTGCAGGAAGATGGTGGCAGCTTATTTTCTTAAGTGGTCCTGATTTAAGTGTTGGCATCAGGTGAAGAGACTGTCCTCCTCACAAGGTGGGACAGAAGGAGAGGAAAGACATAGAGACAGGGACGGTGATAGAAGCTGCGCGCGAGACCATGAGAAGGAGGTAAATAGTCACTGTTCTGAGGTCAACTTCCTTTCATAGCAGCCCCCTGTGTCTGTTCTCCTACAAGGACACGCACAGGTGGCCAGCGCTGAGGGTGCAAGCCCCCCTGTTACCCAAAAGGAAAGAGATGCTGTGGGCTCAGGTGCAGTGACATTTAAACCATGATTATGACAATGTGAGCATGTATTTCTGTGGGTAGCAGAGCAACTGTCAGTCCTTTCAGATCTCGTGGCACTATAATGGACTCATAATGAGCATTTCATCTTCATATTCTAGCTAGCATATCTGAGATATGTTGAATACTTATTTATTTATTTTCTAAATTTATTTTTTGCTTAAATCAACCTAGCTTCCAATTAAACTGAGATTAGGCCCTATGGAGTCATTTGATCTGATTAGTTCCTGCACCCCTGCATGAAATTGGCACAAATGATTATTTAGCGTTAAATTGTTGAAATGCTTGCTACATGTCTGAGGGGGATAATAGTGGTGCTGGTGATGTCTATTATTAAATCACCCTTCCTGATTCATGCTCCAATGGTGCATGCTCTTGTGAATCCAATTATTGTCAAATGAAACTCATTTTGCTGTGAGAACCCCTTGTGGGCGCCCTTCAGTCCTGAAATCCTTCAAATACTGTTTCACTTACACAAAGGTCTCATCCTTTCTCCAGTCCTCCATTAAACCTTTATTCAAATCAAATGACTGTTGGCTAAACCCCACCTGAACAGTGACAGTCTAGTCATAGCTTAGTAATATTAATTTGGTACGGAAGACCTGTCGCGCAGAATTGTGCTGTAATCAAAGAAACACTTTGGATATAAAGAGTTTGGATACTGTTTTGTCACATTTGTGACAGTTTTGAAGAAACTCCCTCAAGTCATTCCAGAGATAATGTGTTCACAAGAGTGGAACATACAGATAGATGGACAAAAACATAATACCTGTGGACTGGAGTCAAGGACCCAGAATTTCAAGTATTAAATCTGGATCTGTGTAAGATTTGTTTGGTAAGTGTAATAACAGTAACTAGGAAGTTGGAGCTAATGTCACATTCACGGCACATTGTTTAAAACATAATTATGAGGAACTGAGTCAGAAATATGCTCTCATCCGCCATCTACCTTTAATTCCACTCAGAGATATATGGAAGGTTTCTGAGAGCGATCATATCTTCCTTGTATAGATTAGCTCAGAAACCTTCAGTAAAATTACTGCAAAGCTGATTAGTGGCAGTTATATCTAAATAAAATTCAATATAAAATAATTCAACCAATTAAGTAAATTTAAGGCGATTAGATATAAAATGAACTACTCTGATTGTGGTAATTTCACATTTTGTGTACTTCCGACATGCTCTGATTCGCTCCATCATCAGGCTAGTTTGTGCTTCATCATGTATGTGGAAGTGTGTGAGAAGAACAGAGAAGACGAGGACAGAGAAACGAAAGGGATGTGAGGCTTTGATGAATAACTGCGGTACCGATGCTGACGGCACACCTCAGTACCAGACCCTGTGTGTGTGTGTCTGTCTAACCTGTATCCACCAGTTCCTCTGGTGCTGTTTTTGTCAGGTTTGTGCAAAATACCAGGTTAAAACCAATTTTCAACTTTCATCCTTACATTTATGATAAATGGGATTCTACCATCATCCTGACTCTCACTCTGTCATCTTTCTTTCTGTGTCTCTCTAGCATTCTCTGTCAAGACACTAGCGCTGGCTGACGATGAGCAGCGTCTTGAGCTAAAGCGAACCCAAATTTCTAATCTGCTACACAGGCCTGTTTTCCAATTTACTACACGTCACTGATTCCCCCAAAGAAACACACGCAAGCGCCACACCAACACAGAAACCACCATACTTGTTCTTCCTCTCTCTTTTTTGGCTTTAAGGCTTCAAACATTGCCAGTGTGCTCTCATTAGGGGCACATTTACCCATTTACCCATTCACACATTAACCTTGCTGGACTGAGCAGAACAAATACCTTGCTTTAATATTGTTTGGTTTGAGCCATCATATACAGTAAACATCCATAAACCACTGTTACCAGACTCCACACATTCCTTTAATGATTCTACTGTTCGCTAAGTGCTCATCATTAGCATATTAAAATGTTAGTGTGATTTTTATGTTCAGAAGAACCGTTACCATTTTATCTGCTGAAGTTGTGTATTAATACCTGTAACTCAGCAGTTACTGACAGAAATCCCCAAACTTCAACAAAACACATAAAGTGCAACTGATGGCGAGCTCAACATCGACATGCACACACTTCTTATACATTCTGCACATGTGCAAAATCAATGACTGTTCAGTAGTTTGTATGGGCAGAGTGTGTTGGAGTGCAGTGTAGCACAACAGTGCAGGGAGAGGGAGCGTGCTGGGCTGAGCAGAGTGGGCTTCTGTTCAGTCTCATAGGGCTAGCTTACATTGCGCAATGTAACCAACACAAATAAAAGAAACTTAAATTATCAGCAAGTAAATTACAACATTTTAATTGTGTAAATAAATCAAGATTGTCTCGTACTTCAATGAAGTAAGTGAGTCCTGATAAATTCATTATAAATTCATTGTAACTAGTAATCAAATTAACTTAAAACTTAAACTTAAAATCATGAGTTCAATTAACTAAATGTCCTGTGAGTTGTTTATTTAACTAGGTAGGTTTAAAGTTTTTTTTAGAAAAACTTCATGATGTGAAGTTTTCTGTGGACTTTCATGCACAACCTCACTAGTAAAATACAGTAGGGGACATACATCTACAGCGGTAGAGAAATGTGTGGACTGTGAGGTTGTGATTGATGAGGGAACTTGACAAAGCAAACAGGACGTCTGAGCAGAGTGAGTACGTGACTGTGGGTAGTAGGTACCTCCCTCCCCATAAGGGAGCAAAAATGCAAAAATTGCACCACCGCATTTGATTTTTAATAGACAATCAAAACAGTGAAGGACCAACAGCGTGACACTGATGGTGGATGTCTAGTGGTAGAGGTTAGTGCTTATGTAATAATCCCCTTCTTTCTGCTCCTGTACACACTGTCTCTATATTTGGCAGAAAGGCATCAAAAAGGTAACAGCTCTGGGACATCTGGAGCCATTACTTATTCACAACAATGGCTTTGTGTGCAGTGGGTGGACTGGGCATGTGTGTCTGTCTGTGTGTGTGTTATCATCCAACTGCTGCTGTCACAAGTCAACTGGAAGACACATTCACACACACGGACAAAGTCTCCTTCCTGTCCCGTGTTCTGTTTCTTTCTCTGTACTTTGAACATCTCTTTCAGTTTTCTTCTGCTCTTCATCTTAGTAGAAGAGGAAGGTCAATATTTTTTTCCTAATTAGATGTGTCTCTATTAAATTTGATTTTGTCAGCTTACGAATCCGTTCACGTCAGAGCTGCACTCAGCGGATATGGTCCTGCTCTCATGCCTAGATTCAGATGGAAAAGTGACACTGAGGCAGACTGCACGCCGCAACGCTCCATCAAAAGGAGTTCACAGTCTGACTTCCACCAAACGATGATAGAGTAGCTTTTGAAGTGTTGAGTGGGTTGAGCAGAACGACGGCTGCAAACGGCACTCATCAGATATGACTGTGTGAAACACGGTGAAATGAGGCTTAATTGCAGGGAAGCTAATGTTTTGGTAATGAATCCAGCGAGCACCTGAATGTGTTTTACAGGAATGACTCTGTGCTGAAAGGAGCAAAGTTTGAGTGACATAGACGGAGATGGTGCATGAGGCCCAATCAGCGTTCACTTTAACTAACTGAAGAAAAGTGACATAGTTGAGCCTTTTGACATGTGGCGAATCATTAATGCTTTTTTTTTTTTTTTACTCATTTCATAGTTACATCTGTTTTTACTGATAATTCAGCCTGAAAAGCTGAAGCCAAAATATGGTTTAATTCAAATCAAACCCCTAATAAAGACATATACGCTTTTAAATATGCTTTTTGTTCATCGTCATTGGGTACTACTGAGAATGCCGCAATTTGGCAGCCCAGCACTTCCACTGTTTCTCTGGCTGGCGCTAACGGCTGCCAACCGACTTTTGGCAAAGTTACTTTGCGAATTGCCCGTTATTCACTCGACTCACTAATGAGCGTGTGCGCTGAGCCAATATTCAATTAAAGTCATAATCTGGCCATCACAATATCAAGTTTGAATGACAATTAAACGCTATCATTAAACATACATTATGGAACACAAATGAAACAGAGAGAGGGGGCTGGAGAACAGCTTATATCTAATGGTGATTGAGCTGGTGTCAACTGGAATCCATTACTGGTCCCATTAAAGGCCTTCTATTGAACTGCTTATTGGAAGAGGGAGAAAACAGATCAGTTGTCTCCAGAGCTTGTGAAAAGAGGAAGGGAACTGTGTTATGGCAAGTTTAACGAGGAATGTTATTCCCTCTACGATGAGATATTACGGGAGTAGAGTCATTGTGGAAATAGCAGTGGGGTTTTACATCTTCTCATAAAAACACTCCGCTTTGAGGAACAGTAAAGAAGAGTAAGGTTTAGTCAGTCACAATCCTCACTACTGTAAAGGAACACTCTCAAACTTGTTTTCTGTCATTTACGAGGACATTTCATTGACTTACGACACTTTGAATGACCTTAATCAAAAAACAAAGCCTCAACCTCAAATGTAATCACTAGCTTGAGAGTCAAATCCCCATAATGTGACTCGGTGAACACATTTTTGTCTCAGGTACTTGATTAATACAAAGTGCATGCAGAGAGTTTTAAACTTGTACATCTATACTTGTGAGAACCCTCATGTCTGTTGTATGTATGTCTGTGGCTGCCATCAATTTCAAAATACAATTCCACTTCACTGTGTCTTTCTCTTTGTTTCGAGTTGTGCAAATCGGCAGTTACTTACAGCACATAGCTACGCACACATACTGAAGCACACGCTGAGGCTTCACCTGTGTTATTGCCGTCTTGTTTCCAGTACATCCTCCTATTAAACCTACAGTGGAGGAGACAAGCTGATTCAGTAGCAGTGTAGAAAGCTAGGCCTGTGGCTTTGCTTTATCAGTGGAGCTCTATCGTGCTGTGTGCGACACAGAAACTCACTTAGGGTGTTGCCAGAGATGGTCTCCCACCACGTTATGGCTCAGTGGAATTACAGTTGAACTCGTTTATTTCTGTCTGCCTGCGCTCATGTGCTGATGCCTGAAGGTGCGTCAGCAGGTGAAGACAAACACTGGCTGAGCGACTGCCATTTTGAAAGTACATGCAGTTGTGCATTGTCATAAAGCACAGGCGAGCGGGGAGCTTGAAATGAGAAACATAAACTTCAGCATGTTTTTCAGAGTTTAAGAGGAAAAGAAATGAAAACCACATGTATATCCAATTGTGACACAAAAAGATTATTGCTTGTGTGTGTGTGTGTGTGTGTCTGTGTGATGCCTCATACTATGCTCCACATGGCTCAGGGGTCACCATGGAGACTGGATGTGTTATTTTTAGCTTCCTGGGTGTTGATGGTGGGTGAAGGAGTGTAGGGGGTCTGTTAACATTTTACTTCCAAAATTACTGCAGTTGTATCCTTCAGTGACCTCATAAACCACAGTATTTTAATGTTGAGCATTTTATTTGTTCTACAACTTTCAGTTTAAAGTTGATGCAACCCAAGATCAAGCAAGTTCCTAAAAACTTTTTTTTTACTTTGAAGCTACTTTAAAAAACCTGATTATGAGAAAATCCAGAAGGAGACATGTCACCACCCTTCATACTGTTTGACTGAGAGGTGTTCTCTGAACCCTTTCTCCTTTTGGATCGCCTCTGCTAATTATAAACAACAAGAACAGGCATCCCTATGCATCAATGAGTGGTGAAAATCGCTGGTCTAAATCAAATGAATAAACAAAAAGCAAGGGGAAGTGGCAATGATTTATTGACATCAATGACTTAATAAGGCTGGCAAAACAGTAATTTTCTCCATCTTGTAGGTCACAATGTACAGTATAATATAGTTTATAATTAGCTCCTTAATTTAACCAGACTGTGCACTTGGATGCATTTAAAAGGACAATGCAAGGTTGAGCCAGGTTGCGTTTTTCTATATATTAAATATATGTATATTATTATATTATATTATTAATTTAAATTATACCATGCTGTTTTTGATCATGCCCATTATGATGCTGATTATTAACAAGATCAACTATCTCAAAGCCAGACAGTCTGTGACAAAAATACATTTCAAAGAGATCAAAAAGCACACAAAAATATTTCAATATTATATATACACACAAACATTTTCATATTTTGAACTCCTTTCAAATAAACTTAAAATTTTAAGAAATAAAATATCTATGTCTGTATTTATTTGCAATCAAACAAACTATGCAAACAAAAATCATGTATAATGTACTGTAGCCTATGTACACAGTATGCAACCAAATATATACAGTGTAGTATTAATGTATAAAAGTATAAATGTAGTATTAGTGTAGTAAATATGCAAATATTTATCTAAAAGAGCACCTGCTCAGGCATCCGACCCTAAAAAAGATGGGAAAAAAATGTAAGTCATACATGGGATTTAAAGGAGCAGTTTTACATTTTCGGAAAACACTTTCTGGCCTTCATGACTAAAGTTAGATGATGGCATCAATAGTTCTCTCACATTCTCATAGACCTACAGCCAGCAGGTGGTTAGCTTAACTCAGCACAAACACTGGAAACTGGACAACACCTTAGTTGTGTCCTAGTGGTACCTCTAAATCTCACTTGATTTCTATAATTAGTATGAAATTCAAAGTGTAATATAACACTTGTGGTCCTACTGGGGGTTACGTGCCAAACTATTTATAAGCTAAGGTAACGTGTCTGTTTTGTAACAAATATGCAAATGGAAAACAAGGACGTGCTGAACAACCACAGTTTAGGCTAAAAGTCTCTAATGTAGTTCGCAGCTGAGCTAAATAAATATGAGCTATTTCACATGTCTACAAAGTGGCAGAGTTTCAAAACACACATTGTGATCTCGTGAACTCTACATTGACCTCTTTAAAAAATGTGCATTAAAAATTCAAAGCAAATAGAGGTCCATTTAAATCTGCCACCACTTCAAGTTGGTGTATAAAGCATTTACTCTGTCAGACACATGTAGCATAACCATGTTTATGACAGCTTTCAATTCAGTTCAATTATTTATAAAGCACCAAATCACAACAAAAAACATTTCAATTCACTTTACATAGTATGGTTACAACCACACAGAATTGTATGGAAAAGATATGCAACTATATAGAATTATATAGAAACCCCAACAAATTCCCCCTAGAGCAGCACTAGGCAACAGTGGAGAGGAAAAACTCTCTTAAACGGAAGAAATCCTCCCAGCAGAACCAGGCTCAGAATGGGCAGCCATCTGGCTCGACCGGTTGGGATGAGTGGAGAGTAAAGAGAGAAGAGAGGAGCAACAATAAGCAACAGGCAAAACAATGGGCTTGATTAGTAGGCCCGGTAGCTGCACTCCAGAAACATACAGCTCAGAGACCTGGGATACCTGCAGAAAGGTACAGAGAGAGGTGAGCTTGTTGCCTTGGCTGATGACGGATCACAATGTCTCCAGGAGTGAGAGTATGCGGCATAGCATGATGACAAGAGTCTATGTGTGACTTTAGATTTTTGATCTTTTACTCTCACATCACAGCCTGAACTGTTACAGGATGACTCACAGAGGCAATGTTGGTGTGTTCTTTACGCTGTAGTTCAGCAGGCAAACTGTAGAGCTGTGTGTTTTGGACCAGTAGTCACGTCAGAAGGTGGATGAAAGTCCTTGGAGCAGTGTGCACATGAATCTTTCAGTCACTGAATTAGCTTGAGGGGTGTTATCCGGCAGTGATGGGATCCCAAATCAGAAACTAACCACTGTTAAATGGAGGGCCATTGTCAGTTTTCACAACTTTCCCATGAACATGTTAGATTAAGTTGACTTTACACTTATGATACTTGACTTAGTCTCTGTTTTGATTCTTACAGTCCGTATTTTCTCTACCCTTTGCTCCTGTTCTCACACATACTGTACAAATTCCCTCACATAGTCACCTGGCCACTACCCACTTGGTCTCTTGGACACCCACACAGATGCCACCCCTGTATTTAAGTCACTTACCTTATGATCTGTCACTGGTGTGAATGATGTTCACTGGTGGTCAGTAAGTGAAGGGGGACATGCTCACAGCTCCACACAACTGCCAGTGCTTCATTTTTCTCTCTGGGAGTATTTACTCTCCACATCACTGTGTGATCAGTCAACATATCCGACAATGTACCTCACTCTTTTTTTGTCCTTTTGGCAGAGGATTGTTGACACCAGTCCAGCAGGGCAGGTGTCAACAATCGGTGTCGTCTTTCTGCCTGAAGTATGACAGGGTGGCATCACAAGTCAAACTATCTTTCAGTGTTTGTAGTGCAAGTAAGTTGCTGTTCTTGGCCCCAAACCAAGGTTGTGTCTTTTCTTGTGAGCTGACACAGCACTTCTGAAATGCAAGAAAAGTCTTTTATGAACCAAGAACAGTAGTTAGCCAGCCCAAGCAAACTCTTGATTTCAGTTGGAGTTTGGGGGTCTGCAGCATGCTGAATTGTGATAACTTTCTTGGGATCAGCTAAAACTACAGCTCTGAAGACTCTTCAGCCTGCTGCTTTGCTTTTGGACTGATCCCCAGATTCTGACCCACTCTGCCTGACTTGATCTCTGATGCCGGTTGTCTGGCTTGTAAGTTTTTGGCTCAGATTCTCTGGCTTTGACCCTGGCAATATTTCTGGGTTCTGGCTTCTGTTTCCTGGACCCTGTACTCTCACCCTAGTTTTTATGACATGTTCTTAGACTTTTTTTTATTTTTTTTATTCTGGCTCTTGGCTCTGTGGTTTTTTGGCTTCTATGGATTTTGTATTCTGGCTGAGTGTTGAGTGTTGTGCTGAGTGTGTGCAGATGAACCCACCAGTCGATCTCTCCTGAGTGTATCTGCTTTCAGTGCCCACGTGGAGGACGCTGACTCTGGGAATCGCCATCTTGGTTCAGCCACTCCCTCTGCCATCTTGTCCTTACTCACCTGCTGGCGTTCAACTCCCTCCATCACATCTCTTCACCTCTGAATTACATGATCTACTTACCTCTCCATTTCCAGAGCCTCACTACAAAGACTGTAAGCCAGAATTAATCACAGACTCTGTATTTTTGCCAAGTCTCTAGTGCTGAAGTGCGCCACCTACCTGTCGTAAGCGCCGACTGGCCAGAACCTAGTCTTATCCCAGCAAGAATTGATACTGAACAATTGTCTTTGGAAAAGTATATGGATAACTTCTTCTACAAATAGTATACAACATGTTCATTAATGTGATCATAGAGGTGCTAGTATGCAAATGTCATTACTTTCAAACAGACTGTTTTCCTGTGTTTCCAGCTTTTGTGCTAAGCTAAGATAGCCAGCTGTTGGCTGTAGCCTTAGATCAGATTGGTATCTTCTCATCTAACTCTGAGCAAGAAAGCAAATTATTTAGAAGAAGACTAAAAGACCTTGTTCTTCCTTTTGTTCTTTGTGAAAAGTCTGCCCATCAGTTTGAATCCATCGGAGTTTAAAATCAGGTAGCTCATGTGTCTTCAGTTTAGCATGTAGCTGTAAAGAAATAAAAAAGAAATAAAAAGTTTGTGACATCATTACAACCTTTCAAATCAAATGTAATGATGAAAAGAATTACTCAGAGATTTTGTACTTTGTGATTTTAATGTTTTTTTGTTTAGTTATATACTCTTTACATGCCCTTCAAATGTTAGCATGACCAACTTGATAGCTTATATATTTAGTAACATTATTTCCAAAGCCATGGAGAATATCATTAGTACATTATGTTAGTAAAAGCCTCATTCATGACTAGCACATACACTGAATGGGAGCTGAATGCTAAATGTCAAACTCATTACCAAGGATAATATTAAATTTAGCAGCTTCAGACTTACTGTACCTGATTTAAAATCTGTTCCTGAACACCAGGATTATTCGTGTCTTCATGAGACTTGAACTTTAGCATGTATGTTGTTGTTGCTGTTTTTCCTTTGCGTTGAACTGTGGATGGGTTATCTGTGGATGTGCTGCCGATCGAGTAAGACACATCTTCGCAGATAAAATAGTGCTCTTCATCACAGTCAGCCTCCCACCACAGTCCTGTAATTGTGCTGACCGTGGCACATGATGTCATATCCAAAATGTCACTCGACCTGATGTCATTCCAGTTACTGAAGTTGGAGGTACTGGAGTCCGACCAAGCCCATGGCGTTCTGTGGAGGCCGATCCAGGCGTCCGCCAGCACTAGTGAGGAGATTTCATCATTTTCATAAAAGGTACTCACACTGACAAGGTCTGTGTAGTTGGACCTGCAGTATCCTCTAGCCTGGTACCAAGTCATAGCAGTTTCCACAAAAATGTATGTGGTTGAACCTTCTTCTGAAAGAAAACAGAAACAAAATAAGCATGGTCAAGCTGTGCATTGGCTTTTGCCATAGAATTTCACTGGTTCCAAAGTTAAAGAAGGGCACATCTTGGATACTGGAAAGCGCTGAAGGTGGTGATGGTGGAATAAAGTGCCTTGAGATGACTTTTGTTGTTATTTGGTGCTATATAAATAAACTGAATTGAAATTAATAAGATAAAATTGCTGGGTTTATGTAACTACTATAAGATATATATAAGATTTTAAAATATTAGGTCTAAAATTAATGCAAAATGCATGTGGTATATATGTCCTGTTGTTAGTGATTGAGTGATTCCTATTGTGACACCTCTTTTTGGACCATTGTCTAACATTATAAATATAATACTTATGTATGTTAGCATTGTCATCATAAGCAAAACTGTGTCTATATACAGCCTTACAGAAGCATACTTCCACAGGCATGCTGCAACTGTCAGAGAGAAAGCTCCTTCACCATTTTCATATATGTAAGAAGAAAAAAAATTGTTAAGATGACCTACATTCACCTATTATGCATGAAGGGTTCTTACAAACATTGCCTAAATGTACTGCAGAATTTTCAGAGTTTTCATATTCAAGGGCAGCTAAACATATAAAAACAGTAACTGCAAAACCAAATACTATTTGTTATTGCTCTACATAAAGGTGAATAAAATTCTAATGAAGCAGCCTTGAAGCAAAAAGCATTAGAAATCCTTCTTACCATAATAGCAGACTGCAAAATGTAATTTCGCACATGATGTGTCATACCAAACCCCGTGTGGTGTCATCACAGCACAGCTGTCCCCTGTCCTTGTATCAAAAGGCTCATTTAAGGCCCAGTAGTCAAAATCTATATGATTGTTGAAGTCTTCATTTCCCAGTGACCACTTCCATCTGGCCATGTCATCATAAAGCCCTATCCATACAAAATTTACAAGTTCCTGGATGGTAGTTAACACCTTGTTGTTTTCTGGGTTTTCTATAGTAGCCAGGTCATGGTACAAATGTCTGCAGTAACTCTGAGCTTCAGCCCAGGTCTGTAAGCTCCTAATGTAGTAGTACTTTCTGTTGATTGCAGCACACAGCCCTGGTGGACAAAGAATTATTTTTTAAATATCACCATTATGAACATTATGAACAAGATCACTTTTTATGCAGACTGTTGGACAAATGTTAAGTCAGCATTTGAGGTAATATTTTTTGGGTGGTGTTTACTCAATAGTGTTCATGCTACTGTATTATACTACTGTATCCACCCACATTAAATACGATATGTGTCTCTACCTCACTCCACACACAGACATGTCTCTGACCTGAGAGAGTGAACACGAGAAATACCATCTCCTTCATCCTGGAAGTAGAAAACTGCAGAACAGTGGAAACTGGACTTCTTTCTTGTCACTGTATAGATTGAAATGTTTCACTACTCATCCACAACATGATATAAAAGTGACATTCTGTAACATCCATTACTTCAACATTCATTTTGTATTATTTTAACATTTGACAGGTTTAATTCTTGTTTTCAAAGTAATGAGGGGAACCTATCAAACCATTTTAGCGCTATACCTGCAGACAGAAAAAATACCATAAGTTGATAAAATCATTAGACTTACCTTGGAAAATTCCAGAGTTTATTGGAGCCTCTGATCACATCTCAGCATGTATTCACCTACTTTTATTCAGTTCCCCTCCCACCCCTTTTTTAAAATAATTATGCAAACCCTGCTTCATCTATTTGTATCGTGACTTTAGAAAACAGGATGCACAGACATACAAATCAAGACCTTGAAGTGAACTGTCTGACCTTTAACTTGGTCATTAAAAACACTGCAACACAACAGGCAACATGTATTAACAGGGACGTGCAGAGAGTTTCTTAAGGACAGGGGCTCAAATTTAAAAAGGGGCATCTATCAGTATAGAAATATTTAGGTGTAGGATTGACATTACAATAGAGTGAAATATGTTTTTTCCTACTGTTTGGTGTTTACTTAAGGAAAATAGATGTGCATGGTGAAAGGGATATTCCTTCTTCTACATATGGTTGATACAATCATGGTAGAACCCTGCATAATTTTGTGGTTCTCCATCTGTTGTTTTTGATTAGTTCTATGTTTTGTAGCCTCAGTGATTAAAGAATTAATTTACTTAGCATTTTATTTGTGTAGCATTTGTTCTCAGAAAATGGCAGATATGCCGATATACAGTATGTAGTACTGTAGTACATACTATATATCTGTACATGATTATGTACATACTATGTACATAATCTTACTCTACCACAAGCTCACAGAGCTACAGTATGAAAACATTAAATACTGGCCCATGTTTTTGTTGCAGGGAATAAATTAAATGAGAAAAACTTCCAAATATTTTGATACCAAGAGATCTGACGTATTATTAATAGGTAAAGCTTGCTAGGGCAACAGAGAATTAATTAATGTTGAGGGGGTGTCTTTTATCAACTTGGGAAAAGTGCAGGGGTCTGAGTCTCCAGAGCCCCTACTTCTGCACGTACCGGTGTATTAATCTACTGTTGTTAATTGAGAAAATACATTAATTACAATCAGATTTTAAATTGTCCATGCACTGACATATACACATACACACACATACATACACAGACACATACATATGCATTCTTTTTTAAAGTCATAAATAAATATTTAGCTATTACTTGAGTAACAGTAAACAAAGTAACAGTCATGACAGTAATACTACAATGTAAAAATATATAATAGTTTCTACATTTATATTTTTGCACATGCACACATACGTGGTGCACTTGCCCCTCTCAGCAGTATATGAATATGTATATTGGACTATTAATAATGGTTTATTGTGTAAGCAGCATTTTGGAGGTGAAAGCACAATTGAGTACTTAATATCCAGTTATCCTCTTCAGTCTGCAGTAATGCATAATAATCTATTAACTGATGACATCTTGTATGTAAAAATCTGACTCTGCCAACAAACTATAGGCATCAGGTAAATGCAGTGCAGTTTCCTTAAAATAAAGCAGCATAACACTGAATTACAAATACAAAAGACAGTCATCTGTGTGATGGTTGAGTGATTTTAAAAGACCTGACTGCATGTCAGTAAACACTCTGCAGCCAACATCTGACCCGCCCCAAGACCCGATTTGTTTACTGTTAGAGGTTTAGGAAATCCTAAAGTAATTATGTAAAATCAACCAACCTGTTCACCTTGTTGGCAGTGTAGCCAAGTCTTGACTTTTCATTTTCATGCACTACCAGATGGTGAAATGGAGCGTGTGACCTCCTGCTCCACAGTCATTCAGACCATTATTTAAGCAAACTAAGGATCATTGATATGGAGTTCAAATGACTGACAATACAAGTCATAATAATCCTTTACATGTACTATCTAAAAAACAAAAAACAGATAATAAAAATACTGCATATTCCATAGCCACTTCAGTCTATATTAATGCTATCATTTAAAATCCATATGCATATACATATAATGGACAAAATATTGTTTATATCTAGCTATCTATTAGGATCTCCAAAATATACTTTAATTTATCAACTTGAATTATAATTCCAACCAAAGGCAGCAGTTTCACAATCTGAGATAAAGGCTGAGCTGTCACGTGACACCTGGTCGCTCTGATGCTGGATTCACTTGCTCAGTAACTCACAGGTAGCTCACTCTTTCCTCCCACTGCCCTATAACATTATTACACTAACCTGCTGAACATGATTTATTTCCCTGCATGCATCACATACAGTAGACAGGACTGACCTGTAATATCTGCACTTGAGCTTAGACAGATGGTGAGGTTGAGTGTGTGACCTTTTATTCCTGTGTGATCTCAGCCATTCATCCTGTGAGTTACAGCTGACAGCTTCCAGTTATGGACGATCTGAATCCTGAGGCTGAAGGGCATGAAACAGATGGACAGAGCTGTCTTTAAGGAGAGGGCATCTGACTTGAGGTGTCGTTTTTGACTTATTAACTAACTTAGAGCTTCCTCTAGTGGTAACAATGTGACTCTGTGTATTCCAGATGTCACAGCAGTCAGTTATTCAGCAACCTTTCTGTTGCATAGAGCAGAATCATTATTCATAGTGATACAGTGGTACCCAAAAAAATGATAGTCTATTGATTTTTAACAGAATATTATGCAATGGAACTGAATATTAAAGCTGCAATATTAAATAATACAGTCATGGGCAACTGTAAACACAACACTGACATGTTACATGCCTATAGAGTCAACATAGGCAATTTAGGTTATAGACAGAATAGAATACACACAAAGCAACTTTAGCGTTCACTTGAGGACTCGTTTGTGTCTACTCAACAAATTTAAGTCAACTGTACTCTCCTCCTTTAGTTTAATTGTTTAAGTTTCCACCAGTTCTTTAGAAAATTATCCAACTGTTTAGCGGTTGTTTCCTCCACTGCCTTCGCCAGCTCATTGCTAACTTTGTCTATCTGTTATTTAAAGTAGGGGAGGTAGGATAAAATAGCAGCTGGATGTAGCTTGAAACAGCATTAAAGAAATCAGTGAGAGCAAACCAAAACAGAGAGCAGCTGAAAGACAGCAAAAAGCTCCCACAATCTGAGTTTGGTGATAGTGGTTAGTGTGTCTTTTCACATTACATGTAGTCGCTTGACCCATTGTTTAGATAAAAATGATTGATTAGTGCAGCTTTAAGTTTTTAGGTTAATGTTTTGAATTGTACTTAGATAATTCCAACATGTCTCTACCTACCAATAACAGCAACACATCCCTTCTTGGATTTTCCATTTTATTTTGTTCCTTCTGTAAGAAAAGAAATTTGTACCAAAATACATTCAATGGTTCAATGGTCTCTTATAAAACAACAGTGTGGGCGGAAACAAGTTCTATTAATATGTTTATTTACACTGCTGCCCACAGCATCAGTTCAGTTTAAATATTAGGCTAATGCTTCATCTCATTCTTGAATTATCATGGCAGTCAAGTCCATTTCTATTGAAAGGATGATACAAAAAAAAAACAACAAAATTTTTAATTTGCCATATTTTTATTTGAGAACATTTCATGAAACAACGCCTGATTGGAAAAGACAGAAAGAATCTTAATTAAAAATCTGAGACAAATCTACAATCCTACGCTGAGGGTTGGAGAGACACACAGACAGAGAGAGGAGTCTCTTGCGAGTGTTAACAGTAATAGATCAAGTCAGTGGAGTGAAACGGAAGCGTACGCTGAATCATCTGCTTCAGTGTTGGCGTAAAAATCTGCCAATCCTCCAGATGAACGATGCTGGTCCTGCATGCTCAATTGAGAGTTTGGTTGCCTGCCTGAAATTAAATGAAGGAGTGTGTGTATGTGCATGTTTGGGTACTGCAGCTGGATAAAGAGACAGTGACACACTGTAATTTAATGTATATTATTATTACTTATTATAAGTATTGTGTGCTTATTTCCAGTGCTAAATGTAATAGTGTGTCATATAATTACAATGTTTGATATGTTTTAACCTAGGCCTTTTTAACAGACACCAGGTGGCAATGTTGCCTTCAGGATTCACCACCATTCCCAAGCCACATCCACCCCCCACCTCCCTTCCTCCTTCTCCTCCTCCTCTTTCAGCTCGGTGGATCTGGCGCGACAGTCGGATCCTTTTGCCATGCTGGTCACGCCCCACACAGCTATCAGCCTGTTTCTCTCCAAAACACACACACACATGGTCACACACATACAGTCATATCTCTCATAAACACTGATACACACTTATTTTAGATTCATACACTAGCATATTGTCTATCACACATGCAGACATGTGTTTTGGATTTTAACCGCCAAATTCATTTACAATATCTATACACCATTTTTGCATCCTACATCAATTTTCAATCAAGTTAAAAGTCTCCCATCATATCGTAGTGTCTCCAAGCCAAATGGTAAGATATCGGCCCACTCAGTCCTATTTTTATCCATTATTACAGTCATCAGTGAGGGAAAGGCTCGATACACAGGTGGAAAACAGACTGAATGATGAAATTTAAACCGAAGTGAAAATGACTGCAACCCAGTACGAGCCGGTTGGGTTTGGTGACGTTCTGTAGGTGCAAGCTGCAACTGCACTTTAATGTTGAGAATATATGGATTTTCAAGTGGAAAAATTAATCTCATTGATCCCTTATGACAGGCACAAGAATGGATGTACAAGCTGCCCTTATTTGGATTCAGATGTAGCCTAAAGAACATACGTTTCCACTTCACCAAAGGCAACAGTGGAGTGGAGTATGCTACAGTGCAAAACCCAGAAGCATTTGACAGTGCAAACTGGGATAAATCATAGCTGTGGCTTTACTGTAGTATCAATAAAATGCCCTCTATAACAACGATAAGGGCTCAGTTATTTATTGACAAAAATGCCATTACACACACACAAATGCAGAGATACACAGACACACATTCACACATTAAAGCACCATCTCCCTACGTGTGGGAGAACAGAGAGCCCATCACCATGGAAACAAACGTCATGTAGCCTGGTCTCCCACCATCCACCACCACCCCCTTCCCCAATATGAACTCACCCCCACTTCTCTCTCTCTCTATCTGTGGCTGCCTGTCCACATGCTTCTCCTCCTCCGTTTCCCATTCCCAACATCATCTGTCTTCCCAAAATACCCCCCACTCTCTTTCTTTCTGCCTCCAGTTATACATCATATCTATCTATCTATCTATCTATCTATCTATCTATCTATCTATCTATCTATCTATCTATCTATCTATCTATCT
>JAUMHL010000003.1:17573473-17584338 GCA_032362345.1 Sandelia bainsii
AAAATACACATCAAAACACATCTAAACAGAAACAAGAACAGGTTGTACATAAATTGCAGGAATTGAGGATCAGATGTAGAAAGTTGATTCTACGGCCAGATGAACATAATCAACTTTCTAAGATTCATACTGAGTTGTTTAGTACATTGATCTGCTCCTCTGCTGACCTGTTGCTCACCAGTGGTCCATCCCTAAACAGGTCACGTGACTGGGTTGAACAGTGGGACAGCATCCCTGTGTGTGCTGGGAGGGATATGAGCTCTGACGTATCTGAAGTATCCGATTGTGTGAAACGTGACACAGTGTGCGTTTTAGGCCAATGTGGGTCATCAAAAGAGCAAATGTGCAGCAAATGTGCAGCAAATGTGCATCTGTGTGTGTGTGGGCCATCTGTCCTGACAAGATTACTGGAGTCAGACAAGAAGTCCAACAGGAACAGATTAGAATATGAATATAGGGCAGGAGAAAGAGAGAGAAGCAGAAAGGGATGAGGAAAGAAATGGAGGATGATGAAGAGCTGGGAAAGGAACACATGAAAAATGGAGTAAAGAAAGTAGACTGCAGCAGCAGAGATAAGCTGCATGTGAAACCTGCGTGACAATTAGTTTCTGACTGACAAAGATTGTATGTAACTGGAAGAAAGCTCCATTGAGGAAACATTCGATTTTAGGTACAATATAAAATGCATAGTCAGACCTGTTTCTATGATCTGATATGAGACAACTGAGGGCAATATTCATTTAATTTTTCATTTCAAGTGACCTGACCTGGAAACCCGTAGCTACAGGTTTACATTAGCTCTCCTCTGTAGCTACTTTATATGTTTACCTCATACATATGTGCATACACAAGGTATGTATGTGTGGTACTATATGTGTTTATTATGCAGGTAAGCTCGAACGTTGACAGCACCCAGGAGGGAAACGCTTCGACTGAAAACTGAATGCATCGCCATGGCAACTGGGTCCTCTTTTCCTCATCCCATCTACGTTGGTTTGAGTGGCAGCTGCTTTGATATGAGTTGCTGCAAGAGAGAGGCTCCCATCTCACTTCTATCTCGCTCACATACTGTACACACGCATGTCCTTCCCATAAAAAATCTGAAGTAAACATATCATTCTTTTAATCACTGTTGCTTTTCTTTTACAACACCATCCATTCACCCAGTCACTGCCTCAAAATGCAACTCCCCCCTCTTATTGTCATTGAGACCCTTCACTACACACACACACAGCCATAAAAAACACATATGTATAAAATCATCGGCATCTCTTTTCCAACATGAATGACAGGATGGCGAAGAGTTCCCCAAGCTGTTGCCTTGGCAACCCTTAAGAATATTCCTTAGTGGCCATGACAACCAATGATGCACATCCGGTGTGGTCGGTGGATTTTTATTTAGACGCCTGGCAGGGGGCTGGTGCACGTGTGCTGGCATTTGTGTGTTCATCGATATGAAGTTCAATGTAAAAGTGTGTGTGTGTGTGTGTTTGTGGTAGCAGTAGCAATGGCAGTACTGTGAACACTTGTGAACACCCATGTATTTGTGTACGACGTGCTTGTAAGGGTGTTTACTTTGCAAGTTAGTGATAAACATTCAGTGGGAATGCAATGCAACATTTTTTCTCTCTTTTTGTCAAGTCTTGACATACCTGGTAACCATTACCACTTAAAAACAAGGTTTGGATTACTCATACATGTTTGGTTGGAGAATCTTGTACACTTTTACTTGTCCTAAAGTGAGAATAAGTACATTTTGAGAGACAAAATAATGAAACCTTCTTCTTAAAGATAACATTTTAAATTCATAAACAATAAAATGCAATGTTCGCCAACTCTGCAACAAGGTCTTTATAGTGTGTTGCTCCACTTGACATAAATCCACTAATATGGATTTTTTTTTGGCTGATGTGCACACACTCTCAGTAGGTAAATGCCGCTGGTACCTTTGCTGTTTTATGATATATGTGTGACCTAGCTCAGGGCACCACACAAATTAAAATTAAAAGTCATGGCATTATCAAACATTTGTCTTGAACATTGCAGCTTTCAGACACTCTCTGACACCGAGCAAACAAATGTAGATTGCAGCTCCTTTGCTTTGACATTACTGAATATCTGTGGCCATCACACAGCGCCAGGATCGTTACGTGTCTCCACAGCGAGAGCACATTTTTACACACTTGTCTCAGTGGTAACGTTAAATCTTCAGGGAGAGTTGAGTTGAATTCATAAGTGAGGTGATGACGAGACAGAGACTTTTTGAGATATGGTTCTTCTAACATTACAACTAATTAATGAATCTTTAGGCGGGAAAAATCACTATGGGACTGCTGATGAGTGAGGTGCAATGTACAGGAATGTTGAAACTGACTGCAATCTGTGCATAAGGGGCACAAAACAGCAAATACTATAAAGGCAGATCACTGGAAATGCTACATTTTCTTTTAGTTTCATTCATCATTTAGCAGGTCTATGTATTACTACATTTAAACTGGCAGTGAAAATACACTCAGTAAGTGCTCCATTGATTGTTATAACAACTGTTGAAAAGTGAGGCCCCGCAGGGGGTTGCGTGGGTATGGTTTATGGCCCCGGTTGTGACTTACTGAAATGTTACTATGACATACTATAATGAGTGTTTGCAATACATTTTATGGTAGTAAAGAGGTCATATGAAGCAGCAGACCTGGCAAACAAGTGAGAGAGCATTATCTGATTTCTGTCCACACAGTAAATGACACCACTGAAGTACACGCAAAGCTGTTGCCCATTACTCCTGCACACAACACAACAGAAAGTCAAGAGGTTGTCTAATAGCCAGTGCAGCTACTTCCTGGGTGGTTACTCCAAGTTGATTGGGTGAAGTGATAAGAAACAGCTGTAAATTGCTTCTTTGCACATGTGTAAAGCAAATTAGGCCTCCGGTACGGATCAGGTAGTGACAAGCATGCCACGCTTTCCCTACTTAACTTTCTGCTAACATTCCAAAGACGTCTTCATCTTCTATAATCCAGAGACTCTTTTTGTCACAGGGGGTGCCACATGACCACCAAAATCACCCAGCATAGTTCCTCAGGTTTGGTCTCCGGGTGTATGATACTGGATAGCCTACAGTATATGATACAGGAAGATATACACACATAAAGTCCCCATGGTTTACACAGAGGCCTGCAGCACATCTATATATGTGACACTAACTAACAGCCGTGTGTGTGTGTAGAAATCCATACAGTCCATTAGTGATGTATGTGGAGGTGAGCAACAGTAAACACAGCTTTGTGGGGAAAATAAACTCACCCCAGAGACTATGTAGAGATGGAATGTCATGACAATTGAATATTACGATTATAGTGACCAAAATTATTGCAGTAGTATGACAATACTGTGAAAATGTGCTGACAATGGTCAAAAAGTACTTATAGAAAAACTGAAAGCATCTATTTGCTGTCATTATTATAATTATTATTAACTGTCACTCATGCACAGTCTATCTTCTGTATTGAATTTGAGTACATAAAGTAAATATGTTTCGTCCCTAACTTCTATACTGTATTAGCTATACGAAGCATGAGTTTTTGAGTAAGCAAAATGCTTCGGGGTTGATTGATTGGAACTGACAGAGGGGAAGTCGACCTTTCCAGCGACACCTGAGTGTCTGAGTCTGTGTGTGTGTGAAGACCACATGTCACATCTACAGGACTTGTCAGTAAACATATCACTTAGTAATAATAATAATAATAATAAGCTACAGGCAGTGTTTACTGCAAGCAAAGGTGAAGACGTGGGTTCTGAGGATGAGCTCTCTTTCTTTTTACTCTCTGCTCTCAAGCTCACACACTCACACACCCACACCCTCCCTCTACACCCAGCGTCCTACTGTGTGTGATGTTGAGAGTGCCTGGCAGCCATATAAATAATCTATAAGTTCAGACTCACACTGCTGTGCGCATTTTCACCACAGCTTCCTTTAGTCCTTCCTTTCACTTGATGAGCTTACATCAGGTGATGTATTCAAACATGGCAACATTCTTCAGAATACACAACGTATGCTTCTGTCCAGCCTATCAGTCTGCTAATGACTTGTGATGGATGATAGAAAAAAGGAAGGAGTGGGGCTCTCATATACATGCACATGGAAAAAAAAAAACCTCTCTAAAGGGCAACCAGAATTAAATGTCATCTACTAGTGTGAAGGCATGGAGCGAGGGAGGGACTCTTTAGTTTGATGAAGTGATGTCAATGAGAGTCTTCTGAGTTTATGTAATCAGTGCATGCTCTGTATGAAAGGTTTTCATAAATTCCTACTTCTCTTTTTCATTCTTAAAACACAATAGTTATTCTTTTACTTTAGTTGCTGGTGTCTGATCGGTCTTTACAGGGAAGAAGTGTGATAATGTTAAAAGCAGGAGGACTGCATCAGTGATTCCTATTAAATCAATCTTATCTACTAACAGGCACTACATTGTTATACATTTTTTAAATTCTCGAATGTCAGGAGTAGTGTGATCTGATCGCACAGATCTGAGCGCCACAGAACAGAAAATCAGAAGAAAACGATACGTCACATTATTGAAACCATTGTAATGATCTGACCAACATCACCACAACACTTAAATCTTATTAAATTTGGATGGACACTATGCAATTTTTGCCCCAACTCAAAGCAGCAGATATTTGCTGAGAATTCAGTTCGTGGCAGTGTTTCCTATAAACTCCAACCTTTGCTGCCATTTTTACTTTGAACTCCTGAAATAACTGAGAGAGTGTAACTGAGCTGGTGATTCGATCCAAATGTTTTCCTCTTTTTAGCCACTCACTGAAGGCATGAGGTGAGGTGTGTGAAGTGACTGTTTGGCCTCCTCTCTGCGAGTAGTCTGCAGCAGTCTGAGCTGTTTAATTATGGCACTTAGACAGGCAGCGGCACTCTAATTATATTTTTGGTGTGGGGAATGGATGGAGAGGAGACGGACGAGCGGAGAGACACTGTTTGAGAGGAAGAAAAGCAGAAAAGAAAAAGAAAGTCATATGAAAAACTGATCAAAGGAGGTTTCCCAAATTTACAAAAAAAAGACGAATGGGTGAGAGGTGAAGTGCCGACGAAGAAAAATTGGGGTATAAGAAACAGAGAGATGGAGTAGCTCTCCGCTTGAGCAAGCGATGCCTCGTTGCCATGGCAGCACCGTCTCTCCGGTCTCCGTGGGAACGGATGAATCCTGTTGCAGCTCGACTTTGCCCCTGGGTGAGAGAGAGAGAGAAAGAATGAGACGAGGGGAAAAAAGAGAGAAGAAAAACAGTAACAGAACGGCGAGTTTAGCCTGGGGCATTTGAGCTGACCTGGAAAATGTTGGGCGTGTGCTTGTTCTCTCTTTTTCTTTTTCACTCTCTCTCTTTTCATTCCCGTTCTTTATCTCTCCTTCTTACCTTTCCTTATCAATAAACTTACACGTCTTTTTCCAAGACTGTCGGTCAGTCAAAGGTGACTTTGGCGTGACAGTCAAAGCTTTTTCTCTTTCTACTCGAGAGTGTTTTACAACCCTGCATATTTAGGTATGCTCACATACTTTTTTATGTGCTTTAAATCTTTTTTTCACTCATGAAACACACACACACACTCAGCTGTAACACACGCCCAAGCAAGCCTGCTTGTTTGTCTGTTTGTGTGTTTATTCGCCTGTTTGTTTCTGACCTGGCTCCAGCCCCATTCACAGAGCATAAGAAGCCCTATTAGTGGGCCAACTAGCCAAGAAAACAGATGATCCCTTCTGACAGAGGTCCTATTGTTACAATCAGCGGAGAACAATGCAGCCCTGTCTGTAGGCCACAGTAGTCGATTCACCCCTGTTTTCAGCCGCTGGTCACTACTCTATCAGCCACAGCCACGGGGATTGGGAGTGTGTTCAGAAGCTGTATTGTACATGTAGGATTGGTGGGACATGGTTGATTTATGAGGATGTTATTGGGTTATGGCGCGTTCAAAGGCTTGCACTTTATTACTTATTCAGAACTATTACAGCAGTTTAATTACTTTATGATGAGTGACTGTCCTACATCTTTAACTTCAGTGTGGTTTATAAAATTACAGTCAGCTATTATTATCTGGTTTTTATGACAAGACAATGAATCATGAGAAAAAATTATGAAATGTGCAAAACAAAAAAAAGTCATTTTCTTTTAAAGATGGTGATAAAGCTTTTTTCAACCTCATGTTTATTTTGGGGAACTGTAATCATTACACATCTTCCGTCGTAATTTCACAGTGGGGAAAACCTACACAATTGTTTGCTCTGTAAAGTTTTATGTGGGTTTAAAACTAGACTAGGTTTGCTCTAGTAAAAAAGCATCTTTATGTCAGACATAAATCCTGAATAGATTCAGCATATTCCTGCACTGCCAGATCAAAAAGTCATTCTTGATTTACAGCTAATGTTTGCAGTTATTTGATGAATCATTACCAGCTCTAAGTGTCAAAATAGTTAATTATTAAGCATATTTAATTATGACACACTAAGAAAACACTGAAAGCAAGTGAAGATTCACTGCTGTCTTATCTTAAAGTCAACAGAAATGTAATTACAGTTTTGCTAAAAAACCTAGTTTGTGTGCTTAATTTGTCATTGTAAAAAAGAAGAAACTGAATGCATGTGTCTACAGTGACAGAGACTGACATGCCATTCCATAAAGGCTGTTGTTAATTTTTGTTTTGGTATTATAAAGTGATTGAAGCAACATCTGTGTGGACAGGCTCTTCCTGTAAAATAGTGCACAACAACACAGCCAGTTCACACATGGTAAATTGACATTAGCTTTTGGTTAAAACTATTTGCAGTTTCAGCCCTCCATGTGTTACGCCACGCTGTGCATTTATGACTGTTATGTACACTACTTTGTGTATAATATAAGCATTCACTGTAATCTCTAGTGTGTCACATGTATTCTGCTGTGTGTCTCCGTGTGAGAGAGACGGAGAGAGATCTTCTTGTCAGGATGTCGCTCATCGCAGCCACACATCACAGCAAAAATGTTTATCCACTGTCTTACACCTGTATGAGATTAAACTCTGAAAGCTAATCGTAATTCCCAGTAATCTGAGACAATTCTGCAGCTCGTGTGACGTCAGGGTTTTAATGCTGCGCTGATAAATAGCGCCAGCCTGCTAATAGATTACCCAATTCTCTCTCATGTCAAATCAAATCCCACAACCCACAAATACAGAAGCTTTGCCAGCTTTTGCTTTTCTCTGCCATTAGTCAGTCTGTTTGCTTTCATTGTGATATCGAATATAACAACAGTGCAACAGTGACATTTAATTAAGATAATAAAGTTTTGTCCCGGATTGGCGACCTGTCCAGGGTGTACCCCGCCTCTCGCCCGATGACAGCTGGGATGGGCTCCAGCACCCCCTGTGACCCTTACGAGGACAAGCGGTTAAGAAAATGGATGGATGGATGGAAGTTTTGTCCCTCTACTATAATAATAATAATAAGAGGATGAAGAAGAAGATTGACTGATTATTGTTATTACGTATTTAAACAAAAACCACTTGATCTGCCCTAGAAAATAAAATAAAACATGAGCTAAACATGCAAAATCATCCATTTATATATATATATATATTGATGCATAGACTGTATAGATGTTTTTTGTCAACACATTCTATGAAAATACCAAAAATAACACACTTTAGTTGGGTATCAGTAATTTATATCTTTCCTACCATGTCTATAGCTTTCACCCTCAAGCATTTCTAATAGAGTCTATAAAAGTGGGCCACGCTTATGTGGTTTCATATTTTTTTTAAAGTGGCTCAGTATTTTCCTAAAACAGCTGGGCAGTAGTTTTAAGCGAATATCCCAATACAGACTGGTGACCTGTCCAGGGTGTACCCCACCTCTCGTCCAGAGACAGCTGGCATTGGCCTCAGCACCCCCAGGCACCCTTAACAAGAAATAACGATTAACAACGGAGGGATGGATAGTCTAACTTTATTAAAAGGTACTTTCTTTGGGGACTATGTGGATTTAGTGTTCCACATGGTGTAAGCAGAATCATGTCCAAATTACTACAGTATCCTGTTTCTGGAATGAAGGAAGCAACCGTGTAGCTTGGAATAGGAATGAGGTGAATCAGGCTTTGGCTACACAAAAATGTCACCATACACAATATGAGAGACTGAGGATGTTTGCCAAAAGAGCTCAAATCAGTTCCCTCCTGTCACAGGCCTGCTCGTCTTTTCAACTCTCTCACCATCTCTCCGTTTCCCCGATTTTTTCGATCAAACCATTTTCTACTCGCTGTTTCTTCATTCCGCACACACACATTCTCATTTACATTGAGCTAAAACATGATTCTCAATCACAGGAGAGAAAGAGTTTCACCTCTTTGGACTGGACACACGCATACTTACAGAAAGAGAGCGCGGGAGTGAGAGATCACTTTAGCCTCCATTTTCAGAGTTGGAAATTGAATGTTTAATCATTCCCAGCTCGTTGCTGAATTTTTCACATTGTGGATAAGGCAGGGAGCTGGGAAGCCTGGGTAAAAGCAGGTCAACCCATAAACACATGACATGACATGATGGGGCTACAAAAGGTGGTGATATTTGTTTTTATTTCAGTGGTAGAATTTCTGAGTTTCTGTTTTCTGTGAGAAGAGATTGAGCTTTTACGTTCAGTGTGACATTGCCGTGAGCCAAGTGCTCCATCAGATCGGTAGATTGTAGCATCAAAACAGCTGTCGCAATATTTCTCCATCACTCACATACAGTGTGAAGCCGATCTGGGTTCGGTTTAAACTAAAGGAGCTTCCGTCAAAGCAGTGAGAGCTGACATTTCGGACTCACTCTGAACTGACTTCATGAGCGTAAAACCACGTGCATATGTGCAAATTTACACCCGTGCTGCTATGAACACACACACAAATGCTCATAGTCATACCTGCAAAAACATGCAACCACAAGAGCATTCACATGTGCACTTTATGCCTAAATATAAGTAAGTCATGTCACATGCATGCCTGTTTACATAATACTGATTGAGAATAAATGGACAATGCATCTTCAGCACACACACTACTACACCCTTGCATGTACACAATGATTTCGTGAAACCTCTGTAAGAGGACGAGTTCCTCCTCTCTGCTTCGAGTCAGCTTCCTTTATTCTGTTTCCTCTTATTCTGATGCTCTGAAACTCTTCCTGCCACCAGTGGCCATCAACAGATAAACACAGCCTGAAACACAAAATACTCATCTGTACCTAGCTACACTTGTTATACTGTGGCTGGAGTGTGTTTGAAAGGTGTGTATGAACTTTTAGTAACCACACACTTTAACCTGACACGTATGATGTAGTTATTTGATGTTCTAAATGAATATGCCAGGAATAAACTGTAACAACGGAACCTTGGCCACAGCTCTTGAAGCTAGGCTTATTTGTGTAACCACCAGCAAGAACCAAAACATTACCTTCTCAGTGAGAACCGTGCAAACTTTACATGTGTCTCATGTCTGTGTGAAACTGGAAGCTCAGCTCAATTAATGATAGGAAAAGTAAGTCTGACTTGAAGCTGCAATGTGCAACTTAAGCACTAGCATGAGGCGGAAAATCAATCCACTCTGCTCCATCTGGAGGAGGAGAATAATTACAGCACTGTACATAGTGAAGATGTAAATCTTTATACTTTACCTGTGAATGTACCGTAATGTGTTACATAGGTTCACTACACATCACACTGGTCAGTACATTCTGGATCATTCCAATCCCTTTACTCACTGTTGTTTTTGCACATATGGGTTAAAGCAACAATCACGTTTTGAAAATTGGTGATGTTGACACAATTACGTCACAGCTTGTCTTTTTTTTTTACCAAGGCTCTACAGTAAATCAGCCACTGGATATGGATTTCTCACTATGAGCAACTTTTGTCTGGGACAAACTGGTGGGCCGATGCTTCACTCTGGAATCACAGAGCTCTATTGTCATTACCACTACAGGAACTACTGTGATGGACGTTTTCTTCTTTCTGTCTGGTTCTTCGCTCATCCTGCTCTCTCCCTTACTCCCTGCTTTACACAGCATCACACACTCATACATGCTTTATCTTTTCCCTCCTCTTAACAACCACAGAGACAGACAGGCTATTGCCAATTCATTTGGTTCCATCTCATCCGCTCTAACCCTTATCACGCCTCTCTCTCTCTCTCTCTCTCCTCTCTAATCTCAGTGGGAAGCCCTGGAATTATCCGCCAGTTTCAATCAAGTCCAGCCAGATTCACCCTCTTCTGTGGTCAGTGACCTGCATGTCGCACTCACAAACACAGAGGCGCAGACACACACACACACACATATAGAAATCCCACTCTCGCCTCCGAGTCAGAGATCAGGAGCGGGACATAACTGTGTTGCGTTGGCTGACTGCTTTGTCCGTTCCACACACCCTGCTGACACTAACGAAGGAAAAAATTAGATTTTAATCCTGAGTGTGTATTTGTGTACATGTGTGTCTACAGTTGGACGCCTGCTTGCATGCAAGTTTGTGTTAATGTGTGTGTTTGAGAGAAGAGTTATCTTGCCCTGGTGGAGATCAATTAAATGATAGGTATGTTTGGAGTCAATCTTTCCAGCAGCCTGAGTGATAAATATGTACTTCACTGATATATATGTATATATATATATATGTGTGTGTGTGTGTATGTGTGTATATGTAAAAATTCCCCACTCGCCCCCCTGCGGTTGGTCTTTGTCCTTCAAGCTCGGGTCCTCTACCAGAGGCCTGGGAGCTTGAGGGCCCTGCACAGTATCTTAGCTGTTCCTAGGATTGCGCTCTTCTGGACAGAGATCTCAGATGTCGTTCCTGGAATCTGTT
>JAUMHL010000003.1:17592751-17639443 GCA_032362345.1 Sandelia bainsii
GTTGTCACCAGACCAGCCTTTGGTGGTGGTGGTGTTACAGTGTGGGCAGGTGTGTCTAGTCAATACAGAACTGCCCTTCATAAAAGTTGACCTGTGGAAAACAGTTTCTGTAAAACACTAACCCTCTACCCCAGTGCTGAAGTTTACAGTGTGAGGATTTTCTCTCTCAAGCAGCTGCAGGAGCAAGAACAGCAAAAGCAGATCAGCAAACATGGTTTCACTCCAGAGATCAGTTGTAACAACGGGAATGTAGGAGCATAAAAAAAAGCACTCCAAATGATAACAACTCCCACGTTACACACAGGCCAACAAATGTGAAAAGTGGTGATGACAATCACAGAGATGTTCCTTACAGCTATCCACAGTAAGCTGTTGTGCTGCTAGTGAGTGGAAGAGTCAGAGTGAGCAGAGAAACTAAAGCTCTGTCTATTTTCAGTTGTTGTGCACAGTTTGAATTGTCAGCGTTTGAAAGTTACAAAAGGTGGTGTGAACTGCTTCCTTTAAATAATGGAAAAAAGCTTTAAGCACATCTTGAGATGGCAAATAAACGTATTGCTGTTTTTTCCATAGGAATCCTCTCTAATTATTACATTAAAACTGCCATAACTGATCTTCTTGGCCACTTGTGGGGCAGTGGAAACAAGTTGTGAACACAAGATTGAAATATCATCAGTGTTTAAGATGCTGACCACCTGGCAAATGTAGAGCCCTTTTCAGACATAGGATACCTAGCATTGCTGGCCTCATCAGTCTGTTAAAGTGACAGTTTTCTGTCATTCAGACATTGGTCACTTTTAGATTAATGTTCCTTGTGGCTTCATTCAGACATACCCACGACCATAACAGAGAGCATGATATTTTCCATGTGCACAAGATTAGACAGTTAATCAAATGATGTTTTGTATAATGTATGAGAGCAACGTTGTCTTGCTCCAACATGGTGGATAAACATGAGTGTGTTCTCAGAGATTTTTTTTCACATGATAACCAAAACTATTATGTTTTTTTGGCAAGCTGAGCATCCGAATAAGGACTAGGTTGCAGTGTCACTTCATAGACTGTTGTGATTGGTTGTATGTAACAACGTCCTACATCAGTAAGTCATCATTTTGTGGGGGCCTGTCCATCATTGAGACTGCGTGCCATTCAGATATGTCATGTTGAAAGCAAAACACGAATTAAGGCTGCCACCGTGATTCAGACATGAAACTGACATGTTCAGATGATGTCAGATTAATAGCTCGGATTTTGGTCTCCACCACGGTTTCTCCTGAGGGACATATCTGGATTTTCAGCAGCTAAATTTACTGTGTTCGCCAGCTAGTTGCTAACTTGGTCTATAGAGCCCTTTCACAATGTCAGTTTATACATTCTTAATGTAAAATTATTTTAGGATACTAGTTTTTGTATTAGATCATATTTAATGTATCAATATAATATATTTTCTTTGTAGAGGTTTAAAACATCAGTAATCAGTTATCACTTCTATGTCCCTATGTGTAAATGAGGGTCTTCCTGTAGCTGGGATTGTGAAAGACTGAAAACAGCTGACATTTCACTCTTATTGTATGATACATAAACACACACACACACACACACACACACACAACCATTTACACACAGTGTGGAAAAAGAGGAAGAAAAGTCTAAATCTATACCAAACCCCCCCTGAGAGTTTCATCCCCTAGATACGTGAGCGCCATTTGAAGCACTGCATCCGCACAGGCTCACATCCGCCTGGATACGTGAGTGCCATGTCGAATTCATGACGGTTGTCATGGTGCCCACATAGCAACGGGCTATACATGTACCGGCTGCTGCCTCCAGTCGACTCTTGACTCTTGTCGACAATTGGGGGGAGGGGAGGAGGGAGGCAATGAGCTGGGTAAGGGATAAGAAGGGGGGTAGAAGGGCAGTAGAGGAGTGGGAGGTTGAGAGAAACGGAGAGTGGAGAGGGCTGGGAAATTGGGGGGTGTGCATGTCAATTTGTGTTTTCTTTTTGTGTGTGTATGTTTGTTTAAGTTAGATAGCAAGAAAGATCTAAAAGCTGGGGTGAAGAAAAAATAGACAGATGAAGAAAAATAGATCAGCTGGTCTGTAAACTGAAGAATGGAGATGGGGCGTTAGAGGAGGAGAAAAGAAGTTCTCTGAAAAACTGTTGGCTTGTGGAGAGACAGGCAATAAAAGATGAGTATTTGACTCAGTGTGTTTTCTTCACAACAGTAGTGTCTGAAAGACTGATTAAATGTGATCATGCTTAGATGGAAGAAGCACTAATTCAATGCTCTGTACATGTTTCATTGCAAAAAAAGCCATTCTAGTACATTTAATATAGGATTGATGCAACATACACATTTCAACATATTAAATTTCCTTTTCAAATTTCTGAAGGGTGAATATGGAGTTACAAAAGTGGACATTTTTAAATAGAATGCACAGTGTATCAGTGTATCTTATTCATATCAGCGAATAAGAAAGATATGTTCTTCTAATTCCTCCTCCTCGGAGGGTCGTGTGAGCGCATGCAGAGCGGTTCATGGGTAATTGATGTGTCGAGTCTTATTTTGGGAGCTGAATCAAACGACAGGGCTTTATGCATCACCTGGTAAAAAAGGGGGGAAAAAATGCAGCGCATGCACACACGTGAAGTCGCTCTCACACAGAGACACAGGCACACATACATGAATATTTCAGTTTGCTCGAAACGCCCATCCCCACAACCCACGACCAACCAACCCTCATCCAAAGCCCACGTATGCAGCACAGGAAAAGGCCATAAATGATAGAAAACAGAGCAGAAACAAGGGAGGTCTAAAGTGAAAGTGAGTGGAGATAGAGGGGTCTGACAGACTGACAAGCAGAATGGCGGGAGAAAATGTAGAGGAAAATATAGACATCAAGGTGAAGCGACAGCTCTGGCAGTTCTCTGAGAACAGTGGTGGAAATGACAGACCCTGATTTACACTCTGCTGCCTCACCAGTGAAGAAATACAATCTTTTTTCTTTTGTCTCTTTTTTTACTTTGTTCAACTGATGACAACAGCTGATGTACTGAGAGTTTATTTTTGGAACAGTTTCAAGTGAGTGTGTTCACCCATTGTACCGTGATTTAACAATTCCCATATGAACAAGCCGCCGACAACATTCACCTCATGTCGAAACAGGAGCAAACCAGTCCCACAGTCCATTATTTGGGTCTGTACAGACACATCATCTTTGTCTGCTTAATAACTTGTGCAGTCATACAACACGATGCAATTTACACATTACAAGATGTAAATGTGTAAATTGCAATAACGAGGGTCTATGTGCCAAACCCAGAGCTGGAAAGTGGCTACAATAGCTAGGTAGCCAAAATGTCTTAAATCTGTCACACCTTGCTGCAATACTCATGATGATTCATGCAGCAGAATCAATACACTACCATTAAACACTGATCTTGTGATTTGGTACAGTAAAACTATATTTCAGGTTGTAGTTATGGGACGAGTGACACGCTGGCTGTGTGGACAGTTGGACTGATTAATATAGCAGCATATATGCTGCTAACGCATAAGTAAGCGTAAGTTTAACTTATACAATAAGCCACAACACAGAAACCACTGACAGGTACATTAAATAACATTAATCATCACCACAATGGAACATGTCAAGGACTGGGATCTATTAGGCAGCAAGTGAACAGTTAGTTGTCGTGTCTGATGTGTTGGAAGAAGGAAAAATGGTCAAGTGTAAGGATCTGAACGAGCAAATTGTGACGATTTCACAAAAGGGTCAGAGCATCTCCAAAATGGCAGGTCTTGAAGAGTGTTGCCGGTATGCTACAGTCAGTACTTGCCAAAAGTGGACAACCAGTTAACTGGTGATACGGTCATTGGCGTCCAACTTACAGGCATTAACTGACATCTTGGTGCCAGTTACCAGGGGACTTCTCCTGTAGGTCAAAGCTGTTTTTGAGGCCTAATACAAAATATTAGGTAGGCAATCTCATTGTCATGGTTGATTAGTTTATATAATAAAAAATAAAGTGAAAATCACTAAATCAGTGTTCAGCTGGTACAGCTAAACTGTCCTCACCTCCAGTGAGAGATCAGTATGGATCTGTAGGTTCATCTTGAGTATTCAGACCAGTTCCATGAAAATCTGCCTCATAAATGGTTTAAAAACTATTTAAAACACCATGGACAGTTTACATTACTATAAACCCATATATCTTTAGTGACCACACTCATCATTTAACAGGCAAGTGGTTCGACCAATTTCCTTAAACCCTGTTTCTTTAAGACACTGGCACTTTCATTTGAAGAGGAGTGAGTGTGTAGGCCTACATGTGTGTGGGTGTTCATGATGCAAGCTTGTGAAAGCATGTGGTTGTATGGGCTAAATGCTGAAGAGCAAGCAGCAAGCTCTTCTGCGTATAAAGCTGTGCAGGCTATTAAATGACACGCTGTTGAGTCCAATGGATGTAAATGAGCTTGTGACGTGAACGGGACAACTTGTGATCCACTCGATGCACGTGTTTTTTGCTCAGCTCAAATTCATATAGAGCACAAGAGTCAGAGAAAATATATAAGTGTGTTCACAAAGTAGAACGTGCAAATACACATACATATGCACACAAACTCATTCGCCCTCTGGAGGGGTCAGTGTGTCTTCCTGTGGGATGCTCAGCAGGAGGAGGAGGAGGAGGAGGTCAAAGTTCGAGGGGATGTGGGGTCGCTAAAGAGCGACACATGCATGCACAAGCCTTATATTCTGAATTCCATACAGTAGACATGGTGACCCATTCCGGCACATCTCACCGACACACACACACTCCCACACCTCATTCCCTGTTGCGTCGGTGTTAATCTCTCGCTCCATTTGCACTCGTCAGGAGATAACAACATCATTAGCACACATTAACATGTCTCTGTTATCATTCTCTCAGTGTCCCAGAGTCCCTTTGCGTGTGTGTACTGTATGCGTGTGTGTGTGTTTGCGTGTGTAGGGAGAGAGATGTGAATGGGGATGAGGCGTGAATATGGGTTTTTTAACCATCTGAGTCTATCACAGTCTGTTACAGAGATATGTGACAGACTGTGACAGAGGCGTGTGTGTAAGCCAACACATTCATTTACACATCAGCCAAGACATTCTACAGCAAAAAGTATTTGTTAATTACCCTCATTATTTGGATGTGTAACACAAGCTTTTTGCTGCAGCTAATGCTAAAAACTGGGAGACATCACACATATGAGCCATAGTGGGAAGGTTTATTTTGTTGCAATTTTTTATTAGTTACTCAGATTACAATGAGCTAAGCCTAATATTTTTGGTCACTGTGCCAAAGTAGGCGATTACAGAGTCATAAATTCTTGCTGTGACTTATACAAGAGCTTATAGTGCATTAGATTTATTGTCCGCCATTTCAATTAACTGTCCAAATGCTAAGTGTGTAAATATAGCTTCTATATAATGCCCTCTAAAATTCCACAGTGAAGGGTTGTTGAGTTCAAAATGCAATACTGCAGCATTGTCTTTTAGAGTTACTTGATTGTTTGAATAATCAATCTTACAGGACAAACCTGGGTAACAAGAAACTTTACTTTACTTTACTTTACTTTACTTTACTTTACTTTACTTTTTTTTTTTTTATCCAAAGCGACTTACTATTAGTCAAATAGATTTATGTGTTCAGTGTACAGCAAGTACAAATGAGTTGGCCTTGCTGTTCCAATATGTTTTCTTTGTTTCATATCAACAAGTTGCATTCATTTTTATAATTTGTACAAGTCAGAAAACATGTCACTCCATCTCATTAAACAGTAAAAGTGTATTGCTAAAAAATTGTTTTTGTGTGGTGTGCTGCACCAGCATAAATATGAACTTTGTGTGCAGTCCCACTCCACTCAGCACACTGTGGAGGTCCGAGCAGATAATGCACTTTGTGGGGCCAGCCCATGGCACAGCCAATCAGTGTTGATGGAACTACTGGAAGACTAATTAGCCTGCTTTTGTATCTGAATCTCTCTCATGTCAAGACCAGACAAAGGCAGTATATTTAACTGGCAAAATATTAGCATGCAAATACAGTAACCACGATGTATTGCATTTTCCATAAGTCATAAGTCTACCTGTATCAGATGTTACCTACTCAGACACTGAAATTAGTGCATGCAAACTGTTCATCAAGCAGCATTAATATAGTTCACATCAAGGTCCAAAGACAGTTCCTTGTGTTCCTCACAAACTCTCACTCATTCTAGTTTGCTTTCTAATGCACACGATTTTCACAATGATATTAAAACCTATTCTGTTAAAATATTAATAGTGAGTTTAAAAGTTATTATGTATAATGGGGCCCATTAGATCCCTTTAAACAAGATTTTCTACATGTGGCATTGTGTACTATAGTTGTGTCTCTCAGAAAGCTAAAAATTAAAGTGAAACATCAGGAGTTAAACTTCATCTTTTACTCTGTATCCAACATTCCTCAGAGTTCCCAGTCTGAAGCTAAGTGTTAACATTTCCAAAAATGGTTGGATCCTCAGTGTTTTGTTCAAAGTCACCTAGGAAGATACACTGTCATCCAGTAGAAGGGCAATATTCTCTCTCTGGGCCATCCTGGTGCCAAAAACAAGGTGATGAAGGTTACATTCTGAATTATCCTCTTGCTGGGAGCTATTTTCTCAGTCTGTCCACATATTTTACTGAGAGATCCTGCTATGGCTCAACCATCCCAAGTGTCAGGACCCTTATTCTCTCCTGGTTGTTTAGAAATGACCATAAATTAGATCCATCTGGGAACTCTGAGGATGGGAGCTGGATCCTGGCTACATGTTGTCTCTTCTATAGCAGAAGTCCCACTGGACTGAAAGCCACCTATGTCAACAGCTTGTGTCCTCTGCCTCAAACACATTCTCAGACATCTGCACGCACCTGAAAAGAGAAGAGTCAACAAACACAGAGATGAAAGGGTTAAAATGTCAAGGCTTCAAATAGTTTGCAAATAAAAAACACATGATATTAACCTAGCATTTACCCACCTTTTACCTAAGATGAGTTTATATGATGTCCATGCAAGTAAAATAATAAATTAAAGGGTAACTACACCATAAATTACATAGAGCCATGTTAAACGCACACAGAAACACACACAGAATAAAACCAACACTGAAGGTGATGATGTGGTTTTTACAGGGAGCTTGGCCAGTAACAGCGTTTTTATTACATAGAGCTTTGTTGGCATATTGTATCCATACAGATGATTTTTTCCCCCACAGAATCTATATTGTGCATAAAAGCAGCTATTTTTAGACAGATTTAGCACATTTTGTCAGCTTGGATGAAAGTTTAGTTCAGCTGAATCCTTTGGCCCCACCCTAATTGTGACGACATAGACCTGACTCCAGGGTCTATTACATGTGATGATGACGAAGGTCATGTTTGGTAATGGCTTTAAAATGAGCTGGTTTCTATGTGTGTAATTTGTATGTCATGTCATTCCATCCAGTTTGTTTTAAACATGCAGATATTCCTGGAAACTCAAGTTTGCATTATTTGCATACAGCGTTATGTCTGACCACATTAGTAACTGCACTGATTTCCCCTTTCACTTAGAAGAACATTACTTGATCTAACACTGCTCCAGTGGAGCATCAGTACACAGCAAACCCGCAGAAAGTAGGATTTCTATGATTATTTCCTATCTCCTGATTCCTCTCCCTCTCCGTGACCCTTAAACGTTCCTCAAAAAGTCTGTCTGGGTCTTTTGGTGCCCATCACAGACCCACAGGGGTGTATGTGTCCAAGCTAAAGCCGCCTCTCCCTGCTTGACCTCACTTTGCCTGCCTGCCTTTCTGGGCCTTAATCCTGATCAAGCATGTCTAGACCTCTCATTACTAGCACATAATCAGGGAGCAGGGGAAGGCGATGGGGTTGTAGGGATCGTAGGCACGGATGGTGGGTGGAGAGGAGAGGATGCAGAGAAAGTGACCCTGACAGTGACCTGCACATTCATTCCACTGCTTACTCCCTCAGTAAACACACAGACTATACAGAGAGTCAATACACAGCATGGATGAGGGATGGAGGGGAAGATATGAGGCAGGGGAGGTAGAGACCAGACGTAAACAGAGGATTAGAGAGAGAGAGGGAATCCTCAACAATATGTAAGAAAGGCTAAAAAGGCTGAATAAATACAGCTATGGCTGAAATTACTTTTCTAGATCTCAACACAAATAACTTTCATTGTGATATTAAGAGAAGATCAATATCTGACGTCTCAATGTCTCATACCTGACCATTTAACATGAAGCTGAGACGTTTTAGTTTTACATAGCAGGAAGACTGGAAACAGATGAAAAAATGTTAACACAGAAACACACACAAAGATAAAAAAAAAAAAAGCCAGCACTGAAGGTGATGATGTGGTTTTTACAGGGAGCTTGACCAGTAGCAGTGACTTGTCATCAGTGTGATGTTGCTATTTCAACAAAAAACCACAGTCTATTTTAATCCTTGTATTTTACAATAAACAAAACTACACAATATGTTAACTGACAATAGATATCACACTGGAAATAGTTAAATTTATTTCTTTGTGTGTATTTAGTTGGGATTCTTCTGTTTATGTGCAGTATTTAGTTTAGTTTCTGACATGGCAACTTAAGTAAGCACTGCAAAAGAGACTCAAAATCAATCCACTCTACTCCACACAGCACTCCCTCTCTCCACTCTGCTACCTGTATGCCCTGTAATGCTCCTCCATGCTCTGCCAAACACCTCAGGTAATTGTCGTTATGAAATGTTCTGACTGAAGGGCGAAGCTTGCACAAAAACTTTTAGCAGGGAATAACTCTGCACTGCTGGTAGTACAGTCTGGGTCACAGGAGGCTTCAACAGCCCCTCTGCACATTATGATAAGCTTTGGAGCATAAAAAGATCAACAAAAGTTACATACTGTATGTTTATTGTGCTTGTGTTTTGTCTATTTGCATGTGTTTTCTTGTGGTTGACCTCACAGAGCCACCACTTAAAAAAATTTAAAAAGTAATTGAATTGAAAGTAGAACCGGAGTGATCAACAATCTGTGTTTTTTTTTATTGCACTTAAAAAAATAACAACACTGGAATTGCCAAGGACAATATAATCAAATAGGATGGGCCATACTGATAGAAAATTAAAACAGGGAAATTGCATTGATGTGACTGGATTTACCACCATCAGATCCATCCCATTACCACACATCAGTCTGCTAAGCCACGGCTCCAGCCAAGCAGCTGAGTGTGGCATGCTGAGATTACTGAACATGAGTAGATGTGATGAAGGGCTAAACGCATCAACTAATGACATGATGGGCGTCCACAGATGGAAACAGCCTCACAAAACCATAACATAATACTGCACCTATATTGTATAGTAGGTGCAGTATTATCCAAGTATAGGTACCCAGGTGTAGGCTCAGAGATGTGTACAGTAGTGTGTTTAACTAAATAAAGCGTGATGAAACTCAAGAGGAGGAAGGAGATCGAGGCTGTGTGTGCGTGTCTGAAGGTGTTAGAGGTGACGCATACATCGCACTGTGTCATGACAAGTCTTTGAAGCGATCAAGTGTGGTAGTGTGATACCATACAAAATTCACCACATGGCAAGCGTTTCATCAAATATCTGCAGCTGAACTCATCCTCTCCCACGCACACACACACACACACACACACACACACACACACACACACATTTCTGTCTATATGATCAAAAGGAATGCCTAGACTCTGCACCTGCACACAGTCCCCCACTCAAACACACTGTACATGCCCTATAAATACACAGGAAGCTGTGCAGAGTGACTGGAAGCCTATGTCACTACGTTTCTGAAACATTCATGTGGGTCTGCATTTGCTCTCATCCCAGTCTCTCTCTCTCTCTCTCTCTCTTTTTCTGCTCTGTTTCCACCCCCTCACCCTCTTGTCCTTACTTCTTCTGTCTTAATCTCACACCCGTCCTTGTAAACTATGCTTTTCTTTCCACTCTCATAGTTTGAATTCCTTCTTTTTTTAAACACACATATATTCCTTTCCCCTCTCTGCCTCTTCCTAATTACATCTGCATTCACTTTCCAATTCTGTGGTCGATACTTTTGCCATCTCCTGCAGCACTTGAGAGCTTTTCTGCAAATTCCTGGCGTGATTTGCATACAGCTGGGCTTAACAGTGGTGCTCTAATTGACTGTCTGGTCTGTATTCAGTGTGCTAATTGCTGTCTGTGAAAGTGTCCATACAAGGATTGACTGACTCTCTCATGGGAGGAGTTTATAACCTTGGCTGTCAATCACTGTATCCCACCCATAATGTCTTTGTAGAGAGACTGAAAGTCAAAATGAATGAAACATTGTATTCTAATCACTGCTGTCAACGAAAGAAGAAAAAGAAGAAGTTACCATATCTGACCCAAAAGTGAGCTCAACTTAAAATCTGATCAGAACAGAAAGACAAGATTAAACGTAGTATCAGGAAATAATATGTTAAAACCAGCCTCTGGTCAAACATAGATTGTATACCCCCAGTTTTTAAGGAATAATAATAACTGATACTTTATTGATCCCCTTGGGGAAATTGTTGTTTGGATAGCTGCTAGATCTGTGTCAGCGCTACTACAGGGTTTTGGTGTCTTGTCCAAGGACACCTCAACGTGTAGCTTGCTGGGACTGAGAATTGAACTGCTCACCCTTGGGTAGGGAGAAGACAGCTCTACCCACTGAGCTATCATGCCGCCAACGGACAACGCTACTCACCAAAATACGCACAGCAGGGTTGGTCCAGCTAGCTAAACACATATTATGGTTTTGGTATAATGATTGGTAGAATTTAGATACATTTTTATGCCTCCGCGCCGGTGATAGCCAGGGCCTGAGGCATTATGTTTTCAGGTTGTCCGTCAATCCCTACGGCTACCCAATTCTTGTGAATGCAATATCTAAGGATATCAGTGTTGGTTTTACTTTGTGTGTTTTCAATAATGAACTGAATAGATTTTGGTGGCCAAAGGTCACAGGTCAAGGTCACAGTCACCTCATGTTCACCCAGTTCTTGCAGCCCACTCTTGTGAACGCAATATATGAAGAATGCTTTAAAATAATTAATTAAAATTTGGTACAATTGCCCAATTGTAGTCGATGATGAACTGATTAGTTTTTGGTGGTCAAAGGTGAAAGGTCAAGTCATAGTGACCTCACCTTTGTCCAATCCTTCTGAACTGACATGTCAGCAATGTGTTGAGGGAATTTCTTTAACTTTGCCACAACTGTCAACTTCAACTCCATGATAAACTGTTTAGAGTTTGGTTGGTCAAAGGTCAAGGTCACAGTGACCTCATGTATGTTCCATTCTCATCAATGCTATATCTCAGAAACACCTGGAAGGAACTTTAAATGTTAAGAACTGTCGTGGATAACTGAGGTAATGCTAAAGATGTCAGTATAGTATTGTTAAGCTAAGCTAAGGAGCTAAATTAATGTAACTTAAACTCTGTCACTGAACAGGTTGGTTATTTACACTGTAATCAAATGCAGAAAACTGTCAAAGACAGCTAATGCCACAATCTGCATAAAGCACCAGAATCATAACCATCTAATAATGTACACAGAGTAGCATTACCATATGGTTTATCCCTGTTAATACATTACACATGCTGTTGCTTTTTAATAGCAAAAACACATGGTGCTGATATTTTTCTGGGGTATGCTCAAAAAGGATTTTAACTAATGGACGCAACTAACCCTAAGCTCCTTGGCTGTAAACATGACGCGCTGCCGGATTTACTGTATAAGGATTTAGACTGACATGATTTTACAGTATTGTTATTTTTTCTAACACATATTCTGAATTACAGCTCACACAGCTGATCAGTTTCAAACTTCTGTATTTTCTACTATCAAACTTTTCAAATCCATTAAAATCTTTCATAGTTATTTTTATGGAACCCCTGCATGCACAACAGCACAAGAAAATATAATAGAAAAACTAAGAAATAACCAACAAATAACAATGAAATACTGTATATAAACCAACATAAATACTGTATAAAATAATACAGACCTATTCTCAATGGGTTTATCACTAACCAGCAAGTGGAAAGGTGGAAGCTGCGTTCCATTACTGACACCCAGCCTTTAGCATAGCATAAATCCATATTTAATTAAATAAAATTTGTGATGTCAGGGTTAAAAATGTTAAAAATAAAAATGTTAAATAAACTGTTATTAATAATGTGCAGAAAATAACGGAGTCTCAGTTCTGTCATCAAAATAGTTACATCACTCACAAGTATATTTATGGATGAAGTAAGATGAACATTTTACCTGTGCATCCCTCCCTCATATTCGTTTAGAGCAAACCACTCCTGTTGACATCGTCCCAGTCATCCCCGTGTTGTGCAAAACCATCTTGTGATTCCAAGAATGTTTAGCACTGAGTCCTATAACAACTGCATTGTGTGCCATGTGATAATGTGGCAGAATGAATGCTACCAGGCATTTGGGCTGCTATGCTGTTTACCTTGCAGTTAAAAAACCAAGTCATTAACATTCTCCTCGTTGTTGTGTTCTGCTTCTCATATGCAGAGCTGCATCTCAATGGGCTTTTCATTGAGAAAGTAAGGGAGACAATTAGCTTATCTGGCTACTGGCAATTTCTGCCTTGATGTTGTTGTTGCTGTCCCCATGCAAGGCTGGCAAAGGGCTGGTCCACATTAACTCACAGCAGTTGCTTTACACAGAGTAGAGCACAGGCACATTGGCCCCAGATAACACCAGGGCCATCTTAAAAGAGACTTCACACCTACATCCACACCGTAGTACATGTATGAGCACACACGCTTCCCTCCCTAGATGTTCCCCTGGGCTGTAATTGAGAGCAAGGAGGCCCCCAACAGATAAGCAAGACCTATTGATTCAGTGTAATTTGACTCAGTTGGTTCCATAATGGCATTATAAGACAGGACCAGTGTGTGTGCACAGACACTTGCACACATTATTCGGCTATGCCAGGGGAATTTAGCTGATTGGAAAGTGATATAGACGAGGGTGAGCAAGACAGAAAGACAGAAGGAGAAAGAGAGAGAGAGAGGGAGCAAAGTACCAAGAGACTCAATGAGTGTGTGTGTGTGTATTATAGATGAGGGTGTAGCAGTGTGAAAGGAGAATAATAATAAGTAAATTGCACTGCTCTCATGTGTGTTTTTCTATGGGCACACAGCCATAAATACTGTCTGTGTATCTGTGAACTCCCAGGCGATCAATGAGCCTTTGGAATAATGTTTTACTCGCTAGTCAAAAGGAGGAAAGGCTAGAGAAAGAGACGGTTCAATGGCGTGTGAGCAGATAAAGTATGCAGCTGAATTCCAATCATTCCCCAATCATTCCAGATTTTGACTACAGATTTGGAAATGCTAATCAGCCATCTGTTGATCGCCGGCAGCAGATCAAGTCCATTCCCTCACTTCTGGTGGATGCACTTCAGAAACAGACAGTCAAACAAATGCATTTGTTTGGTTTCACTTTGGCACTCTATGAATACAGAACACAAAGATGTTCTAGCGCAGATTTTAGCAGACGCAAACATGTGACAAAGCAGGGTTGTTTTTTTTACCTTTTGCCAGTAGCAAATGTTCTGTGATGATATGCAGTGTTATTTTATGTGACAACTGTAATGCATCACAATTACAATTTATGGTGTTTGGTCTTGGCAGGATTAAAAAGCAACAGCATTAAGATAATAGTACTTATGAGTCCAACTTAACAATAGTGATTATAAATGTTTGTGTATTTGTGTGGGATCCAATCAAAATATTGCACTGTGCTTAGCTCAGGTTTGGACCTTTCCATAAATAATATGTGAATGATAATACTGTATATCAAACACTCAAATCTGCTTCGTTTCATAGTAGATTTGGTCAAAGCAGAATGAAAGCTAAGCATTTACATTTAGTTTATTGATTAGCATGTTAGCATTTGCTAAATAGCGGCAGACACACAGCTGACATCAATAGGAATTGTTTGAACATAAACCAAAGTAGAGAGAGCTGAGCCATAAGTAGTTTATACTAACTCAACTCACACACATAAACACACAGACTTGTCTACATGTCTACGATGAGAGCCTCTAACCCCACAACCAAGGGTAAAGAGCACTGTGCTGCCATTTTGACTTTGTCTGGCTTTGTTCTCCTCTGGTAGACAGGCAGAGACTGGGGTAATTGGTGCCACGTATGATTCTGTCAACTTGGACGGCAGGTAACATGAGATAGAGAAAGACAAAAGCAAGTAAAAGAGGATAGACAGACAGATATTTATTCTGAGAGGGATGTTTGGTGGTTCCATTGAAACGTTCGTTTTTTTATATGTGATTTTTCCGTCAACTGTGACTAAAATATTAGATTTCCTTCCATTTTACTCATGTAACACACAAGTAATTGATTCAACCATGCTGTTGTGCACATAATGGTAACAGAATAGGCTCATCATTAACTAAATGATCAGCTGGTTCGACTGAATGCATGATTCTTTTTTTTTTCACATGCAAAGATTATATATGTGTGTACAACCTAAACACACACATAAGTGGCTCAAACCCAGTTAGGAATTACAGTGTGCTGTATAGCACCAACAATTCTGTCTGCTCGAGCTGCCTTTTGCACAAAATTAGGTCAACACAACACCCCTCCTTCTCTCTTTCTCTGTCTTTGCTGATTACCAACTTCCTGGTTTTTGGTTAGCAATTTTCTTTACTGTCATTTATATAATAAGCAGCCCTGTCCCCAGATATATCCTGTGCTGTAGTCATACTGCAATGTAAAGATAATGTAATTTAAAAATTGTAGTTGTCTTTTAGGCGCCATTTCAAAAGGTTCTCTATGCGCTAAGACATGAAAGCATTTCCAGTAAAAATGATCCACCAGGAATCATTTAGGGATTTGCTCTATATGTGATGTGTTTCTTTGATGAGATTTTTTCAAAAGCTTGGTCTTTGATTGCTGATGGCGAAGCTGCAGATGTTCTGATCTCAGCAGATGGATTATTCCACATGGTGCGTCTAGTTTAGCAACCAGGCTCATATACAGTCTTTAATTTACCAGGACCGCGAGAGGCAGGCTGAGCAGCCATCTTGCCATCCTCGGATTGCTCTCTCTTTCAGTCTCATCCTCGGGCATGCAGCCTCCCTCCCCCTGCCGCTCCATGTGCCAGCCTAGAGGGTGTGCTGGGAGGGCACAGCTAATGTGTGTGTGTGTGTGTGTGTGTGTGTATATGTGTCGATGCCAAGGGCAGCTTTGCTACTGTAGCTTTTCAGGCTGCCAGTATCTCATTGCCGCTGCCCTTTTCTTACAGGTCTATATTTTCCCTCCAGTTCTGCCTTCCTCCCTCAGTCATATTTGACCTCATTACCTCACCATCACAAAGACCACATGCTAAACAAATTCACCTCATACTGAGAATGTTACAGATTCCCCACATTCTTTGGAGACAGTGTGACCTGCCTGCGGTCTGTGTGTGTGTGTGTATTGGGTTAGGCTGGGGACGACGTTGGGTTTACATAGTGGACCTTTATTCCCCCCCTAACCAGCTGACTGCCTTATCTTATGCAAGCAGCACTGTAGGCTAAACCCCCATATGGCCAGTAGAGGACCCGTCTCACCTTCCTCCTCTGTTTATTCACACCAAATGGGATGATGAAATGTTTTATGGTGCTAACGAATACAAACAAAGACCCAGCATTCACTCAGTCCTCAACACGCTGTCTGGCCTATTTTTTCAGAAAGGATATGGCATCCTGCTAGTGTGTGTTTTCATTGTGGAAGGTCTCTAATGGTGATATTAAAAGGGCAGTGTCCAGACACCCTGAAAGAGCGCACGTCCACCCATCACATCAGCAGACTTGTCACTATAGTTATCAGTCATATTACACAGTGGCTGCATGTATGTGTGTGTGTGTGTGTGTGTGTGTGTGTGTAATTCCTATCCCTGGGGAAATGTGTCATCACGCTTTTTTTGGTGTTTATTTGTGTATGAAACATTATTCCAGAGAGGCATCCATTACTGGCAGCGCTGATGTCCTAGGAAGGTGTTGAGCTTTTAATTAGATCTATATCTAACTGCGACACAGTTTCTCAGATTGAATTAATTAGGAAACTATACAGAGTCTTGCTCAACAGCAAGGGCAGACTAACTGATGTGGTTTGGTTCCTTTATAATATAATAATGAACAGAGATATACTGTATTAGACTGTATTAGACATGAGTGTTAGACATTGTAGTGTGATGGTCTAAATGTTGTTTCAGAGGCGTTTCAATCTGAATGAGGAAATGCTAAACATCCACAACACCAAAATCACCAGCAGCAGGATTTTGATATTAATGTTAAACACTGAATATTCACATGCAGTTACATTCTGGAAATTAGTCATTTAGGGTCATTTTAACTTCAGTGGCAACCTTTTATTAAGGTTAATCTGTGAACCTTTTGTTCACTAATGTCAGCTTGCTTCCTATGGTTCTGGTCCGGGGAGTACATGAATGCAAAACTAGCTGATAATGAAAATGTTCAGACATTCAGATGATATTTGAGATATTAGAACAAGATAACATCATCTGAACTGAAAAACTCCTCCAGGTGACGTCATCTAGAGGAGTTTTTCATCATCAGATGACGTCATCCGGAGGAGTTCTGGGGGAGCATGTCAACCAAGAGTGCAACCTCTGTAGTATGAGTGGCCAGATGACATCATCTGGAGGAGTTTTTCAGCTAGAAGCAAAGAGATATTTTAATATAAGGAAGACAGACAGAAGATGTATGTCATACATACACATCCATTCCCCAAAATAGAATCCTTTTTAAGTTCATTGCCAAGGCAGTTATGGCAGTGAAGCTATTGTTAGAGTATGGTCAGGCTTATGGTGGCCTCAAATCCAAGTCCCAAATTTCAAGTAGTTTGTGTAGCGTGTATAGGAACTGAATTATGCTACAAAGCCGCTAGTGTAGTCGAACGTTAAATCAAAATACAAATAAACATAATTACTTTATTAGAGTCCTTGTTTTAAATTCTTTAAGTAACCTTTTTTTCCTATTCTCCAGAGTTAATTGATGCAAACTCTGGCCGTGTATTCTGCTAATGGTTCTGTACAGTATCATATGGACTTTTAATCCCAACTTGTTTTCAGTGTTTTACTCTTATACACATTAAATTTGGAAAAATAAAAATAAAAGGTGAAAAGCACCTCGATTTGCCCTTTACATCTTTGGAGATGCTGCACTGTTCCTCTCCAGCTCTACACACTGCTGGAACACACAGCCCAGTACAGCCAGCGTTGCCTCTGCATCTCCACAGAGTGGTTGCCCACTGATAGTACTTCCTGCACCGTCCACAGATAATTGGAAGCATCGGTAGATAGTCCTCAACTCCAAAAGTAAATCAAAGTATAAAAACACTGGTGCGCACTGGACACTGGTGCTGTTGTTGGTGGACATACAAGAAAGAAAAACACCGGGAGCCTAAACCCAACCAAATGGAACAGTAGAGAAAACACAGGAATAGTCTGAAATGAAGAGGAGCAGGATGAAGAAGGATGAGAGTTGCAGAATGACAAACTGGCCTCTATGGCAGATGTGCAGTTAACTATTAGAGTTAGTGAATCTAATAACTGGCTAACTTTAATATGATTTGAACAATACAATTTAGCTTTTGCATTTAATCTGGAGCAGGCCACAAAACAATAAAGAGATTAAACTTTAATACCTTATTACAGGTTAAAGACCTTTAAACAGGACTTAAAAACATCACATGATTATTTGAACTGAAGTTCCACTCGCCCACACTTTTGACACAAAAGGCTGTGCTCTGAAGCTAATTAGGCGTTAACCCAAAAATACATTTGACAGATTTAGAAACCCAGTGGGGGCAAAAGTTGTGTTTCCTGCACTGCTCACTGCATTTTATGACCTTTAACAGTAGACAGTGATTAGCAAAAGTATGCCAGTGTGCGTTTCTGTGCTTAATTCAGCTGCAACATATCCAGCATCGTAACAGTGTGCATGACGTGCTTGCGTAAAATCTTTGTCCGAAAACTCTTTGCAAGTGCAGTCATAAGGGTTTGTTAATGTGCGTGTGGACGCGCATGTATCAGTGTAAGTGTGTGCGTGCGTGTGTGTGTGTTTCACCAGGCCATGCAAAGCCACTGGCAATGCAGCTGTAACATTAGTGGGTCAGTGTGCCATCAGCCCATTCATCAGCACTTCTCCCTCACTCCTGTCTGCCTCCGTCTCCCCTCCACCCATCCATCCATCCCCTGCTACCTACCTCTCACTCCCCCTCCTGCTCTCTTAAGTATCGACATTCAGAGAATTTTGAAGTTCTGAATGGATTTAAGATGCCATATGAGGTGTGTAAATGAAGTCGACTGATAAGGTGCATGCATGCAATCAGTCCCAAAGTCAACAGACTCCCTATTTCAGTGTTTGCTGAGATGTGGGTTAATTTGGTGGAATAATCTTAAATACAGACCTGTTTAAAAGTTCAGAGTGGATGAACATGCATGGGAAACCTATTAAGCACTGTAACTAAATTGATAGTAGATAAGAAAGTAGTAGGTTACAGTGTTTTCATAGTGCTGGCTGCCAGTATCTTGCTTTTCAAGGGGAACTCCACAGATGTATACATCAAAGTCTGTTTACAGGTGCTGGGGAGTATTACTGCATGTCTCAGGAAAGTTGTAGAAAGCCCTTCTGTGGCTGCAGAGAAAGTTGTGTGAAATATGACAAACTGTCAGCATCAGCTGGGGCTGAAGAACAAAATCTGAAAATGAAAACAATCTGGAAGTGATAAAAGTGAGTCAGGGCCGGTTGGGGTTGAAAAGTGTAAGTTTGAAAATGAAACAAATCTGGGCATGTGGAAGACGAATTAAGGTTACCAGACCTTTTTCATTTTTCTTTTTGAGGCTTGCAGCTCAGTCACTACTACCACAACACACTTGAATCTCCGACCAAATAATCTGTGTTCAAGTAGCATTGTGGGTAATGTAGGAATCTGTTTAGTTGATAAAGCAGAACATGTAAAATAAAAAGGAATATAATTTGGTTACACTGCATGGATTTAAATATTTAAAAAAAAACAGTCCAATGTGAGCCAGACAATGTTATAAGTACAATACAAAGTGGAGTACTTGATGACCAAAGGCTGATACCATCAGTTTCATAGCAGGCAAAATTATATATAAATAACTTCAATCTAGTCTGTGTGAGATGGTTACCAGAGGTCTTATTATAGAGGAATAGGTTTGTAATTTTAATAAGAACTGGGGAACAAGATTGGTCAAAACTGAACCAGCAAAGAATGAGAAATGGAGAGTTTTACACTGTCTAAACAGAGGACCCGAGCAGCAAGACAAATAATGCAAACGTAAAAATACATTTTGGGTTGCGTTTACATGTGCATGGTGTGAATAAAACACAAGACGCTACAAAAGAAGTGAATGTGTTCTGTCAGATGTGCATGAGATGGACGACTAAAAAATATGTCTGGAATTCTTTCTCTGTAGAGAACCAATTAGTCTATGGGTCAAGCTGCAAAAACACTGGACCCTACATTGCAGTGCATTTGTATCGTGTCATTCAAATGGGATTTTTCAGACTTTGGAAGCTCCCAGCAATACCACAGAAGACATTATAACTGTTTCACTTGTCAAACTGATGGCATGCCCCTTTAAATAGAAATTTAGAGAGCTGAATGCCCAGCTTTTGTCTTACAGCCCCGGAAAAATTCCACAAGTACAGCGTTTCTTTTTCATTTCTGTGTTATTCTTCGTTTCCTCGAAGTTGCCTGCCTTCCATGCATTCATGAGATAAACACGAAAGGACAAGACAAGCCTAAGACTCTCATATTTTTGGTGTATAGTGCATGCGAAAGCCTGATTTTCTCTCATTCCTGGTCTTCCCGTTCCCCTACTTTGACATTCTCACTTGTGCTCCCAGGATGGATGGAGGAAAGAGGAGACGAGAAGAGGAAAAGGGAGGGGGTGGATGTGTTGTTCAGTTCTGCTGAATGCGCACACATGTATGAAAGAAGAAGCATTTATTTTAGGACTCTTGCGTGGGTGTACACAGATTTGAAACACACACATACACAAACTCACTCACTCACTGAGGAAGTGCCCAGAGATAGGCCTGACCTACCTTTACATCAATCTTGTTTTGAAAGCAGACGGGAGGATGCATTGTCCCGTAGCTCCAAGACTTTTCCATATACCTGAATTCTCCAAATGCATCACACAGTACTCAACACACATGCAGAAACGCACACAAGCATCAGGGCCAATAAGGGAAAGAGAAAGGAAACAAGAGATGAGAGGAGGAGAGAAAAAAAAAGCAGCAAAAGTAAAACAAAAAGTGAGTTAGTCACCTCTCAGCAACACATTGCACAATGAGTGTCCGTGTGGTTGTGTCATATTGTGTCAGCATTGCCACCGCGTTATTATCCTGTAGAAACTGTTGTCATGGTAATAAGGTCACTGGCATGCTCATATGTCAAAAGGGATTTATACTGGGCTGACACCATTTCCAGTGCTGCATGTGCCAGCCGTGTGTGTGTGTGTGTGTGTGTGTGTGTACAAACACAGAATGGTGACTAACAGCAAAGCTGAAATTCCCCATTTAGGACAAGCTATGTTTTATTTCTTTAAACTGAATGACTATTTCAAAACCAAGGCTCATAACAATTGTGAGTAACAAATACTGGAAATACACATATTGCTCAAAAAATACCTTTTACAGCATTCAAAAAGCCCTGTGCTTGCCCATTTTGTCTTAACTGTAGTATTTACACCTACTCAGGGGAAATCCTTATAGGGATTCCCCCTCTTTGACCATAAATTGGTGAGCTATTGAGAAAAGAGAAGCTGATCGAAAGTGAAAGTAAAACGTCATGTTTAGCATAATGATCCGTTTGTCTAAGGGGTCAGTAGTAGTATTTAAATTCTTCATGGAAAGTCCCAAACACTTCCCTCAAAGTGTTTATTGTCTTTTAGGTGTCTGCCAACGCTGAAACTCCTAATCTACAGTGATGCGTGAAAAAAGAGGAAGCGTATCCAGAGTTCTGTACTCTAAAGTCAAACTGCCTCTTTGTCATTCTAAACAACATGCTAATGTGACCTACTTAGCTGGTATTTAATAGTGCTGTTGTACCACAACACTTTTCCATACCATTTCCTTGCCCCACCCCCACCCCACCCAAACTTTGACCCCTCCCCCATTTGACCCCCCGGCCACAGAGGCAGCTAAAAGCTAAAGTTTTTTCTTCTCTCCTCGTTTGTCCAGTGTGGACATCTGCCAGCTCAAACACTAAACCATATGCTATGAATTGTCCCTCCATGAGGAAACAGCGCTTATGATTAAGCGAGCACTTAAAGGACATTGACCACAGCTAGGCTGGTTTTGATTAAAATGGCTGATTACAATCCAGGGCAGGGACTGTATGCTTTTCAAAGAATTTGGCTTGATCAAAAAAAAAAAAGGCATATTTAGGACACCAACATCCAAACATTGGTCAACTGGAAGGAGCTACCTATGATCTTTCAGTGCACTCTGATCTGTTTCTCTTGGTTTTTACCCATAATCCTTTGTCCCCTCTGTCTCCTTCCTTCACCCACACAGTGCTAGCTCTTCTCTAACCCTCCAGCCGGACTTGTGATGCTCATCCATAGGGTGACGACGCGCACAACAATGGAGCCTTTGGGAGACGGAGCTCACCCACAGCCCAGCATCCAGGGATATATACACAGAGCTTCATTGACTGCAGCCAGACAATATGAGAGTGAGGGGGCAGGCGGTCTGGTCTAACTATACATTACTTAGAAGATGTAACCGACGTGAAAATAAATTACGACTGCAGGTAATGATATGACCCAGAGGAGACGTCAGAATTCCTACACCGAGAGCAAAGCATTCTGAGGAGATGACCTCTAGTCATGTGATCAAGGGGTGGTAGCAGGGCTGAGACAAATTGGAGTATGCTCTCATGCTGAGCAGTATCAAAGTGATAACAAGCAGTGGGGAAAGTGTAAGTGTACAACTGACTCAGTTGGACTTCCAGTGAACTAACTGCTTCCTGATAATGCTTCTGCTGTAGTTGGAGGTGCTGGTTTGTTGCGACTGGACAGTCCAGGCTGAAAACCACACTGAAATCTGCCCCCTTATTCCAACATATACAGCTTGACTATCTCAGTGATTCACTTCATATTGGTGGGGGCTCACCTTTGTGAATATGATTTACACTTTCAGTTCTCCCCCACCTTCGTATTTATTAGAACTCTGCTGCCTCATTGGAAAACACCTCTCTTCCACAGACACACCCTGACTCAGTAGAAAAACACACACACAGCCAAGAGAGAGTTAGGTGACTTCCCGTGAACAAGGTTTACTGTTTACCTAAAGGACAGGTCACTGAAAACTTGTCAGATGTTCATGCAATTCTCACTGCTGTGTATCTGAAAGGAGCAAATACCTTTATAGTACAGTGAAATTCATCTCCCAGTGGAAGTGTGTATATGTGGTGGCGGGGCCTAACGGCTGTTTGATGGCCTTTTAACACATCCCCTGGCCACAGCTGACACTATTACTAAGCTATCAGCATGTCATTCCTTTCCCAGTCACACCCAAACAAAGATGTAACTGCCTCTGGCTGTCTTCCTCCTCTCCCACCGTTCCTTTCTTTGCATCTAAAGGTCCCGGCTCTATCATACAGATCAGAAACCCCCCTCCTCTTCCTCGTTCTCCTCCCTCTCTGCATTCCATGCCTCTGCACATCTACAGTTGTTGTCTTCACATGCAGTGTGTGACCTTATGTACGCAGTCGTGCGCCCTTCTAAACTGTGTCCAATCAATTCACTTTGCCACAGGTGGACTTCAGTCAAGTTCTAGATACATCTGAAGGAAAATGAAAGCAAAGAACATGCACATGAGGATATTCTGAAGTGCCACTGCAGAGGGTCTGAATAGATTTGTACAGTTAATCTCCAAGGAGAAATTCAGATTAGATTTTAATCTTTTGCTAAAGAATCTGTAAATTCATGACAGAAATGCCAATGTTATTCATTTAAAATTAAATCTGCAATGCAAAATGTACAAAAAGTGAAAACTTCCTGAAGCTATATTGTATATGAATTCTGTGACAGCTGATGCCCCCCTATTTGTCTGTATGTGTGTGTGTGTGCATCATGTGTATCTATGCATAGAACTGCAGTGATTGCATGTCTGTGCCTTTCACCCCCTGACGCTCACTGGTTCCATGACAGTGCTCCCCTTATATGAACATAAGACATACACACACACATGCACAAACACAGACCAGGCAAAGTACAGCGATGAAGAGATGAGAAGACGATGAGATTGCGCCACATCGCCGCCCTCAACACCGTCGTCATTACGTTCACACAAGGACGGGGATTTCATGGAAGAAGAGGAAAGGAGCACTTGATGTAGGTCCATCGACGAGAGTTAACCATTATGGCGTCTATCTCTCGCTGCCTCTCCCCACAGGGCCGACTTACCTCAGGCAGGCTGAAGAAGCCCATTCACTGAAGGAGATGGCTTAAGGAGACGGGAGGGCCCGCGTGCCAGGCATTCCACAGTACACAGTGGACACATTATTATGACATTTACAAGGCCAGCTAGATAGATACAGCGTGACACATGTGTGAGATAAGGTTGTCCTCTCAGTGTGATTGCTATGAAACGAGCACATCGAGGGCAAACCACAGAGTTAACACAGAGTAGAGGAAAATAGACAAGCCTCACAACACATTGATGACTAATTGACAGCAGAGTTTATGTTCTACGTGCACTGCACTGATGTTTGATCTCTTTCAGACACATATAAAAATCCAGTCCTGTTCTGTGCTGCTACTTAAAGACGTCAATCAGCTATTCATCACTACATAATCATTGTAATCATGCATTCAACAGGTTCATAGCTTCCAAATTCCTACAATTTATCCCTGCTGCGATTTTACACCCTGCTTCACTTCAGCCTCCACATAAAAGATGTGGATGACTTTGCTACAGTTTAAGGAAAAGTACACTAAATTTCCTGAAAGGACATTAGCACCTCAGTCCACAAACTGCTCTGTAGCTTTAGGGCTGTTTTTCCTGAATGATATTTTAGAAAACAGGTTGCGTCCACAAAAATGTTTTCTTTAGGAAATACGTGTATTCTCTTTCTTGCTGGGATGATTGGTATTATTCTCATATCTGTTTATTAAACATGAAGCTGCAGCCAAGAGATAACAAAGGAACAGCTAGCTTGACTAGTAGGCATTTCCTAATAGTGATTTTTCATGTCATCATTGTGACTGCACCACCAAAACTACTCCAGCACATACAAGTTTTATAATCTGCTAGTAAGTGGATTTCTTTAACCTCTGTACAGGCTCAGTGTTCCTTCTGCTTCCAATCTTTATGCAAAGGTTATTGGCATAGGAGAATGGTCTAACATGCCCTTCTGACAAACAAATTCAAAAGGCTGAGACTGTGACATGCAAATATCCTCTGATCCAGGTGAAAGCCAGTTGCAATCATTTTGATTCCAGTAGCAAATCAAAACAGAGAGTTGTTTCATCCATTTAAAACAAAATAGAGGAAAAGCTGAGGGTCGTAGTTTTGGCTTCCTAATTCTTTATGTGTCTGTAACATGTTATGTTATGTATGTAATGTAAACATGTACTGCTAGTGTCTTGGCCAGGTCACCCTAGAAATTGAGTTTTCTAACCTCAATGTGATCTTTAAATTAAAAAAGGCATCTGCAGTGAGAGGAAAGGAGGCAAATTATGGCTCAACATAACACACCTTCAGAACTACAGATACAGCCAGATACATAAGAAAGCAGATGGTAAGAAAAGCAGATGTCCACATACTTGTGTCCATATGTTACACATGCCTGCACTGGCCTATGTTTGTGAACAAAATCAAAAAGGAGTGAAATATTTATGGTATAGTGATAACTTTCTGTTGATATGAGTTGTGAATGATACAGTCACAGGAATATGGTGTCTTCAGTTTAATAGAACATGGTTTTTACATTTTGGTGTTTTCATGGCCCATGCAATACTCACATTAATGTCTAAACTGCATTATAGACACATTTTAAAAAATATTATGTAATATTTCTATTATGCAAGACTAACTTATGATTTACTGCTCTGATTTACGCACGTCATCAAAATGTGCTGTAATTTGAATGCAAAGCAAAAAAGCTGGTGGATTTAGCACCAAGACGAGGCTGCTGACACGCATTCCAAATGTCCCAAGTCTAGCTAAATCAATTAGGCTGATTGGTCGCAGTAAAGATCAATTTGTGACATTGAACACTGAAATCTTTTCCTCCTACAACTGAGATTTGTAGCTTTCACAGCTGTTGCGAGGAATGCACGTGGAAGAAAACAATCAGGTGGAATGTGCATGATCACCACATTGACATATTTTTGCTCCTAGTATGTTGTTGACGAGCGGAAGTGAACAACAAATCTACTCATGGAGCCACGAGGAGACAACGTGACATTTAATTTGCCCCAACACTGAATTCCTGAGTAACACTACATTTTACAGCATTTTTATGTGATCTTGCTGAACATTTCACATACACATTGTGTCACAATTCCTGTTCCACATCCTGTCTTCATCTGTCACATATTTAGCACTTATTTCCGTGGAACCGTGACTGTGATCTCATGACCATTATAAATCAGTTATTTCCATATCATCAGCAGTTAACTGGGTCGCTACAGCTAATGAAGCATTTAGTATATGAAAAGGACAGATGAAACACAGAAATCTTTAGTGGTGCTTGAGTCAGTAGTTAGACAGTAGTCCTGTCATGTCATAATATAACTCAGAATAATTACTGTTTCTGACTTGGCTTCTGGCACTACCTGTTGTATTTTACTGAAACTCTGACTAAGCATTGAATCAGATTGTAATTTGAGAAGTGCATCTGTGGGCATCTTCAGTGATATTGAAACCAAAAGAGACACACTACACAAACGTCCCTGGTTGCTTAAGTAATGCAGAAACGTGAAACTCATGCAGTGGAGTGCTGTCATCAATGGGGACAATCAGTGGAAAGAAACAAAAGAGAAAGAAAACTGAAACACATATTTGACTAATGGATTTGTAGCTCAACAGAAAATAGATCTGCAACGTTTTTGATCATTGCTTTATGAGCTAGTTACTCTTAAGCAAAATAAGAAAGAAAAAAGTTGCACACACAAGTTATAAGTGGCTTATAACTTACAAGACACCCTAAGTTTGATAGACATTCCACATATTATCTTTCCCTGACACTCATAATAGACATTATAATAAAGGCACTAAATGAACACACACATAAAGAAACACACTGATAAAAGGAGATTACATTTATCATATCATTTTTACTATTTCCGTGGTGTTTTCACTATAAAACACTGAAGTCAGTTGAGCACAGTTGATTTCCTTGCTGGGGGTCTTCTTTAAGGGCGGGCACGATTAGACTTGATTGGCCAGGACTGGGTGGACCGACCGCTGATTGGCTCAGACGGCAGCGGGTCCCGCCCGTGGGCGGCGCCTCGAACCTGCTGTATGTTGAAGCGTTGCGTTCAACCAGTGTTGAGTTTAGAGGGTCTCTCTCTAGCGGGGTGACAAGTCGTTTCACGGGAGCAGCCGAGGGGAACGTATCTGCTGTGTGAAGAAAAAAAAAAAACCCTACACTTTTCAGCGTTTCACCGCAGGATACGTAACTGGCCCTGGGGTTGGATTAACTCAGAACCAGTCTTTTTTAGTTTTATTTTTAATTTGGTTCAGAAGACAGAACAAACTCACCGAAGACAATGGGATCCCAGGCATCCAAGGGAGAGGTGGCCGCGGAGGCAAACGCCGCTGCCGCTGATGCTGCAGCTGTCAAAACCAACGGACAGGTAATTACACTCAACTAGCTCCCTGTTACTCTTCTCTTTTCAACGCGGGAGATGAGTAGAAATAGATAAAAGTTGAATTTGTCGAACGAAAACGACGCTTTCGTCAAATGTAGTCGACGCTGAATTGATTAAACTTGAATGTGAGGACATTTTGGGGTAAGTCAGGTGTGGCTTTTAGCATCACTATCTCCTGCTCACGGACTGCTCACAGAGCACCAACAAGTAAGAAAAAGAAAAGAAGCTAGCCTGTTGCTCTTATTTCTTAGTTATGTCGGCTGGTTGAGTGTGAAGTGCGTATGTGTTTATTTGTGACTGAGGTCTAACCCAAAATCCGCACAACGTGTTTGATAGTGCCAGGCATAAAGGGGGAGGGGGGCAGCCTGAGCGCACGTAGACAGTCTGCTACTCCTCCCTTTTCTAAAATACGAGCCTGGATGTCGTCTGGACCCTTATTTCACAGACTGGGACTTCCATAAATTCTGATATTGGGATGGTTTGTAATTTTGGAGTGAAATGACTCATGTTTACTCATTAATTTGACACTTAAGACCATTATTGGGTAATTATGTATTAATGTGTGAATGTAAATTAATCGCGCACCTCTGATCTGACCTGCTTTAAGACTAAATTATAATTATAATAATTAATTAAGATATTTGAACACTTAATGTTTTTGTTTTTTCTGGGAGAAATAACATCAACTGAAGCGTTTTCATTCTTTAATCCGTGAGCTCCAGTCTTGTCTTTGTTGAGTTGATGTCTGTCTGGTACCTCAGGCTGTCTGCGTGGAGCTACCGCCGCCTATCGTCTGATTAGTGTACTGCAAGGCGTCGCCTCTGAGCCAGGCGACACGGTGGTTAATTGATGAGCACGACGTAGCTCTGTAACAGAACGACAAATCCTCATCAGAAACTGGTCTTTTATGTATATACATGTGTGTTTTTTTAATATAAATAAGATTTAATTGTTTTGTCAGATGGTTAAGATTTAGAAACATGTTATTTATCTTGTGACATCTTCAACCTTTTTCCAGGAGAATGGACACGTGAAAACCAACGGTGATGTCTCTACCAAACCTGATGGGGATGCTGCCGCCACCAATGGCTCAGCTGAGGCAGCCAAGGAGCCTGAAGCCGGCGCAGGAGGCGACGCCATTGAACCTGCGCCTGCTGCAGACGGAGAGGCAGCCAAACCTGAAGGCGAGGCTGCTGCTAAGGAGACCCCCAAGAAGAAGAAGAAGAAGTTCTCTCTGAAGAAGTCCTTCAACTTCAAACTGAATCTGAAGAAGAGCAAGAAGAGCGAGGCTGTCAAAGAGGAAGCAGCTGCCGCTGCCCCCTCCGAGGAGAAGCCCGCAGAGAACGGAGCTGCCGCTCCGGCAGAGGAGAAGAAAGAGGAGGTGAAGGAGGAGGCTGCCGCTGCGGCTGTGGCCGAGGCTCCCAAGGCTGAGGAGGCCCCAGCTAAAGAGGAGGCCCCCAAGGAGGAAGCCAAGGAGGCAGCTGCTCCAGCCCCTGAGGCCACGAAACCCACAGAGGAGAGCAGCTCGGCCCCAGCTCCCTCTGAAAAGAAAGAGTGATTGTACGTTTAGCTCACAATGAACTGGGAGAACTGTTTTTCAAGAGAGAGAGAGAAAATTTAAGAGTATATATATATATTTATATATATGTGTATATGTATACATATGTATATGGATATATGTATATGTAAATATATACACATGTATGTGAGAGACTCCTTTGACGTGCCACTTTTCGTCATGATAACAAGACGACAGACTAGATTCACTAGATCACTTCCCTGGTTACTGCTTGACATCTGGACCTTGACTGAATTTTAGGCTGCGGGTTGGTCGCTAAGTGGAAAAAAATGGATTTTAACGGGCTAGAACGTGAGCTCATGACACCGTGAAATATAGACGGACGAAGGATGGATGGAGAAGGACGGAGCTGAAGCATCATCTCCCTAAAAATCGTCACGCAAAGATGCCTCCTTGCTCGAAGGAAATGAAGCTAGATAGGATACTAGGACACCACCACCACTTGAAATGACTGTTAGAGAAAAAAAAATGAAATCAGAAAATTAAAGAGACTCGCCAACTTTTTACATTCCTATATTTTAACCTAAATTTGAAGTATTTTGTGGTGTATTATAGAGAACCATCTTAAAGATTCAGAGAAACTATGTCTTGTTTGTTTAAAGAAAAAAAAAGACAATTTTGATTTTTACCTTACTATGAAAAAAAAGAACACTTAAGCTTGCTATGTTCACTGTTGCGGTTTGATATGAAGCAGAGTTGTTTATCTGTCGTGTGTGAGCCTGAATCTGCTTTGTCTCTGTAAATACATTGGATTGATTTTTGTTCTTTATTTTGCTAATGTTGACAGATGTTACTGGTTTTATTGTAAAGTTGATAATGGTAAATAAATGTTGGTTACCTGCCCGTTGCTGTGTCTTTATGGTCATTTACATCACGCATTACATTTGTCATTCCACATTAGAATAGGCCAACTTCAGTGAGCGGATCTGGAGCGTGTTTGTCTCCAAAGTCTGACTACCTCAGACTTTGACATCAATATAGTTTTATTCTACTTATTCGTGTAATTATTAGCAATTATTGGATTGGCAGCCACTGCAGTTCAGCTTCAAACAAACACATCTAAGCACAATAACTTAAAAGTCCAACCCAGGCTACACAAGCCAAAGCCCAGGGTTGTAAATTTATATGGGAATAGGTGTCTAATGATTACACACGGCACTCCCTCGACACATCACATGAAACACTCACGTGTTTTTAGCTGATATGGTTGGAGGTAATTGAACACGCCAGCGCTACAGTGTTGGCCCCGCAGACCCTTGGCCCTGTGTTTTGGCCCTTAGATCAGCGCCATCACCTCTTCCCCCTCCCTCCGCCTGCACATCTACAGTTTTCCTTCCATGGATGTGGCCAACTGAGTGAAGCAGTCCTGCTCTGGATGAACTGACCTAGTTCACATGGTGATATGATAAGTTGAGATCTGAGCTACATTTGGGCCAATCATCCAAACAATTATGAATTATTTAAACTAAGCCAGAGCTTCCAGTAGATGAAGCTCTTACTTGTCTAGTAAATGCATTTTACGCCTAAACAGCATTAAGTCTTTAAACTGCAGGCAGCATCATTACATCCTTCATTGTGTAAATCTGGCATAGTTCCTTACACCATACTATAGCAGTCAGCGCAGTAAACTGTATTTTATTCATGGCTGCTCCACAAGGAGTCAACCTTTACAGTGTTTTGTTTACTCTCTATATCACTGCTTTGTTTGCTCTGCATACCATACACGAGATTCTGTGAGGGATCACTTCAGAGCTGCTGCATTTCTCATTCAGCGGCGTCAGGCCCTGCAGAGATGTGGATGCTGCAAACACGCGTGAGCTCACACTGACACCTGGTGGTCGTCAGAGGGAGTGCCACATAACTGCTCGCTAAGGCTGCACTGTGTGTGCAGAAGCAGTTTGCATCATTATAATCTCATTGTTTACAGAGAAAATACATTTCAAACATTCTTCACATTATGTTTATACATCATGCCATGCACATGCACTGAAAACTCTTCCATACTGCATCTGTTTTTTTTAGTCATTTCATCCCTGAAATAATGTATCACCTAGAGGAGATGCATCCAAAACATTGATAATTTGGATAAATTAAATGCACCACTGATTTTCTTTCACTTATTTGTAGTAAGTAATTACATGTACATGTCCTTGCTTGCAAGTTAAATCTGTCAATGTGCATAAATAAAGTGTACATAAAATAGATTGTCTGACCATATTCAATGTCAAATTATAAGCGTTTCAATGCATTGTTCTCGTATTTTGCAATAATATGTAACAGTGAAGGCACTTTTATATATAAAATGCTTGAGAATACTTGAAATTAAAGTAGATCAGTAAAACTATCAACAGTGATAAGAAATCAAACAAAACCTTTTGTGCTGAAATAAAGTATCAGGAGCTCAGATAATGATTTTGAGGATCAAACAAACAAAAAAAAAAAATAGAGAAAGGCAAGACGAAGGGAGTTTCTCATATATGGCATAAACTTGCTGACTGTTACTGACTAACAGATTATCAATATCTGTATGATATTGTTTAGGTTTTTCATTCCTTACTGCAACACTAAGTAAAACAGGACGCCTGTGGTTGATTCAGTCTAGACACCGCAGACTCGAGGAGCACTCGGTTTGTAAAAACGGCGCCTCTCAGCCGGGCGGCTGATCATTTGTGATTGGTCGACGAGAACTCAGCGCGATCTCCCTGCTGCAAGAGAGGAACCGGTGGGCCAGATTCAGGGGGGTAATTGCTGTAAAATGGCGCTGTCTCAAGGAACAAAGAAAAAAGTTTGCTATTACTATGACGGTAAATATGCAACTTTTGCACCTCCTTTGCTCTGATGATTGAAGTGGTCTTGAATGCGTTGAAATGTTTAGCGATTTTTTACATTTATTTGTTTTTGAAAAGTGTGCTAAGCGACCAAGCTAGTTAGCCGGTATAGTGAGCTAACGTTAGCTCGTTCGATTAGCTTGTTTTAGCTACATGGTACGCTTAGCTAGTTGTTAGCTTGAAACTGCACGCATTATATTGCCCAGTTTAATTTCATTTCAAGTCAAACAACAAACAGTCTAATTCCCTAAACGTATTAAAACATTTAATTGGGTTATAATTTATTTGTGTGAGCTAGTTTTGTCATTCTGCGAACATAAACGTGCCATTAAGCTATCAAGCGCTAATCGCATCAATTTTCCCTTCAACTTCCGAGAAGTGGGGACCGATGCACCGGTTTCGAGTTCATGTTGAAAGATTTTAGTGCAAAAAAGCGTGTATGGCCGTTAAGCTATATAGATATATTTGCTATGCATAGCTACTTTAAGAAAATGTTAACAGTCTTGAAGTTGAAATTTGGACAGTTTAGTCGCGGAAACGTTTGTAACGTTATTAAATGTGGTTATTCTTGGGTACTCTGCTATTATTACATTCATCATTACTGAAGAAAACTAACTAAAAACTAATTCAACACTGAAACGTCTGGTCACTGACATATTTCTTATACTTTTTATAACGAACATAAATAACTTGACCATCTTTAGTATTTTCCATTATGTTTCACATTTTAATGTCAGGTCATATGTATCTACAACAGTGCAGCTAATGATTGTGTAAGTATCAGGAAAGTCGTCTTAACAGAACAGAAGTAACTACTTGGTGGATTGGATGTAGGCCAAACTGGGGACAGGTTGATCCTGATTGATAAAAATTCAAACTTAACTTTGGCCCATTTTTGACTCAAGCTTGACATCAACTTCCCATCAGTAAGTTTAAAGGCAAATGATACAATGCAGACTTACCTATTCTGTTCTCTCCAAGGTGATGTGGGGAACTACTACTATGGCCAGGGCCATCCCATGAAACCCCACAGGATCCGCATGACACACAACCTCCTCCTCAACTATGGACTGTACCGGAAAATGGAGATCTATGTGAGTCATACCAATGTACACAAATTTCAGTAAAATGTAGATGCACACGTGATACACATCATTATGTACCCTCAAGAGTGAATAATCTTCAAAGTTTGGGATGTCCCAGAACCTGTCCAGTGAAATATGATTGATATGTTTAACAACTTAAGGCATAGAAACTTATATGTAATCAATAAATGGGATAGTTTTTATAGTTAAAAAAATTATAGGTTTAGGCTCATTTCTTAAATACCAATTCTGTGATGCTTCATATCATCAATATTATTACCATATCACAAGTTAAACAAAATTAGCAAATCAATATGGAATTCTCAAATTGCCTTTTACTGAAATCTAAAACTATAAGCCGTCATTTGTGTTATTTTTGGCATCTAATGAAACAAACGGTGTAAACTTTGCTGACGTGAAAATAATTATGCGCCCCGAAAGTTGCTATTTTACACATTTCATGTTAGGTTGTCTCTGTTTTGCTGTGACTTTAATTGTGATAGAACTGGGAAAAACCTTTTAATATGTTTTACTTGCAGATAGTTCCTGAGTTTGCTAGAATACATTTTCACTGACTATCTCACACAAAAACGTGTATTATATATTAAAATATTGTGATTTGTAATAATAATAATATACATATTATATATAAATATATATATTTAGAGACTTAATAATCTAAGACTGTAATCAAAACATATTATATTATTTTATTTTATTTTGCTATTGCTCAGTGTTTACCGATGAAGCCCTCACTTTTTTCCTCATTATGTGTCTGATTCCAGAGACCACACAAAGCCAGTGGTGAAGAGATGACCAAGTACCACAGTGATGACTACATTAAGTTTCTGAGGTCCATCCGACCAGACAACATGTCTGAGTACAGCAAACAGATGCAGAGATGTGAGTGATTAATCTATGTATCTTCTGGGACACATTACGTATTGTTGCTGTCCAGTTCTATTAAAGCTATCTGTCCTGTGCTTTCTCCCACAGTTAATGTTGGAGAGGACTGTCCAGTGTTTGATGGTCTGTTTGAGTTTTGCCAGCTCTCAACAGGCGGCTCTGTCGGTATGTTCTGACCACACTTTCCGTATACTTTGTGATGTACTGTTTTACACAGGAAGGAAAACATGCATGACTGTGTGCAGGTCCTGTTTCCCAGGCAGTGAACAAACCAGGGATATAGGCCTTAAACAAATAAACTAACACTACTTCATTTTTGACAGTTAAGAAAATGCGGTGGAGATCATTTTAACTAAAACACTTAACTAATAAAACTAAACTTAACTTAAAAACAGTCACCTCAGTTAGATCAACTAAACAAAAGTTATTCAACAAGCACTTTATGTTTTACTCTTTGTAGCTGGAGCAGTGAAGCTGAACAAGCAGCAGACAGATATCGCCATCAACTGGGCAGGTGGTCTCCACCACGCAAAGAAGTCTGAGGCCTCTGGTTTCTGCTACGTCAACGACATCGTCTTGGCCATTCTTGAGCTTCTTAAGTAAGCTGCTTTAATTTCACATTTAACAATCCTGCATCCCCAGGCATCTGACAGGTTTTTAGTTCTTCTGGACACCTAAATGAATCTGGCTCGTACATTTTGAAAATGGTTTAGATGGCACCAGTAATTTGCTATTAGGCATCTATTGATTTTTCTATTGGTTTTTAGATAAAAACACATCACTTTTTCTGGTAAGGTGCTAAATGCACTGTAAATGCATCTGGTCTCCAACGATACAAGAACTAGAGCTGTTTTTACGTGACATGCCAAAATACATTCATCATATGTATTGTGGCTGTTTTCTACCATAATTTCTATCTTTGATTTAGTCTCTCAGTCTGTTACAGAACATGAATACCTCTTAACATGTTGTTACCTGAATCCTCTTTTCTCCCCAGGTACCACCAGAGGGTGTTGTACATTGACATTGACATCCACCACGGTGATGGAGTGGAGGAGGCCTTCTACACCACAGATAGGGTCATGACTGTCTCCTTCCATAAGTATGGGGAGTACTTCCCTGGCACTGGAGACCTGAGGGTTTGTTTGTTGTCATTTTACTTCTGTAATCTAATTGTTGTTGCTTGTATGTATGTAGGCAGTAATTGACAGTTATCTCCAATGTGTTCAGGACATCGGAGCTGGAAAGGGTAAATACTATGCAGTCAACTACCCACTAAGAGACGGGATTGATGATGAATCCTATGAAGCCATCTTCAAACCTGTAAGTATGTTGTACACTGTAAACCCTGTAATTACTCATTCTTTGAGCAAGGTTTTTAATGTCTGTGTGTGTGTGTGTGTGTGTGTGTTAGATAATGGCTAAAGTCATGGAGATGTACCAGCCGAGTGCGGTCGTGCTGCAGTGTGGAGCTGATTCTCTCTCTGGAGACAGACTGGGCTGTTTCAACCTCACCATCAAAGGTAGAAACACACGTCACACTCTAAAGACCATACTCACAAATACTTTGGAAATACTGAGAGTTTAATGTGAGTTATGTGCTGTCTCTTCGAGGTCATGCCAAATGTGTTGAGTACATCAAAAGTTTCAACCTGCCTCTGCTGATGCTGGGTGGAGGAGGCTACACCATTCGTAACGTGGCCCGTTGCTGGACCTATGAAACAGCCGTCGCTCTGGATTGCTCCATCCCCAACGAGCTGCCCTACAACGATTACTTTGAGTACTTTGGCCCTGACTTCAAGCTGCACATCAGCCCGTCCAACATGACCAACCAGAACACCAACGAATACCTGGAGAAAATCAAGCAGCGTCTGTTTGAGAACCTCCGTATGCTGCCTCACGCCCCCGGTGTCCAGATGCAAGCAATCCCCGAAGACGCTCCCCACCCTGACAGCGGCGACGAGGACGAGGAAGACCCCGACAAACGTGTCTCTAGTAAGAGACATGTTGAGACTTGCAGTTCTTTTAAAACAGGGTCATGGGCTGCATGGGAAGATGGTCACTGTGGTTAAGTTGTAGCGTGGATCTGCTCTTAAAGGGATGTTGATGAACTATGCCTGTTTTGTTTTTGTGTTTTAGTCCGGGCCCACGACAAGAGGATAGCCTGCGAGGAAGAGTTTTCTGACTCTGAGGACGAGGCAGAGGGTCAGGGAGGAGGCCGCAGGAACGCTGCCAACCACAAGAAGGCTAAACGAGTGAAGAAGGAGGAAGAGAAGGAAGGAGAGGAAAAGAAAGGTGAGACTTTATTTTGAAGACAAACTAGCATTTGTAGATGAAACAAACACACTGTATTTATCTGCCCTGTCTGTTTGCTTCCTAGAAGTGAAAGAGGAAGAGAAGGAGGAAGAGAAGATGGACACATCAGGGTGAGTTAAACACTTAAATTTGCACAAAGTGGTTTTAATTTTAATATTTTCCAAGCCTGGATTTGTGAAAATCTGTGGATGGTAACAGTTTACTAGTCCCAGGTTATGTTGTGGTTCTGTGTGTGCACCACTGCAGTAAATACTGAGTAATTTAAAAGGACAAGATACACCAGACTCCCAGTTTAAAGCCATTTAGACTGAAAACATACAGAGGATGTGGAAACTGAGCTACATTCAGTAGATTTCTTTTTGTTTTTCAGTGACCTTTGGCCCTTTCAAATTTTCTAGTAGTTTGTTACTGATAGTAATCATTATCCAGTCAGCAGAAAACTGGCTTCTGTCAAGCCACTTCAGTATGAAAGACAAGTAGAGACTTGAATCTACCATAAAGGAGCTGGCTGGGTAGTTCAGTGGGACCAAAAGTGTCCCCAGCCCATGAGAAGCAGTAAATCAAGAAGCTTTAACTGTTGCAGTTTATTAGTAACTTTCTCTGAGCTCTATTTACAACAATAGTCTTGCTCTGACTATTTCTGATGGCTGTAAAGTGTGTTGCAGGTGAAATGCTAAGAAAGGACATAACTATCCCAACTAGAGGTAGTAGAAGTAGAGAGGTGACAGTGGTTGTATCATAAATGTTTGTCATAGAGACGTTTGTCACAAGTCAACTGTTTGTGTTTCAGACCAAAAGAAGAAGTGAAGACAACTTGAAGCCTGCCCACACAGACAAATGAAGGGTTGTACTGGAGTCCACAGTCCCCACTGATTGCTTCTTTTACTGCGGTGATAGGACCTTTTTTGTATTCCTGTTTTATTGTGTGTTCTTACGGGCAAATCTGGTTTAGACTGTTACTGGCATTTCTTTCCTAGTGGAGCACCAGTTGGGTGGAAATTGACCAGAACGCTTTCTGTGTGCTGATCTTTAACCCCACGCACCTAGTACTCCTTGGAGTAGAAAACAAATGCCACGATTCCTTTCCAGTTGTTGTGTAAACCAGGTCTGCTTTTATGTGAAGAAAGCCACCCAGAGTGTTGCTGTTCCTATCATGGCGTTTAAACATGTTCGTGGGGCTCAAGCTAAATTACCTGCAGATGTAGATTTAAGTCTAGTGTTCACATGCAAAAAGGCTTTTCTGTTAGTTTTTAAACATCTATTTATGATACTGTTAGAATAACCAGCAGTTGGCAAACAGTTGCTTGACTTGCTGTGTTAATTTCAGTGCGTGCATGTTTAGAATGATCTTGCCTCGAGCATGTGCAGATTACCCTCCCTTTGCCCTGACAGTTGCCATTTGAGGACAACTCAGTAAGTTATTATAAATCATGAATACATTCAGTCCCTTCAGCCTGACTTCCTATGAATATCTGGTCAGTGTTTCTTCTCTTGTTTGTATGTTACTGTGTGAATGTGTGCAGACCTCTTCAGAGAGTTCTGTTGGGAAGTGAGTGATACCTTGTTTTAGCTATTTTGTACCATTATACATGACGTTGGAGTGAGCTGGTACATGGCCCTCTACATGTGTTTGGAGTTCTATCCTTGTGAAATGTGCATTATAACTTTGTTATAAAAATAAAATGGATCCACTTTTTTCTCAAGTTAATCTATTTTAATGTTGTGCTTTCAAGGTTGGAAAAGTGCTTGAAACTGTAACTGTATTTGTTTCACAACAAATAACTATCTGAATGAATAGTTCGCTGATTAGACGGAGAAATGAAATAAAAAGTAGGGAAGTGTAAAATGTAAACTGCTCCTTGTTGAGTTGGAGATGACCGCACCAACATGCCGGGAGGTCACCGTTTGAGTGACTGTTGGCTGGAATGTGACAAATACAAATTAAGACGAGGACAAAATCCACGAGTGGCCTCCTGCCACGTCTGGATTGGCCACGAGAGGATTTGAAGCTTTTCACAATGTCTGCGCTGTCCAGTCACATGAAAGGTGAGTCCCAGCAGAGACATTTTCAAGTAAACACATGCTGTACTATAATGCTAATTAGTTAATGTGCTCCGTTAGCTTGCAAATTCAGGGGCTAAATTATTGAGATGCACTGTGTGTGATGTAATATGGCAACGTTAGTATAGTCAGTTATGGAAAATGCTTTGAATTAAATGAATTAACAGTAACGCTACTTCACACAACTGGGAGCTTCATCAAACGTTAGCCTGATGCATAAATAAATTTCTCGGTGCATTGTCAAAGTCTTCTGTCTTGAAATAAACTGACAGCTGAGTCTCTCCCAGTCAGTGCTGCTCTCCATGCCTGTCTTACTGTCATGTTAAAGAGATTAAACACTTTAAAGGTAATAGGACTTTTACAATAACACATACAGCAACACAGTTACGTATCTTAACTGATAGTTGTTTTGAGTATGAAGTTTTTTTTAATAACATTTTTCTCCTATTTTTGATGTTATATAGGAATCTCAAGATCTCATGAGAAGACTTATGAATCCAGGTCCTGCAGTGGGGAACTTTTTCCAGTGGAGAAGCAACACCTCAAACAGCACAGCTACATCCACTTCAACAACCAGCAGTGTAAAGAGTAACAACAGGAGTTACTACTTTTTCCCCCTTTTTAACAGAAGGGGTTTATGCACTATAGATACATATATATCTGCATACAATGCAAACTTGCCCTGCCACGGTTGGCATTATTGTTTTGCTAATGCATTATCAACTCAAGTTGCTCTTTTTTGATTCGCACAATGCTTTGTGATTCACTGCCTACCAAATTGTTATTGGATTTCACAGACTGAGGCTTTGAAAATGAAAACTGATCATAATGCAGCATCCCTTTGGCTAAGTATCAGTTGGTGAATTAAGAATTAAAAAATGACAAACCACTTCAATAAGTAATTTTATGGTGATTTGTGATGGAATGGGTTACAACAGAAGATGCATCAATAAATGAAAGTACTCTGATTAAATAAACTTCAGGAAAGTTGGTTCACGTCCAGTCACGATATCTGCAGATCCAGGGTACAAAATTTGAGCTCTATGCTTCTCAGTTTCCAAGTGATATTACAAAAACGACTTGAAGAAAACACCAGAAACGCTTGTCACTGAGATGCAGTCAAATACGATCTCTTTTCCTTTATTTGAAGTAACGTGACTTGAGTCCGTCCTCCTTCCTCACTGGTCAGGGAGACAGGCTGTTTATGCCTCCAGCTCAAAGTCAAAGTACTGCGGGTCGAAGTAATGAATCCTTACATATCCGTCTTCTCCTCCACTGCTGTAACTGTGGAGCGTAACCACAGTAGAGAAAAGCATTAACACGCTGAATACCAAAGATACATTTCAGGGCTGTTTGTTAGCATGGTCATCTTTTACCTCTTGCCATCAGGGTGGAATGCCACGCAGTTGATTGGACCAAAGTGACCCTTGACTCTGCCAAACTCCTCTTCATAAGCAGCATGGAAGAACCTGAAGAAAATAATAATTTAAAAAAAAACATGGGTCAATTTAACACAGAAGAAATCTTCAAACGAGTAATTTCATCAATGTTTTGTGACTTGGTGTCAAATAATTGAACAAAAGGCTCCATGAAGATCTGAAACTTAATCTAAGTGCTGCCAAACATATTGGAAAAGAAATAAAGCGATTGAATTTAAAGAGTTAGCATGGAGGTTCTCTTTTCGACCTAATCAACTTCTGCTACATCTGACCTTACCTGGCCTCAAATTTGCCAATCCTGGTGGAGGTAGTGGTGACCTCCATGGCTTCCTGTCCACCTCCCATCACCACCTGAATAATAAAGCATTACAGCTCAGCAAAGAGTTTATTACAGCAAGGTCTTATAGCAAAGTACCTGGGATAAACATAGTACTCAGAGCCTTCACTTACATGTTCCATGATGGGAGAGATGGCTGCAGAGTTGACAGGTCTCTCTGTTTTGAAAGTTTTGATGTGATCCAGAGAACTGGAGTCAAACAGCTGAAAGGAAACATGAACTCAGTAACAAAGTCTGATATCAAATAGTGTATAGATGAAAGTCAGATTACCAAAATTACTGTTGTGTATGAACATGCTAAAGAATGTGAGCATCGTACACATGTAGGGTGAATGTGAGCAGCAAAGATAAACCAAAATTGTGGACTTTAAACATGAACTAGTGTCATTTTAAATTCTGTTGAACTATTGTTTGAGCTGGATCTTGTTAAGTGTGACATTTTCAAAAAGTAACTGAAACCAACATTTTGTCTCCAACCAACCTAGTAATATGTTTGATAGATAATTCACCCTGGCTGCCATTCAACCTTCAAGTACAACTACGAATCTAACTCCACAAGCCCTAACACGTGTAATCTGTTTACTGTGTGCGACTTTAAACAACAATAGTAGCAATTTGATTCTACTTTCACAAGTAGCATTGTTATAAACGTATATAATGGTTTTACCTTTGCAGTGTTGTCCTTTGAAGCAGTAATGACCATTGTGAGATCCACCGACGTCTGGATGTCATTGATCTGCCTGCTGTGCTCCTTGGCCTTCTTCAGGACCTCTCCAGACTGCCCACAAACAACACGGTCAAAAAAGTTGTCTTCTGTCTACTGGATATGTTGGCCTGGACTCTCATGTAAATGTACATCACTTCTACTTTCTTGCTAGCTAACTAATCAGGCTTTCTCCTTTCAAGTTAATTTATTATGTGCTTCTCCATGATCAACAGTAGATTTGTTTACTTAAACTTTAAGCCCTACAGCCAGTGGCACATGACCACAGTTGGCTCCTTATATTTCCAGACAGACAGTGTTTCAAACCTTGGCACTAAACTGGTTGATCTCTCCGTTCTCATGGCCAGCAATGACAAACTCTCCCAGGGGTCCCCACACTGCACTGGTAATCTTGTGTTCACTGCATGGTACTGACTGGTACGGCTGGTTGTCTTCTGCAGAGACAGAAATTTCCTTGTTAATACCACTGCTCATTACCATTATTCTCCAATAGTGTAACTACCCAAAGGTGTGAGTACAGGTTGAATTCCTATGTTGCATATTTAACAAACAAATGCTGATAAAAGGTGGATGTGACTGACATGTGCAATGGTCACTTTAAGATACTGGCAATACATTTGACTGCTAGATGAAAACGTGTTTATGGTACAAACCAATCTGCTGTGGGTCCCTCAGGTCGAAGAAGTTCAGGAAGCACTGGTAACCCATCTGCTTGTCAGTGGAGAACATGATGATGTTGCCGCTGAAGTCGAAACCACACGTTCTGACAGCAGAGTTGGTGTTGAGTAGGGCCAGCTGTTTACCTGCAAAGAGGAGATTAAGCTTTGACGGTCTAATATAACCAACCAACAGCTTTGTCTCTCGTCTTTCCATTGTTGTGTCTTTTTACCTACCAGTCTCACAGTCCCACAATCGGCAGCTGTTGTCTGCTGATCCTGTCAATACGTTTTTAGTGTCCCCTAAAAAGACGTTCAGGACCCCAACATGTGTGACACATCAGCTAGTATGGCTACAAACTTTTCATCACATATACACAAGATTAAATATTAGGTAAATGAGGTAAAATAAATGAACTAAATCTCGAAAAGGATACAGTCACAGTCAACACACCACACAGCTCCCGTGTGTCCATTGTAGGTGCCAAGCCTCTCACCATTGACAGAGTACCACACGTTAGCTACCTGTGATGGCAGAGAAAACAAACATGTTGACACCAAATAATTTTACATGTGGCATAATACGAAAGCAGCCGTAATCAGAGAATACTTTAATCACTAGCGTCTCACCGTGTCTTTAGCTACAGAAAAGAGCAGATCTCCTTCTCTGTTGTACTTGATTTGAGTGATGGACCTCTCATGGCCCTGGAGCAGGATGGGTTTCTGGGGAAAACAATGAACATCAGCACATGAACAGTGTAATGACTTCGAAAAGACATTTACGACAGATAACACCAGCTATGCCTATCATACAGTACGTCAATCAATCTTTACCAAAGCACAACCTGTTTACTTACTACCAGCTTCTGGAGGCCGGTCATCTTCCACTACTACACCTTACAGCTAACAGCTAACATTTACGTTATCGTTAGCTTGTTTAAAAGCTAACGCTAGCCATAGTGGCTATGCTAGCTAAACTGGAGCTAGCCGCCTCGGCTAAACAACAAGCAATGTTTTGGCCAAAATAAAACTCATAGCAACCTTTCACCAAGTGACATACTAACCATTTTTTGGCTACGCGTTGCCACTCGGTCCAGTATATTCACTGCACCTCCCGTAAAGATCGAAACGATGAACACTCGTGTTTCAGGCGCCGGAGCCGCGGCGGAAAAGAAAGGTGGCGTACTTCCGGTGTCAAAGATGGCGTCAGTGCGCCCTCTACCTGTAAAACTCTGTGTAGCATGCAGCCAGTACGCACCACTGCGAGAATTAATACAGACATTTCCCCACAAATAGTAATGGAATTTTATACGTTTTTGTAATTTTCTTAGTCTGGCGGGATATGAATGGTTCTGTGATAATCTGGATGGAGGCTATATGGATGTTGTCCCTTTCTGAGGGTTTTTAAGGGGTCAAATCCCCTAAAATGTCAACAAAAACATAAAAAAACTATAGAATTATGTATCGTGAACATCTAAACCATAGAAATACTACATATGTGTAACAAAAACAGTATTTGAATATTTTCTCTATAAATGGGTAGATGTTGGTGCACGGAATTTACTGACAGGTGCATTAATGATAAATGAGCCAAGCAAGTCAAACAGCTATTGTTACATCTTTTATTTAACAAGAAACAAAGCATATAGGGCCTGATAAAAGTACTGCAAAAGACAAAAGGAAACATCTTTGGTTCCTTCATATGGTCAATGAATCTCCATATCTGCCACTAGACTGAACGTAAAATGGAAGAAACTAGGTTTGCAGCTTTTATTTAAGTTGAAGAGAAATGTTTCTATCAGTTGTTACCTTGTTACTGATGCTACATGTTAGGTAGTAGGTAAGAATATCTGTATCTGCAACGGGCATGTGTGGAAATGAAACTGCAGACTTCAGAAGTCCAATAACATTTTTCTCTCGGTACTGCCACTCAGCTCAGTCGCTGCACTTTTTAAAAAGCGTCAGCAAGATGCTCAATATTGCGCTCAGTCTCAAACATTGGAAGCAGCTCAACGAACAGGGTTCAAACTTAAGAAAAATAGAAAGTTCTGGAGTGAGATATGTTCTTTGTTTGTACAGTACATCCATGCAAGACAGTGGATATAATGAATATACATTCTCAGCTAAGTGCTTGTCACTTCAGACTGCCACAGAATAAAACCAAGAGGCAAGTGTTGCATAGAGGTCTTTGAACATTCTCTTGCTAAAACCTGATTACAAGCTACTGCAATCACCAAGACTAGGAGGGGGACAATCTCAGCCACACGAGGCGCGCACACACACACACACACACAAAGATGGAGTTAAACAAGTTTTAAGTGGTTGTTGTTACAATGTTCTAAGCAAAACACGTAAAACAACATCAAGAGGTGAGCTCAGAGAGATGGAATGAAACGCTGGTCATCACGTCTTCACGAACTGTCTAAATTCATCAAAAATAAACTCACTAGTTACAGTGGTGCTCTGTGAAATCAGATTCTAGTTCAAATAATAAATACAGACCACAGGATCCCTAAAGTGGTCTACGAGCAGAAACTGAAATATTTTAAAGCATTATGAATATTTGAGCTGGGTGTCGTAATGAGAAATGCCCTTCAGTAACGAGGTCGAATTCTATATTGTACAGAAATGTAATAATTATAGTAGCTAAAAATATGATTGGTTTGAAGACTTCACCTGAAAGAAACATACGTTAATTTACTAGAACTGACCTTTAGAGGAATGAATGAATGAATGAATGAATGAACGAATACACACACACACACACACACAAGCTGTGAAAGGCTGTTTCTGCTTGTCGTGCTCAGCAGGAGTTGCCAAAGCAGTTCTGTATTTGATGCACATCAAAAACTGAATGTGTAGTTAAACATCACAGCACAGACACAGTCAGTACATTTATACGTACACACACTAGTTATTAGACTGTTAATGATCATCACAGCTATCAGAGAAAAACAGTTTTAGTCTAATTTAAGGGTTAAGATGAGGCAAATGTAACAGAGTTGGATAACTTATCGATTATAATTTATTGTGATATGTACGCACTTTTTGGGACATCAGCAAACTGCTTTCATTTCTACAAATAAATGGAACAATTGATCAATTCAAGAAACATATCTGTTCCCATCTCTTATTTTCTCTCTATGTGGCTAATCTGACGTTTCCTTATGGAAATGAACCCAACTAATAAATGAATCAGAAAAACCTTATTGTTGTGGGAACATATTATTGTGTACTACACGTGTATAAATGTGCTGACAGATGAGGCACAATCTTCTCATCACTTTGATAAAACCTGCTGAGGATACTGGGACGACATAAGTTAACTTCTCCATTAAATGTTTATCAGATATTCAGCTTAAAATATATAAAGGTCAGACGATCTGATCTGCTCCTGGAACAGTGTTTAACATCAGCTTCATCCAGCAGAGGAGTAGTGGCTTGCAGGCTGGTGGCTTAACTTTTGGTGGCTTGATGCTGGAGGGGAGAGAGGGAGGGAGGGAGAGAGAGAGGGAGGGAGGGAGGAGGCGTGTGAGCAGCGTTACTTCACTCCTGAGCAGCGATGGGCTGAACGTTTGCCTCCTCTAGTAGGGTGTCTGTGTCCAGTTCTGGGTCACAGTGGCAGGAGTGGGAGCACGGGGCGGTGTCTGGGACGGGACAGGTGCCGGGCTCCAGTAGAGAGTCTGTAGGTGGTGGAGAAGGTGAGTCCAACACTTGGTCAGCGGAGGGGGCCCCCGTGGCACCACTCTGCTGACCGCCGAGGTTTTGGACCTTCTTGTTGAGCTCGTTTCGTTCCACTTTTAGCGCCCGTCTCAGCTTCTCCAGCCGCTGGACTTTACCCTGAAGTGCCTCGAACTCTCGGTCCCTCACAGCTTTCTGTAGACAAATACACAAATAATGTGAACATGCAACTTTGTGCTTTTGTGCTCTATTTATCTTCATGGACACATTTTGAGAAAGAAACTGAGTATAAACATACTAAAAGTCATATTTTACACATTTTTAATCATACAGAACATCACCTCTTTATTTAACTTGAATTCACTGAATGATAAAGAGTGCTGTTGTTTTTACTTTAGCTTCTATGGCTTCTGCAGCTGCAGCACAGCGAGAACAAATTCAGCCAAAGTAAAAATGAGTGAGGTCAGGGTTAAAAGAATAACACAGAGCAGTGATATTATAATATGGTGAAGAACAGCAGCAGAGTGGCTTCTGTTTAGGCTGCGTTTTTTCAGGGTCTAGCATCTGCATGACAGCAACAAAAAGCAAAATGTTCTTTACCTCCTCAGCCATCTCCAGAAGAGCCTTGTTGCTGCTCTCCCATCTGGAGCGATACATGGCTGTCTCCTTCTCCAGCTTTTTGATCTTTTTAGTCATCTGCAAGGATGAAGGCAACAAGTCTATCACACCAGCAGAGCAACCCCCCCTCCCCTCATGTGTTTATAAACTCTCCCAAACATAAGCACCCACCTTCTCCATCTCCTGTTTGAATGTGGTGAAGACTTCATTGCTCTTGGACAAAGTGGTCTGAAACTCTTCAAACTTCTCTGTGTACAGTGACAGCTGCAGACAACACAACACAGGTTTGATCACGTGAATCATCTTGTTTCAACAAAAGACAAGTGTAGCAGGAAAACGTGAAGAGTGGAGACTGACCTGCTGTTTGAGGTGAACCTCTTGCTGTTTCATCAGCTCGCACATTCTTTGTGACTCTACGGCTTCTTTCAGCAGCTGGGGAGGAAGAGCGAGACAAGGGGGACACACATCATTGTTACATTTAGCACTTGACAGCGCAGGGGTCGGTATATTATATTTTGTGTGTGTGCCTGTGATGGGGTCACGTACAAAATCTTTCTCTCTGTCGTGGCGTTCCTCCGACTCCTTCAGCAGCTCCTGAGCCTGGTGCAGTTTAGCATCTACAAGCTGCTGCTGCAGGTCTTTGTGCTTCACCACTTTGTCTATGTGCTGTAATGACACGATTGAGGGTTACATTCCACTAGCAGGATTGAATTAAAAAAATAAAGAACATGCAGAAGTGGGTGGGGGGGGCTGCTCACAAACCTCTTCTCTTAGCTTGTATTGTTCATACAGCTTCTTCAGTTTCTCGGCAAGCTCCGCGTTCTCTTGTCGGAGGCTGGCGTTTCTCTCGTTGTGCTGCTCCATCTGATTCTGGATGTCGTTCAACGTCACCTGGAAATGAGAAGTCACTTCCTTCCTTTTCTCCTCCTCCAAGCGGGTCCTTTGCATTCCTTCATCCTGCAGAGGAAGTGAGAAGCATATATATATAGCATACATATTTCACTTTTCTGTCTTTTGGCAGCCACAAACGTCTTTATAGTTTAGTACTTGCCAGAGAAGCCATTTATTTATGGCTTCCACATATTTGAACTTCGGCACATCAGTGTTTGTTGTGTACCTTGAGTGTGCGGTTGTGTCTCTGCAGCTCCCTGCACAGGCTCTCCAGCTTGCCGCGAGCCAGGATGGCCTTGCTGTGTTCGCTCCTCAGGTTGTCTTTCTCCTGGATGAGCTGATTCTGCTTCTTCTGCAGCACCCTCATCTGCTTCTGGGTGTTCCGATGCTCTTCCAACTGTCACACACACGTGCACGCACACACACACACCAAATGTTATTTTGCTGGGGTTTTTTTTCCACCACTGTTTTCTACTTGTTGCTAATAGCATCACTACAAACCAATCTTCATACACTACTCACAAAAAGTTAGGGATATTCGGCTTTCAGGTGAAATTTCAGGATGAACCTAAAATGCACTATAAC
>JAUMHL010000003.1:17643565-17671738 GCA_032362345.1 Sandelia bainsii
CACCTGTAAAGGTTATAGTGCATTTTAGGTTCATCCTGAAATTTCACCCGAAAGCCGAATATCCCTAACTTTTTGAGAGTAGTGTATATACCGTTGCCTATGACGTGGAGGTCTGTGTGGACCTAGATGAAAGAAAGATGCACACCAGTAGCCCACTGAGGGTCATTCTGTAGGGCTCTCCCAGTACTCCTCCTGTTCCTCTCTCTTTATTCTTTTTACTCTTTTATTTATCTATCCAGGACACTCTTGAAAGACTTTTTTTTTTCCGGATTATCTAGTGAAACAAAAATAAATTCTTCCACCCCGGCAACAACTACAGCATATAGTTTATAGCCTAAAATTTACAAAAAAAATCCTGCCTTAGATTTAATAAATTCAACAAATGCCTTTAAAATCTAAACAAGAAATACGTTTCAGATCATTCGTGTTAGTCTTGATTGAAATGGAAGGAATTTTCACAGTTCAGAACAATTTGTAGTTGACATGATATCGGAATACAAAGGGATTTCTGTTTTCCAAACCAAATGTTCTAAGTCCATGCAAAGTGAACCACAAAAGAAACATATGCATTGAAGGGTCGCAACATAACTTTATTTGTTTTGTACAGTATTTCCACTGAACAATTTTAATTCAATATATTTTCTTTACATTTTTAATATAGTTGCTGTTTCCTGCATGTATTTTTTTTCCCCCCATGTTCATGTTTGTGTGTCATGTTTGAAGTGTGTTTGTCACTCATTCATACCGTCGGTAAAGTCAAGTCGAGTCACAGTATAAGATGGGTCGTTTTGAGCAAAATGAAAAATCATAACCAAGAATAGAGAAAATAAATACGTGTAAAAAGAAATGAGAGGACCAGAACAGAGAATACACCAGTACTGGTCAGTGATGGCATATGAAAACGTATTTTACAAACATGTAGCATTGTAAACATTTGTAATGTAGACATTACTTGACCAAGCCAAATGTGGCTTTAGATTCTGATAAAGACATGAACAGCTTCTAGGACGGAAGACAGATTTGAGATATTTAGTGACGTCTGTTCAACCCTCTGTAGAGAACAAGATTTCCTGATCATGCAGCCTGACTAGGACAAACGTTTACTCTAAACACTATTATCCAAAAATATAGCCCAGAAGATCCTGATCAGGAAAAAAGATCAAGAAAAGCAGAAAAGGCTTGTATCCTCACCTCCCATTTTATTTTTTCCCCCTGTAAAATTTTCTCACGAGCCTTTATCTCCACTTCTCAGAAGTGATTAGAATCTGAATCCCTGTCAATGTATCAGAACATACATATAGTTTAATTTATAATACTTTTTAATGTAAATCACTGCACTATTTCTGAATCCCAGATTTTATCTTAGAAAAATGTCAAGTAGTTGTCTCTGTTAGCTCCACCCAGTGGAAGGAGTGTCACCTCTGAGAGCAGTTTGTAGGTGGATCTCTAGCTCCAGGATGCCCGATTTTGGACGTCATTTATTGCAGTCTCCTGGATTATTTTGCTGATTTTCTGTCTCCCTAAACAGTACTGGAACTCGACAGAAAACAAAACCGAGAAGAGAGGGACTGAGCTATTGCAGCTTCTAATGAAAAGAAGCAAGTTTTTAATGGCCTGAAGCAATCTCTCAGTCATAGCGACTGGGTCAACACAAGCCAATTACACAAACTACTGACAAAAAAAGAAGCATCAAGTAAATTATTTCAGCCTTCAGGATGACAAAACTTTGGTAGACTAACATTAACAATAAGGTTAGTACCTGCAGTGACCTGCTATGATAATCACAATTTGCATCATGTGCCACATTTAAGTACAATATTCCTATCAGCGCAGTTTCTTTCAGCCCAAGGGACGTGCTGCAGGGGCCACGACCATGAGAAAATGCTCAACATTATATTCTACTGTATCCACGATGTGAAATCAACTCATTGATTCCAAAAACATCTGCAGCTTCGATGTGTACAGTGAGAACCATAAGAGTGGGGACATCACACCAAAATAGCTGGAAAGACCAGTTTTACGCAGTTAGTCATAAAACTGACATTTGCAGAAAATTACACTTCCTTAATTTGATTCCTTTTTTAGGTGCCCACAGTAAAGAATGCCACTTTTCCAAAGAAACGACGGCTAACCGAACTTTCAAGATAAGGAAAACAGAGCAGCAATGTTTTGCACAGAATGTGTGCACATTCAAGTAAATAAAAAGATATAAAGAAAAAAACTACAGGTCAAAGACAGACACATAAGAACCTCCAGTCTTTGTTGGTCAGATTGGCACTTTTGTGAACAGGAGTGCACTTACATTTTTCAGAAATATAAATAGTTTTCCTGGTTGATGCACTGCTTCTTCTTTTTTTTTTAAACACTGCAGTTCTGGCATTGTTTGTGTTTGTAGGCCAAGCACAGAATCGGCCATGAAAAAAGAAAAAAACAAAACAACATTCGTCATAAATGCACATTTGTTACGTCGAGAAAAGTTCTTGATGCTCAAATATTCTTTGACCTCTTATGTCGACTGGGAGCGCACGTGTTCTGTGGATTTCTTCAACTCCTGAAGCAAAAATAGTCCCATTAATGTATAAAATATTTTCCTTTGTCTGTCAATGCTGAAACTGTTGAAATAGGAGAGTCCTTCATTATATTATTCTTTCGAAGGCCAATATATAAAAAAAAAATAATCATACTGAAATCAAGTAAAAAGATAAGTCTGTGCCTCCAAAACATGCTACAGGGACATATTTGGTCAAAAAGGTGTATTTTTGAGTACAACAGACTGAGGCATTAATATTTTGGTTAACAATAACACAATTCTGTTCACAGTCCCATGATTTCATGTTAGCGCAGCTTCAGTGATTCACAGAACAGGGGCTCCCAGACTCAGGTGGGGACATAGTCATAGAGTCAATCAACCTCTTCCTCACACAGGGACTGTCAGTCAAACATCACGCTCCACTCGCAAAGCCCGCACACTGATCCAAGATCAGCTTCTGTCACAGGTAGAAGCTGATGCCAGGTCAGGGTTTACAGGGACATTTAAACCCATCGTAAGTTATGTGGCTAGGAACAACCAAAACAAAAGAAGTTTCCGTAAGACGTGCATGGGCTCCGAATCGCTTCTGAATTGAACAAACCTCGCTTCTCATCGTCTCAACTTAAACAGAAAATTATCTCCACCAAAACAGAAGCGAGGGCAACATTTTTAGAAATAAAGAAAATATGTGCTCTAAAACAAAGAACAGCCACAGTGGCAATTTTCTCACTTTGGGGAAAAAGCAAAGTTTCAAAATAAAATTCAAACAATAACTTCTTTCTTCTTTCCAAAGACTATGGAAACTATTTTACTTGCTACTAGCCACTCATCTGTGTGAGGTGTGTACAATGTCTGCTGGTGTCTGCAGGTGTACATGAAGTGTGCGCAGATGCATATATATATATAATGCAAATACATTAAAATTCAAATATATATGTATACTTGAATTTTTTTTTGTTGCAGTTAGGCTTGTAACATGTCTGAGCTATATCCCTAGCCAAACGCTGGCTGTTGTTAAGAAGCGCTACTTACATATCACAGTGGACCCATGCAAAATCATTATCAGTCGTCAGTCCCATTCCTCAAAAATATAGTGATATAGAATGCTGGAGGTTATATATCTACTGTACCACTACACATAACACCACCATCACTACACTACTACCACTGTTAACACCACCAAACCAATTAGCCGTCGCCCAGTTCTGGCTTTTGAACTCAACTTCTGTTAACAATGAACACTGAGCAGCGTGCAGCAAAGCCTCGCAGTGTTTTTTCACACTCTTCCTTTATCTCTGTGTGTTTCCAGTCTGTGTTTGGCCAGGGATTACTCGGTGACTGTAGGCAGGGTAATAAAACACCATGCAAAAACCCTACCACATACAACTGGAGGGGGGGGGGAGAGAAGAGGTGCGGCCGGCAACAGCCAGTTCACACAGAGCGTCAGTGGAATTGTTCATTTCTTCTTCATTCTTCAGTTCATTTAAATAGAAAAATATGTTTGGTTTGCTGCTGCCAGCCTCACCCCTCCTCCAACACCTCAGTAATGCCTTGTTAAAGTTAGATCACTTCATAATTTAAATGTATTGTTATTAATAACACAGCACACGACGAACATTGGATCTCTAACTTTACCACCCTCAAAAAACCTGGATTTTTTTTAAAGATCTTTGAAAGTATCCTGTAAAACATGATTCCTTTTCCCCATTCAGAGCCCTTCCTACGTGCAGATTACTCTGTTTTGTTAAGTTTTACACTTCTTCCCACCTCAACCTATCCCCGAAAACTTAATAGAAAGCTCTTGACATTAGGTGGACATTTTGTGCCTCTGGACCCCCCCATGCAAATACAGTTGTCCCCTCCCAATCAGCAGATATGCAGAGACCAGCCCTAAGCCTAGTAATCAGGGAAGCAAACTAAGTGCTTTACATGTTAGAAAAAGCAAAAAGAAACACAAGCACTATAAAGGAGCAGATAAATAAAGGGGCGGGGGAAAAATAACTATTCAACTAAAAAAAAAAAAAAAAAAGGGATAATGTTACAAACACCTTTTTAAATTGCACTAAGTCAGACTGACATCAATAGTTGGGCATATTTCACCTCACGCACCCCTGTCTGTGGACTTTGTGTGGGAATGCATGGGTAATCCTGAAAATAGGAACATCCCATTGGAAAAGAAATCAAAGTGTATAAAGATATCAACCATCAAACCATCATTACTGCCAATGAGCGATTCTATGAGCCATTAAATGGCAGGAAGATGTCTGTGTGTGCATTTTAAGTCAGGGCAGACTCACGTTTCGGGCTCCACCCCCTGACCAGGTAACACAAGAGTTTGCCCTGTATAAAGTCAGTCCACTGGTTGAGCAGAATGAAAAGGGGAGGGAGGTGTGGGGGTGCATTTTTAGGCTGGAGAGCAGAACCGTTTTAGCTTTCCTCCAACCAGCTGGGGGTGTGTGTGTTTGTGGGGTAGTGGTATCTACTTGCTCTCCATGAGACAAAGAAGTATGGAGGGGGGGTGTTTTAGAGGAGCCTGGTGATGATTTATAGCTGGAAGCCCTCCATGGGGGCCTCCTGCTGGGGGAAAAGGAACTGCTGGTTAGCCTGGTCCACCTGAGGGGCTAGACTGTTGTCCTCGTCCTCCACCCCAAAGTAGTGCTCGATTAGGTCAAAGGCCTTCTGGTAGATCTCCTGGTTGTCATGGCTCTGAAGGAACTCGATCTTGTCAAGACCTGGGAAATCCAGTAAGTTAAGTTGAGTTTGGGGAATTATGAGGAAAAATATAATTATAGTATTATTTTAAACACAATAAAATGATCAGATAGGTCTACAGTGGAGTGCATAGGTAACGGTTACGTGACATAAATATTATTATGATTTCAGTTATGAAGTAACTGAAAAGGAAACCTGAAGATTTTGCATCATTGCAGAAATCAAATTTATGCTATTTCGTGACATTGTTCACTCCCTTGTATAAAAGGTCAGCTCTCCTGCTATCCATTGAAACACATGTTCAAATGGCACTGATCACCTTGCTCAGGTAAATGAACTTTCAGCCTGTTAGAAATGTGGCACACTATTACCAAGTATAGCTGTGACAGTTAAAAACATGGGAGGCAAGTGAAAAATGTGATCAGTCAAATAAGTTATTTTAAGCAAAGGAGCTTTCTCAGTATAAAAAGACACATCACCGCAAGAACTACTTGAAGAACAAGGACTGTTGACTGTTATGGATTTTCCTCCACAGTCTCCTGATCTCCACACCTAAGAACATCTATGGGGGCACTTAAAAGACTGAGAAACATCAAGAAGCTCCTAGAAACATTGTCGGGTCATCAGGTTTTGCAAAACGTGTGGAGCCCATGCAAGTGCACGCTGTTAGTAAAGTGAATTGAGGGCAAATCAAATCCTTCATGTGCATTTTTCAAAGAGTCAACTCAAACTGTTAAGACACCATCATTTGCAATGAAAAATCTTATTAATTCTCTTTTGGATGGGTTTGTGTGGATTTACTGTACAGTACCATAGGCTTCTTCAATGAGGTTGCAGTAAGGGTTGACTCCGGTGCCGTTGTTCTCCTGCTTGGCCTCTTGCTCGCCCAGCCTCAGGATGTTCTCCAGCCCGTTGAGCGCAACCTGAACGATCTTGGAGTCCATCACCGTGAGCAGATCGCACAGGGGCTTAATACAGCCCAGATTCACCAGGTATCTATTTGCCAGCAGACACATACACACACAAGTTTGAAGAATGTAGGGATTTCACAGTGTAATTTCAGATTGTTCATTTCAACTTCACAACTCTATAATACATTGTTCTTGTTATATATATTAATATATAATATAATATAAATATATATTAAGATAATTTTTATTATCAATTAAAATTTGATTAATTTAAGGCAGGGGTGTCCAAACTGTTTTTAATGAGGGCCAGATCTGATAATGTCATGACTCCTGGAGGCCGATGGTTTTTACAGTAGGATTTACATACATATACACTGTTTTATAACAGTTTTATTTTCATTATCACAATTATCATTTTTAAATGGCATTGTAACCAAATCTAAGCGAACAAATGACAAAGACTATTTGTCCGCCCTTGGCTCTGTGTTACTATGCAGTTGATGAATCCGTGTATCTGTCTGTCACGGCCAGCGATGCGCACCCAGAACTGTGGTCTCAGAGCGCAACTCCCTACCAGCTGAGCAAACAGAGACGATGCACAACTCGCAACATGGCCGTGTTTAAGATGTGTGTACATGTTTATATGTGGTGGGCGGGTCTGGGCCAAGATGCCAGGGCCGATTTTTTTTCCCCAGTCCGCCCCGGGCCATAAATAATACATTTTCAAACCGAAGCTGCGGGCTATATAAAATCTGATCTCCATCCAATTGCCAGACTTTGGACATGCCTGATTTAAGGTTAGAATTCTTTATGTTAACTAATTTAACTAATTCAATTAACTAATCTGAATGATCAGGACTGTGGCACAAAAATGTGCCTACAAGTTGACTTATTTTTCACTTTAACAATATAACAACAAACTAATCCTATTATTAATTTAATATGTTTGTCTGTCAGACCTGATCTGTTCTGGTGTTCCTCCAGAGGTGGCATTGGTAATGGCCCAAGCCGCCTCTTTCCTGGTCCTGAACTCTGCTTTCTGGAGAATGTCAATCAGCACTGGGAAGATGTTGGCATCAATTACCGTCTGGGGGGGGGACATACAAAATGAGAGGCATGTTTCATACAGCAACTTCAACACAGTTATGACCTGGGCTTTGGGCTTCAGAAAAGCTAAGCTTGGAAGGGTCCATAGAGGCCATGATGGATGGAGAGAGAAGCTTCAATCTTCATCAAACTGGTTCTGTACACCACAACAATAGATTTGAAATGAACCAAGATGTGCTTGTAGTGTAGACTATCAGTTTTATAAAGGTCCAAAAGACAGAAAAATGTGTTATCTACTCATCCTCTCTTCAGTCAGAAACCATAGTCTGAGCATCACTTTTAAAGCCATAAAGATTATCCAGTATCTGTATCTTTCAAACTTTTTAACACTCACTGCTTTGTTCAACTTTAAACAGCCTGCATGGCATAACATGTTTACTGTTGTCAAACTATCACAAAATTAATCCAATCAATCCAATATTTTCAATTTTAACACAGAGCTTTACATATGTAATTTCTGCATTAGTCTTTCTTTATTGATCAGCATCAAAAAAAGTCATATTAAATCAGCCATGACTTAATGTTTATACACAAATGTTTTCACTTCTCATAGTTCAGCTGGGTTTTCTGCAAGACATCTTCATTTTAAATTCTAAACTTAGTGAGAGAGAGACCTGTATTTGTGCTCTGTTTCCTGCTGTGATGTTCGAGATGGTCCAGCATGCCTCTTTGCGAATCGACTCTTTAGCGCTGCTGAGGAGGTGCAGCAGACAGGGTAGGGCTGAGCAGTTCAACACCACCTATACACAGCAGAGCAAAGGGTAAAAACTTACAAGACGTTTATAAAAAGGTTGACTTTCATTTATTAAACATGTTTAAGTTTAACACACTCTCACCTGTGTCTGGATGTCATCTCCAGTGACAATGTTTCCAACAGCTCTTAAGGCAGGGGAAGCCACTTTATAGTCAGTGTGCCTGCAGAAAAGATTATTATTATATTATTATTAATGAGGTCTTAAGTATTTACAGGCAATACGCAGTGTGACAAAGATAACACAAAGTGTAGCTGAACTTACATGAGTAGTTCTACAAGGCGCCTACAGACACCAGAGTCAATGACAGCTTGGATCTTGTCATTGGGGCCGTCTGAGAGGTAGGACAGGGCCCAGCAGGCGTCTGCCAGCAAGTCTGGGTCACTGCTAAATAAAAGCCTGGACAGTACTGGCAGACAGGGTGACACCTAGACAGCATAGACGTAATGCACATTTATGACATTAAACAACATGAATACAACACCTACGTATCACACAGAAACATCGAGTTGAAGCTTCTCAGCAGGTTAGTCGCAACATTCAATTCCTTCAAGGTCCAAGGATTCTTTAACAATGTTTGATGTACTGATTTGAAGGTTCAGCAAAACCTTTTTGCTTTAGAATGTTATTCCAGTCACAAATAGTTATTATGTCAAATGAAAAGTTTCAAGCACTTCTTTATACTTAAGACTGGAACTCAGACAAGACGAGACTGTTAGCACATAATTAAGAACAGTGCTGCTTATGATACTGCTGGTTTATTCGCATAAGCATAAATTGGATGTGTATGGTCACTTAAAAATATTCACATACTGTAGTAACATGGGAAAAAATGAATTTGAGTGGAATATACAGAAAAGCTGATCAATCACGTGGGATGAATTAACAAAGCCACCATCAGTCGAGCTCCAGTACGATAAATAAATGGAATATTTAGATGTAATTGGATGACAATGTTTTTCTTCTTAACAGGAGACAAAATTAAACATACATACATACATCTATTTATAGAGCTCCAGCTGTAATTTTATCCATTTATTGACATATGTCCAAACAACAATTTCCCCAAGGGCATCAATAAAGTATTTAAAAAAAGAAAAAATTATTCTTCACAGGTGTAAACAGAATGTATTTATGGATTTATTTTACCAATATTTTAATGTGAGGACAGAGATCACCCTCTTTACACTAATGGCCAACTGATCGTAAAAACGTTAGTAATAATAGAACCTTTCAATCAAACTAACAAGCAACTTTCCAGGCCGAATTTTAATCTCGTTCTGCCCAGACAAACCTAAAATGAATGAACTTCAATAAGAATTGTCTGATTGAGGAAATGAAATGTGGCACACAGCGTCTTCAGACTCATCAGGATGGGAGGAGAATGAGAAACTCAGAGTTTGCTGAAGAAACGAGGTAAGTTACCGTAGTAACTGAAACAGACATGAAGTGATCCGTTTCTGTTCTCACTTTAGAACAGTTGTTTTTGTGTTGAATTTATGATGTGAACTGGTACCTTTTCAAAAGCAGGTGGAGGGTTTTTTCCTCGACAGAGATTAGACAGAGCCCACACTGCATTTCTGGTCATGGTCAATCTAGTGGATTTGGTCAGAAGCCTGCGAATAACAAAAGCAAAACCCATAACAACAATGTCATCATCATCATCATCATATTAGAACTAGAAGGCAAGAAAAGCTGGTTGCTCAACTAAGCAATGTGTCTAAACAAATACAGTAATAAACTCACATTAACAGTGGTGGAAGGATGTTGCAGTTCAGCACATAGTCCCTGCACACCGCACTATCCCCTGCAATATTACCCAATGCCCACACAGCCTGCAGAAAAGCAAAAAAGTTTGTTAATCTATGGGCACCAAAACAGACAACATTCAAGATGGACACAACTTATTCAAGCTGAATCTATGTGTTACCTGTTCTTGGACATCTTCAAAGTCTGAGTTAAGTAGTTCGATGAAGATTGGCACTGCTCCTGCTTCAATCACTGTCTTTGTCTGCATGGATGTGCCGGATGCTATGTTGGTCAATGCCCAAGCAGCTTCAAACTGTAGGTGCACAAAATGTCATAGTTCAAAACATCTGTGAAACCGTGAAGCTTTACCACATTTTATTACATGACATGAAAACTTTAAGGATGATCACTAGTATTGAAAAATGAAGTTATCTGAAATATCTTAAACGATCATCTACATTTCAGTTCACATTAGTGAGCCTTTCAAGCTTTAGATATAAAAGCTTACACCTGAGAGCTTTGTGCAGAACAGCAAAAATGACAGTCATTCAGGAACCTGTTCAATACACAGTTACTGCATTGCTTTGACTCAAGTCAAAGTAACTACAGTCAGAGGCTGTAGTTGCCGGCATCAGCAAAATCTAGCACAGCATGCATGGAATGCATCCGATATTGTTTGAGACGTTTCAGACTTTCAGACCTTATGTAGAAAGTCCCCTGCAGAGGAGATGTTCCAAGTGTGCAAGTATTTTACAAACTTACCTGTAGTGTGCAGTTGACACTCTTCTTGAGAAACTCAACAAACCTCTCCACTACTCCAGGTGTGTTTATAACTTCATCAATTGGTGGGTTGGGCTCTGAAATAAACAAAAGCAAAACTGAATTTGAGTATTGTTGTTTGGTCTGTTGAGCTCATGACTGTTACTGTTGTTACACTGAGTCACATTTGGTACACAGTATGTACCTTTGGAAAGTAGTTTTCTAAACTTTTGTGTTGTGACAAGCTGAAGCTCTGGATCCTCTGAAAAAAGCATCTCAACCATGTCTCTAGTAATGACTCCTTCCTGCAACAATAAAAGCACAACACTTTTGTCAACCTGCAGGCTGGAGACTAGAAAACTAGAAAATGAAATGCAATGTAAAATAAACCTCTGGCGTGCCGTATGTGAGCGCCTCTTTGTCTGTGTTGTGTAAGTGTCATTTAGACAATAAACTTAGACACTCACTGTTACTGGAGAGCTGAGGTAGGAGTCCACCAGTGGACTGTCAAACATGGCTTGCTCTTCATTGAGAATGTCCACATTCCTCCGCTTGAAAAGCTGAGATTATAGAGACATAGTCAATGCAGTCTATTTTTATTTCACATAGAGTACATGTCTGTTCATCTCAAACAGAGATACAGGACGTGATAATAGGGGCAGACAGGTTTACTGTTATACCTGTTGTTCTCGCTTCTGTTTCCTGAGTTGGATGCCCTCCTCCTCTCTTCTGCGCCTCATCTCCTCTGGGTTCAGCGCTTTGTTCTTGTAGCGGTTCATCCTGTAGTTATCCTTTGCTGGACTGGCTGACGGCTCTGCTAGTCCACAGACACAGGTAAACATCATAGTTAAGACACAAGTAGCAAACAAAGTAGTGCAACATTTGCCTAAACCTGGACAACACACCCTAAAACACACACACACACACACCTCAGCTACTCATCAACAAGTCAATTGGCAGGCAGAACAAATGTATTTATTCAGCAGAGTTAGCACAAACTGCCAGCACAGGACAAACTGCTCATTCTCAGTATTTGTGCAGTCATGCCACCAGAACGGGGCACTGAGCAGATCCCAGAGTCACCCGGGAGCTCTAGGGAAGAGAAAGAGAGCTGGGGCACAACACTGAAACCTGCCACCAGCGCAGAACGGTGCCAACCTTCTGTGCCAAGAGCCCTCCATCGTAACGGCAGGGGTTTCCCAGGTTAAATATTGGAACAAGTGGCGCAAATTGAGGTCATGTTATGGTTTAGGGCATCAGCACAACCATTCTCATATAAAACCTTATGCGTGTGTGTAATATGGCCAGATGGTAAAGCCACAGGGCATGGATAGCACATGAGCACAGGTTGCGGCTGGATGCTCCCATTTCGCTACGTTAGCTGCTTTATGTGAAATGAATTTCACTGTTTGTTTGGGCTTTATGGCACAGAAATAATCCTGCTGAGAGAAAATGTCTACACTGGCATTTCAGGAGAACCTACCTACAGAAGAGAGGAAATAATGATTTTGTTGATGCCTAATAGACCTAGCCAGGCTTACAGAATCAGTTTTATCCACTGAGGTGTTGGGTTAGCTGAGATTTATGCTACCAGCCCACAACAAAAGGTGAGAAATGGAAACCCTTCAATGTTGAGTGGTGTCTAACAGATCAAAAGCTCTGAAACTATCTGCACGGCTACATTATGTCTGTTCTTGTGTGTGGGATTTGCCTGAAGGATTTCATTCCTCCTTTTAGATATGCTAGTTACCAGCAATGTCCCTGTAAATTACAAACGCTGAAGGGAAAAAACGAGTACCATCATGTCCGGGAATAGATTGGAAAACATGAGCACCCCTGGAGTCACATGTACATGGTTACGAGCATGCTGTCAGATACCACTGTTAGCAAGCTGTCAAAAATGTTCCACAATTTCCATCCGTACGGCAATTTCTACATACATTTCAGCTTTATAGTAAATTATTTTATAATATGAAAACTTATATTATCAACAAGGTTCAAGAGAGAAACAACTTAGCAAACTTTAGCTATCATTAGCCGCTGAGCGCATACTAATCCGTCCCTAACCTTAACAAATGTGACCATTAAATGTGTTAAGAGACTTGTAACCTTTTCTGGGCCATTAAAGCTCTCTTCGTAAGTTACAAAAGACAAACCGGTCGAATAGTCCAGAACAAACCACTTCATGATGTTTGAAACCTCCACTAAACAGCGCTAGCATAGCACTTGGATCTCATCAGCTTGCTGACGTTACCGCTATCAACGCCATTGTCGAAAAAAACACGGGAGTGGCTGCAGAAATGCAACAGCCGATTAGCAAACAAATACCTTGATATACTTGATAATAACTTTAGACCTGAATTATACGTTTCCCCACTCGTTAAGTAAACGTACCGCAACTTCCAGCAGGCTGCTAACGTAGTTAGCCATTAAACAAGTTTACTTAAGTTGGCTAACATGACCCTGCTTGTTTTGTCTGGTTGTAGTTACGTTAGTACACCTTGTATGACAACTGATAATGGAGGAAACGTTGTCTTAAGGTTTTACACTTAACGAGTAAGTTTAACAGTTAAGTAAATTTGCGTAAAATAGCAACTCATCTTGCGCTACTGCGTAGGACGAGCCACTTTAGCTTTTGAGTTAGCTAGCTGACTGGCTAAACACCAGTGACAGGATGGATATCGTTACTCCCGACAACATAGCTAAATGTCAAAACACCTCAAAGCCCATCTGTACCATTGAGTTGCCGAACAACTTACCCATTGTATCCTTTATAATTTCAGTGTATCAAGTCGTGAATTTATAAATCAGTTTGTAAATCCTTTCCCTCTTCTAGGTTTCCAGAATTTGCTCCTGTAAGCAATATGTCTGCCCGGAGACGGAAACGTCAAAATATAACACCGACTTCCTGCCACCAGAGGGCGCCCGAGCCACACAAAACTCAACCCCCGCCCCCCCCATTTACTAGCCTTCAGTAAAGGACACAATTTACACTATTCAGTACCATTGACATTAATAATCTATTTTATTTCCTAACAGATGCATTGATAAAAATGCAAAGCAGAATCTTTAATTTATTCATCTGTGAAATAGTCTACTATACCAGTTATTTGGTTAGTGCAAAAAGGACATTTTATTTATTTATTTTTTGCTGCAGTCTTCTTTCAAAGTCACATTTTCTCAGCCTTCTCTCCATTTTGCATACCCCGTGGTGTGGTTCATTTCTCTTTCCCTCTGGTTTTGAAATGTTGTGTGTGTGAACAACAGATCTCCAATGTTTTTCTCAACTGAATCTGAGTATTATAGGTGAGGAGCATCCATGGTCAATTTGCTTGGAGCAGGTAGTGGCAAATTACTGCTCTACATTGTGATGCAGCACTGTCCTCTGACATGAGCCCTCGAGAGGGCCTAGTGAGATACACCAGAAAAAACTTAAGGGGGCAATGTTGTACAAATAAAACAGAAGTAATGGGACATTCACTGCTGTCAGACTCCTTAGCTCCCCTATTAGAAAGGGAGTGGGAGGTCAAGTCAATTGCAGCATGACTGAGACACTTCCCCATGATTAGCAGCTTCTTAGCAGACAAGAACAAATTGTACATAGATCCATGCTGTCACACAGTAGCCATGGGCTCTGGACTGAGCCTCACTCGGCCGAGGCATGACGGCTGAAAATTCCCAGCCTTCAGCAGGTCTGCTGGCGCAGGGATGAATCAAAAGATGCTGCTTTCCTGATAGCATCTCTCCCCTAGTATCAAATGACAAACACACAGGACTAATTTATGCCACGAAGGCAGCATTTAAATGCAGATCCAGTCCACAGGGCCTGTAGCTGGAACTCATCGTGTCTGGTGACAGTGCCTCCTTTGTGCGTTTTCTGCCTCTCTCATTTCTAAGCCTGCTGAAGCACATCATACAGCAGCCTACACTTTGCAGAAAAGCAAAGGCTATCCATTAGTCAATGCCACAGAGCAAAGACTGCCTCTGTAATGGAATCATAAAAGCAAAGTGAGGTGTGCAAACCAACGAGTTTTAAACAGAGGAATGGTCACTTCAGCTCCTAATTTGGATCTAATAAGCTCTACAATTAATAGCCTCTTTGTGCATCCAAATTCACACTGCTGTAAATGAAAAAGGATCTCATTAGTGGTTGTTGCTCATCCAGGCTGAGTCAGCAATATCAAGAAAGCACGCTGCATTTTCAACAAGCAATTGAACAATGCTGCCACGGCATGGTGAGAGCAACAACGAGATGTTGATTAAGTGCAATTACATCAAAATGAGTTTTTAGATGAGTGTGGAAAGAAGATACAGCACTTGTTAGTTGTGTTTCTTATGCAGAAACATTGATCATTGATCATGTTAAAGCTCCGTGGTTTCTGATCACCATTTGTCTAGGTTTTATGGCTGTTAAAATACCTTTATCAACAGATCTGCACATTACTGTATGCTGAACGCTTTTGTTTCTTTTTTTTTAACTGTTGATTTAGTTAATTTGTAGGGAGATTCTACATTATCCTGTGCAGAGGTTTCATATTCTGCTCTGTTTAGCATCATGCTCCTAGCAATTTATCTGTGATAAATCAGTGGTAAACCTCAGATATCTGCAGGTGGATATTGCAACAAGTAAAAAAAAAGACCTTTGCAAATTTAAACACAAATAATATGCACCACATAAAGTGGCTAATAACATCAAGGAGCACTTTTGCAGAGTAAAAACTCAATTATGAAGCGTCAAAAGCTGTTTCGTTTTGATCGAGCTCATTTGATTGCGCAAATATGCCCGATTTAAACTGCTCTTTAATTCAATCACACCCAATGTGATAATAAGGCTAGTTTGCTGAAATGTGAGAATGTGGTTGGGCTGCCTGTGGGAGTGAGAACATCTGCAAGGCTCTGTGCTGAAGGCTTTGTGTGAGTGTAATAAAGGGTGAGAGAGATAACGCCATGGGGAGGATAGTGTGTGGAGAGACTGGTGTCAGTGCATGTGGGGCGTGAATGGAAAAGAGGAGATATGTCTTCATAATACAGTGTTGAAAATTCATTCAGCCCTGTCCATTCCTTACTTTTTTTTTTTATCTGACGACAGGGGCCTCTCCTTCTCTCTGTCTCCGTCTCGCTTTCTGGCACCTACCAGGTGCCGGGGCCGATAAGTAAGATGCTGAGTAGGTGATTTTAGAACATTCTTGTGGATCATTCGATCATTCGCAGTGTGTGAGAGGGAGATTTGTGGGAGCCCTTTGAATACTAATGTATGATTTTTTACCCTGCAGGATAAAAGAGTCGAAAAGACAAATCTGTAGCTACGGATCGAAAGCAGGAACTAAAAATGACATCATCAAGCAAATATGGCAACCGTTTTTCATTCAAGAAAAGTGGAGCTGCACTTTACATCTAACTGCCTAAACAGGGTGTCGTGATGTGAAAATCTGTCTTACACTATTATCCATCAGACATCTCAGGATATCACATGGTGGACTTCTTTGTATGCACTTTGTGTGCTTCAATCATCGAAGCCATAATTTGGGGGAGTGGCTGCATCTGACAATTTATGAAATTGGCAATTTGACAATGGCTACTTAATACTGCAATTAGAGAGGAGTAGACAAAAAGACGAGGTTTGAATTTCACCAGAAAGGTCTTCAAGTGGTCCAAAAGTACATCTCCATCATCATGTCTCAATAGCAGCTGTTCGACTTTGATTGTGGAATTTGTGGAAGAATGAACATTTTTGTCATCAATCTTTGACTGAACAACACTTATTCGAACTAATTTGAACTTATTTGAACTACAAATGAGAGTTAAGTGTCCTTTTTTTCTTCTTCATGTTCAAAAGCAAAGGAAACTTACTTTATCTGCATTATAGTTACTTACTAGTTTTTTCTATAAGTTATGTTTTGTTTTGTACATTTTAATGTAAAGCATAACACGTTTGTCTTTAATAAATGTGCTGTGGACAACTGTCTTTATGCAGTAGTGGAATGTACATAAATACAGTAAGTACATTTACACATTTACTAAAGTAAATTTAATGCTTCTTTATAATTACAGTCCACGACCATGGAGAAACAACTACTGGATATTTTACTCCACACTGACAAATGTAAAACCAGTCACAGTTCAGATCAGGAATTTATATGCAAATAAATTTGTTTCAGAAATACCTAACATACATTTAAATTAGCAGCAGCACCACAAAAACAGTAATCCAATAAAACGATGCATGGTATTATTACACAAGCACATTTTCCTGTTTTTACAGCTGGTATTGACATTTTATTTTAGGAAAGAATCTGGAAACTTCTTTATGTAAATGTCTTCTATGCAGCATTGTCCTTGTGAAGATTTCTTATGCATCTAGGGATAGTCAGGATGCACCGATCCAACTTTCTCTCTTCTGAGACCTCGATTCAAGGTTGTACGGCGGACTCCAAGTGTCACGAAAATAATTATAAAGCAGTTCATTAATTTATATCTAATTGAACAATAAAAAGATAAATTAGCTAATGGTTTTGCAAGTGAATTACTTCATCCATAAAAAAATACACTAAAATATTAATTTATATGTAAATGTTCTTTTAAAAGAAGACTAATTTACACATAAATACGTTCATATTAAAAGGGAGGTATAAAAATGAGATAAAACAGTCAGTAATAGTCATTTAAAAATTGTTGTAAATGTCAAATGTTGTAAATTGTATTAATGAATATCTAAGTATATAAATACTTAATTTGGGTTGATGGTTTGATTCCCAGTTCCTGCGTTTCCTGGCCACATATTGAAGTGTCCCTGGACAAAACACTGAACCCCAAAACCTTGGTGCCTCAATCAGTATGGGGCACAAATACAGCACAAATAAATTAGGAGATAACTGAGAGAATATGCTGAACATAATCATGTAGTATATTGACTTAATCCAGAACATATGAATAAAGAATTATCACTGCCTGAAACTTGTGACTTTCATAGTAGGAATATAATACTGACAAACTGTGTTGAACTCGTGAGATATCTGACTCGCTCAACAAGGTCAGTATCAGCATCAGCGTATTGGATTGGTGTATCCCTAACATAATCCCTAACAAATACTGTCTGAGGGCCAAAACACCTCTCCTTTTGTGCAGACCGATCTTTGTGCCATGTTTGGTTGTTGGATGGCTCATCAATCGCGACACATTGTCCTGTGAAATGGCACAGCAGTGTCACAGCACGGGTTGAGGTGGCACCATGTGATTCACCACACTGATACCAAACAGCGAGAGGGGGGGGGGGTCTTGCATCAGAAAATACTTAGGGACGCCAGCAGAGTAGATGAAGCAAAGAGATCAATATAGTACAATTATTGTACACACACTTTAATTGATGAACATGTGGCTTGGGAAGACTTGCTCTCAACTCTCTAAACCTTAACAAGCCAATTTCAGTCTAATCGAACCGGCTCAATAAGACCTATTAACTCAAAGTGCTTTTATTTACCTGTGATGCGGCTTGCCACTGGTATTGGATGACCTTTTGTGTCTTAACTTTAACTTTAGGTCTTTTATAAGTAGCACATGCAGCAGCAGAAAAGTGCTTGACTATTAAGGGAGGTTCCACAGTGTCTATTCCCTTTCTATTTCCACCACAATAAAGCACATTCAGCTCTTTCAGATTAACATTAGACTCTGCTGCTGTGTATAATCCTCGAAAGACCAGCTCTCTCAACTTCTTGTCATGCCTCCTCTGCAGAAAATGTAACACAGAAATGTACATAGTCCTCAGATTATTTGGTTTCGACTCCAGCTGCCAAACCTTAATTAAAGCCATTTGATGCTTGCGCTCGTGCATTTTGAGTCCTGACTGGGTCTGATGTAAGAATGGGAAAGGAGTGACCATAAAGGGGATGTGTATGGCTACAGCACCCCAGTGCGGAGCTTTCACAGCCTCCCTGCGGCGACCATAAATCCACCCTGTGAATGGAGAAGGGGAGGTAATAAGGGGCCTAGTGCACTAGGAGACCACACACGCACTCACATCTAAACGCACACACGCACACACATACACACCCTCCGTAAATAACACTAGCACTGACCCTGACAGCGGTCTGATCACCTTGGCCTGCCACAATCACCTTCCTCCACTAAATCTATCTAATTAACTCCACAGCTGAAACCAAAGAGTCTCTCCCCCAGTCAGTCAGAGGTTTCTGCAGCATAATAGTTTCTGACAGGACACAAAATTAACAGAACAAAGTGAAAATCGCTTTACTCGCTTTTCTCTACAGTATTAATTGTTGTTTTCAAAAGCGTTTGGATGTGTGGAATTGATGGCCGCAGAAAAAAACAATTTAGTTAGAGGCAGACAAATGGCTTTTAAGTTAACTTTAAAAAACAGGGGCTGAATTTTCTTTGACAGCGTGTCACTTTACTGAATGTATTCCTGTACGGTGCCTGATGCCGCCTTGCCTCTGCTTGTTTTTCAGGCAGCCTATTATTGATGTAACAGGCAGACTGAGTGGAAAATGGGAAAAACAGCACGGAGTGATGATAAGTGGATTAGCAAATTGCCTCTGTGCCCTTTCACAGGCCTGAAAAGTGCCTTTCTTGTTCTTTACTTTTGACTCCTACCAAACCAAACTCAACCTCTGCTGACCTTTTGCATGTAGCATCAGAGTAATTGAATGAGAACCTGGATAAAGTTAATTGGCTGTTTCCATACACTCTGAAAGCTGCTGATAATTAATCAGAAAGAACAAAAGCCACTACATCACCACCTAATTATGGGTGAGCACTTGGCAGGCTCAACACACAGGATCCTCATTGGCGTGTTTTTTCTTTTATCTGCGGCATGCTCCTGCGTGTGCATCTGTTTGTGTGTGTATGCTGCGAGCGTTTATTACCTGCACTTCTGCCTCATTACATTCTTAACAATAGGTTTTGATTACAGCAAGCGCACCATTCATGTAACATATTTGAGGTATTTTGAATCATTTCTCAAAATCTAATTAGCTATTAGTTATGAAGCATCAGAGGAAAGCTTTTCATAGATGAAACACTCAAGTGCAGACTTTTGTATCGTTTGGAAAATGCAGATTAGTTGAAGGGCAAGAGTTATCTCTTCACACAGCAGGTTTGATTTGTACCATGGTTTTTAAACACTGTATTAAATGATTATAAAAAACTAGCATGCATTAGCTAACATCTGCCAATTAACACTGTTGAAAATGTCAATATTATTTTTTCAGATTTGATGAGACGATGATGTTAGCTAAAAAGTTCGGGGATCACCAAAGTTGCTACGCTTCATTGTGAGAGGGGACATGAATGTCTGTACCAAAGTCCATATAATTGTTGTGTAATACTACAAAACTACAAATGTGAAAAATGTGGTGGAAGAGGAAAAATCAGGGACTCATCAAAGTCACTGGCATACATTGTTTAGGAACCTTGAATGTCTGAACACAGTTGTGTGTATATCTATCAAGAGGTGTCATGCAAAGCTGTTAATTATCTGTTTATGTCAAACAAAATATTTATCTCTTGACTACTGTGGAAGGGGGTGTGGTTTATATTGGAAGTTAAATCAGAATTTGTGTTAATTTTCTGTATTAAATGGTTTTCTACAGCCATTTATACTAGTACACTAGTACTACACCACAGCCCTCTTTAAATTGAGCTGTTTTTGCCAGTTAGGATATAATAGGTTTTGTTCAGCAGAATCCTTTAGCCCCTCCCAAATCTTGACATAATAGACCTAATTTTAGAAACTATATGTGGTGACGACAATAATCACAGTTGTCAAGGAAACTAATAGCATATTTTTGGGGATAAATTGATTCTAAAATGTCCATTAGTGACTCATTTCTCCAGATCACCTTGTTAAATGACCATCAGTAGCTTTCTATTGTTACTTGAGATCTCCCATCTTGTCAATGAGTCTGTATGTGGCTGTCACCTAACCCCCCCCCTCAGCTCCTCAGATTCCAGTATACTTACACGTTATGCATGAGGAGGGGGGTGAATATTGCTGCAGTAAAACAGAGGTTTTTTGTATCTCCAGACCACATATCTGAATACTGGATTTGTATTCATTTGCACCTCTACAAACTATGAAGTAGATGCTGAAATGTTTCACTATATAAATAAAGATTTTGGCCTGCTGGTGGTGGGAGAGGAAAAGTCAAGAGATGAAGGGCTTTATGTTACCTGATTTCTATTACAGCTATTGTTACCTATTGCTATTGCTGTGTTTTTGTGGCTGTACTCCTTACAGAGACAATTCTAACCATGCATGTCAATATAAGATGATCAAACACAAGCTGATGATTTTATTGTGGCTTTTTGCAAACATACAACCTCCCTAAGGTTCATACTTGAAATTTAACTTCCTCTAATTTCCCAGCTTAACTGGCTCTCTGACCTGCAAAAGGCTTTTCTTTGTTAAAAGGGAAGCACAGATGCAAGCCATTTCATTTGAAAACCTGATCAAATTTCAGTAACATCAATTATCTGCACACTTGAAGTGGTTTTGTGTTCCTCTAAAATGTAAATGACTCACTCCCAGAAGAAAACATTAAATGTTTCTCAAATGTACCTGAGCCCTTGTATGTCAAGGCATAAATACAGACTTGGTCCAAAGAAAGTTGCTGTAAGTATTGCCTGGCAGTATATTTGCCAGATTAATCATGATTTCAACCTGTCAGTCCCTTTATGATAATGAAGATGAAAATCATCTTTTAGATGTCTCTTGGTGGGATATATAACAACATTTTGTTTTAGAAAGTCTCCGGCTTATCTTTGCACCGGTTTGTTCCACAATCAATTAATTAATCATTTTACCATCAAAGATTTCAGTTCAATGTCTGATGTTGTCGCCAGATTATATTTAATTATTTGATTAGGCAGGGCTTTTCTATCTCCCAGATGGCAGCAGGCAAAGTCATCTTAAAAGTGAGGAACGTTTTCCCGTCTGTTTCCTCTCTTCCCTCTATTTTTTCCTGCTCAGCTCCTGTGTGCCTGTGGCATCAGCCTTTTATTAAGGGATGTAATATCCTCCATACAATAGGGCCAATGTTCCTCAGGGAATATTCCTCCCCCCATTTCCCTTTTTTTCTACACATATATCAACACACACACACACAGCTTGGCAGTAACTTTAACTTAAAGAAATGAGGGGAGCTGGGGAGCAATTACAGTGCTGTGAAAAAGTATTTGCCCCCCTCCTGATTTTTTTATTTTATTTATTTTTTGTTGCATATTTGTCACACCTAAATGATTCAGATCATCAAACAAATTTTAATATTACACAAAGATAACCTGAGTAAACACAAGATGCATGTTTTACTTTTTTTTAAGGGATAAAAAGCTGTTCAAACCTGGCCCTATGTGACAAAGTGTGACAAATATGCACAAATAAATACAAATAAAATCAGGGATGGGGCAAATACTTTTTCACAGCACTGTAGATTCAGCTGGAGACTTTTTAATGTGAATTCATCTCCAATGCAGCTCTGCTTTCCTCTGGAGAAATCTCCAAGTCAAATATAGGATCTTTGATCAGTTTCAGCCATATGGCCATATGGTGAGGCATGGACCAGCATGATGTGCGTGTATATGTGTGTGATTCAATGATGTCTGTAAGGTCAAGTAATAAAACTAATTCAACTTGCGTCCTTCCCTTGATACAGATCCAATACAAAAAGTGAAATGGTACTCCAAGGTTGTTTCCTAAAATATTTGCAAAGTGAACACGGTTAGAAATTAGTGGAGTTATTACAGCCTAGTTGCTGATGGACCTTTGAAGTTATCGACAGATGCTAAATAAATTGTTTTTTCCTAATATTTCTTCACCCTAGACAACGAATGCCCATCTTTTTGTTGATAAATGATTGACAGCCTGTGAACACGCCAGCTACGTACAACTGAACGGCAGTCACAAATGTGTTTATGGGGAATGTAGCTGCAGCCCAGTTACGTTTTCTATCAACATAATGACTGTATTTTCACAAGTAAAGTAAATTGTAAACAAGTTGATATTTAACATACCAATTGTACAAATTTTGTTCTTTCTGCATTTTCTGCGTAAGGTTCGCTCTTGCAGTACAACGTCCAGATTTGTGACTCCAACATTATTAAAGTTTCCTGTGGTTGGGTTCAGGCACTGACAGCACAGGTCAGGAAAAGACTGTGGGTCATTTCACTCACACAACATCTGCATTAAGATTTAAACAAAAACCTGATCTTTCTCTAACCTTAACCAAAGTGGTTTTCTTGCCTAAACCAAACCTGGCAGGGACTGTGGACAGTAATAATCATGTGGGTTTACTGTATGTTATGTGCTACCAGTTTGAATTATATCAATTTGTTTCTGTTTTGTCCACCATTTTTTCATGGCAGATGGGTGTAAACACTACAATACCCATGAGCTGTCATGCGTATGGAAAGAAACATGCAAATCGGACAGACAAACATGATGAACCATAGTTGCTGAATGAATCAAAAACTGATCCAGAAGAATGGAGAATGGATGCTTCTTGCCGAAAGGTAGAATGGGAGTCGTAGTTAACCTCTATGCCAATACAAATAAAATCATCAAACCACGCTGAATGCTGATTGATTATCCTTATGCTTAGTGTGTGGTAGCAGCAGATGGTATGCAATTAAACTTCAAACTAGGGCCATTACTTTTTTATTTTGGAAGCAACACAGCAGGAGGACATCTTTGGTATGTGATGTACTTGTAGGTATCTAGTGTCTGACTACAGTAGGTCATCATTATTCAGATTCAGATTCAGATTATAAAGACCTGTTTTGGTATGAGCACCAAGATTTATCAGTTATATTGAACACTTATTAATCCCCAAAGGGAAATTCCAGTGTTGCAGTGGCCGTTAATAAAATATTACAGAGCAATATAGAAAATACACAAGATAATAAAGATCAATGCAGGAAAAGTACACATTAAACGCATCTAAAACAGAAATAGGAACATGTTGCACTTAATATACAGAAGAATTAAGGATCTGTCATGTAATAATGGAAATAAAGTATGTCCCTCAGCAGATAGTTAAACTGTTGAAGCAGAGCTCTGTGTCATAATGAAGTCATTGTACAGGGTGATGGCTGTTGGCAGGAATGACTTGTCCCTTTCCTTGTCACGGCAGAGATGGAGAGGTCTATGACTAAAGCTGCTCCGCTGTTTGACCAGCAGCAGGGTGTAGAGAGGATGCGAGCTGTTCTCCATGATGTTCAGCAGTTTGTGCAGCACCCTGCTCTCCACCACCTGTTCTAGGGGTTCCAGTGACGTCCCCAGCACAGAGCCAGCTCTCCTGATCAGTTTATTCAGTTTGTTGGTGTCACCGGCTGTGATGCTGCTGCCCCAACAGACAGCAGCAAAGAGTATTGCACTGGCAACAACAAAAGATTTTCAAAAGATCTTGTTGCACACGTTAAAGGACTTAAGCTTCCTCAAGAAGTAAAGTCTGCTCTGTCCCTTCCTGTAGACAGACTATGTGTTACAATTTCAGTCCACTCTGCTGTCAAGGTGAACTCCCAGGTGTTTGTGCACCACCTCCACCTTCTCCCCCAAAATGGAAACGGTGTTAGATGGCACATTGGTTCATGCATCTGTTATCAATTTGGAAACTACATGATTCATGTAGATGTCAACCCTGCACAACAGTCTCAGCCATGCTATTTCTAATCACACTTTGGTGTTACATGTAGCTTCGGGCCACACAGCATGACAGGCACAGTTTAACAGCATGTAACCACAGCAGCATGAGGACACCCAGTGAAAAAGCAAAGAAACAACAAGATCAACTGTCCTCCTGCTCTTGGGACTAATTGGTAAGAAAATTAATATCTGTCTCAGAAACAACAGGCCAGTTCTAAGTTAACATGATCAGTAAAACCCAATTCTGCCTTATTTATTTCTAAAAGTGTCAAGACTTCAAACAATATAAAAAAAAGTTCAAAAAAGATGATTTCACAAAACTTCACATGCATTTAACATAAGTGGAATTATTTCTGTCATTTTTCATGCTCAATTTATCTCCAGTTTTAGAAGACTCAATAGAAAAATACTTCAAGATAAAACTAAATAGATATCTAAAAGTAAGTCTCAACAGTCAAAATAAAGACGCGCTCATAACAGAAACATAGGAACAGCTTGAAAAATAATGACAAAGATCTATTTTTAATATGCATAGAAATCACTTCCAAACCTTTCTTCAAGCAGGACTCCCCCGTCTTTATCTGTCACTGTCAAAACACAACAACAACAACAACTCTCTAAACACATGCTGACTTCATGTTGTTTACTTTTCACAAAGTGTTGCGAGATTAAAATAAAGATGTATTTCTTTGAATAGTATCTGGGGGAAACCACAAGACATGTTTGGCTGTCAGCAAGTAGCAATTACTGTCATTCTAAACTAGTTTTTATTGCCTACTGCAGCAATTTGCTGTTGTTCGTTCATGCGACTGAACTTACTGTCTTCGCTGTCTTAATAAGAATGCACAAAATTGAAACAGCAGAGGTCAAGCTCCAAAAACATCAGAGCCTATGTTTCCAATAGGGCAATCAGATGCATGTTTTCAATACTGTTTGTAGGGGGCTGTTCGCTTTATAACAAATGTGTATTCTTCGGACCAAAATAACACTGATGACATCACAATGGCATCACCAGGTTCCTCCGGAGCCAGATGTTTAATCTGTTTTCACAAGCGGAGTATTACTTTTTCAGTAATACCAGGCCGGGATCATCAATATCAATACTAATACTGTTTACTACTATTATGTAAGGGAGAAAAATATGTAATTATCTATGAGATAAATGCATTTTTAGTTTGGGGTTGTAGTTTGGGGAAGCCTTGTGCTTCATGTATTGTACTTAAAATGTGCTGGCATTCTCCTTTACTTAAGCATTTTGGAGACATTTTGAAAATAATACGATTTTAAAATAAATGTGGGGTTGAACTGAGATTGGCTGGCCTAGTTTAAACGCGTAACACACAACCTATTAAAGCTTCTCTGCGATTCAGAGTTCAGGCGCTTGGTATTTGTTACTTGAAGCAGATTTTAAATGAGCTACCGGCGTACAAAAAAAGTGTGTTGTCTATTGTAGTAAGTTCCACAAAAGCAATCTTGTTTCTTCCAGGCCAACCTATTCTTTTATTTCTGTACTCAGGGTCTGTGTTCTTCCCTCATTGTGTTCTTATACCATAAAAAATGCTCACTTGGTATGTTTTCAAGCAAAGAGGTATCACTCCACAGAGACCTAAACTAAAATGTACTACTGGATCTGCTGTGCCTGAATCACAGCTACTCTGCGAGAGAAAAGAGACAGAAGCATCCTAATCCTTAACAAGGGAAGTTGAGGTAAACTTTTTACCATTAAGTGCTTTTGTTTGTGTGTGTGTGCAGGTGTGTCTGTTCCTCTGCCCTCTCCGGTTCCCCTGGCAGTGCTGTGGCAGTATTAGTGAGACTGTCAGACCCAGATTGCATAGCTGTGGCCTGGATAAACCAGCACAGGAAGAGGTCTCACCTCTAGTTAGTCTCAGCAGGACAGAGTCCAGCAGTTAGGTGACAGAGAACAACTGCTGCTGCTGCTGCTGCTGTTCCACTGAGGGTACTGACGCTTTCAAGCACACACATGCAGCATGTATAATGTTTAAGTGTTATTTTACAAGGAAATAAGTGAAAGACTTTGTGTTCAAGAGAACAAACACAGAACCAATTCACATACTGACAAGCGCAGTACATACATGTCTACTATCCTGTTGGACTCTGATAGATCTAGGTTGCAATACATACACAATAAATGAAAGTAATTACTTTCCCTATTGAATAATAATGTAAGAAACAATGTAAAGTAATTACTTTTTTCATTGGTAATATTTAATGAGTGATTCAATTTTTCAAGTTACTTGCCCAACACTACCTCACCTACACACCCACTCAAACACACATACAGCGGCAGAGTATCTGTGAGCAGCAGGACAAACTAGACCACTGGGAGACACACAAAGAAGTCAAAACACTGGGAAACTAGCCTCCAGAAACCCTGCCTGCTAGCAAGCAGTGAGACAAAAAGCAAAAAAAACAAAACAAAAAAAACCCAAAGCCATTTGTCTGGAACCTCTACTGTTATTATCCCAGCGTCTTCAGAGAAATAGACAGCCATTTCTGCAGGGGAGGACCATGGAGGAGGAATAGAGTAACACCCCCCCTCCCAAAGCCTAAAAGGCCAGCTACAGTAAATCAGATGACTGCAGAGACCACACTCTCTGCCTTTCGCCACACATATACGGTACACACACACCTACATGTGCAGAAATAAACTGACGAATGCCTTCATGCATGAATGCGGGTGATTACACACAGTTTCATTTGCACCTTTTACTTAAAGAATGTCCCAGAGAAAAATAATCACCTTTCCAGCCATTATCACCTCAACAGAAGTCATCCTTTTAACAGATAGACTAAAGCAGATGAATCAGATACACATGGTCAGATAAGTCTGTGGCATGACATTAATTTATTGACTTAAGTGGCCAATTATTGTCCAAATGGATTGAAACATTTTACCTTTCCTTTCTGGCTTTTAAACTTTTGCCATTTCTCCGTCCCTCTCTTCATATCATGACCCAATACAACAGAACACGCCAGTACAATATCCTAAAACGTTAAATGAGTAAAACTTGCATTAAGTCAGGGGTGGATCTACATGGTGGCAACTTCTTAGACCCACTGTTCTTAGCTGAATTACAACCGTTACACATTGTTAACTGGTTTTAGTATTTGTGTTTGTGTATCTTTCATATTAGATTGCTGTAATCCTAAAGCTGCCATCTTGGCCATGTCTCATTTGAAAGAGAAGAATTTCCCAAGATGACTTTTCAAAAAGGAAAAATGTGAAAATGTGAAAATGTGAAAACACGCAAAGAGCAGCAGCAAAGAATCATCTTCGAAGAATGACACTACATCTCCCCACAGTATTTGTGCAAAACTGGTAAGATTCATGCCCAGGGGCAGTGAATCTGTCATTTAAAAAAAGGCTGTAATACAAAATTTAAAAAAAATAAAATAAAAAGATGGAATCTCTCTTATGAAGGCTGTATAGTTTTGTTGTTGCTGGTTCTTAAATGTGTACTCATTAGTCAGTTTCTGGTTTTCAAATAAATTGGCTTTGTTTTCCTTGGACTTTTGCTAAAAACAAATCTATATAGATGATTAGTTACCATCTTAGTGATACTGACTGGTGGTGTACTCAGTTTTCTTATACACCTTTCAACCCCACCCTCCACTTAGCCCTCCACTGTCTGCAAACTATCTCACCCCTTCATGTCTCTTTCCCTCACTTTGTAATCCCACTCTCTGACCCTGCACCTCTCCCCCATCTTCTTCCATCACTCCGTATGACCCTTGATGGCCGCCTTCTATATCTTTTCCCCCTCTCCTGCTATCATCATCTCATTTCTGTAAATCTCTTCCTATCCCTCCGTGTCAGTGTGTGTCCCTGCTGTGATCCATGTGACATTTCAACAGTCACGCCTGTCACATTACACGGAGGGGGGCATTGCCCTCCGTACACAACCCATGGAACAGAGGTCCTGTTAATGTGTGAGTGTAATGCTCATACAAATGGAGGGGGGGGGGGGGGGGGGGGTC
>JAUMHL010000003.1:17679581-17703138 GCA_032362345.1 Sandelia bainsii
AGATGTCAGTTTTACTCTGCTGCTGTGACAAGTGAATTTCCCCTTCGTGGGATCAATAAAGTGTTATCTTATCTTATATACTAAAATATGTATTCCTTCCATTGCTTCACTGAAATACAGTCTAATTTGTATGTCTTCATAAGTGTATGGAAAAACATAATAGCTGGTGTTGTCTTCCACAGTGCATTTTATGTAGAACTCAGAGGAATTCATAAGAGTTTGCATTCCTTCAAAATAAGTATATTTCTGAGCTGCTGAATATGAGTACATGGTTTATATTGATTCACTTGCTGTGTGTTGGCTGTTGTTTCACCTGGACCAGCTAACTAGCAACCTTTTCCCTTCCGGCTGAATTGCTAACACTGGCAATTTCTGGTGCGGTGTCAGACCAAGAGGCAGAGGGATCAATTGGGGCCAGAACGACCCATGCCACCCCTCTGGGGCCCCTGGCTAATTTGGCCTCACCAATAAAGATACAGAACAGTCCCCCTGCTCCTCACCCTCTGCCCCTCCCTGACCCTGTTACTGTAGTGACAGTCAGCAGCAATTTCTTTCCTTTTACCTACCAGGACTGCCTTTTCCTTTTTCTTCTCTTCTATTTTTCTTTGTTGAGTCTGTTGCTGGTTGGATCGCGACCTCAGCATGCCTTTCTGAATATAGATGAAGAATAAAACAGAGATGGCTTTGTTGAAATATCTGGGGGTTTTTAACTATAGAAGTGGCAGCATTATCATGAAACCCAAGGACAGTTCTGGTACTTGACAGTCAAGTGCATAACACACCAACACAAGTGGATGAATTTAGTCTGAAGGTTTTTGAAATATTGTAATATTTCTGTTTTACATACATTTTGGCACATGTGTAAAATTACAGGAATTCTTCATGAGGTCTGAAAAAAATCTTGAAACTTCATTCCTTCGTGATTAGTATGAACTGGAGCATTTAGATTAGCATGTAAATAAATATGGATAGGGAACTATCCACACTGTATCCTAGTTAATCTGACATACTGTGTTTTCTAGAGCTAGTTCGTGCAAATATTGGTATTCCTACATTTAGAAAAATGTTTAAAGCTAACATAAGTACTATAATATATGTAGTATTTTATATGTACTATAATACTTTTTCTGTTATTTTAGTAGAAATATGTAGGAAAACTTAGCCTAGCAGCAGCACATGTTTGTAATAGTAATATTTGCTTCTAAACATTTCTTTTATTTACGTACATTTACATGTTAACTGCTAGTCAAAAGTTTGGACTCACATGAGAATGACCGTGTTTTTCATGAAAAGATACATGTCTTCAGCTGTGTTATCATCATTGTAAAAGGTTTTTCTAGTGATCAGTTATCCTTTTTTAAATTAAATATGCATTAGCAAACAACGTGCAGTTGGAAGATGGTATTAATTGTTGCTGATGATAGTCTTTTACATTTATGTAAATACTTTTTATCATTTACAATACTAATAATGTCTACACTCTGTTTCTGATCAGTTTGACTTGATATAAAATCTGCTTTTCTTTTAAAAACATGTTAATTTCTATGTGAACTTTTTTGATGATGTTTAATACCTGAAGGTCTGTGCAGAACGTGGTAGAGTGTAGATGGTAGAAGAGCATAGTGGAGCAGGAAGAATGAGGATTACCTTAAGTTGCATATTGTAAGTTAAGATGAGATAGTATTTTATTGATCCCACACTGTGAAAATTCAAATGTTTTAAAAAAGTTTTAACTTATTTACATCATATGAAAGCAAGAATAACTGTGAGGATGCAGCTGCTGAGATTGACATGACAGGATCTACTAATGATGACATATCAATCAGTTGGATTTTCTGGAAGTAGAGAAACACTCAATGCATTTGCATTTGTAGTGGTGTTAAAGACTGGAGCATTTTCCCTCCCGACCACCTCATTCACCAATATCTATCTAAGTTTTTTCTTAAATTTGTTCTTAAGAAAAGCCCTAGGAAAAATGTATGCCAGATTCATGATGTGTTCTTAACCCTCTTGATTTTGCTTGTACCTTAGTTCTTATATTGGTGAACTCCATCGACCACGTCCATGTTGGAAGTGCGTTTTAGTCGTTCCTATTTAACATAGAAGGCCATGAGTCCGCAGTGCCGTGTGCACACACCAGGCACACACAAATCGAAAAGCGAAGTGAAAGATGGTTGATCACCGAACTCACCGGAGTTCTTAAGCAGAGACAACAGTTATCTGAGCTGAGCGACTCTGCTGTCCGGTGCCAGGAGTGTGTCAGGATGCTGTGGTTGTGGCTCAGGGAGAAGTGGCAGATTATGTTTCATGGTCTCTTCAAGGTCTTTTATTTCCTACGATGTGAATTTAAGTGGTAGTTTTTATTCATTTCAAAATCACCATCATGTTTTCTAAGATAATGGAAATGATTATTTAAAATATGAATGATGATATTATAATTGTAATTTAAATTCACTAATATTATTAAGATATTATTAAGAATGCTTTGTGAATGAGGCCCAATCTTTGGCTGTTTCCACACAGAATTAATATTCATTAGTGACAGCTGGACTGGCCTGGCACCGGAAACATTTTAACCAGTAAATGCAGTGGTCAGCAGAAAAAAATAAAAGGCTGCTATTTACTGAATGTTTTGTACACCATCTGAAGTATTTCTTAACCTTTAATAAACAGTATTTCCTATGAGCCGTAGATTAGGAGGGGCAGCTCTACCCATTTTGGTGCCCTAGGCGAGATTACGGTTTGGCGCCCCGCAATCAACCGGCTATACATCCCAATGGACCGTGTCGTGTCGGCTTGGGCGGGCGCATTAACGGAGAAACGGGGCTGTGGACGCATCCTGGCTGGATAAGGACTAACTATCACGTTTCACTTTATTGTGGAGAGAATCATGAGGGGTAAAGCCATACAGGGAGCAAAGCCCAAATAAGAATCTACACTTTAGAAAACGAGCTCAAAAACCCGCAATTTTTTTTTTTTTTTTCTGAGGAGGGGTAAGAAGAGGCAAATCTACCAACAAAGTCATTAGGACAGAGCAAACAGCATGACAGAGAGGACTGTATGAACACTGTACGAGTTTTTAGACAATCGAGATTTCAATATTAGAGCTCAAAAGATGACTTTAGAACAATAGTAACTATGATTGAAACCAAGTTCACAAATTGTATTAAAATTCCTCGGGTTTCAATTTATAGAAACTGCTGTAGTGGATTTTAGTTTGTCGCAATAAGAAAACTAAGATGCCTTAGATCAGGGGTGTCAAACTCCGGTCCTTGAGGGCCACAATCCTGCTTGTTTTCCCAACACTTACAGCCAAGGCCGGGTTAAGGAATCTTGAGGCCCTATTTGTCGCCTTAAAACAAATTAAAACATTTTGAATGTGCTGCTACCGATTAAATAATTACAATAAACTAAAACACTAAAAGTATTATGATCACTTTTTCACTGTAGTAATATGATGCTCTGGTTTTTGTAATGGTTATGAGTCAATATGTGTGGGTGCTAAATCCTCAACGAGCAGTTCATATATTGCATGGACGTTTTGGGGAAATTATATTTTGGATCCAGGAACACATGAATGAAGTAACAATTAAGCACAATAGTGGAGCCAGACATGGCGACTAATATACTAGAGGGTCACACCAATAATGAGCTTGAAGCCAGAGATGAACCAGAAAATACAGAGATTACAACAAATCTCACTACTGATGTTACACCACAATACCACAAATTAGACCATTACAATCAGACCATCAGCAAAATGGCACTATACTTCTAAGAAAAACAAAAGGAATCAACCAAAGTTATTATCCTATGTGTTCACAACACAATCTGGCTCTCATAAGATTAGTTCACACAAGAAGTGAACCCCACAAACTCTGAAATATCTTATATACTAAAGTGAACATTCTGAAAACATAGACCATAAGTGAATTCTGTGTTTAAATCAACTTAAAGTGAAGCATTAATGATCACATACTCACCAACTTGTGGTTCTATTGCTTTTCTTTGAAGCAAAATAATTGATAATGTCTGATCAAACTGACAAAGTCATATTCCAGAGACATTATAATCAAGTGGTTTAGACGTTCATACATGTTGACCATAGTCTGTTCTTGATGAGGATGAGTTTGGAGAAGGAGCTGTCCTGTTTACTGCTCCTCTGACAGGTGTGCAGCATTTTTCCCTCCTGTTTCCTGCACTTTCCAGCTCCTCTTCTGTACCACAGGTGCTGCTAATGCTAATGCTAATGCTAGCTGACCCTGTTTCACCTGGTCAGGCTGGGCTGTTGTTAGCAAGTAGGCTACATTTGCTGTATCTGCTGAGGGTGTTTCTCCACAAACTTATTCATTGTTGTTTCAGTCTTTGTTTTTCTGAAACACGTTGTAGATTTTGCCATCTCCTCAGTATATGGTCACTTTTAACTAACTTTATCAAGATACATCTTTACGTTTCATGTTTAAAATTTGCCGAGTTTGTCTTGTGTGACTTGATGTCACAGACAAACTCGAAAAAATAGCTGAGCTTATTTAGATTTTTTATAATTTTCATGAATAGATACTACTGAAAGCTATATTTTGTAGTCTCACAATGATTACAAAAATAGAGGGAACATGAAATATACGTACAAATAATTTAAATACAATTTAAAACAAATAAAAAAACTAAACTATAAATCTATGTAACTCACTGAGGCTGCAGCCTATGTTGCCTATGCGTCTAAAACGGCCCTGCTTACAGCTGCTGATTGACTGAACACACCTGTACCAGGTCATCAGCAATAGGTAGGGAAGGGAAGGCTGGAAAACAAGAAGGATTGTGGCCCTCGAGGACCGGCGGATTTTGACACCCCTGTCTTAGATGCTTCATTTTTCCAAAGTCCAATGAAAGAAACTCTGAATGTGTCACTGTCATATCCTTGTTTTGTTGTCTTTGTTTCTCTGTTCCTCCCTCTCCTTAACCACGCCCCTCTCTCCACTCTCACTCCCTGATTGTTTTCAGCTGCACCTTGTTTCTAATCAGCCCTTCACTATTTATGTCCTGCACTCCTCACTGCCCTTTGTCAGTTCATCCTGTTATCCTACCTGTCATCATCCTGGTCTACGCTCCTTGTACCTGTCATTCATCTCCTTGGATTCTCTATTCACTCCTGTAAGTTGGTTTGGGTTTAGTTTCTGTTCTTTCCCCTATTTCTTCCTCGCCTCTGTCCACTCGTGCTCTCCCCTGGTCTCCATGTTACTTTCATCCTCTGCTGGTGTTTAAATCCTTCATCCACTCTCCAATCTCCCTGTCTTTTGTGTTTATTTTAATGTAGTAGTTTTGCCTCCTCAGAGAGTGACTTTCTGTTCGGTTTTATTTCTCTCTCTGTTTGTGCACATCTATGTTATTAAAGTTTCCTTTGTTTGAACCCTCTTGCCCTGGTCTGCATTTTGGTCCTCCATTTTGTATATGCCTCTGACAGAATGAGAGCACACTCAGCCTATTTCTCTTTTGTATATGGTACCTTCTTTACAGTTTCTCCTTTTATCCTCTCATCTGTGGAGTCAAGGCATCACAACAATCACAAATACAGTAAACACATCTTAACCTCAAGTTAGATCAAATTCAGGTTATTTCACTTTCTTGTTACTTTTTTATACATGTGCTTTTGTTAGTTTTACCCATTAAAGACATGTTTTGGATTATGGTTACAGACACAGTTTCCTTCAGCTCCATGTGAGTGATGAGAAGCTGAAGGAGTAACTGAGACTGTAGGGCTGGTACAACATGCAGCTCTGGAGTAGAAAGAAGTTACTGAATAAAGTTATATTTGGAGTAAGACTGGGGTCTGGTTAGAGATAATAATATGTGGCTGGTTGGGATATGTCAGCAATCAAACTTGCCACCTTCTTCCGCTGCCTTCCCTCAAGAAAATCTCCCAAGTGGAGAAAAAAAACAAGCCGCTGGTCTCACAATAAAACATCACCAAAATTTCACACTCCTTACCCCAGCACCAAATACTGACCCAGGTCTTTTACACAGACAAACTCACCTCGCCTCTGACCCTACCTCTTGAGACAGCTTAAAGGAGGGTCTGCACAGACCCTCCCCATGTTGGTATGGTACTTTTTATATAGAACAGCGAGGTGGCATATTAGCTCAGTAAACCTTTGAATGAGGCTGTGAAAGGGGCTATTGACTTTCTATGCCTTTAGCAACTGACTTTTTATGCTATGTTAAAGTAAAGCCATCTCTATAATTTGCTTTGAGTTGTGCCTCCACTCATTTAGCCTGCTGCTGACTTCTGAGGTTACAGTGCAAGGTAAAAATGCAGAACTCGGTCTGTATATTAATAAAATACCTGGTAAGTGTTGTTTTGTCTGCTATATGCATCCAAGGCTGTTTTCCTTGCAATTTCACATCAGCCAGCCATATTTCCTCATCTTCCTCAGAGCCAGTCTATCTGCCTGACCTCCAGCTGGGCCTGACCTTGTGAAAGAAATTACAGAAAAGCATCGCTGAGTGTTGATGAGAAGAGAGCATATATTTGACAACGGCATATTAATGATGTGACAAGGCACTAATTCAGACTGAAATTCTCACAAATATACACACACACACTGTCACACACACACACACACATAGACGAAATGAGACTCCTGGGAACGATGAATCTTGATTAAGTGTGGGGAAGGAGGGAGCGGAGGGAACGGAAGACGCCACGTCAGAGTCATTTAACGTAAAGTTTTGACATTTTTATGAGGCCTTTGAAAATGGGCAGATACAGATACACAGATACACACACAGTAGCAGAAGCAGGTATGTCTGGCTTAACCCTTTACACCCTTTACACAGCACATAATAGGCTACAAACCAAGCATACTGATAGGTGCTAACCCATCTTTTCCTGTACAGTTGTGTCTGCTGGAACACATCTCCCTTCAATTTGGGATGCTCTCTTGATGGAATGACCTTGGAGCGAGGACTCTGCTATCTATTAAAGCTTAATTTTGGCAACTGTCAGCATGTGAGTGCAGATGTTTGTGTGAGCGAAGGAACACCCACATGAGCTAGCCTGTCATGATTCCTTCAAAAAGTAAGAAGAAAAAAAAAACAAGAAATGCTTTGTGCTTTGCTCTTTGTGCAAATAGTTGGAAGCTCCTACGCTTTTGTCCTGCAACGCATTCGCAGCCTGTCAATCAATAGCCTCCAATTACGAATATAATACAGTCAATTGACTCGACGGGCGGGCAGCTAGATTGCACCTTGGAAAGCTATTAAAGGGGTGCTGCGTGGCGTGTAGAGAGGCGAGCCCTGAGAGTTGTGTGTGTGTCTGTGTGTGTGTGCAGAGGTAGACAGGGCTGAATAGAAGACTCTGTCAGCAACTAATAGCTTTGGGATGTAGTGCTGGGCTGTGTGTGTACAGCAATCTCACTCTGTCTTAAGAAGGAAGGAGAAGATGGTATTGATGAGACGAGGCTTTCTGCACATGGGCTGGCTTGGGGATTGTGAGGTTGCTGTATATACTGTATGTAAGACTTACCATGAGTGTATGTGTGTGTGTGTGTGTGTGTTCGTGTGTGGTCCAGTGGGTATGCGTTCCACAATGTAACAGCAACCCTGTGCCACGCCAGCCATCCAAACCAGCTCCAACACCCGCAGCAGACTGCTACATGATAAAGTGACTTCTTCGAGATTGAAAGCCACCTCTGCTGTGATACACCTCTGTCAAAAGAAGACAGGCATAAAAAAAGAGGGACTGAGGCAAGATAGCGATAGACAGGGAAGTGTAGGTGGAGGATAAAGAGGACTCCGGAGATAACTAAAGCATTTGAGAACCAGGTGCAATATAGAGGAAGAAGAAGAGAGTACAGGGAGGGTGTGTAGTGTTAGAAATGAAGGAGGAAGATCTGAGGAAATGACAGAGAGCGAGAGGCAGAGATAGGGTATTGGACAGCTATTTATTCTCACAAATATCAACGCAATCTTCTGGCAAGGCCGTGGAATTCTCTAAAAAGGAGAATCAGGGAGACAAGCAGCAATAAAAGAGGGAAGACAGAGACGAAGACAGAGGCAGACTGAGAGAGAAATAAGACTGAGATAATGAGCACAGAGAGCTGTTTGCTTTCATAAAAACATCGCATTCTGCTCATGTTCGTTCCCCGTTTGTATCACAGGCTCAGTCAAAGGAAAAGAATGAGGTGTATGTCGAAGTGAAGCCCTGCAGTTAGTTATTGACAGGTTTCTTCATACTGTTGTCTCATTGCTGAAGCCAAAGTGTGCTTTGTCAAATACAAGTCAAATTCAAGATCTGCTGTCAAAAAGCTTTAGTCCAGTTCAAGAATGTGATAAAAAAAACCCACAGTGACTAGTGTAGAAAGCTAGTAATGACAGGTGAAAACAAACAAAGCCATAAAAAAAGTTAAATTGGGCTCTGTCTGACACATTTTATCCAACTTTTCCTTTAGAGATGTCATTTACATATTGGGAAAGCTAGCAATTATGTTACCTGCAGTGTACTTCCTATGACATTTTCAGTGTTCATGAAAAAACACTTCTTAAAAGTGAAGTAGTAGAGGAATTCTAGTGCCAACTGGATTCTATTTTTTAATCAACAAAACAAAAATAAAAAAACATAGCCATAGCTACCATTAAAGGAATGGTTTGGGGTTTTTTAAGCTGGTATTTTTTACAAATTGAGATCAATATATATCTGTTACCTGTTACCAGGAATGTACAGATGTACAGCCATCATTCTGTGCAAAAAACTTCAAACTTCAGCTGTCAAAAAACAAGCATCCCTCTAAGCTAAATCAAGTTTGTATCTTTTAAAGTTAGTGTAAGATAAATTTCCCTGTTAGTAGTTCCCTGTGAGCTAGGTGGGGGTGTCTTGCACCAGTTGCATCCAAGTACATCCAGTTACAGAACAACTTTCAGTGTGTTTCTGTCCTCCTGGTGAGTACAGGTCCAATGTTCATTGTTTTTTAGCTCTGATTTGGGTCTCTACCAACTCCTTAAGGAAATCTCTAGCTGTTAAATGCTTCACTTTGTTCATCAGTTACTCACTAACAATGTCTTTTGCCATCAGTTGCTAGTGGTGCGGACAGAATACTGCAGTACACTATGAGAGCGGTCAGTGAACCAAACAGCTGTAAAGCTGAGGGGAGCTGCAGATTTGACTAATAATACCTTTAATTTAAAAACAAAACAAAACAAAAATTTAATTTAAGTACAGTATCTGGTCCAACTTTTCTATGAAGGTGTGCTTGTGTTTCCCAGATACTAACCACATCTGAGAAACCTTCACTTACTGGAGGCAACAAAAGCATGGTTGCCATTTTTATGGTTAAAGCAAGTCAAAGCACTTGATTAAGATCAGGGAAAGATCATGGTCTTTAAATATTTAAAAGGTCTTAGGAAAGTGACAATAGAAACCCTCAGTGGCATCTGCAAAAGACCACAATAGATCACACAATAGATCACACAATAGCTCTGCCTCTGGTTATAGCCTATAGTGTTTTTTATAGTGTCACCAGGTTTCATGGAGAGAGGAATGTATTGGCTGGTCTGTGGGGTGCAGACTGTGACTATTGCAAATAGCTCGGAGGTGGCATGTCACAAAATTGCTATGAAATTGCACAAAAACTTGGTTTGAAGCTGTGTGAGTGTCTTCCCCATGATGATTCCCCGCCAGTCTAGGGCATTTGATCTGATGGGAAATTTGTATTTATTTATTTGACAATAAATGTCATCTGTAGAATATAATGCGTTTTAGTATCTTTCTGTCTGGGTATCTTTAGTTAGCAAATCCCTGTCCGAATTACGTGCCTCACATTTTGGACACGGTGAATTTCCGGGAGCTTTTCGGGAGCTTTAATTCTCTAAGAACTTGTCTTGATTTTTGCTGTACCACAGAATATGTCAGTGTTGGAATGTGAGAGCAGAAAAAAATGGGCGCCCTGGAGAAAATCAGTCTGTTACAGTTTCCAGGTCAGCAACATTAACCTTAAGTACATGTCTCTTCTTCCTCTTCTGCAAGAACATGAGCAAGTTTATGACTTTTTTTTGCCTAGGTTTTTCAGTCGTGTAACCACTAAGCTAACATGAAATAGATGGCAATGGAGAGGACAGGACAACAGATATGTGTAGCTGTTAGGTCAATTACATTTTGTAGTGCTGATGTCTGAATAGAAAGGTGAAGACCACATTGGAAAGCCAAGACTGCATTTCCATGTAGATTCCTTTTCACCACATAGTGGTGTTTTTCATGGTCTGCTGCTTCATCATCAGCACGATCAAACAGGCTTAAAATAGCCCTTCCCGCTAGATAGAGCTCATTTGTTTGCGCCTTTCAGGCAAATACCAACCAGTTATACATGTGTAATTCAAAGTCAATGTTTGTGAACACCTCTCTCAAATAGCTGGAATCCAGAAACATGTAGATAGATATGACGTAGAATGAAGCCTTACTTTGTGCAGCATATAATATGTATCCAAGCGTTTTCATCTAATTCAGCTTTATGTAACAGCAGTTGCGAAGCAGAACTCGTGAGCGTAATGTATCTAAAATCGGCTGGGATACCGTCGCTGCGTGTGCTCACAGTTATCACTCATTGCACAGAGTATGGACAAGCTCTTAGATTTGTTTCTCAAAGACAAGCCTTTTTTGTTTTCACCTTTGATGGAGTCTTGTTTACTCCCCCAAAAAACTGTAGACCGAACTGTCCAAAATCATAAGAGTAACATGTAGGAGTTCTGCTTTGGGGGTAGATTTTTCCTTTTAATGTGTCACATTATGAGCATCAACTTCCCTGTCAGACCCACTGCCGCTGAGTGCAAACGCATTCCAAACTCCACCAAAAATAAATAACATTTGCAGCTAATATTCACCCCTTGAAAATACTTAACACGGTTCCTGATCAATAAAACATCAGGCAGTCATCAGAACATCTTTGATCTGAGGCATTTCATCTGTGTTCTGAATATACTGCAAGATTCAGTATTCGTCTAGTCTAAGAATTGTGTGATTTTTTTTTTGTGTATGTGAGTCAGTATTTGTGCTCTCATGGATCTAAAGGGGTCATGCCGGGTTGTGTGGATTTGCACCACTATATATGACAGTGTATGAGTTGAGTTGTATGGGTAGAGTGAACCCATCGTGGTCAGTGGGAATACTGACAGATGACTGTGTGCAACCCATGTAAAATTCATGTGCTTTTACACGAGTCCTGCAATGGTTTCTGGGGGGAAGATTGTGCCGGAGCAATAAGAAGAAGGAACTGAGGAAACAGAGATAAGGAATACAGGGAAGAAAAAGAAAGAGGGAGAGAAAAAGAAAGCAGAGAAAAGGTGAATCTGACTTCTGAAGAGAGAAGGCGAAAAAGTGAAAATGATCCCTGTGGACATTCAAAGCACTGAGTGAAGCCAAAGCCTGTTTGCAGAAACACCATCACCCAGGGAGAGATAGACAGACCATATGCTACCAAGTTTGAGCTGTATTACAAACTGAAATGTTTGACTTCCAATTTACTGAATTTAGCAAACAGAACCAAGGTGTGACGCAATAAACTTTTCCTCCTGCTCTTGCTTTCCTGCCCTGAAAACCGACACACACATACAGATTTAGGCTCACTTAAAGAATTGTGTCTGTGTCATGGGAATTTTATAGTCGCACATCGGGCTGTGGAGAAGCTAGAGAGTGGACCGAACGATAGAAAGAGCATCTAAAAGTCACAGAGGTGAGAGTGAAGATATACACTACCCTGCTTTTGTAATTAAACCCCCCACTGACTGATTTTGTTTTCAGCGTTCGCTGCGCAGCGTGAGCCTGTGGCCGTCCACACACTTGGACTAATAGCGGTGCTTAACATGGTGCTTCACTTGATAGAGAACATTACACTCTTATTGCATAAGTAACACACAGTATGGGGTGTAAATGCATATTATGTGATGTGACACGCATTTTTTTCCTTTCATCTTAACGTTGTGCAGTGCCAAAGAGAAGAGCAAGAAAATACTGTGTGAAGTGTAAGTGATTTCTTTACAGGTGGCCTGCTTGGAAATCTGTTTCCTTACTTACCGCTGTTCTGCATATTTGCTCTTGCGTCCTGCTTTAAGCTTATTCGCCATCTGTAAGCTTGTTATACTGAACACATACACAGGTTGCTCCATATGGGGCACAAATCTTGCTTCCACTACCTGTCACTACTTTTACTGTCTTCATGTTGTCTCTACAGACACACATCAACAAGTGTTGTCCTCATTGTAAACTTTCCGGCTTCTCGTTGTCTTCTCCTCCATCTCCTCTCTGTAGTAACATCCTCCACTTTCTTTCGTTTTTTCCTCAGTGCGCCATTCTAATTGCCTTGTGGGATATCTCGTGTTAGCTGGGGGGGGGGGCTTTGTTCTCATGCACAAGTTTGTTTTCTACCCTCAGCTGATACAATTTGCCTGCTTTATCCAGAGGTGGTAGATTGAGGCCAAGACGCAGCGTGCAGTCTGCTGATGCTTCTGATTTCCCTAGATATGCTGAGGTATGATGATACTTTAAAAATATTCTGTCACCGTTTCATAGATTTCCACTCTCAATCAGAAAAGTGGACTATGACCCCACTTGTGGCGCAAAAATCATTCCAGGACTTTGTTCTGTTTAAATTAATTGGAAATCACCAATAGTCCAGTGGTGCTATGGGATTAAAGACAAATTTATGTCAGTCTGCCACACACTTCTGCAGCTCTGCTCTTACAAGACTCAAGAAGAAAAAGTGTATAGAATTTTTAATCATGCTTGAAGTTACAATAATTAATTGTGTCAACTGCAGCATTACAGCAAACACTTTATTTATAGCTTGGGTTGTGAATGTACAATTCAGTGAACTCGGTCATGCACAGTGGAAATAAAAATTAGCCTAACATTAATTATTTGTGCTTTATTTTGAACTTCAGACATACAGTATATGGAAGGACGAAAGTGCAGGTCATAGGGGGCCACATGCAGGTCAGCTGGTGGCATGAAGCTCAGTGCTCCACTGCAGCTTTAGTGGGTGGTGTTCATTGTCCATGCAGGTGAAGTCAATATTTTGGTCAGTTCCAAAGGTAGCTACAGTACACGGAGAGACTCACACAGACACACACACACACACACACACACACACACACATAGAGGGGACCATCATGGCAAAAGTTACAGCAAGTCTTTTTTGTTTCACTCCTCCATCTGCGATTTTTCAGTAAAGTTCAACAATTAGTTCTTGAACTATGTCAGAGCTCTCGACAGCTACAAAGAAGCTGCAAAGTAACTTTACTACAATCCGCTGTTTTGGGTTATTACTGCACTTTCACTCTTATACCATCGATTAATCTAGCCTGTGGTGTTCATTGCCAGAGAAAACAAAGTAACTCTGATCTCCAGACATACATTATATTGGGGATACACAAATTTTTTCCAGAAAAGAAACATAAACCTACTTAAACCCCACTTTTGTTTAGCTTGTTAAGCCAGTTAAATCTGTTTATTCTCATAGTCTCACATACTCAGAATGTTTTTTTTATTTTATTTGAAATTTGAGCTTACTTCATCTGTGGCAGCATGGTTTAACTCCTTACTACTCAGTATGAAATTGTTACTTCACTGACCAAGACAAAATCACTCTATAGCCTATAACAAGGTAATTAAAAGTACATTAGCTGTAGCAATAAGTTGGACCCTAATTTATTTTTTCCGTACATGGCTAATGGTAAAATGCAAGTGTTGATTAAAAATGACTCAACACAGTACTGTAGTTATATTTTCCCAGTAATACCTTCACTTTGTTCCTCACTCTCTGTGTGACTTTCTTGGATTTTTTTTTCACTTGCATATCAAATTGCTTTTAAAAATCCAAATACAAGCTATAATTTGACGTCATACTGTATACATTTTCATGTAGGTTCTCGCATTTTAAAACACGGAATCTAAAAACTATACTTACTGTGAGTTTAGTTTTTCAGTCAAGAATCTGGTATAGTGTATTTATATCCAAACAACTTCCAGCTCTCAGTTCTGTAGGCTGTGTGATTTGAGCCTATGCAACAAACAGGTGGCGAACAAAGCAAATGCCATCATCGCTAATTCTGCCCTTCCTCACATTCTGTGTTTAAAGTTCTCCCATCTGCTCTTCAGTCTAGCAGCAGCTGAGGAAAAACAGGTCAAGGGAGTTCTACACTTCTGCTACTTTGGGTATTTGAAATCTTGATAAACGGAGATACTGGAAAAGTACGGCTATGATGGGTTGTCAGTCATGATGATAATCAACAATTGTTTTTTTATTTGAATGATGGCGATTTTAATCAAACCCCCTTCTTGCAACACCTAGCACTGACAGACAACTGTATAGTGTCTTGTGTAATGATGCATGTGAACCTAAATCCTTACCTGGGCAAATAAAGGTAGAAACTGAGCTTGAAGGTGATTGACAGCAAAGTGGTGTTGTTATTGCATCAGACTTTCCAACAAAAGAAACCTCACACCTCCCTAGCCCTGCAAAAATACCCTCTAGTTTTTACCTCAAACATCCTGAAACCCAGTTTTCTCAACTAGTCTTGTGCTGTGAGAAATGGGTCCAACATGAGCTCAGTTATTTTTTTGTCAAAATCAGGTGGGCGGACCTTGTTGGAAAAGATGGAGATATAAGGTATGTCCATTAAAGAATCAGAGGTGAGCAACAATTAAATTAGAAGCTGATAAAAATATGCAACATGTTCTTGTCCCACAGGTTAAGATAAAGACAACAAAGACAACGGGAGCAGGGTTAAGCACAAAAAAATCAAGATAAGGTTAAGTGCAAAGATAAAATAAAGATAAAATTATATAAGTACTTCCTGGAGCTGTTTTTGTTACAACACACAATGACCCACATTGGATTGGAACTTCTATCTTCTGTGGGCAGACTTTTGGCTTAATATACTCTGTAATTGCTCTAGGCATCAAATACTGACGTGCATGAGTTCTCATAGTAACCGATCAATTCTCCAAAAGGGTGTATTTAGTAATGGTATGACCCACTAAAGGAATTAACAAAGTGTCGTCGACTGAATTATGAAATAATGTTACTATTATTATTATTGTATGTGAGTTATGATGAAAACAAGCACACACAGTGCAGTGATGCAGAATTTAGCTGAATTTTTGAGATGTGAAGCAATTAAACAACATTACTCCATGTTCCACATTCATAGTGTGGAGCACAGTGGTCCAAAAATTTTTTTTTTCTATAAACTATTTTGGGATTAGATAGCCAAGCTCTTGAAATGCAAACAATCCTATGATATTGCTCTGATATTACTACACACTCCAAATCACATTTGACTAGTTAGATAAATGCATACCAACCTAAGTTTTTAACATCAAGACATAACTGAAAAATTAACACAGGGACACAGGATTAGAAGATGTTGACAATGTATTTTTTATTTGACTGTGTCTTTTAAATGCGTCTTTCATCATTATAATAACTGACAGAGGTCAATCTATTTTCCACACTGGAACCACTTAAAGCTGAAATATCACACAGTGGTTTTCTGTTCTGGTCCACAGGATGCAGAGACCTGCGAGCTTTCCGTCTCACCAAGTGCATGTAGGAAATTTACAGGTACATTCACCTTCCATCACCTTGCACAGATGTGTGAAACCCAGCAGAGCTCTTGGTCATAAGAATGAAAATTAAAAGCATTTTTTTTTACTAAGTTCATTTTATGCCTTTGAGGTCATTAGGGTCCTAAAAGCTTAAATGCTCTCAAGTACATTCTGGGTTGGAGGTAACAGCCAGTAACAGTGAGTTAAATAAAAAAAAGCAGGCTTTCTTTGACTCCATCATAAACATAAACCAACTCGCTGTGAGAAAGTAAACAGGAGACAGCCTAGACAGAATGATGTGCTTCTTAATGTCTAACAGGTGCCATGTTCTCATTATCACACCCATAACAGCTGTGAGATGCTGGAAAACAGCCTCATCATCAGGATTACTCTGTAGATCGTGATTTTCTGGGATTTTGTGTGCGCGCAGTTATTGTGTGTGTACCTTTATAGTATGCTGGCATTGTGTGCACTAAGCATGTGAATATGTGTATACATCAACTTATCTTCCATGTCTATAGACTGTGCGTACATCTGGCATGGAAGCTATATAAATGATCCATTGTAATTTTATTGCAATTCACATGCACACACTCACAGACACACAATTATATGATAACAAATTATATTTTAGGAACTTGGAGCCAAAGAACACTAACTCCAGTACTCAGCTCCCTCTTTCCACAATTACTCAGTGTGACTCGTCCATCTCAGAAGTGCGGGAATGTGTGAAGTGTGTGTCGAATGCAGATGGAGTTAGGAAGCCGCATGTTGCCCTGTCACTCTGTGTGGCCTTGTCACACTCTGGCTGTGTGGAGTGACTACGACATGTCCTCTGGCCCTGTCCATCAATTATGGATGGAACCAGGTGCCCGAGAGTCGATACTCCAAGCACAAATACAATCTCACACAAACAGGTAGGGCTGGGTCAGGTGGCCATTACTGCACAAATAACCATGCTTGAATAAACAAAATAAAAGAATCTAGGAAAGTTCATTTAATCAAAGCTCATTGAGAGAGAAAAACAAAAAGAAGTCAAGCCAGTGGACCTTTCACTCATCCCTTATCATTAAATTTGGGTTGTTTATTTCAAACAGAGGTTGACAAAAGTTTCTCAATTATAGGTGGCAACCACAGATTGTACTGAAAAGGCTGAAAAAAAGACCAGTTGCTAGGAGAATTTATCAAAAAGAATAACATGGAGCCAAAGATGGCTGGAAGATACAGACAATGTTGTGCGTTTGTTTTATACCACAGCTGTCCTACTTTCAGCTATAAGATGCAAAATCCAGTGATGTTAAAACAAGCTCACTACCATTTGTGTAACATGTATGTAACAGTGAGCAGGATCGCTGGTCATTCTTGCGGTTAATTGGACGCTGGGACCAACAACAACTGACTGGACTGAAATTTTGCCCCATTCTGAAATAATGTGGGAGTGACCAGACTGGGGCGAAAACCACGCTTAATCCTTATAGTACCTGCCTGACTGTAGTCATGAGTTTATGTAAAAATAGAACATCAGATGATTATTTTGGTACATATACATCAGTATATTTTTGCATTTAACATCACCAGAGAAAAGTCTTTTAGGATTCTCAATCAGCTATCTCAGGTAAAGCTAGGTTAGATTTCTGTCTTCCCCAAAAATTTGCCAGATCCAGAAAACAGATAAAGACACTCTTGTTGTTCCTTATGGCTTTGGTGTTTTGTTTGTGGTTATGGAAAGGAAAAATCAAAACTCTGTAAAGTCTATTTGCTTTACCACGTTTTGCAATTTGTTAGCAGACATCTAACTTAGCGAGCAGTGGTGGCCCAGTCACCAGCTTTTATAGGAATGGATAGAGCGTCATCTTTGAACGCTTCATCCACTTCTCCTTAATAGATCCGTGATTTTTAAAACACGTCACTCAGATAGATTTCGTCTTCATCAGAATGGCCCGGTTCCATCTCCAGTCATTTTTGCTCACTGGCCTCTCTCTTCTCCAGTTCGACCTGTCTGAAAAGCTGGAATGATGTATGCAGGGACGCTTGGCAATAGTTGAAGCATCAATCAAATGTTTTAATGCTGTGTGTTCTATTCATAGAGCGTCATCAATCACAGAGGAGGGTGTCTAGCTGCACCCTCGAAAGAGCCTGTAGCTATGATGGAGGCGTACAGCTTTTTTAGAAGATTTTAAACAGAACTCCTTATCCATGGAGAACGGCTCGGACCTCCAACACAACAGAGTGTGTCTCCAAATAAGAATGATTTTTGCAATAAATTTGTTAATTTTATATGTACTTTTTCTTACTTAAATGCTCTCTCATCGCTAGTGCTTTTAGAGATGGAAGCATGTAGACAGACACTGCAGCTGTGCATGTTTTTCCAGCTGACAGCATATCGATCGGCCTCTCGTTACATTATGATAGCATTCCTCAAAGTGTTATTCACACCATTAGACAAATAGAAAATAACACCATTGTGAATTCTACATCATTCTGGTGCCTGTGGGGCTTTAGATGGATGCTTAGATGGATTTCCTGGTATTAACATTTTCAAAGTCACTCAGCAGTTTCCTCAAAATTTATTCATAACAGTTACTAAGAGCAGAACTAGACGACAACAGGAAATTCAAACAATTCTCACATTTGGTGCAAACTAAATAGATAAGGCAGTGCTAAAGGTGGACAAAGACATTTTAGAAATTAACTTTAATGATACATTGCAAAACTGCCAAAACACTGATACATGTAGGGTGCCACAAGCCTCACATTTCAGGCTACATATGCTTGGTAATATATATATATATACATATATACATATGTGTATGTATGTATATATATATATATATATGTATTACCAAGCATATGTCACTTTTTTCATCACTTTTTAATCTTACACTGTGAAATATAACTTGAAAATTGGAGTGAGAAGCTGGCTAATCTTGATTAAATATTGCATTTTGTGTAAACTTTTGTGTGGTCCATTTAGATTTGTCAATTTATTGAGCAGCTTATTTGTTTTAACTTATAAATCTATGTCAGCTTAATTAAAATAGTTTGTTGCATGAGTCTATCTTGTCTGTTCAATTTAAATTTGTTAATGTATTGAACTTTCAAACTTAGGCATCCAATTTAACACAAAACAGTGTCTCAGCTCAATTTACATTATGAATTTGTTCCTGCTGGAGACATTGTAGAAAGTGTATGGGGGTGGGGACTGATTCAACACTAACCTTCATCATGGTTTCAGCGAGTTTCCATTATGCATATTTTCCTCAAACTACAAAAGAAATTAGTCTGTGGGGAACTGTAATTCTCAAACAATGCATGCTGGGAAGTCTAGTACAGTATGTGTTTCTTTAACTAACTTTAATAAGTTGAGTGAACTCTCAAAAGTTTAGTCATTAAACTCAGAATTTCATGTAAAGGCTTCAAGTGGGTTCTGACAACAAATACTAGTTGGATTAACTTGAAAATATAAAACTTAGATACTTAATTATAAAGTATTAGCTGATTCCACAAAATTTAATGAAAAATGTACTAAAATCCACCGATTATGCCATAATGTGTGATAATATTACAGTAAATTTATATTGAAATAGAAAAACACGATGATTGTGACACACTGGTTTATAAAGTATCTCTTCAGCAACTGCTTCCAGCTCGCAGGTATAAGCTACCAATAACAAATGGTTGCTAAACTAAACTTTTCTTTATTTTTAAAGGTCACAAGCTATAAAAGGAAAAAAAAAAGAGTAGCTTTACCACTTAGTGAAATAACAACAATCTGCAATCAGTTATAGCAATTACATAAGTCTTGTTTCACCCTGTAGGAGGCATCATATTCATTAACTAGAAAGAATTTTAAGCATCACTTAAAGGGAGTTAAATATATAGAAAAAAATAGTGGCTAATCAGTTGGTGAATCACATCCTGTGCACAACTGAAACCACAGGACTGTATTTGACTGAATCACAGAATAGAAGAGTAGTTCCTTAAAAACATATAAAACTGCATGTGAAGCTTCAGGATAAATACTATACTGTATGATTTCTTTCATATGTTTGAAAAACATGTGGTGGCAGACTTCTGAAGTGCCTTTTTGTGGGAATCGCACTCACTGCTCAGTGTTTACGTTAGATAGAAATAGAAAGCTAATCATTGAAATCATCATTATCGTCACCGTATCATTAAAATAATTGAATTAATTATAAATACTCACGGCAATCTCCCCTTTAGCTGGTGATGAGCCTGGTGATGGTGCACACAATTCTGGATGCTCCGGTTTTTTGAGAACGATATTTTCCTCCCTGGAGAAGAAGAGAAACTCTCACAATCTTATTAAAAAAATGCAGGGCATCTTGCTGTGGCAGAGGAGAGCTACTCCCTAGAAAATAATGAATAGTAACATTTTTAAAAGGCCTAGTCTGAGCAGTTATAGCTATGTTTCCATTCCTTCCTACTGAGGAGATCATATTGAGCCAACCTAAATGCAAATGAGGTGGTTTGAAGCAAATATATAAGCTGTCTTGCCATAAAACCATGTCAGAGAAAGAAAAACACATTCCAGGAATGGGCTAATTTTGGAAAAGATGGCAATGGTGAAGGCTGCGCTAAAGTAACACATATATAATGATGTCTAAAGACAAAAATAATGACATTCAGTGAGTCACAATGATAATCTACTAACTAAAATGAAGATGAACTGTGTCTTCAGTGTGGGAGTGACAGCACTATGACATATCAAAGATTGTCATGCACGGATATTTCAGGACATCTAACTGACATCAAACACTCTCGGTGTGACATTCTCATCGTGATTTATGTAACAAAACTGGGACAAAACAGCTAAAATTGCTGTCATGATGCACTCTGATGTTTCTGTTAATTGAGTCTGTGCAGCAGCAGTGTTCATTCTCCCTGTGACATGGCTTTCATTTACTGTATTCTTCGAGGCTGTACACTGTCTATACTATTGCAACAGGGAGTGAAGCCTGCATGATAATTGTTGTGGACACGATGAAACGGATGGTGGAGCACTGAGTGGCTCTAAGCTCCTATAAACTTAAGTGGCTGTGGTGGATCGGTAAAATGCTTGTGGAAGCACAGGGGAACCTAACCCATCTCCTGTTTCTTTCTCCTTGCTCCACAAATGCAGCACAGTCACTGTGCAACACTCACTTCCCTCCTTCATTACATATTCACCCCTGCTACCCCTCCCTTTTCTCTCTAATTTCCTCTCTCCATAAATCTCTCTGTGCCACATTCTCTTTCTGTGCTCTTCTTTTTTTCCCCTCACCTCCATTTTATAACTCAGGCATGGTCGGTGCTCATCATTTCTGTCAAGCCCTGATTCACTTTGCTCTAGCCCCTCTCTCCATCGATCTTGCCAGCTTTGCAGCAGGCGCGGCGTCTCACAAATGCGGCCTCACCAGCACCTTCTCTGCTTTTATCTCCTCATCCTCCCATCAGTCTCCATCAAGTTTGACTGCTGCCACTTTAGACCTGTCTGTCCATGCATCTCTTTCTTATTCTGCCTCTCTCTTTCTAACGCGCTGTTCCCTCTGTCTTCCTCATTCCATCTCTCTCCTGGTGAACAGACATGCACCGCTACACTGACACCACCATGGGTTGGAGTAGAGATGTTGAACAGAGAAACCACCCCTTTCAGTGACTTCATTTTTATGTGACAGAAAATCTGTCCTAAGAAAAATATTAAAATATTTTTGTGCATCTCATGTCAAATTAAACTTCAATTAGAATTTGTTTGTGCAAGAAATTATTATGTACTTTGGGCAGGAACATCTCTTTTTCTGAAGATTAAAAACGTTGTAGTCACAAAAGTGGATGTTGTACTACAAGATTGGATATTCCTCTGCTCAGTATTAATGTATTTATTAATTGTCAACATTTCCTCATTATCCATCCATCCATTTTCTTAACCACTTGTCCTCGTAAGGGTCACGGGGGGTGCTGGAGCCTATCCCAGCTGTCATCGGGCGAGAGGCAGGGTACACCCTGGACAATCCATCGCAGGGCCGACACATAGAGACAAACAACCATGCACACTCACAGTCACACCTACGGACAATCTTAGAGTCATTTCCTCATTATGTTAAAAGAAAATTTTGATTTGTTCCCCACAAAAATGCAATCATGTTTGCAGTTTTGTAAATCTTAAGAGCCAGGATTGTCACCTGTAAATCTAGTATTCAGTCTTATAACTTTTAACAAATCCTATAGAAAGTATCTGGCTCTATAGGTAGTAAATGCTACACTATGTTCAGTAGTTGCTGAGAAGCTGTGTGCTTGGTGCTGAGCAGGTAATGCTCATTAAGTTTTTAGAGCTTTTTAGCTGGAAAGAGAGGTGTGTGAACTGAAACAGTAAATTTATGAACCAGAAAACTCCATACAGCTGAGGCGAGCTGCAGATTCAGGTAATAGTTCCCTGTAGGTTAGTCTTTCACATTATCTTTTGAAATATATAAATATAAATGTAAACAAATATACATACATATATATATATATATATATATATAATTATCTATATATAAATATAGATATATATGTAAATATAAATGTTTGCACGGGCAGGTAATATGTTATATACTGCTTTTCCCCAGCTGTGATTTGAGCAGCCACGTGGAAAACATATAGAGTGACAAGTTTACACTAATCATTTCTGTGAGTTTGGACAGTGTGGTTATTTGCCACAACTGGACCCAAGACAGCTATGGCTATTGATCCCCTTTTGTGTAATGTGGCACAAACACAACGGTAGTTTTCATCCAAATGTATATGGAAAATGGATAATGAGATTGTGTAATGAAATGAGCACTAGTCAAACCTCAAATGGTGAAAACAGCATTTCTATTTATTTCATGTATTAATTTGTCTCCTCATCAATCAATAAAAAAACAACAACATTTTTTCTTCTTCTTCTGTGGTTATTTTTTGTCTTTTGAAGCAGAAGTTTGGTGGACATTTATTTCCTAAGATTGTTTTCATTGGACTCGCACAGATTTCCTGTGCTCCTGCTCAAACCTTTCTCCTTGCACTCAGTTGCTGCTGCGAGCTCTTAAAACTTCTGCTCATGGATTTTGCTGCTCGCACTTGGATATTCTGCTGGGATAAACTGTTACAACCCTATCAAAAATCACAGAATTCAACCTGGACCTGACCAATCATGTAATGAGGGAGGGTCAGATCGCGGACTCTCAGAGAAGATGAGACTTGTGTACAGTGTTGCCAAGTCCGCTTGTTATAAGCAACTTTGGGCTTGTTTTTCGGTAAAGTCACTTGTAAATATCATCAGTCGCAGGTTGCTGGTTTTTGGGCTTGTTTTCTAAAGTGTAGTTGCTTATTTGGGCTTGCTTTGCTTTCTGTATGAATCATCCCCCCTGATTCTCTCTCAGCTCTCCACAATAAAGCAAAACACAAACGTGATAGTTAGTTTGTCCTTTTCCAGGATCTGTCCACAACCCTGTTTCACTGGTTACCCACCCACACACATGCACAACTACACCTGACAGATCGACAGAGTGACAATGCCCGGGAATAAGTTGGGAAAACATGGAAAAAAATGAAGGCTGGGCACGTGTTAACTCATTAATTAATTAAAGCCGACAATTATTTTATCGTGCGTTAACGCAGCATTATTATGATGATGATGAAAGTCCGTTGTTCACTGGGACTGAATACACATACAGACGGAGGACGACGCTGAAGCGACTGACATCCTTTATAATATCGCGCAGCACTCCAAACCCTACGTCCTCAAGATCAGCGCAGAGAAGACCAAAGTCATTACTACCGACGGATCACCGGCGACTGTTCACCTCGAAGGCGTACGAGTCAAACAAGTGCAACAGTTCAAGTATCTGGGATCTCTGGTCGAGTAACGGAAAGTGGCATCAATGGCGGAAATACGCTCCAGAATCGGCCAGGCGGCAGCAGCATTCGCCTCCCTGCGCTGGTGTG
>JAUMHL010000003.1:17703238-17719104 GCA_032362345.1 Sandelia bainsii
ATTACTAATGTTTTAACTTAGGAAGTGTTCAGAAATCAATATTTGGTGGAATAACCCTGATTTGCAATCACAGCTTTAATGCAGTGGTCTCTTAATTTTTTCCAGAGCTGTAAGTGCTAAGTGCTAACCAAAACACAATTGAGACTTCTTTGTCTAATGTAATGTTTTACCAGTATCTCTAGCTTCAGTGTTTTGAAGTTTGAATTTTTAAAAATATTTCAGTTAAACTTAGCTGTAATGTGAAAAGTGTTTTTAATAAATAATAAGAGCTCCTCTATTGTGAAACCATCAGTAACATCCATAATGCAACAGTTGACAGTATTGCTGCCTAACTATTTGTACTGCCCCCTTCTGTAACAACTGAGCACAGTTTAAAATCAATATCAAGTTATTTACCTCCAGCTTTGGTGGGCATGATGCATTCAAAAACATGGTTCTGTTTAGGGCAAAAATACTTAGAAAGTTGGCATTGAGAAAGTATGATGGCAAGTCAGTGAGAAAAAAAAAAAAATCAAGACAAGCAAGTGAAGGAGACATTACCCTTGGAGACTGAATGCAAGATGAAAGTCGTCCCATATAGGAATGGGAGGAAAGAGCAGGGCACATAAGCAGGGAAGAATCTGTGAATCTTTACGGAGCTCCAGCCTTTGCTGTTGAGAGTCCACAGTCTAAATCATGAATCATTTACAGTCTCTTTCCCTCAGGAGCCTGTGTTTAAATATTAATGCTCTCCATTCAGATTACAGCTACCCTGCCCCGCATAGCTAGGTCTGCTCCCCAAGGACAGCATGTAGGCACTCTTCTCACTCCCACACACATACAAAGCACTTCCATGGATCATCTATAGGCATAGAGAGAAAATACTGAACTGCTAAAAAGACGCACCATATATCATACAGTCCCTAACATATGTGTGCACATAAAATACTTGGGGCAAAACATTTGACCACCCCTGCAGGAAGAAGCTTTTGAGGAATCAGTTTGTTGTCACTAGTGGATCGTTGTGCTCTTCTGGTGAAGCTCTTTGCTGTAGGAAAACGTTTTGTCCCCTACCCAACCCAGATCCAAATTTAACCCATTAGACTGAATGACAGAAATGTATCATTTTCTAATATGTCACCCCTACGCTGCATTTACACATACAGAGACAGATCCCTGGGCCAGTGACAGCTGCCATTGATTGTCAATGGACAATGGAGCCACTCAGTACACCTCACTGTGTAAGACTGATATAAAACAACCTCAGCTACACGACTGGAGAACTTGAAGAAAGCTGAAATTTGTGCAAATATGCCGTGATGGGGTTCAGCAACAGCTGGACAAGAATCAATTGGAATCAACTTGATTGAAAGCAAATACTCAAAAGGAAGACAAAGGAGAAAATGTTTAGTACTCTGCTTCAGTAAGGTGCTTTTAGGGACATGGGAGGAGAAACTTAAGATTGCTTTCTCTGGTTTCCCAAGTCTATACATGTGTTCACTGAGTTTTACAGACAGTGAGGATGTAGTGTAATATGTAGAATGACGTATACACGATAAGACATCTGTCTAGTAATAGCATATTATGTAAATTGCACGCTCAACACAACAAACCTCCATTGCAGCCAAGCGACAGCAAACTACTTTGTCTTGCTATTTGTGAACACAGTGGTATGTTTAAAGGTTTAGTTTATCCATCTATTATCCTAACCACTTTTCCTGTTAAGGGTGCTGGTGCCAATCCCAGCTGTCATTGGAGAGGTAGGGTACATTGGGTTTATCAGAACTATTTTGTACAAAAACAAAAAAGCACCACTCTACTGATGAGAGCAGTAAAGGTAGACCAAAGAAGGCCAGCAGAAAGTAGCATAGTGGCACAGAGCTACAGTACGTCACATTTCAAGAAGATAACAGCAGTACTGACAAAATACATTCACTGCTCTTGCTCTTTCTCCTTACCAACCATTCTGTCCTTCTTATTAACATTAGGAACATCTCATCTACATGACAACAGCAAAGATTTGACACTAAAACAAATATTCCCGACATCTGCCACAGCCATGTGAACATTTCTTCAATCCACTGCAACAAAAGATGAAGATCCTTCTCAAGTTTACACTGCCAACACCCCAATTAGTGTCACCTTCTCGAGTCTGGAGCGTTCCTCTGCATGGTTCACTTTCTCCTTCCATTTCTCTTTGCCCCCACCCCCCCCACCCCCAACTTTAATTTCCATCTTTTTAGCCCCAGGCACCCTCACATGTACATAGGTATCTGCAGCTTTTTTCATTTTCTTCTTTCTTCCTTATCTCCACTGGTGTTTTTTTTACACTATCTGCTTGACTGGTTCTCTCTCAGTGCTCTTTTAATACAACAGCCTCTGTTTAGATCAATTTTTCCAAATCAATACTTAATATCAGAAAGAAGCACTGGCCTTTTGCTGTATGTACTCTGGCGTATTGTCAAGACACACCGACCATCGCCTCCGTTCAACCTATTCACACCAAAAGTAATGAGATATTGAATTGGACTCTGATACACTAAGGTGCAGCCAATACTGTACCATCCACAATTGGTGCGTTTCACCCAAAAACCTTGGTCCAGCAATAAAGCGTCTGATAATATTTGACATCAGACTCTCATTTTTCTTCATTTGTTTCTTGGTCTCAGAAAAATGTGAGCTTCACATCAGCTAAACCATCCACTGATAAATCCCTAATCCTTGTGCAAGTGAGAAAAGCTGCATAACTGACATTCCACCATGTGTTTCACATAATAAATTAACCCTGAGCCACTGACCTCTCTGTGATAAAAGCACGTTTTTTCAACCACATGTGTTTTGAAGTGCCTAGTTTCAAATAACTTCTTGTCTCTCAAGATATTCCCAGTCCTCCCATTAACCATGCATTACGAGCCTAAGTGTATTGGCTGGGATGAGCGGGCAGCAAGCAGAATTTAAGTATGTCTTGTGTGTGCTATATAATTTATCATGTTAGGAGCCTCAAGTTTTTTAATGGTCTCTGCTCTCATTATCCAGTCTCTGTTTTCTCACTGCGCCTTCTGAGAGTTCCCCCTAATGGAGGGACAAATAGATACATATGAGTTCGTAATTGCAGCATTTTTAAGCAATGAGCATCACAATCAGATAGCGAAGGAGGACAGAGTGAATTTCGGCTGATAGGGCTGTATCTGCCAACAGGACTCATGTGAGGGGAAGAGAGAACTGTCCAATCAGACAATGTCAGATTACCCAACAAGCTTGTCTGTCATTTGTCTCCACTCTAGTCTTGCTTCCTGTTTCTATCTGCTTCCTGTCTTAGTGGTGACTGATGGGGCCTTTGGATGCGCTGAGCATCATGTCAGTTGTTGCCGGGTGCTGATTCCTCTGTCAGGATTGCGAGTTCAGGCCCAAATGCCACGGCCTTAAATGAATAGAAGCAGATGACTTTGTGAGAGCACACTAATTCAATTGAGACATTCTGTGCTACAGAATGGTTTCATTTGCATATTCGTCACATAAGGAGGTAGAGGGTAAAGTAGAGAAATGGCCTTCTGTTGGCTAATTAAAAAGAAGAATAAAACTAGAATGACGCTGCAGTTTGACAGCCTTTCCAAAACCATTAGTGCTATCTACAGTTGAACGTGGTGTGACTTTGCATGAGACATTTCAATCTTCTCAGAAGCACAGACATCTATTGTAAATCAACCAGTGGAGGCAACCAGGAAACTAATACAATGGGGTAATTGACAGCATATCCAAAACAGTGAGCACATGTCCAAATGTATCTGGCAAAGCTCCCTGTGTTGTTGAAACAGGAGTATCGGATATTCACTTCCCTGCCAAGAGGAGCTCATGCATAAACAACACTGTCATATTTATATAGGCATCCCCGTGGAGTCCATCCACTATTGTGCTGTTATACTAACTACCTCTGCTGAGGGAACATGACAGTATCACCGCAACACATGTTCTTAAGTGATTAAAATTCACTCTCCCCTTGTAGGCCTCTCTTATCGGTGAGTATTTTTGGTGTTTCTCAGCTGCGGTGAGGGTCACTAGGGGCAGCTGTGGGAAGCAGATAAAAAAATGGTATTTTTCATTGCAATTGAGCTGGCCCGCACACATCGACATGCGGAATGTTTTTGAGGCTGTCCTCTGGAGTGCTACATTGATAAAAACAGATTCCCTCCATGGCACTTGAGCGTTATTATTCTCTTTTCTTTTTCCCCTTATCTGGAGCCTATTGTTGGAACATTGGGTGGTTATTGGGTTTTGTCAAGAGAGGAGAGGAACAAAAGGAGGATAGGGACAAAGTTTATGCCCTCATTCTCTGCTCCAGTGCCATGGAGCAAAGTAAACCCACATATAGACTCTGCCAGCACCTCACAAGATTTAGATTCTCAGAGCAGCTCTCTGAAATGATAACAGACATTTTCGTTGGGTAAAACATTGAGGGAGAAGATTTATTTTTGTGCTGAGGTGCTCTGTAATTGAATAAACTGTGGAGAAATTATATTTTCCTAGTGTGCACTGGCATACCTTGTCCTTGCCAGTTAAAGTCACACCCAAAATGATTTCAGAGGGAAAATATTAACCTTATACCACCTCTCTGAGGCAGAGAACTGTGTGTAAACCTTTGAAGAAGTATGACTCTGAGGATTATTTCACTGGAAACTAAGGAACCCAAGTGGGTGTTTTTGGCTTAGAAATTCATGGGTGATTTTAGTTGTATGTCAGTAGCCTATACAGTATGTCAGACAGTGTATAGGTACGTTGATTTCAGACCACATGCTCACTTGATACATTTCTAGCCAGTTATTCCAGAGAGACGCTGTTTTCAGGAGAGACAGATATGCTCTAAAATTCATACACTTCCAAGCCAGTGATGGCAGTTGACCTTGTAAACTTTTCCAGCTTGCAGCCAAGTAAAGTTTCACTTCTGCTCCAAGCTCTGCGATCTAATGAGAGTTTGTAGAGAGAGACGCGCATGCTATCTGCGGGGCCTTGTTGTGAAATTAAAGGTCATTCTCACTGGATGAGCAACCCTGATACCTCCTATCTCTCTTCTCGTTGGCCAACGGGGAAATCAAATGCTATTAGACCGGAGAGGCGTCCTTTATCATTGCGGTCATTATCATCCGAATCATCACCCAGGCCACGAAGCATCATTTAGCCTCCCCATTTAACTTCTCACCAGCCGTGTGTCAAACATATCCACCAGTGACAATGTGTCCGGCAATATTGGGAGCTGCGGGGAATTATGCAGGAAGGAAAGCAATTAGTGGGCCAGAAAAGGATGAAGATTCAAAGGCAGGGCGTGTACAGTTATAGAACAAGGAGAAAGGAGAGATAGAAGTTAAAGAGCTGAATTACTTATTAATGCCACTAATGAGGGCAACGCAATGGGCTTAAGATGGAGCTTGATAATGTACCTGCTGCTGTATAATGGAGGTAAATGCTCTATCCCTGCTCGTACTAGAGTGGATCCAGAAATGCTGAGAGGATTAGCTCAGTGTGTCTTCCAGATATCAGAAACTAAGGTATTGCTTAATAAGTGTTATGTTAATGTGATTACTCTTACTCTTACTAATTAGTAGTGAAAGGGATTACAACTTGCAATTTACAGTACATGGCATCAGTAACTGTAATTATATTATAGTTAATGCTCTATTATTTGGTATGCTTGGCTTGTTGGCTGTCTTCCATAGAGTTGATTGAAAGGGAGACGAAAATTAGAAACATTAAAAAGCTGGTGGATATTTTTCATCACACTTTCAATGCTTATTTTGTAATGATTTTTCTAATGGTTCTCTATGGGGAAAATGCATTTTGGGCCAGTGTACAACATGTGATCAATACAGAAGTTGCAGTGATTTGACAATTTGGCCACTAGGTCAAAATTGGTTCACAGCCAAGCACTGATCCTGGTGGCTTGTGGAGAACCTGCTGTTGCACAATTGACAACAGGAACACAGCGGGCAGCAGCTGGCTTAGCTTTGGCACAGACATATTGTATTCCTTCAGCTCAGTAACAGAAAGATACAGTGTTTGAAAAGTTACATTTTAAAGCACATTTCCAACATCCTGCCTTGCTCCTCACCCGAGTGCAATGCAAGCCCTCTCTACAGAAGTTATGTATGCTCTGTAGCACTCAGTGTGCCCTCAGCATAGTTCTGGGCATGGGAGGGCTTAACCTCATGTATCCAGTTTGGTTGGGTGTGATGTCACAATGGGCACAGTTACATCACTACTCATTCTTGAGGTGGGATATCGCAAATTTTCAATATCTAAAAAAGACAGCAGAGATAGAGTTCAGTAATTTGATATAATCTGCCCAAGTCTATGAGGGGGCCAGTATTTTAGACAATTCAGACAGTCCATTCTGTCCAAAATGCGCTTCATGGTAAGGAATCACAGGTTGTAGCTGTAGTACCATGCAGGGTGGAGGAGGGCCTAAAGCCACATAGTCTAAAGAGCAACACAACATATTAACATATTTTTATGGGGGAATCTAACAGTAGCCCTGAATCTCAAGTGGCAACCCTGCAGCTTTACCATTCATCATGAGCGTAGGAGTTGTACAGTCTGGTCACTAAGGCTAACAACACGCCTGCACAGAAAGAGCTCCAGCTATTGTGGCTATATTTTCCTGCTTCACATTTGTTTTCTTGTGATTGTGATGTGGGTTCTCACTGCTCTGACCAGCACAGAGCACTGAGGTAGAGCTGCTGCTGCTCTGCTAACATGCTGCTCACATTATACCTCCTGGTGGAGGACATGGTGCAAATTAGGTGTTGATGGGTTGATGTGTTAAATACCGATTATGTAATGTGCAGACATAGAGGTTTAGAAGTTGAAGCAGAGCTGAATAAGAAAAGAGAAATGTAAAGAGTTCTGCAGTTGAATAATTAGTATGTATGGATTTTATTAGAAATTGATTACTGACTGTTGCTTTCAGTCATACTGTTCACTAGTAACACTTTATCCTGTTTACTCATGTAACAATTATCAGTTGAAACAGCAGTTTGAAATCTAAGCTATGGCAGTTTAATAACACAGTTCATCATAGTACATAGTGTAGAAGCAGAACTTGCAAACTAAAACAAAGATAGTTTGGAGCCTTTACTCGTGATGTGTTCCTAGAATCCAGCTAAGATGACAGAGAATATGATGGCTTATTTATTAATTTATTTTTGAAAAGTGACGATCGAAGGCCTGAGAGAGGAGAATGGAGTTTTTTGCTAGTTCAAGCACTGCTCAGATCAAGATTTTAAAGGAGCGCCCAGTCTGCCTCCACTTTGCTTTGCCATTGCGAGAGTTTTGTGAGACTTCTTGTCTTTTTATCAGTGGTTGAAAAGCCCGTGTTCCCTCACAGCATGGCTGCCGCTAATTAGTTTAGCACACGCATTACCATGAGGCTTGTGAACCTCTGCTCCCCACCAACTGGGAAGTGGACCAAAGATGAAACAATGATGACTAAGCCTTGGTGGATGTTGGAGATAGAAGCGGAAGGATGATGAAATCAGGGGCACCCTGGTGAATTATAATGCTTAATATTATTAAGAAAAGACGGGTATGATATTTTGCTTGTTTCCATTTAACTAGCACCAGCTTGATTTCCATTTTTGTGCATAATTATACTGTGCTGCTGGCAGAACTGTAAGAGCCCTGTTTTTCAACATCATACAGATAAAGAGCTCTTTGGCTATTGAAAATATTAAATACCTGAGGAGTTTTAACAAAAGGCAATCCATAGTTCACAGAAATGAAAAGAAGTGTGATTTCCTCTATCATTGTGCAGTAATACTAACAGAAACAGCACCAATTTCCTGATTTTGTCCAGCCTTGTTATCTCTCATACTGAAATGCTGCAGCCTCTCAGGAGAAGGGACATCCTTGAGTCTGGCTGATTTTTGCCTAACCTGCAAGGCCGAACTTCAGGCTGTCCGTTCTGGTTGCCCCGGTTGGTACACCAACATTGCTAACTTCCTCTTTCTCATATTAACATCAACGGCTTTTTTCTCTTGCAAGTTACCAGAGGGAAAATGAGCTAGTGGTGGTTGTCAGGGCTGGACATGAAGGCAAATACATAATAACTCCCTCTGAAATGCCAGAACTAATCAGGATCTCCTTTAGCTGCAAGTTAACAAGCTATCAAACATCAGGTATTCCCAGCTGCAATGAGGCTCTGCTAATAAAAAGGATGCATGAAGGAGGAAGGGCTGGGGGCTGAGGCATTTTCAGGTCAGGGGGAAAAAAAAGCACAGGCGCAAGGGCCTTCTCACAGCAGGGGGTTACCTGGTAATTGGGATGGAGAAGTAGTTAAAGTGATGGGGGGTGGGTTTAGGAGTGGAGTAGGCAGCTGGAGGAAATAAAGGTTCAGGGAGTGGAGGAAGGTGGGGAAAATGGCGAAGGCAGATGGATGACGAGAGGAGGGGAGGAGACGAAATGTGGGGGGCAAATGAATGCATTTCCCCACAATTGCAAAGGTGGGGTCTGTGGAGGGTTCCTGGATCGGAGGCATGTGGAGAGTGACTTAATAGGAAAATGAAAGGAAAAAGGGGGATGAGGTAGTTTCCACCGGGGGGAAGTCAGAGTGAAGCAACACAGGAAGAGCAATTTCATTACAGTGCACCGGGATGGGAGAGGAGATAGTAGTTTTGTGTGCACCCAGAACTAAAAGGGGGGAGAGAGAGAGAGAGAGAGAGAGAGAGAGACTGGAAGAGCTGAGGTGTTTGTATGCTGGGGGCTGGTTGGCTAAAGGTATATATGACTGAGACATGACAAAAAATTAAGGCAAGGAGGAGATGTTAGGCCAGGGAGAGGAAGATTGCAGGTTTTTGATGTAGATTTTGCAATCCAATCACATGGAGAAGAGGTGGAGGCGTGCAGAAGGAGGCGCATGAGGACTGGGGAGGCAGAGAGGGATGGGAAGCACAAGATGCGATTAATGACAGCTGGGTGGAGGTAGAAGAGATGCGATTACACGAGCAGGAAGGGATTCAGGTGATGAGAAATATCGCCGGGAAGCTTGGGAATGAAAGATTCAGAAGCAGGGGGGAGGAAGGAATGTGCTCACGTCATTCATCCTAAATCACAAGCGTTGTTAAATAAAATATCCCTCTATTCACCAGAGCTCCCAATGCCCTTGATCAAGGCTAAAATTGCAAAGCGCATGCATGCTAATTACTCAGAGATTATTCATTCAGTACTCTTCTGTGTGCACTCAATGAATGCATATCTTTGGAGCGTCTTAGAGGTGGAGGCAAACAGCACCGCCACCCCCACCCCACCCTCAGCCCTGCTAACACTGTGGTGTGAAAAGCCTATTACTAGTCTTCACCAGCAGCTTATCCCTTACCAATGCAGGGATGAATTTGGCCGAGCAAACATGAATGGCTTCTTTGCTCTGGAAAATGAGAGATGCTAAATCTGCAACCATAACCCACTTCTTGCCTCGTGCACAATAGACAGCCTTGGAGGAGATGACTCCGAGCAGTTTGAAAAACCTCCAGCACCCTCTCATGCAGGCATTAACACCCTTTCAGAAAACATTTGTTTGACATTACAGCAGCCATAGATGTGATGGACGCCGGTCGGATAGATCGACTTTCAATAGGGCTGAGGGGAGATTATATTTTTATTGCTGGCACAGAAAAAAGGAGACAGATGACTTTTGAGATTTTTATCTAAATATGATAGAGGAAGCTGGGAGCACTGGAGTCACTCCAAAATGGCTGCCTTACCACTTTCAGAGCTCAACTGTGTCTCTATTTCTGTCTCTGTCTGGGTCTTCCTTCTGTTTCTCCATATCATGGCTCTCAGGAAAAGAATGCACAGTTAAATTACTGGCTCTTTCAAGGTATGGATCATGCACCCAAAGTACTTAAAAGTGATGTGAGCAGAGATCAAGTCTTTTTCTTTTATTCATCTACTACCTCAGTCTTACCTCATGTATGTCCATGAGATGCAGTTATGTAATGTTACAGTTGTGTCACATCTCTGTCCCAGTTCCTATGTTTACTGGAAGTGTTTCAGAAGTGGAGTGTGCAACTTTGCATACAAGGACTAGAACAAGGAACAAGGATGCAGAGATAAATGGTCTAGACAACTTAATAAACTTAACAAACAACACAAACAAGACAGCACACTTGCTTAAAATGAGAAGTGACAGTTGCGCTGACAAGTTTAACCTTGCCACTAAAGCTGAGACTGCCAGATCAGACGCAATAATAAAGGTATCATTCATTAGTCAGCTGCAGTTTCAGCAGATACTGCAGGTAACAAGCTTTCCTCTGGGTAACGCAATTCATAGTTCAACAGCAGCACAAACTACGATCTTCATTACAGCACTGTTGAGTTACGCTGCATTAGTTTTAGCTAGGTGAACCTAATGACCCACCAACTGAATGTGTAAGAAGGAGAAGCATTACATTTCCCGTTTCACAGACTCCATTCTTCATACGTTCATTTAAGGAATTTCATCACAGCAGATTATTGGTTTCTGGTGAAAAACTCACTCAACTCACTCAAAGCTACAGCTTTGTAGTGTGAGCAAACAGAGAGAACATCATCTAATCCGAAACGCGAACCCATGCAACTCAATTGCAAAGGTGATTATGTTTTTGCAGCAGATGTAATTATAGTGTTATTATGTCTCGTTGCACCACATTTATTAGCAGAAAGCAAACTGAATGGAGGTTGCTGCAGTGGACGGAGGCCATATTATGCACAGGAGTCAACTATGTGGTTTGGTTTAGGCAACAATCACCATAGACAGAGACAAAGACAGATTTTGAGTTCATGTCAAAATGTCTTTTTTTTGGATATTGGTTTATGTATGCTTAAGCTCTAATTAATGAACCTTTACAGACACTGAATAATTGACATCACCTGTGACTTCATCATTAGCACTTGCATTCATGCAAAATCAACAAACAGTGTTTGAAAGTCATCCATCTAGTATAGCACAAAAATGTACACATGCAGTATAATACATGATATTGTATATGGTGCTGAGTGACGAGTGGCAGTTACTGTCCACCCCATTACTTCAATGGCAGACAGCTACCTGTCTGTATCTAATCCCCTTTCACATAATCTACTCACTCAGGAAAACTTATTTCTTCCAATTTCTTGTGCAGAGGACACACTACACTCACTTCACAAGATTTCAAAAGGCTTATCTTATTTTTGTTTAATCTAATTCAAAAACTGCTTGACACCTACTTGAAATCCAAGAAATCCTTGAAACATATTCAGTAAGAGAGCTTCAGAAAGAATGATCAATGCAATCATCTCCTCAAGCTTGTGTTATCATGCTCCTGAAGTCCAGCAAGCAGAAAACCAAATAACAAAGCCAAAGCTCTATTATAAATACACCAGCGTGACTCACATTATGGTCGAGAGAGAGATGGAAATGGAGATGCGTTTGGGTGTGAAAGGGAAAGAAAACAGGCACCGATGCTCATTTGTGTGGTGTGTTCTGTGCTTGAATGTGTGCACACCTAAAGTCCCTGCGTAAGCTGAGCACACGTGCTGCAGCTATATGCACGTTTGTTTGCTCTTAATGTTTGTTTGTGCATGTGCGTATGTAATATATATGTGCAAGGGAACCGATGTTATGCAACTGGCCTGCTTGAATGGCTATGTGCGTGTTTGCTGAGTGTCTGGGAGATGCAGGCTCATCATCATTTAGGTTGTTTTGCTCCGTGCTCATCTTGGGCTGGGGGGTGGGGGGGATCTAGCTGTGTACTCGCCTTGACAAACATCAATTATTAAGACTCTGCTCAGAATGCGGATGTACACAACAGACGGCTGTGTACTCACGCGCTCTCGCTTTTTATTTTGAAGTTGTTTCGTAAGGATTTGAAAGTGCCCAGCTGGATTTATTCACTCCCTTCACTTAAAACTTAATTTTTCTGCTCGCTGTCAAACTGTCAATTTGTCTGCTCCCAGGAACCGCTTTTATTTCAAATCATATCAGCGTTGAGATTAACTTAAGGGAGCCAGCAGCCATAATCAATTCTTTGTTATTAATAATTAAACTGGTCTGCGTGATAAAATATTCTGTATCAAGTGCAGATGTTAAATGTGGATTTCTAAAAGAATCAAGGAAATTTAAGCAGATTTCTGTTTACGCTGCTCGTCATTTGTCTTGAAAGGGAAGCCAGAATGATGGCTCCCATTGAGGAGGTACAAAATAGCAAGCTGAGACGGACGGACTTGGTGTTTGCTCCCTGGGATACTGATCATTAGCTTGTGAAGAATGGAAACAAGGACGCAGAGATATGGCCAGGGGATGAAAAATGAGAGATGAGACACCGAGTGTAGGAAAAAAGAGAGAGAGAACAACGAAGCGCAAGCTGTTAGGCTTAATGATAGCACTACAGGCAGCAGGCAAGGGGTCAGTGCTTAGTTTTTCACAAAGCACGCTAATTGTAACATTCCAGCATTTCTGCTACCATCCATCGCCATCGAAACCAGGAACAGAGACAAAACAAAACTGTAGATCCATATTCAAAGCTCAGGCGATGACATCCAGAGAGACAAAGCTGACCCTTATTCTCTTTTTAGAAGAATTACAGTTTCTTTGTTAATGGTAGAAACACAGATAAGAGAAGAACAAGGAAGGGAGGGAGACGAGGGGGGGCTACGAAATAAAAGATCACCTTGATTGGCCGAGTGTACTCTGAGTGTTCCCTTCCTGGGTTGGCCTCAAGGTTAAGATGGCTCGTTATTTTATATGGTGCTCATTAAAGACACAGAGAGCTCGCAGGGACGTGTTTGAACGTTGTTGCTTTTTTCTCTCGCACAAAAAGGCGTTCAACGAGGCTCTGTTCAGGGTCCCACTTGATTTTTGTTTGTCTCAAGTGTCCGTGCACACACAGAGAGCTCAAGGTGACTTCCACCCAGAACCCTGAAATTCATTCTTTCTTTTTTTTCCCACATGGAGAGGGAGTTGGTTATATTTCCTCAGAGGATCATTCTGTATGTGTGTGTGTTTTAAATGCAGTGTTATTACTTTTCAATGACACTCCAACCCCTTGTTTTATTATTATTTTTCATAATAATGTTCAACCTGGGATTCTTTAGTGAATGACACTGAAATATAACATGCCAAATGAATGTTTTGTTTACCTCTCATGTTCAAGTGTATACTGCTCTAGTTACTGTTATTGCACAGATGCACATAGGGGCTAGGGTGAGTGTTCTCAATTTATCTTTGTCTTCTTTTCTATCTATTTTTCATGATCCCAGAGTAGTTCTTATTCAAGGGAAATATTCAGACATTGAAACTTTCCTTAATATTGTACCAAACTGGACTGGACTGGTGATCAGCTGCGGACATTTAAACCAGCCAATCATGAACTTGTTGAAACATGTAAAGCTGGGTTCTGCTTCGAGTCAGTTCATTAATTAAATTATACTTTGCACTGATACTTCACATATTTTGTTGCTGTATATGTGGGCAAAGGATATTTCGCACCATAAGAGGCTTGACAAGCTCATGTACTTGCAACATTGTGAGACATATTTATAACCAGGATAATCTACAGCGAGGTCTGGCCAAATTAGCAGCACAGTTGTGTAATAAAGCGACACAAGAGCCAGCATTCTCTGGAAGAAAACAAGAGTAAGAAACTGAAGAAGGAAAAGAAGGAACGTGCAAGAGGACAGAGAAAGGGGAAAATATAAAATATAAGAAGCTTTTAAAGCACAATAACACACATCAATTTCCATGCAATATTAAAACTGCAATGATGCTTTGTATTTGTGCCTGGGAACCTAACTGGCGTAACAGTGAGACTTGTCTGCCTCATTTGTAGCTCCGTTGCACTTCTTGTCTTGTTGCTCTTCTTCTTTGTTGTTAATGCTTTCACATGGACATTGGTTGGATGCAGCAGCAAATTACAGTGGGAAATAACAAAGATAGGTGGAATAGAGCAGGAAAATCTCTTTGCACGCATTATATGAGGACGACTTGAAAAGACTCCATCAACAAGTACAAGTCCATATACTGCACATATTAAATAATTTCCCTCTGGGATTAATAAAGTGTTTTGAATCTTGAATCTTGAATATACATTCACATAAGCACAGAAATATTGTTAGTGCCTGAAGTACCTGAAGTATCAAATATACACTACTCATATAACAGAAAAAACCTTGTCAAGTAATTATCATATATTCTATTATTACATTTTTGTGCATGAACCTGTCAGACGAATTTTAAAGCCATTTTGAAAACTTTTTCTCTATAATATATATGCAGAAAAGTAGCAATAATTAAAGCTATAAGGTTGAAATTCTATCTCGGCACACAGTGCTGTAGTGGTTAGCACTGTTGCCTCACAGCTAGAAGGACCTGGGTTCAATCCCCAGGTACTCCACCATCCAAAAGATATGCATCTTAGGTTAATTAGTGACTCTAAATTGTCTGTAGGTGTGAGTGTTACAAGGACAAGCGGTTAGGAAGATGGATGGATGGACTCTCTTACATTGTTTGGCATGTTAATCTATATCAGTACATCATGTTTCTCAAAATGATCACATACAGTATTTTGTATGTCAAATCCTTATCTGCAGAGCAGTTAATAACTATTTTTCCTGGATTAATGTAGTGGAGTTAAAAGCAAAATATTTCTCTCTGAAATGTGGTAGAGTAGATGGATAAAAGAGCAGAAAAGAAAAGATTATCACAAGTATAATAGCTTATAGCAGTCAGGGCTTAGTGTGCATTTGCATTTCTAAGAAAAAAAGCAGTTCTGTTGAAGGTAACTTATCATCTCAGTTATTAAAAGGCGCTGCCCAAGTTGAGCAAATCACTTGCAATTTGCGCATCACTAATTTAAAAAAATTGCAGCATGGAGCGAGACTGGTTGTTGACATGCTCGGGAATATCATTTTAAGCCAATTTTCATTTCCACAGCTCTCCTGTCTCTCTGGGTGGCTCTCAGATATTTGCCATGTGGCTGGAGCTATGCCAACTCCATTACTCCTACAAGACTGTAACTCGCGGCCTCATTGACAGGGATGTGACAACAAGCATTTAGACAGAGAGGAATTCATTCATCATTAACCACGCAGCCATAGAGGAGACAAACACATCTGTGCAGAGATAAGGCCTCGCTGGCGCCCCTCAGCACCGCTCCACACCTGTTTCACAGGAGCTCTTTGGCTTCCTCACCTCTGCTTTGCTTTTGTGTTTGGGAATGCTAATTAGAAAATGTCCTTCACAAAACCTTGTTCAGAGCCTCCCCAGTGAACAGACCTGACAGTGAGGCAGGCGGAGAGGTGAGACACAAAGTGCTACAAAGAGGAGGGCACTGGTAAGACTTTTACAAAGAGTGCTTAGATATTGCTGGATGTTTTGTATAATACCTTCTTTGAAGAGCTTTCTCAAGAGATAGTCTAAAAGCCTGCAGTAATCCTCCCCTCACCATGTCTGGGTCTGAATCAGCACCAGTCCTACAGTGCTAAGATGAGATAATCGCCACACATGTCTCTCTACTCGATTCCATGCTATCAGCGTCTTTACTTCAAACTGGAAACATACTTCTAAGATCTAAGCGTTTGTTTAATTCCGTCCAATGACATTCACTCTTTTCGCTACCACTGCTGCAGGCCAGTGTTGTTGACAGAGCTTTAGTAGATGTCAATCAGCTGAGACACAGGAGGCCGAGGACTATTTTTTCTTTATTGACTCACCGCCAAAAGATTGTCTGGCCATTAATACATCCATCCCATCTGTGCTGTAGGCTAAAAGCAATGGTTATGGTAACACTTTACAATAAGGGTACATTAATTAACATTACTTAATGCATTAATAAACATTAACTAACAGGTAAGTAAGGTTAACTAATGCATCTACTAATCATTTACTA
>JAUMHL010000003.1:17743438-17774373 GCA_032362345.1 Sandelia bainsii
GCACGCACAAACACACACACACACACACACACACACACATTGACTGATAGCTTGTGAAGGCTCTATCTGAAATACTTTGCTCCAAGGGTCATTGTGGACCCTGAAGAACCATTTGTTCTTCAGTTCTTTAACACTTATTGACAAGCTCATGAAGCCCAGAGGGAACGCAGAACAACCAGCAAACACATACAACGTACAACACATACACTTCCAGCACGTTTAAAATCACACGCGCATGAACTTGAAAACATTACTGTACTGTCACATCGTCTCTGTCAGGCCTAAATTGGCCTTTGAATATGCTAATGATTCAGCTGGAAGCAATTTAGATAGGAGGGGAGCATTAATGTGAAGTACCTCGTCCTCTAACTATGGCTGCCATGCTTAGAGTGACACAGTTACGCTTAACACAGAGCCTTTACACCACAACTCACATACACACAGTCATACACAAACAACCACATTCACACGGATTCTCATTCAGACCTGTCAAATTGATGGCTCTCACCATGGAACACTTTGGCTAAATGAGATTAAGTGGATGAGAAATGCAACAGAGAGGAGGAAAGAATTATCCTTTTGTAGCATGATTATCCCGCAAGAGGCTTGGTGAATCGACAGGGAATGGCACACGCGCACACACACACAAACACACACCTGTCTGAATAGGACAATATCCACTGCAGCTGCATCAGTCAACACGCTGCTACACTACAGCAGTGACAAAATCGCTGATGCAAAACGCACATTCATGACTGAAATACTGAGTCTTTTGTAGCCGTGACAGGCACCCTTTTGAACTATTTTGTGTTTTACGCCCCAAACTCTGTTCATAATTCATCCAGTTGTGGTCATCAAACAGACAGATCTGCTGCGAGAGGTAAATGTAACAGCCACAGCGCTGATGCAAAACAAGGGACCAAGCTTGAAATAAAGCCTCATCATTTGAACTCACAGGCTTTGTAGATATATTTTTACTTTACTCATAACACAGAGCTGATACGCTCTGCTAAGTGAGGTTCAACAGTCCATAACTTTACATAAGTGCTATATGTATAGATGTTATTAGAGCTGAAAGATTATGTAAATAAGACTGTTGTTGTATCGGCATAGAGGAAAAACAGAGTGGCTCATGCTGTGGCATGAAACATCTGCGCACACACACACACAAGTGCAGACTGTTCCTCTAAAGGGACAGGATAATTGGCTGCTGAGCGAGAGCCCCCCTTTGGCTCCTCATTAGCAGCCGCGGACGACTTCTGTGTGCACGCGCGCCCGAGCATCCCTACCACATGTACGCACTCACATAGCTCGTGTGTTTCTGATGAAAAAGCATGTCACGTCAAATGCATGTGCATCAGTGATCATCTCCTTTGATGCTTTCCAACAGAGTCATGTTTTATTATTGTCTTCCAAACAGCACAGCTCTAGTGAGTGTGTGTCCGCACGTGCACGAGTTTGCTCTTATTATGTGGTGTACTCAGTATTGTAGTGGTGGTTTTTCCCTCCAAGAGGGATAATGTGGGGTAATCTCGCAGCCCTGTGGTTAAGTTTGAGTGCTCTCCTCGCTGTTGCAGCCCACGGTGCAGATGAATTGACCAACACTGAGTTTCATTTCTTTCGTTTGTTTAACAAAACAAAACCCTAACGCCTTCTCACACATAGATTTCTCAATCTCTCACCCACATGGAAAAAAAACCCAACAACTTTTCACAATCATGTTTGTGCCTTTTAATGAACACCTCGACTGTATTCAGGCTGAGAGTGGATAAATGTTGTGTTTCATCTTTTGCATTCATTTTCCAATCTTATGCAGAACCTCCTGTCCTAAAAAGAAAAGCAGAGAGGGTATAAGTGTTTAACAGTTAGATGCTTCTGAAAGTTGCCTCTTAGTCACACTGAGGCTGATAAAAAAAAAAGTAAACTTGGAGGCATGCAGCCCACATAAAGTCCACCTAATAGAGGACCACTGAGGCACTGGGAGTTAGAGTGTAACTACTGCAGGCTTCATGCCAAAAATCCTGGTAGAATGAATGGAGCCAAGGTCTATTCATTGATTCCTTGGGTTGTGCACCATCAAGGGCACCACTGGAGTTGTTTGTTATGTGTCAGACTGCAAACTGGATGCAGTTCGTAGCCAATGGGCCGCAGTTTCAAACTTGTCCTGACCTTTCCGGCAGAGTTTTACCCAGTGAGCCAGAATCATATGCTGACTTGAACAGCTGAATGCAACTCCAGCTCAAGGACAAACAGCTTATCACTCAGTGTGTGCTGCATTGTTTTCCTGTTGTTCTGCTTTGGTAAGTTTTGTTAAACAAGAACCATTCACAATGGTGGTTCTCTCAGTGAGACACTAAAATCACCCATGTGTGCCCAGCAGATTATTGGCACTGGTGCTCTGTACAGTATAATATATGATGAATGACTGTATGATAAAAACAACCTGCAGCAGCTCTATAGCTAAAGAACTGCACATGTACTGATTTTGGATGATACCGGTTACCTGGTAGGGATGCTCAAATCTTAATAAGTAGCCCTGGAGCTGTCACAGCTGTAGTGAAAGACAGAGGAGGGCACAACTTAGTTATATTTTAATACTGTCCATTTATTTTACTTAACCAAAAGAGAATCTAAACTCAAATCTAGTGGGTCAGATTCTTCACTGTATTTGACCAAATGACAAAATGGGGGTTCTCATAAAGAAAACTGAAATACTTCAAACTAAAGGCCTTTACATAAAATTTTAGAGTCATTAAATCATCTGGGAGAAGCCTGTGTTTCTGTGTTAAAAAGGACAACTTCACAGATTTTCAACTTATTGTTCTGGCATAGGAGTACATGTGAAATGTATAAATGGTGTAAAATGTTCCTCTGTCTTCTCTGTATTAAAATAACGCTCATCTTCCAGCTGAAAAACTCCTCCTGGTGACATCATCAGACGTGGTCTTGGTCAGCCTCTCCAGAACTCTTATGGATCTCTGGAAGAGTTTTTCAAGTAGAAGCAGAGAAATATTTTATTATAGAGAAGTCAGAGGGACATTTATTATACATTCATATACATGTATTTGCCCTTTAACCCTAAACCAAGTGCTAATTGTCAATAAGTACCTTGTTGAAATGTGAATGACTGTTGTTGATAGCCAGACATGTTTTTCTCGTTAATGCCAAGACTGCATAAGAACACACAGTCAGAATACTTCAGATCCCAAGGTGATTTTCTGTGACCCCATACATTTATTTTAGCTGAGCCCTCGTCTGTGAACAGAATAGAGCAGACAGTTTGTGCAGACACATTGTCCAGAGCCTCTTTTGGCAACCAGTACAGAGATGAGAAGACAGGGGCACCGTCTCTGTCAGCTATGACCCTGTGTGTTGAGCCGCTCTGATATTCCCTGACAAACGCCAATATTAAGTGCAGCAGAGACAGACAGAGAGAAAACACTATTTTATTCTGGCTGTCTAACAAACTCATCCAGAGGCCAACAAACCTATGCCTCCTTTTGAGTCACAGAGGCAGCACAATGTAACATTCAATGCTGCTAAAAAGAAAAAAAAAAAAAACATCACCCTCAGGCTACTGAGTCAGATATCACTCTCAGCACATAAAGCCTTTAACTAGTGATATAAACTGATTTTCTTATTATATCCTTAGTGTACAAGTATATTAAATATTGTTTTTTTTACTTTTAAGTTATGTCACTAAAAGTGGCTCCCTGAAAATAATGACAGTGAGTTTTCTTTTGCAACTCACAGTCTGTTTCCGAACTGTCAAAAACTCTGAGAGGTGAGAGGAACAAGCGTAACGAGATATGGCCACGGAAGCCAGTGGGACGTAACATCGCCTCCTCCACAGAATACATTCTCTAGATACTAGAACAAAGCTTATTAGTATTCCCTGTGTGATCTGCTAAAGATGGAGGAAACACATTGTTTGCCGTTGTCAGGAGGTGTTAATCCTCAAATAGCAGATATAGCTAAACCTGAATGACATGGGGATATTAAAGTGCACACGCTGAATCTTAAATACCAGACACAAGATCTTTCCAGGATATGCCTATTCTTAGAAATTCACAGTCCAAATGTTTCCCCCAGGCGCACACTGCTGACGTTAAGATGGGTTGTTAAGTTTAAATCGACGACTGTGCAAAAGTGCACGAACACAGAGGCATACAACTACATTACAGTACAAACTATTTACACAAAAGTGACAGGTTTCATGTTTGATTCTTTACTTTCTTTATGAATTGGCATTTTAATGTCTGACGAAAGCAGCAAATTCAAATGAGTATGCGGAGTCCATGAAGTTGTTCTACATACTGCTTCATACTCTATCCTGTGGAGATTTTCTGACCACTACAAGTAGCAGATTGATCTGCCTGCAGATATCACTGCTGAGGGTGCCACACTACTGCTGTGCGCCCTTCACAACACAATGCACAAACACAATACACCCATGAGCTCCAGTAGAATTTGCTTTACAGATGATAGTGTGCAAATAAATTAGGTAAATTAAGAACTAAATATTTAGGTAAAGCTAGCCTGTAAGGTTTTTAAAAGTCCTGGATCCAGTGAGAGCCTAGAGACCAAGGTAAACTTTAAGGAGCTTAGTGAAGCTTAAAGTCGCAATCCAGTCACATTTTAAGGCATATATAAATACTCTGCTATGAAAAACATATTGTCTGAAAAGAGTCATGGAAAGAGGTGTGGTCTGTCTCCCTCATTGTAAATTTAAAAAATTCAGGATCTATGAATATTCATTAGATGCAGCCTCATGGCTCCACCCACCATGGCAACTTTACCGGTAAAATCTGAGATATTGGATATATTCAGTCGTTTTAGCATCAGTCAGAACCAGATGAGGAGTCTGTTCTTCATCAAAACCTACGTACACCAGACTTCATTCAAAAAAAGGCAGATTTTTAGTGTGACTTTTGCATGTAGTTGAGGAAAGACTCCTGGCTGAAATGTGTGATGCAGACTCCTTGGGTGTGCGAGTTCGATGTCAGTAAATAAGTTCTAGCCATTGCTGCCGCAGGACAGAATCTTTTGTTTCAGTTTCAGTTTCTCCACTACAAGAATCAAACCTACAGTTTTTTAAAAGAGAGATTAGGCAGAGGTAGGTCAGCCAAAGATCAAATAACCAGAGCATTCACCCAAAATAATTCTCAAGCTGAAAAGTCTTCTTCTGTAGAGAGAGCAGTCAGGCAAGGTGAGTGTGTGAGAGATACTGCTTATATAGGGAGGCACAGGTGAAAGTGTAAAGAAACCCGGAATGACTATAGGACCAGATGGGAAGTGGTTCAGACTAAAAAATAAAACAGAAAATTCAGACATTGATCATGTCACTAGCCTATCCCCCCCCCAAAAAAAGGCATTTTTGGCATTAACATAATGAGAAGACTCTGGAAAAATGACCTTTGCCAGCACACGTACTTAATGTTTAGTAAGTATTTGCTAGTCCACTAGTTATATGAGAAAGGCAACAGCTTTTACTTTGAAAGAGTAATGCCACATGGTTACATTTACATGTTGCAACCAAATTTAATCCTGATCCAGATTTGATCCTGCCACCTTCTGCCTCCCAGGCTGTTGCTTTTACCCATTGAGCCACCAGGCTGCATAGAAGGCCCTGCAGTAGAATAACAGTAGCATGTCAATGTCAAGTAAAAGTGGATCTTCCAGATGACGCTAAATTAAACCTTTCTCTGTAGCTTTTTTTTAGCCATCTGTTGAAGAATTCCACCATCATTCAGCTAGGGAAGGTACTGAGAAAATGTTTTGTTTTCAAAAATATCATAAATCTCTATCTAGTTAAAAATGTTTTGTCAAAACCAAGGACAGACGTAATGAATCGTATTTACTCTTGTTTCTGTAATAAGGCAGGTTTTTGTGTACTAGAACCTTTTGAGTATTGTTTAAAAACTCTAGTTGTACTTTTACTTAAGTATGTTCACTTTCAAAAATTTTACTTTGGTACAATTTAAACAGTTTTCGTTATACAGTAAAAAAAAAAAAAAAAAAAGCCTCCATGAACCCACAAGGAAATTATGTGATCTCCTGCCAAAACAGTCAGTTGCTTATTACATGCCAGCTGGTAAAGGTGACAAAACTGCACTGGACTGAAGAAATGGACACACAAGAACTAAATACAGGCCTAAATGTATCTGAATCCAAATCTCATTCAGCTGAGACTGAAAGTAAACGTGATGAAGGGAGGAATTCATATTTAAAACCCAAAAGGTGATGTACAGTAGCAGGTTCCTTATTCATTATAACATTAAGCTTGGTTTGCCCAAAAATGTGGAGATAATGTCACTGAGTTTCTAGTTTATCTGTGATAATAATCTGTAGTTTTGCTGCTGTTGATTGCAACCTGTTAATATTGTGTGTCTATTATTGTGGTCTCAATCTCTTTTTTTTTACTTAAGCTGAAGCTACATCCATAACAGAGACACTGTCTTAATCAAGCAACCACATACATATATTATTTAAGTCAGATTAAAAATGATCTGTGTAAGGACAGGTGTAACCGGTGTAAGCACAACACCAGCTGTGGAAGACACCAAGTCCCATTAGAAGAGGAGAGAGCTGAGTGCTGCTGATGAGTCAAATGCTGCTGTTTCTGTGGCAGCTCACACCCAAAGCCATGCACTGTGTGCTGTGACTGAGTTCATCCATCTGATTTGCAGTGCAGTGGGTTTCTTTTGAATGCACGAGAGTGGAGGTCAGACGTACATACATCACCACTATCAGCGAAAAAGATCGAGCACATTCATCATGTGGTGACTGCCACTACTGACTCCAGGCTTGTTAGGTGGTGTTTAAGGAGTACTCCAAGTTTATTTATTTTCATTGTGATCATTTAGCCTTGAGGGAAGATTAAAATAAGACAGGGCTTAAACGATCTGAATTACATTTCAGTTTGTTCTAAGTCTCCTGGTAGCCATAAAACTCTTATCAGAAATTGCAATTTAACTAATTGCATGACCTTTTAAACCCGGTATCTGCATCGGTGATGATTTAGGTGGGTTATTTTAAAGGAGGTGAACATGCAATCACTTACTTTTCAGTATACATTTTTTTGTATTGAACAAACAATGCTAATGACTGACACACGTTATATATTGTATTAGAAGTGCCTTGCAAGGTGAACAGAACATCGACAATGCTAGATATTCACTACTGCACTGTATTTAGCCCCAGTAATTTGCATTTGCAATTTAGTTGTATATAAACACATTTTTAGGAGACAATGTTGCTGGGGCACCGTCAGCATCATTTTTCTCTCAACTTTCTATTCCGGAGAAACTTTGGCATTATTGCATCAGGCATCACAACTCTGGAAGCCTGTTGACGTGCACTTCAGGTGAAAACAAGTTAATTAGATTTAAAACCTGAATGATTTCTGATGAAAATATGTAAAAAAAAAAAAAATTCTAACTTTTAAAATCTTTCTTTTGCAGTATCTACAATACAATGACATTTGCTTTTTGCCTACAATGAGAAGATTCATCTGCTTGACATTTCTCAAAAGGAGTTACATAAAGAGTTTTTGCTTTATGAAGCTCAGCACTTGCCACCTTTGAGAATTTCAGAAAGTTGGTAATTTAAGAGGTTTATCTACGCAAACGATAATCTGGGCATTTGGCTATTTTGAACACCCCTTTGAAAAGGACTTTAGGAGTTGTGTGGCTTTTACGTTTGTGTGTGTATTTTTAGGGAAAATAGATTAGAAGCACAGCGTGAGTAGAAGCAAGAAGACACTTTACTTCTTCAAAGGCCACAAGCCCAACTGGAGGCAGAAATCAAGCACGCTGTTCCGTTGTCAGCACAAATGCAGACAACACACACAGTAAACATTACACACACATGTTCATTATATACAGAAACACAAAAACCTGTAAAGCTCAGCAAAGCTGCTCTGTGTTGAGAACACAAGCACAAATAATGCATATACAGTATATACACCAATGTTTCACACACACACACACACACACACAAGGACACAACAATTTGTGATGACCAACTGCAAAGTGAAACTACGGTCAGACTTCTGTTCACATACTCACATCTGAAGCCACGATTCATGAGAGCAAGGCTGACAAGACATGCTGGGAACTCACACACAAACACTCACAGACACGCACAGTGATCTTAAACACACACACACACACACGTAGACGCTGTTGGCTGCTTTGAGCTCTGTGCATCAGTTTGCTGCTTTCTGACAGCAGCTTAAAACTAGTTCAAAGAGCTTTCGGATCTTTGTAAACAGGGAACGTTACAGTAAAGACACTTTTCACACATTGTGTGTAGACTGACATGATGTGCTGCACTGTTTACTGTCCATAAAGATACACAGTCACTAATTATCATACAATGTATTGTCATGTATGTTTAATTAGTTAGTATCTTGTTTCTGGCTCCTTTCTGTGCCCGATAAATAGGAGCAAGCTACAGGAACATTTTTATATTCAGAGTTAGACAAGACACAAGGTAGATTTTTGTATAACTACAAACAGAAAATACAACCAACTAAACTGTTTGCTTATAAACAAACTCTCACTACCTTACTGTTGATCTCAGTGGTGAGCAGCAAGCTGAGATTTCAGACACTCGATAATAAGTCATATTGAATCATTGCAGGAAACAGTTTGAGTTGCACAACAGCAATTTTCTTATCTTTAAAAAGGAGCAATGCATTGTGGGATTTGATAGCAGAAAGCAGTGTACATGCCATATACAGTACTGTTAGTGTTGCATTGCAGGATATTTTCAGTGCACTACACAGACTATTAGAATTCTCACTCAATATTCAGACACCACTACAAACGGAGAACACACTATATAGTGCACTATATAGTGAGCAAGAAGTGATTTTGGACACAGCCTCCCTTTAGTCCTGTTATGCATCTATTGATTCATCTGTCATTCCCAGAAGCAGTCTTGCAAGAATTGTGCAATGTGTTTTCTTGTAAATGTATATTTATTATATAATTATATTCTCAGAGCAAACAGCTCTAGCTGTGATGACAAAAAGGCATAAGTGAATCTAATAATATTACTGATGGTTTCATTTCATATAGGAGGCCATTCCAACGAGTCAATATAAACAATAAGGAACAACCATTTTTAATGTCATTAGCTACACCTGTGCTTGATAAGTCAACATGTCTAATTAAATATTAGTATTTGTTATTTAGAGATAATGTTGCAAATCCAGACTGAATGTGAATTGTGGATTGGGCGTATTGATTAATCTATAACAGCCTAAGTAAGCACTGGGGCTGTCTGCAGCAGTCAGGCTGTCACACTCTAACTTGCATAATACAAACCAACAAACTGATGACTTGCTAAAGGCAGCGCGGGTGAGACAGTCAATACTGCATTTCCCATAATGTTTCATTGTGTTTTATTCTACAGACACACAACAATTTTGCAAGTTTGTAGAGCCTGTTTACTTTTTTTAATGTTCCCTGATGATTTCACATTGTCGTGTTGTTTACTGTTACAGATTAATAGACAGTGATCTTCTTTTATCTAAGCTGTCTGAAAATCCCAAGGCAAATTCATACAGGGCCACAGATGATCATCTCCCCAGGTGGTGCGCGTGTCTGTGCAAATGTATGTGCGCCACCACACACTCAAGTAAAAGTTCGCGCCGATTGCTCTTCCTTCTATTATACCACGACAGAATATTTTTTCTCTTTTCAAAGAAAAGCTTTCTTTCACCCCAGCAGGGCTAATCTGTCTTTCCAAACAAACAACTTGCAGTTTGATGATCAATCTAGACAGTGAAAGCCTGAGTCATACAGCCTCAGTGCTTTCCATTCAAACTCTGTGGTTTTAATATCCACCCAAGAGAATAAGAGCAGACTGGTAAGGTTATTAAGATATGAACCATTAGCCGGTAATGTGGTGGGAAATGGCTCATGACCTCCACCTTAGTATTTAACATTTAAATGTACTGTATGACTCATGGCAGTCATTAAGAGAAACGGGAGAGCGAGGGGATGGAGTGTTTGCGTGAGTGAAGGACCAAGAAAGAAATAGAAGGAGGGCGACAAAGCAGCAGCAGAATGACTTGTTAAATTACAGGTCAGACAGAGGTCAGATTGGAGTTTCTCAGGTGAAGTAAGGTTAATGTCATTTGGAGCTGATGCAAATTCATCCGTTCATCAAGTCGCTTTGTCCCGTATACCTCATCTCTAATACAGCGGGTGTGTTCACTTACTTAAAAGGTGAGAACTATATTATTTCATTAATATAGTTATGAAATGTCACTTTAATTAGGATTTGGCTTCAGTTTGTGCTTTGCAGTGTCAAAAAAATAAATGTAAAAAAAAACAATCAGATTCCAACTTGGACATGGTGGAATGATGTAATTAACTTTATATTGGGAGGATATTGGAGGTGAAGCAATCCATGTGTAGCTGATACAAATTAGATGATGGTAATGAGCTTCAGTATTGCAGGATGTGTCCAGTTATAACCACCAATTCAAAAACCTATTTCACATAATCCTTTTTTAACAACAATATTACTGTATAAATCGTGCGTGTACATCAGGACACACAAGCACATATATGACATTTTTGAAAGCTTTCCAAAATGTTTGTATGGCGTTGGAAATGCTTTCAACATATCTTTTAAAGCTGCAAATAAACACAGAATGTAAACAGAAAGTCTGTTTACAAGAAAACTCTTAACTACTGATGATGAAATTTCACTGAAATGGATAAAAAATAATAGTCCTTATTATTATTATTAATATTAATTTATGTTAGATTTTGCATTTGTTTATGTTGGAGACAGGGGACAAACAATTACAGGTTCAAGCGGCTTTGTTAAAAGTTTAATATCCAGTATTCTTTATAAAAACAATTGTTATCCGGTAAAATTAATAATTTAGCAGGTGTGTTGAAGACTGCACTGTATTCATGTCATATTCTCATTAGGGGCTGAGCACCACTAAAGCTCTGGTCCTAGAATCACCCCTGGTTGACTCTGTTTATGTGGTTGAGAGTTTATTACAATTAAAGCTGCAAGATATTCTGATTACTGCTGTTCAACAGTGACTGTCATAAATTGTTTAAAGGAGGATAAACAAATTCATATATTCGTATCCAGAGCTGTAAACCCTTCTTTACATTAGTGTATCAGATCTTTCTATCAGAAAGTAGACTTAATGGATGTGAAATCTGCATGTGAGGCTCATTCTAATCAACGTTTCCAGCTTTTAATTGCTCCTCTGTGCCTCGTACACTTGATGGTGAAAATGAGGTTTTTTGGTGAAAAAACAACTCCAACACATTTCAATTTAGAAACCCTGACACACACAAGCTGATGTATTCTGGGAGTTCTGCCAAAATGGATAGATGAAATAAGTAACTATGACCTCTGTAACCTTGGAAATACATGCACAGGCAAACTGACCCAGTTTTCACAGACATATGCATTAATATCCAGAGATCCAAGACGATTAAGGTCTGAGAGAGAGCGATGATGTAATATTTCACTATAATTGCACTGCAAAATCCTTATAATTAAAGTTGTTATAATTAAACTCTTCAATGTGACTTCAGCTCGTTTTTTTTTCTTTTTTACAGCTTGATCATCATTTAGTGCCTCAGACAGTGCAGATGTGATCTCAGTATCCAAACATGCACTGAAAGACAAACAAGGCAAGACAGAGAAGAAGAATCAGGTAAATAAATAAAATATGATGAAGCTGAAGACTCCTCTGATATGAGATGTGTAAACTCAGCATTTTAAAGGAAAAGCAAACCTTCACTCTTACAGTGTGTATCATCAGTCTGTGATGTTCAGAGCAATCGTGGAGTCATATTGTGATGTAATTTACTGTTCTGTTGTTATATTTTTTTAAAAACCTGTCATGTTTACTGTGAAAATATTTGTGTAGATAGAAGCCTTTTGATTTTACTGTTTTGGATGGTTTTCGGTGCTTTCATGCTCAGTTGGAGCTTTGCTAAAAATGACTACATAGCAGTGCTTTGTCTTTCTTAAGGCAGTTGCCCATGAAGAAATAAGCTAACAAAAACATCACTGAGCAAGTGGGAATGTTGAAAATGATGTTAAGAGAAGATGATCAACTTGCCTGGTTGTTCAAACTGTACTGCTACACATCAGATTCTTTAGTATACTGTAAATACACTCACTGGCCACTTTATTAGGTACACCAGTACAATCAAGTGCAGTCCAACACAGCATCTCTTCCATGAATTCTACTTTTACAAAGTTATGATGTCTTCGATGTTGTCGAAACTGTCAGCAAGGTGATAAGTGCTTAACATATGTTTATGATTGAGGTCATAGTGGGTGGTGGGGTCGTACAGGAGTGCATTATATTAAGTGTTTCTGATGTTTTTGCCACACTATTTACATAAATGAGTGTATATGCACCATACTATACACTTCAGTAGACTTATTGTCTTCAGTGGTAGCTGATTTGAGCTGGTTCCCTCACAATCAATATTCAGTTGATCAGAGAAAGGGCAGCTGAAAGTAACCAGGACACTTTGGTTCTAGTATATATTGGACTACATTGCTGATTACTTTTAAAATACTGTAAAAGAGTGTTATTCTCTTAGTTTAAAGCTGCACAAATAAAAAATGGCATATTAAATTTGCATCAAGTGACTATATGCAAAGTTTAAGGGCGTTTAGTGCCAAGCTCGAAGAGAACCATCATCATCAGACCATGCATGTCTTCTCAGATCTATGGAGTATTTTAGCATCTTTCGGCTCGTTGTTTTGGTTTTATGGCCAGTGACAGTACTGCTTTGGTTCATTCTCTAATCAAACTTGAATGGAAAAGATACCATGTATATGCAATGCCAAACAGGATACAGACTTCTCCAATTTTCCACTTGCATCCAGCGGTTCTAGTTTGAGAAGCACATTTATACGAATGATATTAAACTTCAATTTACTATCTCTATATATAAAACCTCTCCTTCTAGTCGACATCACCTGGAGCAGTTTTCCAGGTAAGATATTGTCATCGGATTGGCGACCTGTCCAGGGTGTACCCCGCCTCTCGCCCGATGACAGCTGGGATAGGCTCCAGCCCCCCCCCCCGTGACCCTTACGAGGACGAGCGGTGAAGAAAATGGATTGATGGATGGATATTGTCATCTGGAGGAGTTCTGAAGGAGCAAGTCAATTGGAACAACAACCTTCATAGTATGAGTACTCAGATGACAACAACTCCTAAAGATAATGTCATCTTTTTTATCTAGAAGAGGAGAGATCTTTTAATTTAAAGAAGGCAGAGGGAAGTTCAAGGAAATCATTCAACTGAGTGTTGTACCTGTAGACAATATTATTGTAGCAAAAAAACGTTCAGTCAGTTCATCTGTTTTGTTAAAGCATTAGACCAATTCAAATTTCCATTAACAATGACTTTCTTTCAGTGTTTAAAGTAAGCAATTAATTTCCATGAGAGCAGTAATTACAGCTTTGAATCCGTAAACTCTAACTTCTGCCAACCACAGTTTATCTGTAATCAAAATCTACATTAGACTCGAGTGTAGATTAGGCTCATTTTGAACTCAAGCTGCTTTGAAAGGCAAAGTTTGGATTTCATGTTTTCTGCTCAGTTCTCTCAGGATGATAATTATTCATAGGCTGTCTGTCAGAACAGAGGTTTACCCAAACAAAGACGCAAAGTTTGGTGACAATTCTAAATTCTCTGCAACTCTTACTCAAATCCTCTTACAAAGTTGAGCCACAATATGTTTGTTTGAGCAGCTGGCAGCAGCTTCTGACACGAGAGGTATGTTCAAAGACGTTCCTAAATATCCTCTGCTGAATGACACAACTGCAGACAGTGTTCAAACTCACACACACTTTAACTGTAGACACACATTCAGGTTTTCTGTGCTGGTATGCTATGCCATTTTTTCTTGCCAGAAAGCAAAGAATACACCACTCTCGGGAATTTATTGGAAAATTAAGTAAACACTGGCTCCTAGGCTGAAAAGACAAAAAAACAACCAGTTGAGCTTTCAGGACCAGAATCTGTGCAGACACAGTAGCTGAGTAGCACCAGTGACCAGCCTGGATAAGAGCTGTCCTGCCAGGTTTTAGAGCCAGTAGAACTGCTGACACTGCAGCTGCTGTTCTATCAATAAAACCCAACACTTCTACACATTAATGACAACACCATCAAAAACATACACCTCATACTAATTATAAGATAGAATTAAAAAATTATGGGTGAAAACACATATATCTTAAATGTCTATTTGTGCTATTCAACAAGATGTATTACTTAGGTAAACTGAAACAACAGAATCACAAATTCAAAAATCCTTCATTGAAGTTTATAATCAATTTAATTTTATATCAATGAGTAGGTTAAATATAGATGCTATAGCATATATTTGATATAGGACTATGTTCTGTTTCAACTGAAATAAGACAGTCTTTCTATAAACCATTGTACAAAGTAACAGAGATTCAAACCATTTTTGTTAAAATATTTCTTGATTGAGCCTTTTGGAATGTCACCCATTGGAGCACTGTATCTAGCTGATGTTTTTAATTGTTTTTGGACAACAACAGAGGTCTAATCCAGGCCGCAGACTGACAGACAGCACCAGTGGGCAGTTCATTGCTGATGAATAAGATTGTTGAGAATACCATCAATTTAGAAAATGACCAAAGTTATCCTTTAAGAGAAGCTTATTTCATTTTTTCAAAGTTTTGCCAAATTTTTCAAAACAGTTGGCAGGTTTGCCACTTGTTTCCTCCTGTTTCCAATCTTTGAACTAAAGTAATCTCTGGCTGTAGTTTGATATTTACTGTATAAACATCAGAGAGGTGTTTATCTATCTTCTCATTTGACTCTTGCCAAGAAAGTGAACATGCGTTTTTCTCAAAATGTCATATAATTTCCCTAATCTTTACTGGCACTCTTGCTACTAACTCTGGCACTGCCTGATCTTTACCTGAAATAGTTTCTGGATATAAAATCTTTTTTGACATTCATTGCCGCTTGCCATCGATCAACTGTAAGCAAGAGAAAAGAAAATATTCCAAAATACAAGCAAATTAAGCAGTTTATCCTACAAAACATTATAGTACTCCTCAGAGACGGAAACAGCCTATTGCTTCACTGCTCCTGCTTTTTACTGTAGCTTAATATGGTCTGTAGTGACGGAGCATCTGAAACGTGTTCCTTCAGGCATGACCGGGAGTAATGGGCCCTCCAGTCACTACTGTTTATCTTCCTGGACAGTTGATGGCCCTCCAATGTGTCATTACACTAACTAGGCATAGCCTTGGCTCGCTTTGTGTGTGTCTCTGTGTGTGTGAAAGACAGTGACTGAGAGAATATTTCTGCACCTTGACACAGAGACAAAACCACTGTTGAATTCACAAACATGACACTTTTGATTCACTTGCATGCTAAATCACGCACATATACACACACTGCATATGCAATGACAGACAAATGGTACATTGTTACTCATTAGGAGCAAAACATGTACATGTCTGACTTACATGTAATCGTGCACACACACACACAAACATCTGGATCTGCACTCTAGGCTGATGTCCTCAAACAATCTGTTTCACATTTGTGTGTGTGTGTGTGTGTGTGTCTGTGTGTGCTGGAGTGTATCCACCTGTTACAGATCGAGTGTCTCCAGCACGCTGAGACTTGTTGACAGCGCGGTGATAAAGAACCACATATACTCACAGTAAGGGAATATTTACACAAATGTGCACATATACACACTTTGGTGCAACAAACATATGGAGAATTACTGGAAAGCATGCTTCCTTGTAATCCAGCACACACGAATGTGCAGTCACCCTTTTAGTTCCCCATCCTCATCATCCCAGAGAGATGAGAAAACACAGGCGAGAGGGTCAGATAAGCTGGGAAGCCAAACAGGAAAGTGACAAGCCCAATCAAGTGAATATTCTTAACCACACTCCGCCATCTTAGCACTCCTCTCACTTCATCGATTCCATCTCTTTTACATTTTCTGACTGGAGTCTGAGCAAGCACAGTCTTTAGAGTGGTAATCCATGTTTTTTTTTATCCTTTAGCACTGTCTGAGGTGCTAAGTGCGCATTACTTTCTGCACTGCACTTCCCAGAGATGTCAATCACACTGTCAATGTGTTCTGCTTCTGTTAATGAAGTTTGGGTTTCTGTAGGCGGTGCTTTTTTCTTTGTCTCAGGTTGGCAGCAGTCAGGTTGGCTGTCACTGTTAATGTTAACTACCTACAATACAGTAGCTCTTTGTCTACTTATTCCAAACAAACCTGAAACAGAAATATATCAGATTTCACCCAGGAAAGACAAACCACAGGCTGGGTTAAAAACAGTAGAAGAAAAAGTTTTCACGAAGCACCGTGCAAGAAATAGAATTAACAACTGAAAGTTTGCAATAACACAATCAAAACCTTACCGTCAGGCGTGCCACAAGGCACAGAATCTTCTTTTCTTCTCACCCCATTTCTTCTTTTTAAACTACTAAAAAAAAAATCTGAAGCAGCGATTAAGACCTTCAGCCCCACAGTGCACCCATCATGTAACTTCAAAATTTCAGCCAAGCTCTCAGCAATCCAAGTTCTAAGCCAAGACATTTTGTAAAAAAAATGATTTTTTTCCCTGAACTGTATTTTTATGTGTCAAGTGCTCAGCCTCCATTGCGAGAATTCCAGCAAAATGTTTGAATTCACATTTTTCACAGAGAACAGAGCTCCCATCAGTGACAAGTGATAAACAACACTGCATAAATAAAAATGCATAAATCACTTTCAAATAGTCAATTATCCAGTATGTACTGTATTCCTCATAAATGTCTTAATCCTATTCAAACAAAACATTGTACATTTTGTTTTAATGTATTTCATTACATTTCAGAGTTATAATTACTAGTTACTTTGTAGACTACAATCGCTTATAGATGATCTACCTGAAAACAAAAGGTATGCAGATGACACGACACTGTAACAACAGAAACTTATCAGGCTTTCTGATAGATACCCCATATACACTGGATGGGTTACATAGGTGTGACAATTTTCAACAAAAATGAATGGAATACATTTTCAGATTAAGCTAACAGCATGCACTATATAACAGTTAAATTTAGCTCCAGCTCAACCAACTACATCAGTAAAATGCTTCATAGACATTAGTGCAAGCATTACATGCAGCCTACAGCCTGAGAAGAAGCCGTGAGCGCACACCCATGAGGGCTGCAAAAGAGCATGCTTGTTTGTACAGTATATGCTCTGCATGAGTGAATGCGCATCCATATGCTGTTGTGTGTGTACATTTGTTTTTGGCCTGTGCTAGTATGCTACTTATGAGTACAAACTCTGCATATTAGTGTGCTTTGCAAGTGTGCTAATGCTCAAACAGATATGTGCATGTACATTGTGTGCTGGTATGCGAGAGTGTGCCCTCATGTGCTTGTTTGTGTGTGGTGTGTATGTGTGTGTGTGTGGTGTGTGTGGCCTGGATATTATCTGGTCATTCATCACTGCCTGAGCAGCCGAGGCTAAAGAACATCCATCTTCCCCCCTTTCACAGCCAAGGCTGACACTCAAGGTGTTTGTATGACTTAATGTTCCTCTGAGCAGAATCTCGAAGCAGCGTGCACACAGCACTGGGTGTGTTTTTATGTGTGTGTGACTGTGCAGCTGATGTGAATGCGTCTCCTTTTGTTTACCAGTAAGACTGGGTGTCTGAATGCCTAACCACTGTGACAATGTCTGTGTGTGTGTGTGTGTGTGTGTGTGTGTGTGTATTTCCACCAAGGTATTAGAGAAGCTCTTCTTCAAGTGTATCTCTAGCATATAGTCAAAGAGTTTGCTGGCAACTATTGGCAAACACAAAAGCTCACCACTCTTATTGACTGCCTCGGGCAATGACCTTAGAAGAGTGCGTGCTCTTGCCTATTTCTCTTTGCTTGTGTGTGAGTGGGTGCTTACAGTTTCAGGCCTTTCTCATTCTCCCACTAAAGGTCAGCTGTCAGACAGTATTGAGCAGTGCTAAAGGTGAAAGAAATGTGAAATATGTTAAATGATAAACGAGATGAGATCTTTCTGGTGATGTACAGTAAGCAAACGTTCACTGAAACACTGTTGAGACATTAACAGGCAATGAAAACAGCATGTTTATATTCTCATATGTGTTTATAACGTTATCTAATTAAAAAAAAATGTTACAATGACTTTACTCTTTATGCACGAGGGCTAATGTAACAATAATGTACTATTTCATAATCAGTTAGCAGTTTGCACACTAATGAAAGTATATACCATCAATAACACCTACCATAGGTACAATGCATAAGCTTCACAGAGATAGTTTTCAGGAGCAAACAAATATATAGAAGCACATTAGGTATTACAAAAAAGTGCAAGAAGTTTCTGTTAAATGTTTTATTATGAATGGAATAAATAATTTTATTCATAATTATATCATAGTTGTTGAGATGGTTTTGGCTGCTAAAGGCAGAAAGACTCAAAAACAACACAAATGAAACATATTAACAAGGCATTAGCTTAGTGAGTTCCCAGCTTAATCCATTGAATTCTAGGTTACTTTTTTCTAATTCCCTGTAAATTATTGAAAATAATGTGAATTATTGAAACTAATTGACCACATTTAATCAGTAGTAGCTCTTATAATAAAAATAACAGGCTAAATCAATAGCAAACAATTGCCTACATATTACTATTCTATCATACCATTGTTACTTTATTGAAATCATGTTACTTGTTGCCAGATTTTCACTGGCATTTTAGCTCTGGTTTAGTGTTTGAATGAATGACTAGTTTAAACACAACATAAATGGATGAATGCCATATCTGCCCTGCCTTTTTGCGAACCAAAGCAATCAAACATGAAAGAAAGAAACAAGTGCTGTAAACATGCATTGTGCTGGTGAAATCAGCCACGGCGACATCACTAATTTACTTGCAGCTCTAAGGAGGTTTTTCCACACTAATGGAACATGCCCTGCATTTCCTATGCAAACTGAAGAGTTACAGCTTAATCTTCCCTGCAACACAGCAATGCCCCAGTGAGCTTATAAAAGAAATATGCCACCATGCCAAGCCTCTGTGCCTCACGACCTTTCCCAAAACTCCCTTGCTCCCCGATGCTCACCTGCCTGCACACAAACTATAAATGTTCACACACATGCAGTGATGCACATGCAGAATTGAGCGGCGGGACTTAAACGCGGACAATGAATCAAACAGCCAAACACATGGTAACAACGTGTCCTATAAAAAGGGTTTTTTCCTCCTCTTCCTTTCTCTTCAGGCTCAACAAACAAGCACAGCTAAGTCGCTCTTTGTATTCATGGGCTGACTTTTGTGTCAGCGTATGTTTTAATTTGAATGGATTTCAGGTGCCTTCATTGCCAAAGTCTGCCTCCCTTTTCTCTCTGTTTGATCCAGCAGCTGACATTGAAGCTCCCTTCCTCTCCTCCTTTGTGCTCACTCCTTCTTTTTCTCACTTTCTCTCAACCCTCAGGAGACATCACAGTGTGCCATCTATCACTCTCTCCTCTTTACTCCTGTTTCTCCCTTTCCTCTCACATATTTTTTTTCTCTCACTCTCTCCTCCACTCCAGAAGACACAAGAGCCTGAAAGCCTCTGGATCTCACAGTGCAGTCCGGAGGCTAATACGCCGTCGGCGCTGACAGCCAGGGTTCAGGAGGTCACTATGGCAGCCAGCCTCTGCGGCCTCATGGGTAGCGACCTGCCATGATCCCCAGCATCTGGGGGTAAGGCTCACCAGCCCCGTTTTTTTTACAGTACAGATCCCACCCTCCTCATTTCCCTGACCATTGCCTGGAGCCTGTGAGTCACCTCACACTAGACGGCAGAGAAGGAATGGATGTAATGTGCTACAAAACATAATACAAAATATCAGAAAAAACAAACAAACTTAGTGTTGTCTCATACAACTGAACCCAATTTCTTCTTCCCTGCTAATGAAACTCTACTTTGAAGACTTTTCAGATGAAATGATGTCAAAGGTCATGAAAGGTCATTTTATTACCACATATATGGCAATATTATGATATTACTATCAGAGTAATTAAAATCCAGGAACTGTGCTCAAAAGAAGTCCACAATAAAAAACAGACTTTAAACAAACAAGTTATAAAAGTGTTGGCATAAATTATTAAAAGAGAAAATAAATAAACTGTGCAATTTTGACTCAAATTGTACACTGGAAACGTCAATCACTGTTCGACTGTGTGGTCAACCAAGGAGGAGAACTGTTTAATCAGACGTCCATTATCAGAACAAAGTCTTTTCGTCAATGTAAATCTTACCTTGGTGCTGTTTGTAGACATTTGTTTTAGAATGTAGGCTCATTATTGCCTCTTGGGGTAAAAAGCAGCCACTACAACTACAGTTCTCATCAACAGTTTTCTGCCCCCCAACCTCAAGCAACAGGAATGAGCTCATTACAGTTTGTTGCAACACAAGGACAAGCACCAGAAAGGCAGGATTTATGTCTTTTTTAAGTGTATTTTTCACGCTATATTTTTATATTTTGCAACTGCAAAGGGATGAAAATAGTTGGTTTTGAAAATGTAAGCCTGGTTAACCCCTTCCACAGCAGTGCACAGCCACCTCCCTGAGCGGCTACTGCCATACCAAAGAACTGATGCTGCCAGCATGTAGAACGATGAATATGAATATGCGTCATTTTTGTAGATCAGTTTAGCCCTCTCTGCATTAGTGCCTTCATTATTCCACCTGCTATCACTGTATCTGAGATGACTTGTTCCTCTGAATAGCAGATAAATGTAAAGTTCTAGTCGACCAGCAAAGGAAAAGTGCCAATAAAAGGGACAATTGCTTGTTGGACACTTTTATCAGGTATGTCTTTTTAAGAGTGGAGACAATTTACACTGAGGAAACCGTTCTAAAGAGTAGAATTTTCTGAACTTGCATTTCATTTTCTTTTTTGTAATCCTGTCACTATCTTATCATAAAAGCTGAGACTGAACTAGTTCATTCTTGGCTGGTGAAAACGGGCTTTGCTCAAGGCATCTACAGTTCCACGACAGTGGATTTGATTAAGAATGTTTTGCTCATGACTTCCAGACAAAGAAGAAATGTTTTTTAACAATACATTTGCTTTTCCTCAAATCCACAAAACAGTTGTCTGTCAGCATCATTTTCAGCCCTCTCCCCCTTCAACCCCATCAGCGACTGCTTGATTAGATTATGATTTTAGTAACGATTTGAGGGAATATTCTGAGTTTTTCATCTTAGAAAGAAATATCTCTTCATTGTTTGGCTAAATGACTACATTTTGTGACACCCTTTGATTAGTTTCCTTTATTAAATAACTGAAAGTGAATGACACAAACCGCCAAAGACTGTCAACATATTAGTGTTCAGCCTGCCTGAAGCAAAATTCAATCAATTTGAATATACTACTTAGGGAAAGGATTCTGAATAAATGGACAATTACATTCCTTGCATGAGAACTATTGTAACAACAGTATGCTGACTGATATGATCATATTAATAGGCTGAAGTAAGCTTATTTCCTTAAAATGGAAATTAGTATCAAGGCTGTTAAAAGCAGTATGAACAGTGACTAAAGCAATAGTTTGTTTGATTTACTAATGTTTGGCACATTAAAACACATGCATTTATTTTGGGAAGGCATGTGTATGAGATGCTTATCAGGAAAAGTAAATGTTTCTGAGGTGCAACTGTATTTCCGGACACTCTGCTATTTATATTTCACCATGACTCCTTGATGAATAGCTTGGCCTGATCTGTCATTTGTAAGTGATCACCCATGTTGGCTCCATCAGAGTTTGGTGTGAAGGACACGGTGGCAGCTTTTTACCCAGCAGCCACACACAGTTATCACTACGCAGCCCCCACTGCCTGTCTGACATGGCGTGATGTATTCACTGCCCGCTTTCTACACTACAGAAATACCTGGCTGTTGGCCTGACACTGGCGAGGTTAATCTGTTTACATGAACCTTTTGATAACCTGTGATTGAGTCGCCTTGTTGCCATGAATGAACCAGCTAACAGAACATTACTCAAAGCTGCACAGCTCACCAGGAAAAATTTGTAAAAGGGACACAGATGCAAGCTACTGCATATAGACGAACTAAATCTCTATCGATCTCAAGAAGAACAGTCAATAATGTGGGCCACAATGATGTCATGTAAACCTTGTTGTTACACCTGCAAGATGTTGGGTTTTGATTATGCTAAAGAATAATGTTGGTTGAAGGTGCACCAGTTCCAGGTGGTTGAATGATCATGAGCAGAATATTTTTTTTAAAGTCACTGAGATCAAGGGGAATCAGTTTAACTACACTGTTATTCTGACTGTCAACCTACCTTTGCCTGAACCCAGTCATCTAAAGTCTAAGTTTATTTACGCTTCTCTGGTTTAGGAGCTCTGGCTCTGGACCTTCTGATCTCCTGTCTGCCTCTCTGTTGTGGATCTCTGACCTGTTGTATTTAGGTGACCGTAGCGCAGTTGGTATGGCAGTCATCTATGAACCCCAGAGTTGGTGGATCGACCTGGACAAACTGAACCCTGAACCCTTGGCACCTAAAATGCAGCTGCCTTTCCACAAGAATTTTCCCAAGGGAATTAATAAAGTATCAAGTAGTCTGGACTATTGCTCTCTGTCCCTCTGTAATTTTTGGACTCAAACCTGGATTTGTGGATTTGGGACTGAGGATTTTGTCTTTTCCTCTGTAGGCAGGAGTTTAGATGAGTTTTGGCTGTGTGTGTGTTTTAAACTCTGCCCATCTCCAGGGACCATGCGGCGGACACTGAACCTAGAGGCCTCCATCTTGTCTCTCACCATTTTGTGCTCACCTTGCTCCTGGTCTCCTACTTCCCAGCACTGCTCAAGCTATTGCACCTATTACCATCTACAAGCATAGACAATTACTTCTAACTCACCTGCAGAAAACTGTAAGCTTTAACAAACGTACAAACTTATCTGTTGTCATCCTGTTTCCTATTGACTCCTGTACTTACCGGCGTGTTCTCCAACCCCGCCTGTGTGTTGAAAACAGGAAGCTCACTCCCTGTTTTTTTTTGGGCCTGTTCCCCATCTCCAAGGTTATTAACCCTGGGGCAGTGAGATTGTAGCTCTCCAGACCACTCCGGATCCACCTTACCTTTCACGTCTCCCGGGTTCAGAGAAACCTCTTGGTCTCCGTCGCTGCAACATGTCGTTTCTGTGGAGGTGGACATCAGGCTACAGTGTATAGGGTCCACACCTATGCTCTAGGTATGGTGTAGATTTAAGGCAGAAACGTTAATCAAGCTTTAGTAGTACTTACCAGTGCAGAATTCATCTCTTCTCATCCTTTCGTAACTTAGTTATGCAGGAATTATGGAACGTCATCTCTGCTTTGTGATTAGGAGGTAAAATACAATCAGTCTGTTTATGCATGTGTAAAATTGGAATTTGGAAAACTGACTATAATGTAATTAGTATGATATTTCTTAGTTAACTTGTTTGTTTACTGTACGTTAAATTATAGTCAAAAGTAATTAGAACAAATACAACAGTTTTATATACAATGTTTTACTCAGTCCACTGTTGCATGGTGCCCATATTTGGGGACAGTTAAATCTTTAGGTTAAAAAAACAAAACAACAAACTTAATTTTACTCTCAATTTAGTTTTTTACAACACAGTTCTGTTCATAACAGTGTGTTAAACATGCAACTATTTTTTTTAACCTGAACTAACCTTTTTTTGACGGATAAGCTTGAGGCACTTTGTGCATGTCTGACGCTGTCGGCCATCTTGGACAAAGAATGTCAGCAATCAAAGAAGTTTTGGAAACATAATAATTAGTGTTACAATATTTAATATTACTTGTTCACATAGGGCAAGGCAGGTTTGGACAGCTTTATTTTCCTTAATAAATGAAATCTTCCATTTAAAAACAGCATTTTATAAGTCATTTGTAAGTCATCAAAGTGTGACAAATGGGTTGAACTATTGGGACATATGAATAACTGGGGTTCTTACAGCTTTTATATTTTGCGAAAATAAAATATAAAAATGAACAAAACACACAACAGAGAACCAGTGACCAGAAAATATAGCGACACAAAAATGGCAATGGGGCTTTGGACACAAACACCAAATGAAACAAAAGGAGTACACAGTCTTTGTATATAGACCCGCAATACCTGATTAAAAAGTACTGTACAATTTAAAGGACACTTAGATGCCAAAAAAAAAAAAAAAAAAAATTATGTTGAACTCTGTAAGCGTGCACAACTCAGCACACTGTTATCTGGCCTAAGACAGAATAAAATCAGTAGCATGGTTATGGTTTTATGCATGCTACCATTACCTCCTTATGTAACAGAGAACACAGTGGTTCGATCGCATTTATCAGAACTTTCCACAACATATATGTCAGTCCCATCAAAATCAAAGCTATCGCATTAGGTGTCGACTTATACTTAAACAAGACATATGCTTATCTACCGACTACCTTACACAATGGAGTTGCAGCACCATTTTTCCCACGCAACTCTCTGGTGTCTAAAGTGTGACACTAGCACCTCACTCCCAATATGTCTGTTTTTTTTAGATAACAAAACACTTAGACAAGGAAAGGAACATCAGAGCAACTTTGAAATCTATTCAGATTTAAGTGGAAAATTATAACACTAAATTCACCCAATCACCCCACTACACAAGAATTTTCTAATTGATTTATATTTAATTAAGATGTTTTTATTCCTGAAAGACAGCAGACTGTTCAGATTAAATTCCAGTTGGGAGAGACACAACTAAAACAGAATTCAGAAAATGCTTTGATGTAATTTATTGATATACTGTGCAAGATAGAAATGTGAGAGGATTTTTTGGTCATTAGACTTCATAAGAGGGTTCAGAAATATCCCCTAGTCAAGTGGTGAAGAGGTGAAGGCTAAAGATGCGGCTGGACCAGGAGTCGATGAGCACAGTGAAGGATCCACAAAACGCTGCATCCAATAAAAACTAGTGGTGAAGGAGGATTGTATCATTCTGATAGTGAAACAACAGCTGACAGCAGCATGGAGGGGAAGAGACTACAAGTTTGACAGCTGTGACAAGATTGGTTCGCAAAGAACACGGCAGAATCTGATTGGTTAAGAAAAGCTTTCTGTCAGCTGATTGAGAATTACTAAATTTCTCCAAACACTTTTACTTTTTTAATCTTTACATCTCTACAAAATGTACAGTAGGTTCTCTAGACTGTCAGTAATAACTAAGAAATGTATTTGTCAAAAGTGAGAGGGCATGTAAAGGCAAGTAAGTGCAGTGTAATCAAATGAAATGTTTTGCAAAGTTGCTGCAATCCAAACACTCCATGATTTCACCAGTTTAGCTGGAGGGAAAAAAAACAGTTGCCATGGAAACTAAAACTTGGTATGTGTCCAGATGGAGGGGAGAGACTGAATATGTGGATGAACAAAATAAGAAAAGAGAAAGAAAAGGCAGAATTTATAAGGAAAATGGAGCAAAGATAACAAAAGCAAAGCAGCTTGTTCACATATTATTAGGCAATAAATTCACTTAAGTGCCCACAAACTGGCAAGAAACAATACAAAACTGACCTTTACTTAAACATCCTAGTCTGCTCACTGCAATCTCCTATTCACATCTTAGCTCCAGCTGCTGTTATAGTAGCAGCAGGCGCAGCAAACCAAACTCAGAGCAGCTTCTGAGGTCTGCTCCCAAAGTGAGTAGAAGACTTAGCGGGAGTCTTGTGATTCTCTAATGAACCATCTGTCTCATCAGCTAAACATCACACAGGTTTTTTTTTTCTTTTTTAAAGATGCTTGATGCTGACAAAGCTGGAAGTCTCCATGTGTTAACACAGTTTTTTTTTATGATGTCAGTGAGAGTGACAAAAAGTAGGGAACATATGTATGGTTTCACCCTCCTGTAGAGAGAACTAGTTGGACAGTGAGGAGAAACAGAAGAGTGTTGTGCATTTACATAACATAACATTACATTTTGCACATTGTACATATGCTCTACCTACTGCTGCTACACTTAAATTGCATATAATTGTATTTTTACCTTTAACTTGTGCTTTTTGCACAGTCAAAAGAAACTGTTCAGGGTGCATTTCACTGCGTGTTGTACTTGTATAACTATGCATGTGACAAATAAAGAATCTTGAATCTCTCTTGAATCTGTATGTACAGGTACAAGAAGGAGTTCAAAAGTTCAAAAGTCAAAAGCTAAAATGTTTACCTTCTTCTCAACAACATAATCCGGACGGGGTGTTACAGAACAATGCAAATATGTGCATCTTGCTTTACAAAAGAGAGAAATATGTTCTTTTTATGTTGACTTCTCAGCTCATGCAAAATGATACCAGAGCCAGATTCATTAAGGCTGTTTTTAGGCGCAGATGTGACAGATTCTGCCCAAGACACATGCTGTGTATGTATCACGCAGGTGCAGCAGGCTGGAGTCACAGTCTGTGTGTCATTTTGGAGAGCGTTTGCAAGGCGCATCACCACCTATTATTTGTGCAAATAATGGTGGAGGTATCTGAACAGAGGATGATTATATTCCTGTGGAAATGCAACTTGGAGTTGTCAGTTTTTGTGAGGCTAATTTTCCACCTCTGAAAAGCATGTGTAAGTGTACACTACAGAAAATGGAATTAAGGAGAAATATGTTATGGGAAAGAAAACATTGCTTCAGTGTTATAGAAATATAAACAGCAGTAAACATATTCAAAGAGCTGCTCTACTTCAGCTATCTGAAGTAATAGTTAGAAGTAGTTAGTCAGTAAATGTTACCTATATAGGTATAACCAAAAAACAATTTTTAGAAACTAGTAAAAAAACACAATTATTAAGGAACTTTTTTTCTAACAGCAACCCATTGATTGTAATTTTTCCTCATTGTGACTAAAGAAATCTGAACTTCATCTCGTGCAAATCCCAACACTGAACTCTACCTGAGCTCTCGTTCACTCTCAGAAAACGTCTGTAGACACAGTCCAGGAGCTGACTGCAGAAGTAGCTGCTGTCTTAGTCAATCAGGCATCAAACACACACAGGTTGCGGCTGCAAAGTCAATGATTTATTTTATTTTTATGAACTAGCTTAACTACTACAGGGAGGAAAGGCAGAATGTATAGCAATTTCATCATTGGTTTAATCGCAAATTATTCACATTGTGACTTTAATAAGTTTCCTACACTCTGTTATATTGACCAGTGCAGAACGTTGCAGGATAAATCGACTTTTCCAATCAACTTATCAAATGTGAGATTTTATAATGAAGTGTTGCACAGAGGCATTTGTGCAACTTCATTAACAACACTGTGGGTAAGCTGCCAAAAGCAATATGATAATATAATCATTGCTTTATTAATGAGTAATGACAATGATGAAAATCATTTCACAGAGCTTTTCCAGTTCTCACATTATATGTCTGCATCACTGCTGCAAGCTGAGAATTTCGGAGCTCAGCAAATACAAGGTTTCCAGCTCATATAGCTTAACTTCTTTCTTCCAGCTGTTCTGTACCAGGCAGGCAGCAAGAAGAGGGAAATGACTTGAAAAGGAGGCAGATGAAGGAGATCCATCCTGTTGATGTAATCAATGAGGTAAAAAAATATATCCAAGGGAGGAGGAGGACAGCAAAAAAGAGACTGAAAAGACAGAGAGCAGTAGAGAGAACACAGAACCTGTGAACCAAAATGGTGAAGAGAAGTCTCAGAGCTGAGTGCCTGTTAAATAACTAAACCACACTTTTTCAAAAATCCACAGCCAGTCTGCAAATGGAGTCTGAGGTAGCCTGAAGCAGAGATGGTGCAACAGTCCCATTTGAGTGCTGGAGGCAAAGGGACACACATGTAAACTTAGCTGACCCCTTCCTGCAGGAAGATGTCTTTGTCTCCACCGCTTTCTGTCTCCACAGTGTTTGCAGTCAGAGGGCCAGCTGAGAATGAGCAGAGCATCTCGCAGGGGACCACAGAAAGAACCTCTGCTTTCTCCAATCTAACCTTTTATTCCACTGAGAGTATTGAATTATTTAGGTGGATATTTCTGACATTTCTGAGGTTTTTGATATTTTGTCAGGGAGTCTTTATTTAAAAAGAGTTTTTTAGTAATATAGTTGACTATATGTAAGTTTAGGTTGCAGTTTAATGTTAATATTTAAGTTATAGTTAATCAGTAACCAGTATAGAGGGAATGCAGGAACATAATTCTACTCACTACCCATCACCGCCATCATCACAGTTGAAGCGGTACAGCCATGACTAACTGGAGACAACAAACATGGGAACAATAATGAATACTGTAAATCTTGAGTAAAAGGCCTCAACAATTATCTGTACCACCATAAACAGGCAGGTATCTATTGTGTTTAAACCCAGCAAAGACATTGAAGCTCCCTGATATATGTGTCTAATGTATATAAACTAATAATACAAAATGGATAAAATAAGTCTTGTTATATCTTGTTTGATGATTTAAAATATGCCAATATGGCACAGTGTGCATTTCGGCAGTAGAGAGGGCTTTACATTTGTCTTTGCAGAGGTCTTACAAAGCATTAAATATCATTTCAGAAAGTCTGCAGATATCCTGTTATGACCAATATAATTAATTATATCCAAAAATAAGTTTTTAGATGTCAGTGTAAAACTTTTTAACTCATTTTCTAAATGTGCCGTCCTTCACTGAGTGTGTGCACCAGTTTGGCTAGCACAATAAAAAAATGTGCAGACCCGCCCTGAGGAAAACATGAGGAATATATATATATAATATAACTAGAGCTTAGCATGAAGTCTGGAAACAGGGTGAAGCTACTTTGGTTTTGTGCAAAGTTACAAAATATACCAACAGCTCTACAACTCCACAAACACGCTGTATCTCTTGATGATTCATTACAGTTGCTCTTGTGTCTGCAGTTACTGCTGTGAACCTACATAAAACTAAATAAAAAGGTTAATTTGTGATTTTAGGCATTTCTGTAACAATTCATCTAAGCTGGGATAATCACTTCCCACGTCCAGCTAAGTTATTAACACACAGACAGGAGAGTGGTATTTATCAGTTTATCCTGTTTTAGATAGGTTGAACTATTGATTAAGGGCAGCATTTGTCAGCCTGATAGATAAGGACTTCACAGGATGTTCTGTATAGATTTTCATATTTTAGTGGTTATTTAACATTACACACACTTGTGTTTCTATACAACTATACAAAACTGCTAGTGCAAATAAGCAACTGCTACTAGATTATGTTTTCAGTCAATAAAAGTCAAAAAGAATTTTGCCAAAATATCTGATAATGCAGAACAACTTCCAGTTTGTGTGACTACAGCCGTATTAAATTTCTTCATGGTTTTGTTTAGGTACTTGGTTAAGGTTAGGGAAGGGCTGTGGACAGTCACTTCACACACACAACATGTTTCTTAACCTTTAAGCCAGTGATCGCAACCTCCTCCACCATAGTGATCCACCATTTACAAGTTTGAGCAAATAACACAGTCAGATGAATACTTGGAAACACTTGTACAAATGTTTTGTTTTGCAAAAGTGTTTATTTTTTTTGCAATGAACTGTTTCCTTAAGCAGTGCTTTATTTTTTTACCAGCTTTTGAAGAGAAGACCAAGGACAAAAGGTGCATCCAGAGGTTGCAGTAATAGAAAGGCAGCACACAGCCTCTGCCCCTGTCACCGCTCGCCTACCCTTGACCTCGGCGTGCAGACGGACCTCCCAGCTGGGTCAACAGACAAACCTCTGTGACCCAAACAGACAACTCCTCCAACCCAACTCCTGAACATGCAAATGAGCCCGGTAGCTCTACCCTGGCTTGTGCTCAGTTGGAAATCCGCTGACACCTCCATCTGTTTAGTGAGATAGAGGCAGGAGGGAAGGAGCAGGTGCGCGAGAAAGCAGAGGAGGGTACAGCGGGAGGGGGAGGAGAGGATGGGCAAATTGGTGTGACAGTGTTGTACGTATCTTCTCGGAGGTGCGTGTTATTGTAAATTATATCTCAACGAACATCACATGTGCTCATCTGGATTCTTTGTGCTCTGGTTTTTATTAATGCAAGCAGGGGACATTTTTATTTGTGATATTTTTCCAACCTGTCAGAGAGTTGTTAAGAGAGCCTGGTAACTGTATTATACTGGCTGGACTCTGTGAGTCACCTTTCATCAGTCATCACTCACACATACACTATACACAACACACATTTTTAAATGCACACTGCACACATTTAGACTTGAAGGTAAAAGGCAGAAGAAGAGAAAGTACAGAAGTACATGATATAGACTGCACTGAACCCGTTTACTGATGCATCCTGTTTTTCAATATCTTTGCTTAGAGAGTTTCATATTCATATTTGTGTTTGTATGTGTGTGAGATTTGGTCAAACACAGGAACAATATGCAATGAGTATGAAGCTAGTGTTAAAAAAGACATTTGTTATTGATCCATTTGGTGAAATTATTGTTGTTAGACAGCACAGTAGTCGGTGCTACTGGAGGGTTTCAACTCTTGTCCAAGGACACCTTGACATGTAGCCTAGAGGGACTGGGAATTGAACCACTCACCCTGGGGTTTGTAGACTACTGCTTTACCCACTGAGCTACTTGCAACCTCAAGTGAGTTTACCCATCCACCCAGTCCTTCGGTGCTGCAGCTCTGCAAATCTGTGCTCCCATCAGTAAGCCCAGGTGTGAGTAAGTTCATATTATTAAGTATACTTCAAGTATATTTCCCAAGTATATTTTACCTAGTACATTTACTTGTGTTAATGTACTTCTAGTATACTTTCAAGTATACTATTTTAATACTTCTTGGGACTAAATTGGCCCACTTTTTAGTATATAAAAGTATACTTTAAGTATACT
>JAUMHL010000003.1:17810819-17825799 GCA_032362345.1 Sandelia bainsii
CCTGAGCCTGGTTCTGCTGGAGGTTTCTTCCGTTAAAGGGAGTTTTTCCTCTCCACTGTTGCCTTGTGCTTGCTCATGTGGGACCGTTGGGTTTTCTACAATATTCTGTATATATTTATATTCCGTGTAAGGTCTTAAACCTTACACTGTAAAGTGCCTTGAGATTACTTATGTTGTGATTTGGTGCTATATAAATAAAGTTAAATTGAATTGAATAACAAATAAAGAAACCAGTTGAATGTTTGTGACCTTTGAGCTCTCAAGCAGAATTGCATGAGAAACCATCATGCTACTGAATGTAGCCACATGGGCACGGGAGTACCAATGTTTCCAGTTTTTCTTTGTCTTATGCAGCAGTCTTGACCACAAGGTAAAAAAAACCCCACTTTTTTCTGTACATCTTCAGGTGTGATGAAATGATTTGACAGTGCCTTCAGATGATCATCTTTAGAGAAAAGAACTGTCCTCTATGTTGTTCACCTTTTCTTTCCCTTTTTTGGGGGTTTGTCTCAGGTAGAGGCCTGCAAAGACATTCAAATGATATGAATTCAGTGTCCATTACTAGGCATCTGCCTCATTACTAAAATCCCCTTTTGTAATCCTTGCTTGATGAAAGAGTTAGCTATATCAACAAAAAAGATAAAAGCAGTCAAGCTTGTCAAACCGTGTCTGTTTTTTTTTTTTAGGTTTGCTTAGCTTAAAAGACCATCCAGCCCAGACTGACTGGATGACAAGCATACTGACTTTCCAAGAACATAAAACAATGTTGTTTTTTTTCCTTTGGAAGATTACATTGCTAAACCTTTCTCTAAAGTTCTAGAAAAAAAAGTTCAACAATTTCATCAATGGCAGCTGAATACACACATTCATTTACTGCTGTTTTTAAGTGTTCATTGTCTGTGAAGATTCTAAGTCATGCAGTTGTCTGAAAGTTGAGTCATGGCAACTGGACTTCTTTCTTGTAGGGTAGAGACGTTTCGCTCTGCATCCACAGAACTTTGTCGATCTGAGGGAAGTTGGCTAGTGACCCCAAATTTATCCTCCAGGTTGGTTTCACCTCACACCTGCCTTGAATAGGCTCGTTAAGTGAAACAAAGGCAGGGGAGGGGTGTGGGTAGATGTAACAGCCACACCCCAGGCAACTCCTCCTGCCCCCATTAAGTGGATCGTTAAGTGTGGCAAACCTGGTGGAGGTGTGAATTGGGCCTGATTTTCCTGGGGATGGATGAATTGATGCTCATTCCTTTTTGGTTCATTGGTGCCTTTCATTTAATGCAATCATAACCATTTTACTCAATCCCACCTTTGTGAGTTAATATGGCGAACTTGGAGATAACACTTTTAGTAGTTATAGTGCAACATTAGCATTCATTTGCAGTAATATTCTGGGCAACATGATGAATGCAAGTCCAGAGTTTGATTTCTTTTAGTAAGTCCTGACAGAAGTTTCTTTAGCTGCTAAAACCTCAGTTGCATTTAGCAGCTAGTTGCTGTTTGCAAGTAGTGTACAGTGGTATTTTGAGCTGCAGCCTTTTTAGAACAAGATTTTTGTTACTTACCTTCCACTACACACTAGCAGAGAATCACAAAGAGAGTTTTTCAAACAAAAGACACTTTAAATTTGGAAGATCTCCAATTGATTTAATAAATTTCTCAATCCTGGTATTGGTTTTACTTAAATACATTTTGCATAGAACATGAACTGTAGATGTTGATTTCCATCAAGAAGCAAACTCTTCATGGCCACTATGAGCACTATATTTTTTGGTAGATTGTGAATCTGTCCTTTAAACTCACAATGAAAGGCTGAGGGGAGTTGCAGTACTACTGTTTTACAGCTACTGTCTGGCATTGTTCCTATATCTACTCATAGGTTATGAACATTATTTCAACTTGGTATGAAAACCAGCTGTTGCCCAATCATTTTCTCACCTTCCTTTATTTTAACTCCTAATAGCTTATTTTAGATAGCTCATCCAGCATTTTTAACCTTTTGCTCCTTTGTCTTGTTCTGTTGTATTGTATGGATCACGATTTGTTTATGTAATTATAGGGATTCTTTTATTGAGTTTTAATAGTGTAATTGTCCCAGCTGTTTGTAGCTTGTGCTATATTGTGAGTAGGTTGAATTTCTGTTTTGCTGTTGATTAAAGGATTGCTTGTGTATATTACCACTATGCAGAGGCAATTGAAATTAGTCATATACTACTATTGTTATTATTACTACTAATACTACTACTAATAGTCTGATTAAAATCATTCCCATGCATATGCAATTTCTTTCTGGTATTGGAGTGAAGGGTCAGTCGTTTTGCAGCCAAGCAGTGGAGCAGGTTTGAGGGGCTCAGTACCTCGAGTAAGACATGCCATGAATGTGATGTGTTTTTTTCTCTCTCTCTCTGTCTCTTCTCTGTGTCTCTCTGTCATTGTGATGTGTCTGTCTCCCTCTGGCTGTCAGCTCCAGGTGAGACAGGTGACTGCTGTTTTTTTTTTTATATCCATCCATATGGGCTGGTATATCCAGACAGAATGATGACACATATCTCCATGGAAACGCTGCTATATCCATCCTTCACACACACTCTGTTCCCCTCTCTCTCTGTCTCTCTCTCTCTATGGCATGCCCTCTTCCACAGAAGATTGAAAACCCTTGAATATCCAGACCCCTCGCAGTGAGCCCTCTGCATGTAGGATCTATATACAGACAGTTTGCTTTCCAACCACAACATGAACACAGACACACACTTGTGCTACTTAATAAATTGTGTTCAGCTGCTGGCCTGCTGTGCCCCGTGGGTCAGTGTGTGGAGCAAAGAGACATTAATCATTCTGAAAGAATGCGTGTAAGCAAACACTGGCTGAGTATCAGCACCGTGTGTGTGCTGATACAATATGTCTTATATTGTTTCTTATCCCTACACAGTATATGTTTATATGGACATGTTTGGTTTGCATATGTACACCATATGTGTAAGTGCTTGTGTGATACTGTTTCAAACTGCAGATTTTCCCTGTTCTGTTTTTGTGTGTGTGTGTGTTTTTAACTGTCTTCATGTGTCTGAAGTAAACGTCAATCGACCTGTCTGCCTGCCCTTGGGCTTCTTTCTCCAGCTCCATCCCGTTTAGAGAGAGCCTGTATCTCTTCCCCACAGTTTTATTGCTTTTTCCTCTCCTGCTTCGATTCCACATTCCTTCTCTTCATTTACCTCTTGTTTGTGTGGCACTTTATGCACCTTTGTGTGCCCAGTTTTGCCTGTGCAATTCATTTCGCAATCTCCTCCCTATAGATTATTTTCTTTTTCTACCTTCCCTCTATCTCACTCACTCACATGCATTATCTATTAGCTGTGAGTTGTCAGGGCTCCAGTCCTGTGTAATGAGAGACAGGCGGGGCAGATTGTGCAGTGTCACATTAATTTGCTGTGGCTAACTGTTCGTACACCAGAGCAGAAATCAATGTGCCACATGAACCTTTATCTCCCCTGCGTCATCACCACTGACACAAGAACACCAGTTGCCCTTTCAGGCACTTACAGTGTCTTTTGTCTGCCAGCCCATACTCACAACAATAGACCAGGTTTACTCAAAGTTGGTTAGTCCACTTTGGTCCAGGATGAAAAATCTCAACAATTGTTGGATGATCATAAAAATATTACACAATTTTTTTCATGGTCATTTATTATTTACTGACTTTTTTCTCCAGCACCACCATCAAGGTAATCATTTTATTGTCATCATTTTGTGTGATATGTCTTGAAAATTGTAGTGAAATTTACAAGGAATGTGCAGACATTCATGGTGCCCAGAGGAGAAACCCTTTAGTGAAGCGTTCACTTACTAATAAAACTACATGAATTGGCACAACTAAATACATAAATACATAGTTTTAAGAGATGATTTCTAAGTGCTGTTAGTTGATTCTTATGACTTAATAAATCTGAGTGTCTTTAGGTTTTATGCTGTTAGTTGGAGAAAACAAGTTCTTCGGATACTTTACACTTAGCTTTAAAATTCATACATGTATTTCCTGCTGTTTTCGGGCAGTTTAGAGGGCAAACAATTCATGGAGAAAATTACAATTATGAGGTTCAAATTTGGCATTTTGAGTGAAATATCTAAGCAAATGTGAAACAGATTGCCATGAAAAGTTGAGGTACAGACTTCTTCTAGTGCCATGATCAAGTTAAACTTTCAAAGTATCCATACAGAAAAATCAGTCCTGATTTACATTGAGCAGGTAAATACTCCAGCTCCACTGTTAATACGCAGACTTTCTCTGATCAGTACTTTCTATTTTGTTTTATGTTGTTAGTCATTATGCAAACTTGTCAGATGCATACTTCTTTTTGAAGATTACACCTTCAAAAAAAAAAAAAGAAAAAAAGATGCATTAGTTTCCTTGCCTGTGAATGATCAAGAGAATCAAAAAGCATTGATGTCCAATGTTCTTGTCATTCTGTCCCTCGATAGAATCAAAGGGTTTGGAATACTTTCTCTGAGAAATACTAATTATGCTGGAAACACATCAGGAGATACTGGCTACATTCTGATACTGAATTAGTAGTAACAACACATTTTTCTACTTAATATTTCAGAAAATGAAAGTCATTGCACTCCTTAATGAGGAAGGAAATATAATAATTGTGACTCGGCACCATTAAACACTATGTTTTGCTCGTTGCACTTGCGTTTCTGTATGATTTGGGCGTGAGCGCTTTCAAGTGTGTAAACTATGCACGTCTTGTCCTTCAGCGGGGGCTCAAATGAAACATTTTGATGAAGTAAGCATCAAACATCTCAGCTCCATACGCCCCATTTCTGAATAAAGTCTTTTAATCACAGAGACTTGCACAAGAGGCAAGAAGTAGTTCAATTTCCATTGTGTATTTCTTTACTGAGCCATCAGACAGGATAAGGCTCATGATAGTACAGCATGAAACCATTGGAGTTGTTGTTTATTGTGGAAGGAGCCAGGATGAAAGCACATGCCAAGATAGGGGTTGAACTTACTTATTAACTTGATTCTGTTTGAAGTGAATTAAAGAATGCCTCTTCAACATTTTTTTTTGTAATGAAATATTTAATTCCACCAAGAGTGAGACGAGATTAATTAAAATGGTGACTTGCAAGCGAAATGGTCTTTTTCTTCTTCCCCTTTCATTTTATTATCTGTGATTAGGAATGTTCTCTTGTACATGGGGAACACAGGGAATATTTTCAGTTAACTAGAAACTTCTGTTTGAGAGACTGAGTTGATTTTAGAAAAGTCGACTTATTGATGTGTCTTCTTCACGTCGGTTATTAATGGGCATTGGAATGCATCATCCACTGGTTTATATTTCAAGTCTGATGCCAACTAGTTACACGAGTGCTGTAAACCTTTCAAAAATCTCAATGAGTACCATGGAGAGCACTCACACCTTATACTCTGTGAGGGCTGCATGAACATAGCAGTTTATTCTCCACACTAATGACGTGTAGATCTCTTACTAGATTTTTTTTTTTCTCAACAGTCCTTTCCCAAGAAAATGTGCTCCACTAATGAACCTGCCAATTCTCCGGAAATTTAATTTGGCTTTTGTCCCAGAAAAATACCTCTAAATACAGTAACTGACCTCCTCACTACTCATATTCCTTACATGCCCATTAATTGTCCAGTTTAAAGAGAAATTAGTTATATTAACTCGATTTAATAACTTAATAACTTGTAATAATTATACAAACCGCTACTACAAACCAATATTAATGATATTATTATTCTATATTATTATTATATTATTCATCAGACATTTTTCATAATTGTTTTAATATCAGAAGGTGTTTAAAAAATGACCTACATTTTCTCAGAGCCCAAGATTGCATCTTCAATTCTTTATGTCCAACCAACAGCCCAAAACAAATATTTTATGAATCTTTATAAATTAATAAATTAAACAATTATAAACAATTATTTTATATTAGAAGACAAAGGAAACGAGTAAATATTAACATAAAAAATAGCTTCAAGCTAGCAGCTCTGTGAGGCACTGACCTCAATGCTAACATACTCAAATGTTTAGCAGATATAATGTTTATCAGAATCAGTCATTAAATAAAGTTCTAATTAATATGAGTTGGACTTGCTTGAGGTTTTTGAAGACATCACTATTCACCCAGAAGGCTTCTTCAGAACTGAAACACTTTTGAAGAAAGCCACAAAAATACATTATTCCTTTTCTGTCATCTTTCCTTTTCCACAGGAATGAACTACTTCCAGTGTCCATCAATTCAACAATGCATAAAGTTGTGCACTATTCATCACGTAGAAAGCAGTATTCAATTAAATTTATAATTCAAGCAGAAGTTCCTTTTTATCACCAGAGCGAGACTTACTGATCTGATTTTTTTATTTATTCATTTTTGTACCATGTTTAATGTTGCAGGGTACCTCTCTACTTCAGTCATTGTTCTTAATGCACTATGAAAAGCCTATGACCCTCACTGACTTCCCTCCTGGAACTATATGTTTGTGTGTTCATGTGTGTTAACTGAAATGCATGAAAAAGCTTACTAGAGAATGAACCCAGCTCTCTGAGGTGGTAGGTGTATGTTTGGCCTGTCCATCCCTATTACTGTCACATTTTTATCAATTATAATTCGCAACACAGTCTGCACATCGCTTAGAAAATGTCCCCTTAATGGGTAGTTTGTACAAGAAAAAGGAATCAAATTTTCATCACATAATGTTCATCACCCTCATATATGATTTCCACAGATGTGATAATCATAATTATTTTAAATATAGAATGGGAAGCAGAGCCTTTAGCTATCAAGCTGCTCTCCTGTGGAACCAGCTCCCAGTTTAGGCCGGATAAGTAATTGGAAACACTCTCTCTACTTTTAAGACTAGGCATAAAACTTTCCTTTTTGATAAAGATTATAGTTAGAGCTGGCACAGGTGGCTCTGAACCATCTCTTAGTTATTCTGCTATAGACTTAGACCATTGGGGGATCTTTCTTGACACACTAAGCTCCTCTTTTCTCTCTGTCCACATGCCACCATTGCACACTATACCTTTCTGTCTTTTTTCTCCAATAGTTGTCTTCTGTCTCCTTCTCTCTGTACCTCTGCAAGTGTCCCCAGTCTCGGAGCTGTAAGTTTCAGCTACTGGTCCTACCAACCTGCCCTGTACTTTGTCTGCTGCTTGTTGCTGTTGTTTTTTTCTCCTCTTTCTCCACTTTGCATTCATCCCAACCGGGTGAGGCAGATGGCCGCCCACCTTGAGCCGGGTTCAGCTGGAGGTTTTTTCTATAAAAGGGTTTTTTTCTTTTCCACTGTCACCTTGCTCAAGTGGGATTTGTTTCGGTTTCCTATGTAATTCAGTAAGGTCTGAACCTTACCATGTAAAGTCCCTTGAGATGATTTTGTTGTGCTTTGGGACTATGTAGCTAAACTGAATTTAATTATTTGTATGTAGGCTTACAAATCTATTGTATATATGAACACTGCACTGCAATGATTGGCTGTTTGTCGACAACTATCCTCAGTCTTCCCCACCACCACCACACACACCTCCTCATGGTACACTCATGCATCAGAATGAGAAACAGCAAGGTGTTCTAATCTTAATGGGAGAGCGGGGGCATTTGTAATTTCTTATCCGCTGCTAATTAGAGCGGTAACAAGACCCAGGAGAAGTGACGGCTGCTGGTTTAGACGTTTGCCGACTTGACAGCAGGGTTAATTAACAGCCTTCCACCAAGATTAAGATGGGACAAAAACTAAATAGATCAAGATACACACAAACACATACTCAAGCACATGCACACATAAACATGCACTTGTACAGACACGCACGTACACACAGTAAACAGCTCTTCCACTAAGAGCTTAGATTAAGATAGCCACGCCATCCCATCTATTTCAGCTGAAAATTAGCCTCCCACTCAGTTGGACAGGCTTAGCAGACACAGATCTCGTTCCCTCAGATCTAATGCATTCATACACCTGTGTGACTTATTGATACTGGCACATGCACTGGGGAATCATTTTGTTGATCCTCTGAATATGGCTCCTGAGAGAAAGCAGAGAAAGTAAATGTCATTCGAGGGCTGACAGCTACGTGGCTGCAAACCCTTTTAATGCCCATGCTGTATTCCCTGCTGAGCCTATACAATGATCCTATCCATCTTTCTTCTCTTTGTAATGTCATAAAGTGTGGGTCTGGCCTATGCCTGGCTTAATATGTCCCCATTTCCACCTCGCCTGGTGGTGGCTGTATTCGTGCACACACAGACTCTTGCTGCCAGGTTAATGTGGCACCACATTGATTGGGCTGTAGCGTGTGTTGCCTCCCTAACCAGCTGTCCTAATGTAACTCTTTTAGAAGACTCCATTTGGACAGAGAGCCTGTATGAATAAAATAAAGCACTTTCTCTTCATGAAATCTCCCCCGACTATCTTTGGCTTTCAGGGTTAGGAGATTGGAACCAGGAGACATACTGCTGGTGTGTTTTGCCCCACAGCAACACAAGAGAGAGACAGCAGGATAGAGGGAGAGTTTATGTTTGTCAAAAAGAGATCAACATGTCACTTCTGTCCACATACTATAAACTGTGATTTATTAGACAACTGCAAGCACTGTATATATTATTAGCATGACATCATAAACATGATTATGAAGTAGATACATTTTGCATTGACAGTAGAACTGTTCATTGCTACACAGGTGTCTTAGGGAGTGGGTGATAGTACACAACAAGGTGTCCTTTTATATGAAAATAATGAGCTTCTTCTAAGTTCAATATTATCAGAACACCTCAAAGAACATTTTCACACTTATACCATGGTCACTTACCAAGGTAGTCTATATTCACACATTTATCCACTGCAGTCTGTTAATGTTATGGTTATGTAGTTTTACTGGTGAGAATAAAACATAATGATGGTTGCTATGGTTACCAGTACTTTAATATAGTGTGCCCTGTAACACCTCGACTCATCTTTGAGGTGTCCCAAGATACTGTATAATATACTGTATAATATTAACGGACACCTGTCAGCCAAACAGCGGTGAGTATTTTGCATAACCCCTGGGAGCTTGAAGGAATAGTTCACTATCTCTTTTCCAAGAGTTCCAAGACCGTTCTCACATCTGTGTTTTAATGCTACATTCATGTCATGTCGGCAGAATGGGAAGGCTGGAAATATTTCCCATAGAAAAGACTAAAGAGTGTCAATGGAGTGGTCCGAGAGGGTGGCTACCTGCGATGTTGTTGCCCTGCTGCTGAAACTAAAGCAGACTAATTTTCCTTCAGCAGAACCAATACCTAGTTAACATAACTAACTAGTTTAGCTAACTTGCTATTATTGCATTGTCAGCATATTTCTGGTTTTCACAATATACAGTCATAAGTAATGAAACGAAGATAGTTTTTTGGGGATTTGTCCTCTGTACACCACCACATTAAATCTGGAATGAAACACTCAAGATGTGAGTGAAGTTAGGACTTTCAGCTTTAAATCAAGGGGTTTGACAAGAGTGTGTGGCACTAACCATACAGGAATTACAGCCATTTCACACATACACCCACCTCCAGGCCTTTTATCTGCTTGACTAGTCATTGGCCATACAACTGCTTGTCAGCCATTTTTTCCAAGAGCCACCAAAATGCGGGTGTGTATGGCTGTAACTGCTGGATGGTTAATGGCACACTTTTTTCAAACCCCTTGAATTAAATCTGAAAATCTTGACTTGACTTTATTAATCAGCATCGGCTGATGTCTGCGCTCTTGCGTCCAACTGGTGAAAAAAAATCTGCAGACACATCCGCAACCTACACTGGGAGCATTTCATCCATATATACACAACTGAAAATTACTGCAATTTGTCAGCATGTAAAATAAGCAGTGAGTGAAATTAGAAAGCCTGAAAATACAGTCCAGGTGTTTCTGCTGCAGCCTCTCCTCTGTGTGTCTGTGACAGCAGGCAGGTGAATAAATGGAGCTCAGGTTAAGAGACACTTCACCAGTTTATGACTGCACGTCATTACATTGAACTCGTTAGTGTAAATCTGAGTAAACAGCCAATTACATATTTTAACTGAATACCTGTTAAACAAGCAGACTCTCAGAATAACAAGTATCCCACATCTCCTGGAAGTTCCAGGAGTTTCAGGAGACTGGGCACGAGATTTCTCCATTCTTTACCCATTTACACTGGTGCGATTGGCTTTTCTAACATATGAAACTGCACTGTTCAAATAACTGAAAAAAAATCACCCACATGGGAGATGATTTAATGCTGTACATCCATTGCTCTAAGTCCTTGCCATTCAGGCCACATTCTAACCAGATGAGGCCTTTCTTGAGACTAGACATATTTTCTGCTGCACATAAATTGCAGTGGCACTCTGTCTCTCTCCTATTCACATTCTGATTCATCCACTGTGTGAGTGGTGCTGTCTGCGATGTATAATGCAAAGCTGGAGGAGGGTTCACGTGGAAGGAGGAAGGAGTCCTTGGTCCCATTGGAAAGAATAAGTTGCTGTGCCATGCCTTTCCTGCGTTAGCACGCCTAGAGACTCATGCCTAAGTGACAGCACAGTGCTCAAAAAGGAAGTGGAAGAAAGGGACCAGGAGAATGGGGTGTGAGGGAATAGAGTGAGTAGTCTGACCTTAAAGCAAATGTGAGAAAGTTATGGGAGAAAGCTGCTGGAGACAGGGAAGGGTGGACAAATGAGGGAAGACAAGTTTAGAAGCTGTAGTTGCGCTGCTGGGAGAGTGGCCACCGGGCCTGCTGGTAAGGACACTGAAAAAGACGTGAGAATGATGATGGATGATGAAAAGGGAGGGGAGGAGAGGGTGCGATGACAGGAATGTTGGAGATGAGCTGGAACAGCGGGGAGAAGGAGGAGAGAACGACGTCTGAGATTGAAATGCAGAGAAGAGGATGGGAGGGAGGGGCAGGGGCTGAAAGTTTCATGAGAGTGTCACTATGGAGGCACCAAATTTTCTCACACCATCTGTGAAAGACGAAGCATTCCTCAGGGGCAGCTGATGCTGAGCTTGTGTGTGTATCAGTGAATATTTTGGGAACTGCAGTTGTCTTGTTTGGGGACTTGAGACTGTCTGTCTGGCCAGAGGATGTGTTTTCTGTTATTCACATATCAACAGTGAATTCAGCAGGAAGAAGAAATGTAAGCAAAACGGAGAGAAAGAGACAGAAATATCCACGTATCCCTCGTCTCTCTCAATGTAATTCATGGCCTTCAGCTGTGCAATACACTTCAATTGTGCTCTCCTAAAACCCCTTTTTCTATTTCACGCTGCTATTCAGCATCATCCACAGCAGCCTTGTGATCTCTTTCATGTCCATTTTCACTCACCTGGCGGTACAGAGAGTTTTCCTTCCCCTTCCCGCAGGACCTCACGTACCAAAACGCATTTAGCTTGTAAAAAAGCTAAATGAGGAAGGTCTGCGGTCTATTTGTTGTTAATTGGCACGGTGCAGCCATAGATTACCGAACATGACAGTGTCTTTTTCAGAGAAATCTATCTGCCGTGACCTCTCTGGCACTATTACAGCAAGGTCAGAGAACACAGAGGGAAACCAATCAATACGATATTGAGTGTGAGAGCGGACCAAGTCTGATGCAGAAGGATGAAAAGGATGACAAGAAGAAAGAGGGCACAGACTTAAAGAAGGAGACTGTGGCGAGGGAAAGGGAAGAGAAAAACTGGGAGAGTAAACAGACAGAATGGAGAAAATGGAATGACCACGGAGGAAAAGGGATGGCAAGTCAGGAAACATCGAGCCGGACAGTGCAAGCCATGGATGAACGATTGGAAACGACAGAAATGGAGGATAGAGACGAAGGCCCTGAAGGCCGTTGCAATCTTGCAGGTGGCAGCAATATGAGTCTACAGCAGTGCCACAGGCACAAACACACGAGCCGATACCCGTGAATGACTGTTGTGTTTGAGACATGATCAGTCTGGGAAGAATATTCTGTAGCCACAGGCACAAACACATATTGCCACAGGGAGGTGTCTGATAACACTGTATACAGTAAATACAGTGTTGGATGAGTGACTGTGCAGGCATGTGTATACATGTGTGGTTTTAAGTGTTTCGTGGTTGAGGAACGCTTCAGGATTTTCTTAATTTCTGTGTAAATATTTTACTGGAAAATATTCCAAAAAAAGTCAAATTTTCACAAAATTCCTAAAGCTAGATTAGGATGAAAATCAATGATAAAAATATAATAAAAATATAATTGTAATTTAAATTCTGTGACGTTATACAACTGTACAATCAAAGAAAAAACAGTTATTTTTTATTATTTATTTTAAGCATGTTGGTAAAGTAAGGTGCTTAAGATTGGTCTTGAGTGTGTGTAGATTTTGTTCTTAGCTAAGAACAAATCCTGCATAAGAACATTGGTGAATGGCAGAATCATGGTAAAAACTGCATAAGTGAGTTTTAGGAAGAAATTTCTTCTTAAGAACGCCTCGTGAAAGAAGCCCATTGCTCCTGACTGGCATCCACTCCCTTCCATACAGCCCCTGACAGCAAAGAGTTGGGGAGACTCTGGAAGCAGTTTTCCTGACTGGGAGCCATTTCTCTGGCTGTCGAAACATGAAGAACTATTTCAAAAGCAAACCGGTTTTTAGAGGTTTTGCAGGTTGAACTAACTGTGAACCAACACTACCACCAGCCCAGAACTTGTACCTAGTTGGTGTTTGTTGAAAAGTGGTACACTAATTGCATACTACCATTTCTCACTGGGCTAGTGTAATGTACAGTATGTGCATGTATACAATGGGCTCTGAATGATAATTGTGTGATATGTGTGTGTTCACTGAATGTGGGTGCACATTTCTCACTGTCCTTAGTGTGTTCTATAACAGATGCAAGACTGTTCAACATGTGCAGAATAATAAGTCTTGTAAAGAACTTATTCCTGCACAAATACTTTTCTTCTTTCCATCTAAATTCAGTTTCTCTCTTTTTTACCATCACATTCATACAATATGTACAGTTGTACAAACTCACGCCTCCCCCACTTCCCCCTCTCAAAAGTACACTCCGTGTCGGCCCAGCAGTTCTCCAGTGTGATTCGCATGTGTTTCGCTTCCTCGCCATTCTGAGGGTGGAATATAGCTAAGGCTGTTCCCTGCAACCACCTGTCCTCCCTCCAGGAAGAGGCAGAGAGAGAGAGAGAGAAACTGAATACATTACAAACTTAGGATGCTACAGAGAGCGATAGAGAGAGAAGCAAAGAGAGAGCGAGCTGGAAAGTTTTAAAAGAGTAGAAAGATGGAGCAGAAAGCCTATAAAACAAGAGAAGGAATAAAAAACACAAACACAGAGAGAGTAGATAAGATGTTTCACATTTCAGGCTGATGAATAGAGATATAAAGACAACACATATTAGCACGTGTGTGTGTGTGTGAGTAGCAGATAACGAGGCGGCTTGTGAGTGCTCTGTGTTTACTCTAATTAACTACATCAATACTGTCAGACAGCTTTTCAGGCTTTGATCGGCTCCCAGAGTCTGCCAAAAAGTCTGCAAAACACACCCGTCAATCACAGCTGTCGTCCTTTCATGCTAATCTTATTCTAAAAAAAAAAACTAAAAAAACAAAGAGATTAATTTACTCCCTGAAATGAAACAAGTGTCACTGGTCAAACCGGATGGATGGGGGCTGCTCGGATTGTGATTCCACTCTCATTCCATTCCTCTCCTGCTCCACCCTTGCCTCTTTCACACTCATGACATCCATGACTTTTTTATTTCCTCCTCACACACACACACACACGCACACACAGCTATATACACATGCACCGCTGGCCCGACACTGAATATGTAAATCGACATCTGCTCCAGTACCCAATCTCCAGCCCTCACCATGTGTCTGATATGCTAAGGCGGCCAACACAGTTTCTTCACTCCACATCTTCCCTTCCTTTTCCCTTCTCTCTGCTTCCTCTCCTCAGCGCGGGCTTACCCGAGCCTGCCAACGATGAGCAGATGAGGCAGAGGAGGGGGAGGAGGGAGAGAGTGAAAGAGGAGAGGGGCTTCAAACAAAACCTGATAATGATGTTGTTTTGGATAGATGTTACACACCCAAACAGATATGTGAGCAACAGCGAGAAGCTGGGCTTATTAGCGAACAATAGCGGGGAAACCAGGGGAGAGATGCTGAGTGTGGGAGGAAGGACAAAGCTCCAACACCTCTGGCGCTCTTAGTGCTTCTCCCTCATTAACCACACGGTTGCCACCTCACCCTCCCTCCCTTTGCCGCTGTTTTCGCCGACACCTTATCAGCCGTAATGAGCCTAGAGGTTGACAACTTGCAGTCACAAGTGACATACTGTTGCTGCGTCCTATAGATGTATTCACTCAAATCTTGCATTTGAGCGAAACCCTTACAGATGCAGCCATCGTGTTTGCACTGAGCAGCGAGATGGAAGGTGTCCCATTCCAAAGGCATTGTTCTCAATCCAGGTCCTGTAGTGTGCTTTGATTTATAAAGAATGGAATGGGACGAGACCTGTTTCCCAGAGATCCCCAGTCGGCTGTGTTCACAGCTTTTGCCACTTTGACTGAGTTCTGAGTGAATACATGAATGCTAAAAGACTCTAGCTGTGGCTCTCCGCTTTTACAGCTGCATGTGAGGCCACACTTTCATGGGGACCGTGTTTTACAACGATAGGGGACAGTATGGTGACAGTGTTTATCCAAACGCAGTAAACGGGTGAAGCTCTGGCACAAATTGGATTCATTCCCATGTAGCCTTCAGTGGCGGCCCGTCAATAGAGGGCGCTGGGGCGCCGCCCCACCTGTCTCACATGAAGAAGAAAAAGATAGGAATCTCATAAAATAATTTTAGAAAAACATTAAAATTTAAATAAACTATCTATACATTATACAGACCGTGAGTTCTGTGTATAATCTGCATTCAAGTGTAGTTTAAAAATGTTCTCTCACTCAT
>JAUMHL010000003.1:17825899-17843419 GCA_032362345.1 Sandelia bainsii
GCTTGACTGCATGTTCTCAGTTGAAGGAGAGACGGGTGAAATTTACTTATAAATAGTAAATGACTGAAAACACAGACCAGACTGTGTATTTTCACGTTAATTTAATCTTTTATCGTAGTGTGATGCATGATAATGGTGCTTTGGTTTATACTGATATGTGATGTGTGATATGTGATATGTGATTCGAGTGCATCTGAAAACTGACCTGCAAAAGTGCGCCCACCACAAAAATAATTTCACCAGCCGCCACTGGTAGCCTCACTGGTGATTCCCTACGAATGCAGATGAAAACCACATTTCCATGTTGCTATAGAAGAACAAGTAGGAAAAAGTATTGCATACTACACCAACTTCTCTTATTACAAGGAACAAGCAAACACATTTATCAAGCAAGGTCTCATTTATCATGGGCGTTCATGACCCAATTAGACCATAAAATGAATCGCGACTAATTTCCCTGAAAAATGAAACATTTGTCAATGTGATCTTGGCTGGACCAAGATCAATCTCACATGTGGACTAAAATGTGTATTGGCAGTGGTCAGGAGGACGAGCGATGTAACACGTGCAAGTGGTTCTTTTCCTCTTAAAGTCAGAAAGTCATTATAAAACATAACAGATATTTAAGTTGCAGCAGCAGATTAGTATCTGTAAAGGCTAAACTCTGGAAACAAATTCCTAAAAAAGGCCTAACTTTGAAGCAACTGCATCATGAAGGCAGCAACAGAGGTGAGTCATATTCAGCCAAATGACAATTAACAGCATGTCAGTTTTAAAAGAAGCCAAATAATCAGCTCCCTTTTAGATCTCCAAAGAGTGCAGTAGTTGGCGTCTAAATAGTGGGTGGTCATGAAATTGCAAAAATCCTTCATGTTGTGTTCCACTCACTGATGAGCAACTTTGATGTGAGTTGTTTTACATGGTTGCTGTGAGATGCATGTCATCCCTTATTTGATCACCACACAGCAAGGCTTCCAGGCAGCAGCCGTGCCATGAAGCCCACCTTCATGAACCTAAGAATGCTTAATTTTTCAGTACTGATGTGTGTCCCTCAAACAAGAGTAGAAAAGATTTGGTTAGATAACAAAAAGTCTCTGATCCTCAAGTCATAGTTTGTTGTGACATCTTTATAGTTCATCTGGTGTTCGCACCCAAAACGATTTTTGTCATTTTCTTACTTATTTCTATTATACAGCAAGTAAGGAATATACACGTAAGTGCAATGACACCCAGTTTACTTACAGCTGCTAGCAAAGCACCAACATGTAATCACACTTCTCCTACAAGTGCACTGGCCAAATAGCCTCAGTCCCTCCCTCCTTCTCCACGGTTTACCACGCTGTCTATGGTAGGTCACCTAAAGCTTTGAATGCATCTCCACTGTGCTTAGGATAAAGAAATAAGGTATATGTATGTTTTCAATGGCCACACATACACAACTTCACTATACTTATATAGTTACTATTCAACTATACATACACACACATACAAACATGCTGTGACCCTATCTGTCTACTATCTGACTAACCTGTCTAATTGTAATACTTTGTCCAACCCTTTGAATGAGGGCAGATTTTTGTCTTGTTTGATGACATTCTGGGGCTGAGCTTGTAATACAATAAACATATATCACACCCCTAAGATATTGTTGCCTTCCCAGGAAGACTGAATAAGATTTGTGAGGATGACACCGTGCTTCAAGAAACCCAGGCACAATTTAGAAAAAGTTACTCAAGCACTGATCACATCTTTTTTAGTGAAACATATTGATTTGTATTGTTTTGCTTTTTCTGTTCTTATATTGATTCATCATGGCATCTGATACAGTATGGAGAGATGGATTCTGGCTTCTGAAAGCAGATATTAAAGTCAAATTCCTGGATGTAGTAATGAATATGAACAAAAACACTGAATTGGGAGTTTCTGTTGTAATCGTAACTGGAATTACACATTATCCATTATGCATGCGCTATGCAGTAAAGGCAAATTTAAACCGTGAAAACGATACCAGGATAGACGGTTACATTCAGCTCACAGTACTGATGTTTGCAGATGATACAATGATCTTGTCTACAACAAAAGACCGGCTGCAGATACCTATGGATCACATTGCATTGTTGGAAGATAAAGGTCAGTAGAACTTTTAAGTCTTTGCACTCTTTCAGCTGAAATGCAACTACACTGTAAGAAACAGCTGTAGTTCTGTTCAAAATGCACTATTGATTGAGGCTCATAACTGTATGAAACTTGTTGAACAGAGTCACTGAGTACATTTCTGAGATACAGTCTATATAAGACAAATTGCTCTATTTTGTTTCTTTCCCTATATAGTAATTAGCTTGATCATCGCAACAAAAGACATATATGCCAAAATCTGTGAAAACCAGCATAATCTGCCATAAACAGAGCTTTGTATTATATTAGACATTTGTTTAATATACATACAATGCATATGTTCCATTCAACATTCAGCTATACCTGCATATGACTATGATCTGGATCAATGAACTAGGCGATCCATATGTTGTAAAAAGTTTTGGTGTCTTTCCAGTTCTCAGCACTGCATCCTGACAGTTTCACCACTTCCCTCGCCACAACAATACCTCTGCCTCCACAACCTCCTGCATTAGCATTTAGAAGTAGGTCAATTCAGAATGTTTCTTGATATGTGCTCCTGTTCATTCTCATGTGGTGTGCCCAAGGTTCTGCAGGGGTTGCGGTGAGGTGGGGTTCCTGAGCTGAGAGACAGTCTGTGTCAGGTCCACGCAGATTTGTTTTTTGGAGAACTGAAGCTGAACCAAACCAAAGTCAAATGTTTATTTTTGCTGTAATAAAGCTGTAATGTGACTGTCCTGACCGAAATCAACCTATAGGTCACATAGGGTGTGTATAACATACAGTAATGAAATTATGGATGTGCAATACACCAAACACACCATTAACATCAAGAGACACAGAACTGTTGATTATTCTTCTTCTTTAGAAATGAATATTATCATACAGAATGTGCCAGTTTGAACTGATAACACAACAGATGTTTGTTTCAGTACACTAAAAGGGGAGGCTGTGGGTCAGGAGGTAGAGCGGTCATCCACCAATTGTGGGGTCTTTAATTGTAACAGGTAAACCTAAACCTAAAGTCGCCAAGGGGCTACTATACAGAAAACCATTACTCGTGAGATGCCATGTCCAAAGATTGTTTTGATTTACAAAACATGTACTGGCTGCACCATGACTCACCCGTGGTTCCATCGCTGTTTCAATGTCCACTGTAAAGTTTCAGTAATATAAAGTCTTTATCAGTCACATTTTTTGCCATCATTTTTCTTGTTTTGCATCATACTTGATACAGGTTTTCAGTTTGTATAGATGTTTTGTGGTACTTGAATATGACAACCCTTTGTGCCCCGGTCTGTCTGTGTCCCTGTTGCTGGTCATTTTAAAAAGCAGATCTCAAAGCAGAGTTGCTGTCATTAACAGCCTACTCATGAGTTATAATCATATTTCAGACTAGCTGAAAAATAAAACAGAAAAATATTTAAATTACATTGTGATTGTCAGATGCTGCTTCTCATCAATATACTCTATGCTACAAATGCATATGTTTTATTTAATGTTCCTGTAAGAAAAAGAAATAGCCCATTTCCACTTAAATATGAATCTGAGAAAACAAGAAATTCATGAGCAGGACTCTTTGAATCCATCTAGCTTAGTTTATCCTGATGGTCTTGAAATAGCAACAGTGCCTAGAGTTTGATTATTATTATTAGTTCAGTTTAATTTCCTCTACCATAGGTGAAACATTCATATCCTCACATGAATTACTGGGTTTGAATATCTGAGCTTGTATCACTAGCAAAAGCATAAAAAAGTTATTGTAAGTCAATTGTTACTTCCGCACAGCTCACACACACTGATCAGGTAGGTGGTGGATTGTGTCCCGCAGCTGTGCCAAAGCTGTAATGCGGCGGAGATGCTCAGTGTTTATTTTTTAGTGTGACTTTTGCGCAGCTGTAACCCCTGAATTACCCACACAGGGATCAATACCATGGTATCTTATCTCTTTGTATGAGTCTTGCATGAGGCCCAGTGTCTTTGCCAACTATAAACCATAGAGGTGGATGTTTCATTGATTGTAGGTGTTCTCCTGGGAGCTGTGGCATGGTAAGATTGCTCAGTATGGCCACGTGACAGAGGCACACAAGGTCATTTCAGAAAACCAACTTCATCCCATCATGTAAACACAGCTCCTTCATGATGTTCCCATGCTTCAGTATAAACATTATTGAATCTTTATAAGAAATCGATTTGCAGCTCTTTGCAGACGTTCAGCAGCTCTTTGCAGTAGATTCAGGAAGTTCTGGCTGTCTGGCCCTGAACTATGGGCATAGACATTAATTGTATCCAGAATAGAGTACAACGTTTCACAAGTCTTCCCAGATCTCCTAAAACAGCTGCACTGCTTACAGTGCTCCAGCTAAAACATCCTGTTAAACCATCAGCATCTTTCACACACAATTTAAGTTTAGAACACATCGAAATCAAAACACTGAAGACTTTCCCTCCAATGCCATTCTTAATAAGAACAAAATACAAAAGTGTAAGCTGTATGCTGTCAAAGACATCAATGAATACACAATATATCCTGCCTGTTTTTCTTTGTGATGTATTTCTGTACAATTTACTGCAGAATAAAAATAGCTATCGTGGAATAATGTGCCCTATAATCGACTTCTTCCTCATAGAATATACCATTTCCTTCTGCATGTGACACCAATCTCCTATTTAGGATCTTTGTGAAAATTTTACCAAGTACATTAGGCCTCTGTAGTTTCCTACATCATTTCTATCACCGTTCTTATATAACAGACAAATCACAGCCTCACACCAAAGCTCAAATTACCTGTATGCAACATTTTCTATACTATATATTGCAAACATAATAGGACATAACATGCAATGCTGCTTTCAACACTTCAGTAATGATTCCATCTGAACCAGGATTTTTTTGCATTACTCATGGACATAATTGTCTTGGAAATTTCATCGTTAAGTAATGTCATCAAGGTTTCATCTTGATGAAAGGATCATGAGCATTTACACACTCTGTAACGGAATTTTCAAACTCAACCTCTACATTAAAATTTGAATCACAAATTCAATAACTTTCTAAATTATTCTAACCACTCGTCATCTGTAATACTATCAGGCTTTGTATTAGACCTTGTGCAGCTTTTTTATTTTTTTACACAACTGCTGTGTGTTCAAGTAACGCTGAAAAATATTGCTCATGACATTTGAATTCTGCTGATTTTTCTTAATATTACATACATTTTTAAATCTTCACCTCTCAAAAATACATAGACATAGGCCTATTGATCAAGAATCTACCTGCCTCATGCAGGATAGAAACTATTATTACGTTGGTGTTTTCTTCTAATGGAGTAAAATTTTCCACTCAGTAGATGAGATAACCTTTAAAAAACTGCCTCTCACCATCAACTCTCCATTTAAACCTTATCCAAGGTTTTGCAGGACTAACTTTCTTTGTTATAACCATTAATTCATCGCTGTTTGCCGTCATGGTGTAATGGGAAGTGATCAGAGATATCCACATGCAAGATCTCAAAATTTTTAACTTGTGAAAACAGTTCACTGGATGCTGAGTATAGTAAAATAGGAGAACACATTGCATCCAGCTGCAGATGGCAACGTAAAATTACCATCAGTACCTTAACAACTCTTCCATTTACAAAATAGATTTTCTATGTCAGTCAAAATGATCACTCGTATAATATGTGCTATGTAATCACAATCATCACACTCATCATTATCACATTCATTACTAGTTCTAGGGTTAAAATTTCGTGTAATAATCATTTGTACATCATCTCCAACCTGATCTGACACACTAAGGATTTAGTTTTCCATGAAAATGATACCATTTTCTCTTCTCTATCTCTATATGAGCTGGATTGTTCAGGGAAAATATAAGTAAAGGCAAAAACAATGTTGTCATTAAATAATCTCTCTTTGGCCTGAAAACGGAAATATGCAACCAACTGCTCGTTTGCAAATTCAAGTGAACGGTTTCACAATCGATATATCAATATATACACAGATACCTCCAATATTATGTCCAAATTCTGCTGCACGTTTGTGCAACAGACAAAAGCGCGTAAAGTCAGCTAATAGGTGACAGAGCTCAGTCTTATCTTGTAACCAAACTTCAGTCAAGTGAATGATGGAAACTATTTTTTTTATGGTCATTTTCATGGAATATTTAAAGATTTTGTTTGATTTCATAAGGGGAGTTAATATTTTTGTCTAACTGTACATGCTTAAAATGTTTGCAATATTTTCCAATTCTCCACTTCAACTGTGTGACAGTGATGAGAAAAAAAGGGTATTCATTCACACAGCCATGAGCATGCACTGCTATCCTTATCCTGGTATATTTTGTGACTCTGGATTTTACCATGATCAGGGTGCAGGTTTCCCGTGGTGTCAGCAATGCTATGATAAATGAGGACCATTTTGACTTTAATTGAAGGTCAGCTGCAGCTGAGCCTTTAGGTGTAAAACCATTTTGTGTCATACTTGTAAAAAAAACCTTGTATCTCTCCCGACATTGAGAACTGGAATTTTGGTTGTGTTGTAACAAAGCACATGAACCTGAACATAACCAGAGACAAGTAATTTAGCTTCCAGAGTTCCAAGAGAGACATTTCAACAGTGATTAGAAGCATTTATTACCTTATTTTAGCCTGTGGTGGAGTGTGTAGGCTGTAACGATCCATCATGCTGATGAAGACTTGCAGTCTTTCTCAGCATCCCAGTGTGTGACTACATGTTTGACACACTCTGCAATGTGTATGAATTTCTCATACTTCATAATAACACCTTGGATGCTTGGCTGCTCTGTAGGTGGACAGCTCGTTGTCAGCCCTTCAGCCTCGACATATCCTGCACGCACGCACGCACACACACACACACACACACACCCCTACCCCTCATGGAGCCACACATAGTTCACCCCATCATTAGAGTCTGCAGCGCAGACACAGACGTGGGGGAGGTGGAGAAGAGATGGATAGACAGAGAAAGGAAGAGGAAAAAGAGGAGATGGATTCAGGGCAGAGGATATTCAGGTGCATCATTAGCACCAGGGATGGAGAGATCTTGAAATAGAGGAATATAATGAAGATAAGACAGCTCATTTGGGACTTTAAATTTACAAAAATATGGGTAAAAAGTGGAGTGTGAGCAGAGGCTTTTAACTGTGTGCACCCTGGCATGCTTTCACAAAGCAATATGTTTTTAAATCTTGCCTAATTATCGATTGTTTGAAATAGTCATACAAAGGACAACATACATTTAGCCCAGACTAATTAACCAGAAGCCCGATTCTGATTAAAAATAAATGTCATGATAGCGTGTGTTAAATATTGATTTTTTTTTTCTACATGGGAGAACCACACTGCATTTGTAGATCAGATACAGAGATGAAGCAGCTTTCCAGTGTGAAGTTCATTAGGAGAAGAAGTGACAACTAGCTAGATATGTCCACCAGACCAATCAGAAAGAAAGAAACACACATATTTTATTAAATTTTTCTGTACGTAAATCAGCTTATTTACACATAAAGCTGCATCTAAGAAAAACGAAATTCACCTTAAGCAATTTGTAATGAATGGGACTCTCAGATTGACAGATATCGCCGATATCCACCTAGCGTAGCTTATCCTGCCAGGCCTGAAATAGCAACAGTGCCTGGAGTTTGATTATCATTCGTTGAGTTTAATTTCCTCTACCGTAACTGAAACATTCATATCCGCACATGAATTATTGGGTTTGAATATCTGAGCTTGCATCACAAGGAAGAAAGAAAAGGCTAAAAGATGGACGTGAAATTTTAAACACGGCTCAATATCTGAACAGTGCATTCCAGGAAACCGCATAGAAGTTGTATTGACTATCATCACTTGTGTTTCACTTTAGCTCTCTGAGAATATTGAGCTTATTGAAACAACATCAGCCAGTCTCCAAGGCACGAAAGTGGTGTATAAAAAATGGAAAAGGCTTCAATTATTGGCTAAGAGGGAGATTGATGAAAGAGATTCAGATATGACAAACCTGTACAGAGAGAACATTTGATGTTAGCCCTTTCATTCACAATGGACAAAAATGTCCAGTTACATGTGTAGAATATATTTAAAGAATATATCAATATTTTTATATTACCTGTGGTTATGTGACCATTTTCCCAATATGATAAACCTCACTCTCCTGCTCCTCTTGGCTCCATTAAGCATTGTATCGTCTTTTAGCCCATCAGGCCTGCAACTTACTACTTTTCTTCACTCTCACCACCATGGCATTGTTTCCAGCTGCACCAGGCATGTTTTTTTTTTTATCACATCAACACATAAGACTATCAATGGAGTTCTGCAACCTGTAAGGTAAGGGTCACGTGGCCAACAGGATACAAGCATGGTTTGTCTACACATTTATGCAAGAGGTTTCAAACTGCAGACCTAAAGGTCCTCAGATTTGCGAGTCAATCAAAATAGAGAGGTCCTCACACATTAATTATTAAGTGTCTTTTGTGTAAAAGTAATATAAAATAAAAGCCAAACAATGAGTGAAATAATCAGGCATTACTAAGCAGATGGAGAACATTTCTTAAGTGTCTTTAAGATGGTTGTAAGTAACACTAAGCAACATTAGTGTTAGCACTTTAACATTATTGTATTAAGTTTATTTTTGGATTTTGAGTAGATTATTACAGTCTTACCTGTCACACTGTTGACTGTTGATGTTTTTTATGGCAAAGTATACAGTAGGACTGTAGGAACTGAGTAGATTACTGATTATTGTTTCATTAATGAGCTGCTAGAGCTGTTTTACTGGGTAACATTTCAAACATTTACGAATTTGGGGGGAAACATGCTGAGATATTGAGCTGTGTTTAATAGAAGAGTCAATACATTTTTTTAAATTTAATATTAAAACTAATATTCACAATTAATGTATCATTTGATGGGAGGCTTGGTCTTAATTTGTCTCTCTCATGGACAAAAATTACAATTTGTCAACGTTTAAATAATAAAGAAACATGGCAGGTTTATTTACAAGCTTGACAGCTGTAAAATAATTTTCCAAGGACATTTATGACAGCTCTAAGGGTTTTGGAGCTCACTGCCACCAGACTAATTTAGCGACTAGCTGGGGAACTCCATATTTAGCAAGTTTCCTAAAGAAATTGGTGGAGGCAAAAAAAAACAGAGCTAAAGGGAGAGTGAATATTGGACTTGGTGTGAATTTATCACATGGCCAGAAAAATCACTCCAAATGAAGCTAATGATGTTTCACATTAGAAAAAAATAGGCAACTGTTAGAGAACATGTTTACTATATGAAGTTTACAATCCAGCCAATGATCACAGCTTGTTTACGCTACCCCAAATTAGATATTAGTTACTGCAGGTTTGAATTCAAATACATAAGTGAGAAAATTGCCAGTGAAGCTGCTCAATACAGGCTGGGAGCGAGGCCTCAGCAACAGCCCCAAAGTAGGGACATCAAGGTGACAGGAATGCATACACTGAAATAAAAAAGGCAGGAATCAGGACAACAGACTGAGAATGGAAATGAGATATGGAGAAAGTGGAGGTGGAATGAGAAATGAAAAATGGTGACGAGAAAGTGGACTACAGGAGATGAGAAAGCAGAGATGATCATGTGACAGAATGAGCAGGCGTTTTACACAATTGGAGAAGGAAAAGTCTCTTTTAAATAACTAGCTTAATACATATATATGTGTGTGTTTGTGTTTGTGTGTGTGTGTGCATGCGTGTGAGAACTTACTTGTGTGCGACATCGTCTGCTCATGTGGACGTTTGTGTGTGTGTGTGTGTGTGTGTAAGAAAGCTGTCAACTACCCCAGGCGAGAGAGTGCTAGCACTGTGTCAACCTAATGGGCAGAAACTGGGGCATAGTAAATAATTCAACAGCTTTTTAGGGGGAGAGGAGACGCTTCCAATATCTTCCCTTAGGAAAAAACTAGGGACCCTGCTCTCATAATACAGACACGCATGCACACACACACACAGCCACCATGTGCGCCAAACAACTATGCCATCAGTTTAGTCTCTGCCAACAGGTGCTATACTGACATTCTTTTTTTTATAGCTCAGACCCTCTGAAGCTGTTGGTTAAAAGGAAAGTTGAGCAATTGGTCCGTTGGTCAACTTGCTTACAGGAATATCACTATGACCCTTCTCTGCCTGGGGGATAGTTGGTGCAATGCCAGTTATCAGCTTATACTGTATTTAACGTTTAATTCAACAAACCTCTTACACAATAGTACCTATCCATCATGTGTACCGCTTGGCCTGTTAAGGGGGGCTGAAGCTGATCCTAGCTGTCATTGGACGAGAGGGGGGTGCACCCTGGATAGATTGTCAATCTGACACAGACAACCGTAGACAACCGTTCATACCTACGGGCAATTTAGAGTCACCATTAACCTAATGGCATGTATTTGTGTTGTGGGAGGAAACCAGAGCACCTAGTGGAAAATCAGCCATGCAAGCACAGAACAACATGCAAACTTCATGACCCTGTAGTTGTGAGGTGGGAGTGCAGACCACTCTGCCACTGTGCTGCTATACAGTAGTAAAGTATGTGAAATCCCTTAGAGTATCTCTAAACGTGGCTAACTATTAAAGGACGACAGATTTTCAGCTTGCGTCCTGTAGTTGTAGTTTGGGAATTGCATCTTTATGAATGGTATTAAATTATTTATTTATCCTTTCTATACTAAAACATCTGTCAGCTTCTAGATGAGAAGCTTTTTTTCCATCTAGAAAGAGAGAAATATTTTATATAGGGAAGGGAAGTTAAATACCATTTATATGTATAGTATTGTTCAAAAGTTTGGGGTCACTTCCATGTTTTTGTGTCCATTAACATCAAATTGTTCAGAAATATGTATGTTGATACAGCAAAGTCATAAATAACTATGATAAATACAAACATTAGACCTGTGTTCCAACAGCACATTATGTTTTCTGATACAAATGTATATATTTAAAAAGCTGAAGATAGCTGAAGGCATACAGTTACAAGAAAAAGCAAGTGCACTATTTGCAATTTCCTGGTTTTGTGCAGGAAAATTCATTCATGAAATGTGATCTGATCTGTACCAAACAGCAACAAAATATAATATTTCTAAACTGATAAAACACAAACAGTCATGTTCTCTTATGTCTTTATTGAACACACCAATTAAACATACAGAGTGATGGTAGAAAAGGTAAGTGAAACAGTGTTTAATGACAGCAGCAGCAGCCTAGTGTTTCACTTTCTTTTTCCACCATCACTTTGTATGTTTATTAAGGAATGAAAGTTCAATATGGCTACTCTACTACCTCACGACCCTCTACTAGTACTAATAAACACATGGCCCACACAATTGAATCAGTGGAAAATACACTAGAATCTATGTTTTAGATTGTTCTAGAAGTTTGTCTTTTAACACTGAATAAAATAAAAAATACATCCGACTACATACAACAGACACACTACAAACAGACAATGTAAATAAAGAGCATTTACCTTGCTGGACACAGTTTCCCCCACAAAAGTTGGCTCCAGTGAGGTTTCAGCCTGTCTTTATAGACTCCGCCCCTGGTGTGGGTCCTAATTTCCTGTTACCCAAGAATTTCACCAAGAGAATTTCACCAAGAGAATTAATAAGTATCACTCATTATTACGTGATGGCTTTTACACCTTTTTACAACACCCAGCATTCTTTGTTGTGAAGTTGCCAAACCATATGAAGTTAACTGTTGTTGTAAACTCCCTTATTTGGCATAATAATTTTCTCTGTATTTTTTCACCTTCATCAAATAATTATGACTTCAAAACCTTTTTACACACTCTTCTATAGGGTCACAATTAAAGAAGTGAAATACTTGAAGGGAGAAAATCACTGATCATATAGCCTGTTAGCCATATAGCTGTTAGTTAACGTTGGACACTGGGTCAGAGTCTAGAGATTTCGCATGTGTTTTTCTGACCTCTTCATATAGCAGCTCAAATACTGCGTATACTAATATTACGCATTTCAGACAGGTCTTACAGCACATAGGGAGCAATGTCATTTGTATTTCTGGTATGTTTGGAATGAATAGGTAGAACGGATTAGTTTTACTAACCATCATAGACACACACTGAAAAGAGCCACCTACAGACACTCATATTTAGCAGACATACAGGCCCCTACATTAAGTTTTTGTATTCCAGTTGTTTTTTTGTTTAAAAAGTCATATGTGGTTAAAATTCAGATTCTTAGGTTTTATTAAATTAATTTTTTTTGTTTTACCATGTAGATATTACAGCATCAGTTGCCTTTGTGATTATTATTCATTTTGATTATGACAGATTTATCACATCAGAAAAAAACGAGGGGTTATGAGCTACCTGTGCACAGCTGCATTCTTCTCCATCTATCAAGGTGCTGAACTGGAGCAGGAAAATCACAAAACTTCAATATTAAAAATGCCAGTGCACTGCAAGGGATGTCCATATATTCATTTATTAACATCTGTGTATGCTATGTGTTTCATGTAGCAGCTTCATTCAGCTCATTACATGATACAATTGTGTGTTTTTAAAGCTTCCTCTGGCTGTTAATGGCCAGTCATCATTGTCTCCTCCTTAAATCCACAATACACTGTAACATTACACCTCAATTCAAAGTACAAGAATGTCATATTTATCAAGTACAATATATCATTCAATCATATTAGTGTACAATGATATTATACATTTATCAAATACAAAGCAATGTTTTATCTTAATTCAACATTTAACATCATCTCTAGATTTCAAATTGTGGAAGAAAGAGACAAATTGATAAATGATATGTCTTTGTCCCAAACATGTAGAGGGCTCTGTTGCAGAAAACAACATTACGATGAACATATAGTGCCAAGATGATGGTAGAAATAAAATAAAAAAGCACATATCTTGCAGGTCACCACTTGAAAACCTTTAACATGGACAAACTCTCTACCTGAAAGTGTTTCTCTCCTTTTCTCTGAGCTCTCAGCTGCCAAAGAGTCAAAGCTTACATAACACATGACATTTACAATAAGGGCCGTTCCCTGTCTACCTATCTGCCACGTTCTCCTGTATTTTTCCTCTCAAACTCTCCTCCCTGCCCCCTCCCCCACGCTTTGCTCTCCACATCCAATCTGACTCACTGACATTTAATTAGTTGGTGAGTGGAGGACGCCTCGCCACATCAGCCCTGTAGTGTTGCTGACCTTTTCAGACTGGGTCACTCATCTGCCATTAGCGCACCGCCACCCCCCCCCCTACCAATACCCCAACTTCACAAACACACAGCACCCACCCACCCACCCTCTCATCACTCTCTCGCCACTAGCAAAGAATACTCCAGCGTGCTGTTGAAATGAGCCAGCTGGTGATCTGGGAATTGACAGTAAGGTTAAGCTTTCTTTAGCAGAAATGAGATGAAGTTGAATGCATGTGTTTGATGATCTGTGATACAGCCAGATTGTGTGTGCGTGTGTGTGTGTTTGCACATCTTTGTTCATCAATGATTTGGTGTATGTTGTTTGTGCATGAGGAGGCTTACTTTCATTTGATTGCATCACTTTAATCAGCTATCATAAGGGGAGACTAACAGCAGTTATCCTTTCATCTTTGGTCAGTGTAAAATGCCCTTTTCATCTCACATGTGCATCGAAGGCTACGAATGCACACACACACCAGGACACACATGCAAAGCCAATCAGAAGTTTCCTGGCCTGTCTCCCCCCACATTTCCACTCCAATCCTCAGCGCTGTGACATATCACCCAGCAACATCAGCTGCCAGACACCTCCTATCAGAATCGATTTGGAGGCCTTTTAATCCGCCCTCTAAAGAAGTCTTTCCTGTCAATGGAGGGAAACGTGACCCCAATACCAAAGGCGGAGGAGAGAGCGGTGGTGCTGGTGGAGGGATCCGGGGTGAGGGCCTGGCAGAGCGAGCTATACAACTGGCCCCACAATCCATTGTTGGACTGACTTCCAGACATTTTTTTCCCATCCAGAGATGTTGGAAAACATCCTCCACATAGACAAATTGAAGAGGCAAAATACAACTTTATCATGGAGGGTGGAAGGGTTATACATTGTTGGACCGAGATGTCAGAGGTAGAGAATAAGATGCTGAAAGTAATACCAGAAAACCAGTTGAATATAGAATGATGAGAATATCATATACACCTTTCATAATAATTTTATGATTCCCTTATTATTCTCCCTTCTATACCCTTACATATATTACATATTTTGTACCTGGTAAGAATTTGTAGCTCACCCTTAATTATAAGCACCCTGAAGTCTGGTGTAATGCAAGCAGTGTTTAAGCAAGCAGTAGCTTATGTACGAGCATGATGTATTATTAGCATTCGTGCAGTTATGATTGAGTCTTTACCAATTTGGCTGCTAAGTGCTAAATTTGGCAAACTTGTAGATAAGGTAGATAAGATATGTAGATAAGGGTGGCCTATTTTAGATTAGTTTCCCAAACATGCACCACTAATGACTAACTGACACATTTTGGACACCAAATTTAGCAAATTATTTGACTGGTTAGCTCACTACAGCTACAGAAAACAATCACATCTGTTGGTTTAGATAACTTCGGTCTTAGAAACCATTTCCAGAAACATGGCACTCTGTGGCACATGCTTTGATAGCCCTGAAATGGAACAAGGTGCCGAGAGCGCTCATTATGGCCTCTCCATCATTGTGTCACTGGCATTATGTTTGTCCATGTGTCATCTCACTTCTCACATCTTCCGTCCATCTGTGGCCAGAGCCCTACATCATCTTCTTGGCCTCCTTGTTCTCTCAAATCCCAGCTTGCTCTACAGCAGTGATGTTCAACCATGTGCAATGCGTGGTCAAGAGATTGTAGCTGGTGACTCCGGCAGCTGTCCCAGCCAGAGAAGAAGAATCAATCAGTAATATCACCTGGTGCAGTCTTTGGAAGGAAAAGCTGCAGGCTCTTGGCAGGCACTGTTTGCCCACCACTCCACATGGTTCCTAAATATTCTGTAATCATGGTGAAACACAGCTACACAGCAATAAAAACTACTTCAGATGCCTCCATTTGGAGACAAGAAACCATGACACCTCAGCCAAGCTGCCAACTAATGTGTGTAAACAACTACAACAAGAAAAGTGTTGCTGATCCCTTTGATTTCAAATGGTCTGGAACCCCTGTAGAGTCCAAACCAGATTTATTCAGAGCACCCCAGGACTACGCCTCAGCCTTTTCACAACAGATGACACGATTAGGTCAGAGCAGACTGTCTTTCCATCACTCCTCCATCCCTCTCACTTCAGTCAGTTTCAGACCAGGCTGTTAGACAGACGTGTCGGGCCCCTCAGTGCCTCATTTAGCAGCTTAGTTCAGGAGTGAGTGCAGCCAATGAGCAGTCTATCACCAGTGTAAATATACCATAATGTTAGAAGAACCTCCATAAGTGGAACTTAAAGTAAAAAAGTCATCTGTCATCTGCTACAACATTTCGCTCAGTTTTTTTTAAAAAGAAAACTGTGCATCTTACCCATATGTTGACTAAACAGAGCAAATTGCAGACTGTTCTTAATGCTGTGCCCGCCATAGTTACTGGTGCTACCCCCAAGTTTTCCAATATCTAATATATGCTATTTACAGTAATAATAATAAGGCAAAAGCTACATATCCAATAACCAGTTGCTCTGTAAAGATGAGAACTAACTAATATAACACTATCTCAGGTAACAAGTTTGATGTTGCTGCAGTGTAAACCTCCAGAGATTTAACTACATACTTTATCCAACACTCTGATGTAGCAAAATTCAACTAAATAAAGTGGCATGAAATGTTATTACTGTAATTTTTGAAGTTTACATCAGAGCAGACAAACACACCATTTCATCCAATTCTTCTGCTTTTGCTCTTCTGCTTTATGTTTTAGAGAGGGTTCGGAAAAGAAACATCCAAATTCTTTACATGCAGTTTATTGCTCATCTCACTATGGCTCCATGCACACTGCTTCAACATGTGAAGATATCCAAAGCTTGACAGATCTGCTGTGCCTAGTTACAGTTGCTCAGCTATGATTAGGCATAGTCTATAATCAGAGGAGGCGTTTAACACACAGTCAGTTGGTCTTGCATATTGTCAGACCAAGTTGGGGCTTATTTTCATGTCATGCAAGAAATGTCATGAGTAAATTGAGGGGAAACTTCTGCCCTGTTCCTATCTGAACATATGGCCCACTGCATACTGTAATGAGACCTGAGAATGCCCGTGAGCAGGAAAATATTTTCAAATCACACATCTGCACAATTTATGTGTCCTTGAGCAATTCAAAGAATCCCTACCTGCTCCAGGGATGCTCTTCCCCAGCTGGGCCTGACCTCTAATCTCCAAGAGAGGAGAGGAAGGAGAATTTCCCGAGGGATCAACAAAATATTATAATTATTATTATTCCGGCCAAAAAGTGAAACAATTTGCTGGATAGAGTTTCAGATCAGCAGAGATGGTAAAAAATGGCCCTGTTTATTTTTAGTCATAGTTAAAGAGCATACATAGCCACAGGGTCATGATTTTAGGGTTTTAAAACTCTTCCCAATTGAGCCCTGGGAAAGAACGATAAATGGAGGTATTTATTATAATCTGCTTCTAGTTATTCCTAATTCCTCACATGAAGTGCAGAACAAAGCTCGAGCCTCTCATAATTGAAGCGGCAGCTGAGTGGAATGGTGCGTAGGCTGTCCTCTAATCAGACAACGTGAATTCAAGTCCACGTGACAACAAACCTTTGTCCCGCTCAAGTGTCCTTGAAGATCCCTACCTGCTCCAGGATTGCTGATCAGCAGCTGACCTTGAAGAGAAAATTTTAAAAGACTGGTTATTATTAGTAGTATTATAAACTGTCTACTCAAAATTCCCCTTGCAATAAAACAGAAACATAAGTATTCCAATGACAAAGTACCTTGGACAAACCAGAGTCCTTAAACTTACACTACTGTATATTGATTCTCCACAGTATTTCTGCAGAGCTGTGCTTTTTAGACAGAATCTTAGGCATCAGTCTTTAGCGCATTCATTTCTGCTACTGTGGCAAAAGAATAGAATAGAATAGCATTTATTGTCATTGCACATCAAGTATACAATAAAATTGCATTGCGTCTTGAAAGACAATTAATCATCCTTTTTATTGCTATAATAATAATTTATTGCTATAATTTGGACCTTAAACCTGAAAAGCTGTTGTGATCAGGGAGGATCTGGCCTCCTATGTATGCTCATCCAAATCCTTTAATGAAACACAGTATTTTGTGTAAATATTAAACGTCCCTGTTTAAATATCTGTGAAGATTCTCAGTCATCCAGGTCATGGTTATCTAAAAAAAAACGGTTTTTTTTAATGGCAACTGGA
>JAUMHL010000003.1:17843519-17857441 GCA_032362345.1 Sandelia bainsii
TCTGGAATGGAGGGTGAAACGTAGTCAAGGAACTAAAACAAGTCCAGTTGCCATTAAAAAAAACCGTTTTTTTTTAGTCCCTGTTTAAGTTCTCATTAAATCTACACTGTGTAAATACTGTTTTTAAAAACCAGTATTTCTAGGAATTGGACAATTTTACACCTCACAGTTTGAATTAGTTAGGAAGTTGTGCTCACTGCACATAGCAAGACAGACAGTATTCAGTGTACACCCATCACATGAGACAGCTGTCACCCTGCTTGTCACTTTTAGCAAAGATACTGTGGTTCCATTTACTTAACTGATGACAACTGATGAGAATTACACTGAATAATTACCAGACAAAAGGGAAGTTTCACTTTCACCTCTCTGTCAGTCCATGTGCATGTTCCCTCTCTCTTTATCATTCAAACTGTGCTTTGTCACTGTGTTTTCAGTGAGTCACTTAATGATTCATCCACCAATCATCTAAACTGCTTATCCTGTTAAGGGATGGTGTTAAGGGGTGCCGGTCTCAGGGCTGATATGTAGAGACAGACAGAGACAGACAACTATTCACATTCACACCTATAAGGGAATTTAGAGTCACTAATTAACCCAACTGCAGGTCTTTGAAAGTGGGAGGAAAGTGGAGGAAACCCACACAGGCACAGCGAAAACATGCCAGCTCCACATAGAAAAGCCCTCACCGGGGCAATTCTTCTTCTGAGCAGCATCCAGCTCCTAATCCAAACCTGGCTGAAAGGAAACTTGTCAAGTAGGGTCGGCAGACATGGGATTACCCATACCTGATGCCGGGTGTTAAGAGTGGCATGTAGATGGACTTTCTGGATTTCACAAGCTGAATAAAAAGTTATGTTTTTATAAACTGCAACCACAATGTTTCTTTAAATGTGTTTTAACTACCTAACCTGAATCATGCATTAATTATTGTTTATTTCTCATAACCACAAACCATTTATGCTGTATGAATGGTAATTAACTCACACTCAAAATAAAAAAGTATAATATTTTGAGATATTGGATTTTTGATTTTCATGAGCTGTAAACTATGATCATCAAAATTAAAACAAATAAATAATATTATAAAACTTTACACTTTACATGTAATGAATCTAGAATATATCAGAGTTTTACTCTGTGCATCTGTATGTGATCTCCTTTCGCTTTGTTAAAAGATTGTGTCCTACTCAGACTGAATTTATTTCTCTAGGGGAGCTGATGTGAACATTATCTGTGCAGGTCGGTGATTTTAATCCAACACGGATTATAATAATTATAGCCGCTACTCTTTTTCAACAAACTCTTTGCTCTGTCAGGAGTGACATTCATGCATTTTAAAGTAGACCTCTGAGTTGTTTATTTGGTCAGTGTGAATTTAGTTTTTCACCTCAGCTCAGCAGAAAATATTATAAATCAACTCCAAAAAATGTTAGAATTGTCAAAAACGCTAAAAATCAATGTCAAAAAAATGTTTTGCTGATGATGAAAAATAGCAAAGCTAGGTCTGCTTCAGATGTGGTATCATCTCATTACATCACATCCTGTAATTCTGTAATTTTACAATAGTTAAAGTGATTGAAAGTACTGAGCAGCACAGAGAATATTTTTCCCCACCTTCCCTATGTAATATTAATCCTATCAAAATGGGGCTTCTGGGCATCCTGGTGGGCACCTAGGCGTTTAAAGACTGACACTGACATAAAATTACAATATCCCTGATTGTGTGTCCAGCTGTGGACCTTTGTATAGTACACTGAAAAAAAAGTCATTAAGGAATTGTCCAGTACTGCCCTTCTTGTCTTGCCACACTGCAGTGTGCTTTCAACCTTAAGGCCCTTTCCTCTTTCAACGTGACCCCCAACTACGAAGCCAGGTCCACTGAGAAATGGTTTTCCCAGTTCAATGTGCACACACTTGACTGGCCTGCACAGAGTCCTGACCCCATCACATTTGGAATAAATTGGACGCTAGGATTCTCCAAAATTAGTACATCCAGAGTCCCGTGGTAAGCCTGAAATCAGAATGGTGGAGGTAGTTATAGCAGCATATAATTACTGGTTTGGAAATGAGATCGTCAACAACCACATAGGAGTCCAGAACCTGGACAGGTTCTCTAAAATCCTGTCTGCTTTTTTCTTTCTCTTTATCCAAAGGAAACTGGAAAGATAATAGAAAGAGAATGAAGAGAATTGAATAACCATGCTCATTTTTTTATTCTATAACAGTTTCCTGTCTAATGTAACCCTTCAAACAACATGCACAGTACCTCTCAGGAAGGCAAAATTGCGAGGGTATGACACTGTCTGAGTCGTGTGCGGTGTAGTCAGTCCAGTCCAGATCGTAACCTGAAAGAGATAAACTAAGTCCTTGTGTGAAAGTTGAGGATTTTTGCAGCTTGCATCTCATTACCTAATCCCTCACCTCTCTGGCTATAAAACCCAGCAAGAAAGTACAGGAAAGCATCATTAGACCGATCTCAAAGTATAAAGTTAACTAACCTCATGCGAGTACACATCAGCATTCTTCTTTATCTCCCTCCCTGCTGCTCTCTCCACTTCGCCCTCTAAGGAGCTCTCTCTGGTGACTCGCTGTTCCAGAGGATGCTTCCAAAATGGCGGCTCAGGGAGCACCGCTATTCCCCAGACTGTCGAGATGAGCTGCCGGGTTCTCTCTTGTGAGCGCAGCCGAGAGAAGGAGGGTATACACAGGAAGTTGTGTGTGTATCTTTTCGTTCCTTTTTTATTTTCCCAGCTTTCTCTGATCTGATCTGATGTGAAATCACAAATTGGCCCCTATCCGCTGCCCCCTGTGTACATAACAGAACTCATTAAAGAGAGGAGGGTTATTAAAAAGTGATGGATCGAGGGAGGACTCTGACAAGAAAAAAGTGATTCTGTTTAATAAAAGAGACAGAGGAAGGAGAAGAAGTAGAAGCTTCAGAAAAGAAACTTGCTTTAGAAAAGAGGCTAGGCAGTGAGGGAGCCGTGCGTTTACTATTCGCTTTTACGGAGGGCTTGTGCAAATACTCCAGATTATTCTGAGGGTTTGGACATGCTTAGATATTTATTTTCCAACAGATGATAACAGGGAATAGGACATCTTTTCCACTGGCTCTGTTTCTGTGCCCTACATATGGACTCTGAGAACAGACAATACGATATGAAGGCAACAACTCAGCTGGCTGCAGAATAAACTGTATGTTGCTTCTTGAATCACAACATTCAGCAAAAGCCCCCTGAGGTTCAAGCTAAAAATATATCACATATTTCTGTTCACTTAAGATAAAAGCATTTGTTAAATGACCGTATCGTTGTGTCTCCTCTGCTGAGTGCAATAGTTTTGTGGTTAAGGTGGATGTAGATCTCTGGTTCATGTATGTTCCTCTATAATGCATCAACAATGACTGGGAACACATACAGGAAATGCAAGCGAAGAGTCTCTCCACTTGCAAGTGTCTGCGACGAGAATGGGAGTGGAGAGGATAGTAAAAAGTTAACGAGGTGTGAGGACAGAGGAACGGCGGAAAAACAAAGAGAGGGGAGAGGAGCAGGCAGTGAGGAGGTCTGCGCAGGGGAGGGTGTGGAGGGACTGACGAGAGTTTCTTCCAGGTTGTTTGTTCTCCAGAGACTACTGTGGATCCAGATGGACTGAGGCTGAGAGGGAACAGAATGTGCATCAATATTTACTCGCCTCTCCTCATTTTTCCCACCAAGACTGGGTAAAAAAAAAAAAAAAGTGGGTTACATACACAGCAGTTAACATGTAGATTTCCTAATGGGTTATTATGCCAGATGCTGTGTAGACTCCATGCGTGAGCAGTGAAGTAAACAAGGACATATACATGTGCAGATGTATGAAAAAGTATAACCCTATAACCTCAAATGTAAGAAATCATATGCAAATGTATCATCATGTGAACACGTGTGTGAGAAAAGGTGTGTTTATGCTGCTTTATATCTGTGTGTGAAGACTCAGCGTGTGCCTCCAGGAACTGTGGTGTAAGAAGAAACCCTTTATCCCTCGGTGGACGAGTGAAATGGAGAAAAATGCAAGAGAGAGACAGTGAGAAAGAGAGGGAGGGAGGGAGAGAGGATGAGTCAGTGATGTCTGTTGGCTTTGCTGCTCTCCAGCGAGTCACTGTGCCGAGCAACCAGCAAAAGCTGAAGAGACTATAATCTGTGGCCCGCAGCATCCCACCTGTATGTCTCTGCAGAAACAAAACCGCCTGCCCCATTCAGCTGCCTCCTGAGGTCTCATTTATAAACAACGCATAAACACACAGAAAAGGTGTTGGAAAAGTTGTGTGTGTGTCATTCCCCAGGAAAATGTTGAGCTTAATACAAACTAATCTGACTGGAGAATGTGTGCAGCTCTAAAGAAGCTGGAGATGTTGACAGAATTATCAAATTAAAGTGCAGAGCCCTCATTAACCTACTGCTCCACCTTCCTCTGCGTTTTGTGCAGTAGTCCTATGATGGCATATTACATAAAATTTTATTAACTACAGGTTATTAACTAAAATGTGATGCAGTGGTTATTTGATTTAACACACTGGTTTAGTAACATGTAACAGTCAAGAACTACATGAAATGAAACTTGCAATGTAGTTCAGACAATGGCCTCATTTTTACTGCTATTTTGACATGGCATACTTTTTGTTCAGCAACATATATCCTTGGATATATAAGGGTGGAAGCGGTGGAGCTTAAGAGGTCTGACTGCCTCAGCTGAAATGCTTGTCAGGCAATGAATGCATTTCATTCTTCACACAGCTACTTCGTTCATTTTTCAGATATCGACATATAAATGAATCCTAGTTTGCTTTTTGTCTTATTCTGCCATCACTCCCCACTCGTTGCTGCACTGTCCCCCTGGTGTCTCTTTATGGGGAGTGGTGGACTCAAGAGGTCCCAGAGGTCAACACTGCACATATTCTAGATTCACAAAATAATTCATTTCATTTGAGTTGATTGAACTGAAATAATTTAAGTCTTAGACACAGGGAATCACCCCTAACAAAGAGTCTCTAGATCAGATCAGTACTAGCCTCAAAAGGTACTTCACAACAAGTGGAAGTGCCATTTCCAAATTCTTCACCCAAACTGAAATAATAAGCATATGCGCTGAAATTAAATTTAGATTTTAATTTACCACTAAGAAGCAGATTTATTTATGCATCACCTTAATTACTGAATAATGATATAAAAAGTGCTGTAGATGAAATGAATGTGAAAGTTCAGATTTGTTCCACATGTGCCTTATGAATAGTTTCTAGAGTTCAAAATATTAAGGCCTTAAGTAAATGAGTAAAAGTACTCATTATGCAAAGAGATATACTGTACGTATCATTAGATAGTAATTAACTGATGCATTAATAATAATAATGATAATAATAATTTACATTTATATAGCTCCTTTTACAATCTCAAGGCCGCTTTACACTAAAAGAAAAAATTTAACGGGAAAAAAATACATTATATTATATTAATATATATTAATATGTTAACATCACTAGTCTGCGATGGATTGGCGACCTGTCCAGGGTGTACCCCGCCTCTCGCCCGATGACAGCTGGGATAGGCTCCAGCACCCCCCGTGACCCTTACGAGGACTAGCGGTTAAGAAAATGGATGGATGGAACATCACTAGTGTAGTGAATAAAGGTGAAGCAAATTTTAAGTACTTCATGTAGTGCCAGGCAGTTAATCCATTTATGGCATTACCTATTACTTCATTTATATTTTTTATTACAAATCTGCATCTGCAAAGAAACTAGTATGTAAAACAGATACATTTACTGGAGTAAAAAGTACAATATTTCCCTGTGAACTGTAATAATGGGAAGTAACATACTGTGAAGTAATGTAAAGTAAAAGTAACATAATGGAAAAACTCAAGTAAGTACAAGTACCTGAGTAAAAGTACTTTCCACCACTGCTATTAATGCCATATATGTGAGTGTTGTAACGAAATTAGCCTAGCTTGACTGCAATAGCTTCACCCATTATCCTCCCTCTTCATGTTCAAAATCATGTTCAAGTCCCTGCTCAGAGTGTTAACATAACTTATTTTCATAGCATAAACACTCCCAACAGGGAAGTAGGAAAATGCAGGAAAACAAAATAATGTTCAAATAATTTTATTCAAAAACTAATGTATTCTACACATTGCACAAGAATGAATCGTAATGAGATAATTTGAGTATTATTGAGGATTACTGTGTGTGCTTCCCCACCAGGGGTGTTTTAATGAAAGAGTTGATTTAAGACTAGCCTGCGACCAAACACAGTTTTTAATGTTTTTTGCTTAATTAAGTCAGATGGTTTGTCTGTTTGTGCATTTATAGGAATCCTGCAAATACTAGGACATGAAGATTTATAAAAAACAGTGTGCTCAAGTTGAAATCATGGATTGTGACAAGTGGATCTACTTTGCCTTACAGCAGTTTTCAACAGTGTAAAGGCAACAGCTGCATTGACAGAGGGACCCCGAGGACCTGGAAGTGGAAGCAAGCTTGGTCTGGGGAATGAACCGGGTCCCAAGTTACTCAGCCGGAACAGCAGTGGTTAATGAGCCAGAGGAGGGCAACAGCCAAATAAATACAATCAGTGCAAATTTGCTGTGACAATTAATACCAGTTACCTTAGCTTGCCTTTTCATCCTCACTGGATGTTATTCCTGCAATGTGCTTCATTTATTTATCTGCCTCACTGATTGTTTTTACGCTCTATATTTGTGAATAACATACATTTATCTTGCCAGATCTTGTCAGCTTCATGACTTTCTCCACAAGGTAGGTAGACAAAGCCAAGGTCGAGCTGTGTAGCTGGCAGGAGGGCGATGAATGGGAATAAACTGTGATGGGTTGGGTTACCTTTTTGTCTCCTGTGGCTGTTTGTAGCATCACACTGACACGTCCATCTTTGTCTCATCTGCTCCACTTCCTTTGGACCTGAAGGGCACGCCTGCTTGCATGTCAGAGATTAGAGGTGTGTGTGTTTGTGTCTTGATGTCTTTGTCCTGGCGGCGCAGGAGGCAGAGGGCGGCGGAGTCATGTGGACTCTGGGAGTTTATGTGTGTGTGTGTGTGTGTGTGTGTGCATGTGTGTGTGTGTGTGTGTGCACAGTATGTGAAGTGGAGACAGGGAGAGAATAGAGGCACTCGTCTGTATAATGGAGTAAGAACTCCGCCAGCTTCGAGGAGCCTTCATCTGTCTGCTGCAGCACCAAGACACATACACACACACGCACACACTCTTTCCTGGCCCATAGACCTTACCAGGCCAGCTGTAATTTGTCATTTGGATGCGAACTGGGCCGTCAGTGCTGGGTTACTTTTAGCTTCCGGCTCGATGGTAATCCCTCCCTTTGAAGGCCAGCCAATCCAATCCCATGGCTGACACTGCTAGAAAGGACTACATCATTGTGACCTTTATGGCGCACCAGCTAATCTTTCCTCAACTAGAGAGAGAGAGTGGAAAACTGGCAGTGAGTTCAACAAGCTTACTTTTCCTCCATAACTCCTTTCTCCCCATCTTCTGTTCTACTTTTTTTTCTGCAGTAGCACCCAAAGCCTTTTTTCCCCAATAGCACTGTCTAGTCACTTGGTTTGGAAAACTGTATAAAAAGTCACACAGCCCTCTTAGTCACTTGACATTTAGTAAATCCCAATGTTTCTGCCTCTGGTGTTGTGTTCTGGGTGTGTAGAGGTAGTTTGTGCTCTGGTTCCTGTCCCTCGCAGCATTCAGCGCATTATGAACATGTCATTTAAGACTTTTTCACACCTAGTTGGTTCAAATGACACATCTTAGTAGTTTCACCTTTAACTTGGCTGCTCGGGCCTAAAGAAAACACAGCAACTGTACCAAAAAAAATTTTCACACCTTCACCCATCCAGAGCACTTACTTAGGAGTATATTCAGGTTATTCTTTTATGAACACTTTTTTACAGATGGTTGACGAATTAAAAGCATGACCAACAAAAGGTTTCTGGAAAAGCAGAAAATGGTTAGAGCCACAGAACTGGCTCTTTGAAATATACTGCAAAGAAAAGGCAAAGAAACTGTGGTGGGGGCAGTTGTAGCCTAAAGATTACAGAAAAATAATAATAATAATAATTGACGCTTTATTAATTCCCTTGAGAAATTCTTGTATGACTAGTCATACTGTATAAGGTTGGCGGTTCAAACAATTGATGCTACATTTAGACACTTACAAATTTCCTCATGGAATAAGGGTACGCTGGTGTTCTGCTCCCATTTGCCAGACCACCTATACATGCACTCAGATAACCAGATTACAAAAAAAAAACTGGTTTATTGGGTATTTGTGGAATAAGTTTACATGCACTAAAGAAATCTGGTTACTGGAAATCTGCGTATACATCCAGAAGATGAGTAGTCTCATTTCTCCTATACCTTGGACTTGGGAGGTGACTGACATTTTTTAATCAAAAATGAGTCAGCATCGCCCTGTAATGATCTCTCCTTTCATAGTATTTTAAAAAGGATAATTGATCATTAGAAAAAAAATGCAGTTATGTCAGCACAACTGAAAATAAACTTTTGAATGGTGGCATATCTGTGAAGAGAAAAAAAAAACAGATAATCTAATTAGCATTGTATGTAATGTAATCACCTTATTTGATCCATATCCTTACTGTATGTTTACAGTCTACCTAACTAATATTGTCATTATGTCTCTTTTAGTGTAATTTCACTGTCATTCCTGTCTGTACATGTGAGCTGTTCTTCTTCCTGACATTAGTTATTTTGGAATTTGTCCTTTTGCGATCAGATCAGGGGGTCTAAGAAATGGTGCATGGCTACTTGAGGAGAAAGGAGAAGAAATTATGTGGGGCTCTGAGGTAAACATCAGGTGAACTGTGGCTCTAGTACTGAACGTTGATGAACTCATCACATTCCATGTTATTTTACCCAAATTGAAAAAAATGTTCGATGGGCAGCAACTGGATAAGAAGGCAAACAGTATAAATTTTTAAACACTAAACTCACTGTTGAGTATCAATATCAACTGGCCCAGAATGTAGCAGACTTGGTCAAATAACAAGAACATAAGCAAACCAAGTTTCTGAGACTCTAGATGAAACACGGGTTAAGAGCATGGTTGCTTGTCATCCACTTGATTCTATTTAATTCAATTTATTTAAATTGTGCCAAATCACACAAGTCATCAAGAGAATCTTAAAAGAAGATTATTTTTTCCTTTTATTGCAATCCAATATATCAATCAAATGCAACAGCATACGGTAACAAATAAGTAGGCTTTAGGCTGGAAAATTCCCTTTTAAGTGAAGCTAAAAACAAAGCAGTGTCTATTTGTGGCTGAAGCATCAATAAAGTAGAGTTGAAAGTGTCTCTCTCACTAAGTGCCATTTCATATTGTTTTTATTTTGGTCGCTGCCACTGCTTCATCTCTTTTGTTCCTGCCAGACCAGGCCAAAAGAGGGTGTGAGCTCAACATGAGGGCGCATCAGCAGGCTACCTCCAATCTCCCGCCATTTGCCAGCATGGTACCAATCAACACTTTACTCCCACCCTGCTGAGAAGCAACCGACTCTGAAAGAGACAGAAGGGGACCTGGTGTGATGAAGATATGGAGTGTGTGAAAGAGAGGAAGAGAGAGAAGAAGAAGGGGAGAAAGACAGAAATAGAGGCAGAGAATGAGATAAAGCAGGAAGGCAGCTCCTTGTTGAGCATCCTAAATTTACCCAAGTGCTGAGGCTCCCTGTCGTTTTCAACTCTTGCTCTGTCAATGGATCTGTGCCTCTGACACATACACACACACACACACACACACACACACACACACACACACACACATTCAAAGATACAGTAAAACCTTTGATATTACTACTGCTTTCTGAAAAGCCAACAAGATTTAAATATAGGTTTAAATTTAAGTACAAATTTGGATGTCTAAAAATTGTTCTAGCACTTAATAAGATTTAAAAATAATACCTTTGAATATGAAAGAGTCAAACAAATCACACTCCTGTGGATATTTATCTTTTTTTTCCAATAAGGGCTGCTGTGCTTTCATATATTTCTCCAATTTATCATACTGTGTCCTTGCGGCCTAACCCCTCTCTTCACAAGAGTACTATTGATCTGAGGCGTTGTAATGATAAATGAAATCTTTTATCCAATGGCCAAATTTTACAAATGAGTGGTGCAGAAAAGAAAAAGCATTTTAATTATATTTTATGTATTTATGCTGTGGTTTTGGTGGTGTGTACCTCTCAGACAGTTCAATACATAGTGGTCCCACAAACTGATACAAAAATATATAATAACATTTGTAACAATACAGTAAACTGTGATTCATTATATATTTGATACAAACGTATTAATTCTGATTGCTTTTACAGGAAAATATTATTGATAAATACTTTCTTGCCAGGAGCTAGATGAAAAGATCTAAATCATTTTCAAGTCTGTATGTTTCAATGTGAAGTTAAACTTCGAGACTGTTTGCTTATAGTATAAAGACTGGAAGAAGTAAGCTAGCCTGTCCAAAGGTAAAAATGGAAAATGAAAGACAGTTATGTATCAGCTTCACCCAGTTTAGTCATAAAATATTTAAGTAACCCCATTCTGGGTGATTCCAAAATTAGCACATTAATGGTGAGGGCATCATGACTGAGTGAAACAGAAGCATTCAAGGATCGTTTTTCATGGGTCACCACTCTGTGCCAAACTTCATGAGATTATCAATCATTTCAGAAAAAAAAAAAAATTCTCATTGCACGATTTCAAATAATTTTGATCTTTCAATATCTACAGTTCATAATACTATCAAAAGACTGAAGGACTCTGGGAAAATCACACTATGTAAAGGTCAAGGGTGGAAACTACTCTTGAATGATTGTGACCTTTGAGCCCTAAGGCAACATTGTATGTGAAATCATCATGCTGATGAATATACCCACTTGAACACGGTCTGTTGTAACTTAAGACAATCTGCATCCAAGAGTGCAATCAGAAATGCAAAGAGAAGGCTATGCATCAATTCTGTGCAGAAATGTTGAAATGTAAAAATATCACTGACATGGAGACATATATTAAACCAACTCAACAGTTTTTTTTTTCAGATATACCTGCCATGCTGACAGTAATAAACAGTGCTATCAAATGTTACGCTGGATGACTTTTTAGCTAGTCCTTAAGGAGGATGAATGTTTCACTTACCTCAACCTCCTGGGTAGGTGTTATCTTTCTTTTCAAACACACCTTAATATAGCATATTGCTTTAGTAACTGAGATCAGTTTGAACCAGTTGGAAGTTGCATGAAGCAGACGTGCAACTGGGGAACATAGTGAGTTAGCAGACCAGCACATATAAAAATACATGGTAGTGTCAGAAGAGTGCAGGAAGAGTGAAAGCTACTTGAAGCTAAAGATATAGTTACTTTTATTTCATGCTTAATGTACCTCTGTGATTCTGTATCAATGTATCAAATGTCACTTTATCTACATTTTGGTTCATCTTTACACCTGTATGTCATATGCAAGGTCTGTTTTTTTAGCATGTGTATTTAAAGTGTCTCCTTTGTTTCTTTTCTCAAATGAATGCTAACGGATAGGCAGAGGAGATTTCTGCCAGCAAAATTAGGTTAAATAAAACATGCTCAGGAATGTCAATTGCTGAATTTAAACAAAAACAAGTCGGATAAAATTCAAGGTAAACAAAGACAAGAAAGAAAAAGCTGCATTCAGGAAACCTAGAAAGGCACTGAGTCAGAGAGGTAACGAGCAAGTGAAATAGACAGTGGGGAAAAATAGACTTGCTGAAGTAGGGTTAAGTGAAAACTAAACACATCAGGAGCAGAACAGAGACAGCGATATTGGATCAGGCAAATACTGAGCAAGAGAGGCGAAGCAAGAGGTGAGGAAGAGATCAACAGAGTGAGAGAAGCAAAGGCGTAATGACAGTGCTAGTTATATTCATGGTCTTGCCGCCTGTTCTGTCCATGAGTACCACGAGCAACAGTGGTAGAGGGGCAGGAGGACTAGGGACTCAGCATTTGGTCATTTCACAGAGCGCTGCAGCTCACCAAAACAATGTTGAAGCAATCAGAGCTAATTGCGCACTAATGGCTCCCTTTCCACTTTCCCTCTCTAATTGGCTGGAGAGCCATCTGCGCACGCACATACACATACACACTCGAATGCGCCTCACGTGCACAAGTGGCTCCCATTCTCGCAACACAAGCATCCACAACGGGCATCAATTAAACTCTCAAAATAACATACAGGTCTAGAAACTGAGAGAATAACATCATTTATTGCAGCCAAGTAGAGGATGAGAGATTTTCCAGCAGTGTGCTCGGTCACCCAGGGGGGGCATTTATAGTTTATACTGCCAATGAAACCTTTAGCGTGTTTGCATTGATTTTGCCCTCAGAGCTGAGCGGTTAAAATAACCGTATAATCATGTGCTGCAATAAATGGTTCCAGCTTAACAGGGGAAGTGTTTCTGTGACTCAAACACGATCTGTGATGAGCCCGTGATTGCAACTGCTGATGGATCTCCCTATCACTCGCTCCATTTTGCCTCACCCCTCTCCCGCCTGGCAAGTGAAACCGTGAAGGCGCTTCATTCTCAGAAATAGCTTGTCACTGCTGTCATCTCTGCGGCTCCTTTCCCATGCATCAGGTTTCTTCCCTGCAGTTCTTTGTTATGACTTTGCAGGAAATCTTTTTTGGCGGCGCAGCGTGGAAACCATCACCGCAGGCAAAAAAGGTGAAATGGGTAAAGCAGGGAAAAGTGCTTTAAGTGCAGCGGTTGCCGTGGAAACCACCTTTACCCAGGTTCTCCTTGCTCGTTCACCTTCCAGGATTCGGCTTGCTCGTTTAATTGACAGATTTGGAAACACACACAAACTCACAGACAAACACACAAACACAGGTGCACACAAACACAATTCTGGAAAAATGATTAAATCCGTTGCCCACCTGCTTGTTTGCACTCTGGCAACCAATTCTTCTCCCTTTCCTGTTTACTGAGACATCGTCCATGCTACCATCTGTCCATTTTTCATGTTTGCAGTGAAAACATAATTTGTTCAGAACAGGTAGAGCACTTCTCTTTTGCATTAACTGTTTCACTTAACAATGGGATGCTCTGATTTTGCTCTTCAACATGTCGTTTCACATGCGGTGAGCAAACTGTTCACAATTGTGTGTGTGTCTGTGTGTCTACTTCCAACAAATAAACCCTAGCGGTGTGTGTGTGTGTGTGTGTGTGTGCCCAGGGCTAAACAGAGGTGTAATAATGTGATACTTCCTTGAAGAAAGCCAGAGGCTCTGGACTGCTGTAGCAAACTATAACTGGGAGACAGACTATTCACACACAGACACACACACATATTTACAGATATCTTAGACTTAGTGTGTGATTCATCCTCTGTATTACACTAACAAAACTGAGTGCAGGTCTCTGAACACTCGCATTTATATTTCTTCTCGAACACCAAACACTGTGGCTCAGTTGTAAGCGCGTTCATCTAAGCTGATGCAAAGACATGCAAGATAACTGGATTTCTGACACTTCACACTTGTCGGCTCAGTAAAACAAAGTGTCCAGATGCAAGCTCGGAGTAATGACGCTCTGTCAGAGCCGTGCTGAGACACCCGCCTTTACAACCTTCACATCGCATATAGCAAAAAAAAAAAAAAAAAAATTCTCTCTTTCTTAACAAGTTGGATACACTCTCAAATCTAACTTTGAGCATCTGTTAGGATGCAGCCAGGGCCGTTTTAGACGCATAGGCTACATAGGCTGCAGCCCAGGTCCCCACCAGCAGGGGGCCTCAGTGAGCTTTAGTTTTTTATTTGTTTTAAATTGTATTTAAATTATTTGTACGTATATTTCATGTTCCCTCTATTTTTGTAATCA
>JAUMHL010000003.1:17863561-17887360 GCA_032362345.1 Sandelia bainsii
TTGCCGGGACTGAGAATCGAACCACTCACCCTTGGGTTGGAAGACGACTGCTCTACCCACTGAGCTATCATGCCGCCGATCATGCCATTTGTATTAATTATAATCGCCACAAATCAAGAACCAAACTAGTCAGACAATCAAATGAGGAGCTCTTGAGCTTCCCTCTTCCTTGTTGCTATGCAGAAGTTTTCCAGCCTACAGAAACTATGAGACAAATTTGCAGCTTTGTACTTTTAAGATAGAATACCATTGAAAACAGCAGGTCAGATCCATTCCAGTACATTTTTTCTCCTGGACCAGTTGGATCACACTGTGTTGGAGCAAACTGCCCGCCTGCTGCGACCCTCTTTTTAAATACAAAACTGCCTTTAATGGCAAAGCCAGCCCCATTTTATCTGCTGTCGTCTCTTCAAACACACACCCCCGCGTCCCTCCAAGTTCTTTGTAGTGTTGAGGTGGAAGCGACGTGTCTAAGTGGAATGGTTGACTGGTCAGGCAGGACGAGGTGTCGGGGAAAAGGCCTATCCTATCAGGTAGAACCTCCATCAGCCCTGCAGAGACCTCTCAGCTTTCAAGCCTCTAGCACACTGACAGAAATCTTTAAGAAGCTCTTTTAAAGTGCCAGCTATCTTCTTGAGCCTGTGATGGAGACAGTCTTGTACACGCATACACACACACACACACACACAAACACACAAGAGCAGTCTAGAATATCGCTGTACATTTGGACTCATGACAAAGTGAGGCAGATGCAGCTGAGCCAGTGTAGGAGTGAGGTGAAGAGAGGTGAGATTGGAAGTTTTGCAGCATGAGGAAGTAGAAAACTAAAAGAAACAAATAACCAGAGGGATATATTTGTGAGTTTTTCTACCAATAAAGCAACAGAGAGGAAGATACAGCTGAAAAACATCACGTGTTCCTCCCACTAGTGGCATTTACAATGAGAGAACACTGTGCTGAATGAATTATCTAATGTGGATCTGATGCACATAGGTAGATATTTAAGGGGCAGTTGAGGTCAGGTTAGCAAAGTAGGCATTTCTCACCAGTTGCCTTGTTGTTGGCTTTGTTCAAAGCAAATAAGTCCTTACTAGACTATCAGTTTCTTAAACAGATTATCTTTTTCTGTGGCTTCCTGATTAGAATGTAAAAAAAATCCTTCTTCACTGAAATACACCCCGAAGGAAACAGTGTTGTGTTGCCCCTGCGATTGAGGGAAACAACGTACGTCATGTTGTGTTCCTCAACCAACATTTACACCCGTATTTATCTACATCACCAGACCCAGCTGCAGACCGCTTGATTGGTTTTGCCTGAGTAATGAGCACAATCGACACAAAGTACAATTTAATTAGGAGCCGCGAACAGCGACGCAGAGATGGAAGATACTGGAACGGGACGGGGATGGCGATTAATGGAACAACGCCTTCCCAGTGTTCCATCATCACAATCTGATTTATTAATTACCCATGGCGGTGGGGTTTTTATCTCACTAGTCATGAAAATTGGCAGAAGAGACACACTCGCAGATGCCCATACACAAAGGAAGGCAACATTTGATATCATGGGGAAGCTTGTCTTTCCTCAGTGTGATGTCGAGCTTTGTGACTCACTGCAGGTTTATTTGAATTAGCACTTGAAAGAAAGCATGATTGACAGTGTAGTAAAGACCAAACATACACACACACACACACACACACAGCAAAACATGGCTGATCTCAAATGCTCCCATGATTGGATTTTCTTTTTTTAGGTGCCGTTAGAGAAGAGGTCAGAGTTGGTCGAGTGATTAAACGCAGGCTGTTTTTTAGCTGCTATTGTAGCAGGTATTGAAAAAACAGCCACGAGACAGTCGTAGGCAAACAAAAAATGAAATCCCACTTTAATATCCAGCTGCTGCATGCCTCTGGCAGGGATTAGGACCAGATAACGCTTGAGCGCTCTGCACGTCCTCTGTGGTATACTGTATATCCACGAACACAATTACTCAGTAAGACATAGACAGGCATATAGACAGTAAAAAATGACACAGACAGACACAACATGTGTGTTAACATTTAGGGGTATTCACTTTCAAGTTAAAAAATTTCCTGTATCTTTCTGTGTGTTATGTTAAACCAAATCTGTGCCATAATAAAAAGAGACAGACCTACAGAAGCTTTATATCACTGACATGTGTTAGGCTATACTGTAGATACACGTGGCCTTGTCCATACAGTATCTGCTGATAAACACAGATTCATCATGTGAGTATGCTGTACTAGAACACTGTAGCTGCCTCTTCGCACAAATCACCAGCAAACCCACAAGTTAGTTTCCTTATTGGTTTTGAATTTGTTTTATTTACAAAAAAAGTGATTTTTTGAACAGTCAGCAGTCAAAGGAAACACATTCTTGCCTCTGGTGAAATTTTGTTTTTCTAATAAATTTTGCAGGAACTAGAAGAACAACTGCATAGCTCACAGTGGGAATGACTTACAAATGATGTTCCCGAGTTGTACAGACCCCATTGTTCAAAATTTCAAAAGGCGAGCATTGATCTTGCATGCATTCTTTTCAGCTGCAGTTACATCACTCTGGATGAGCGAGCAGCCACATGCTCACACTGGGCCCAACAGCTGCAGTGTTGTAAACCAGTTTGTCAATTAAGCTGTCTGTGAGGAAAGGAAATGGAACCATGCAGCCATAACTTTGCTTGTGCTGTGACAACCTAGAGGCACAAAATGTGTCTGTGAAGTTGGAAAAGCAGTAAAGACAAAAGTCGCTAAAAATGATCCAAATATTGGTATTAATGTAAAGTGGCAGGGAGCATCATCCTATGTCCTGCTCCTAATTCACTCTGGTACTGCTCACACAGCGAGCCTGAAACATGCCAGAATGAACTTTTCATTTAAAAATCAACCATTGAGGGTCGTTCTTTATTTCTTTGGGATGTAAGGCTATGGTTTAAGGTAAAAATGAAATACATGCAAGTTTTTTTCCTTTTTTGTAGTGAGAGGATGCGAATTGAGCAGAGCGGTATGCAATCCAAGTTGAGCACTAAGTGATAATGAGGGGTGCAGCCTGGTGTGGCTTTAAACAGGGGAGTGGTGCTAGGTTCCAACATTGTTAGTTGGAACACATTAAAAGTGAGCTCCCATTAGGTCAACAAATGTTGATGTAACATGAATGAAACATAGCATCTAGCAGCAATAGACTGCTGTAGTAGTGAATCCCAAAACCTAGAAATTAGTTAGACAAATTCAAGAGACTTGTTTTATTCTATAATATTTAGGTCTTCCCAACATCTAAAGCTACAACCTACAAAAAACGTTTGTAGGCTGGGAAGTATGATGTATTTCAGTCAGTAGCACACAGCAGAAGTTGACTCCTAGCAGTGATAGTTGTTCATTCACTGTTACGGGAAATGCATGGCATGGAAAGTTGGACTTTGAGTGAAAAGTGAATCACACTGGCCACTTTATTAGATACACTCTAGTACAGCAGCTCTGCCATAAATTCTAATCTTACAGTGTTATAATTACTCAGTTATTGTTGAAACTATCAGACAGGTGATCATTTTTTTCATATCTTTATTAATAAGGTCATAGTGGATGGTAGAGTTGTGCTGGAGTGCATTATATTAAGAATTGTTTTTTAATATTTTCGCCACCTAATTTACCATATGTAATTAGGGCAACCAAAACATTAGAAACACCTCTTAACAAAAGAGCTTCAACAAAAAATGAGAAATTATAGCTTTGTGCCAAGAGTAGAATAGTTGTAAAAGTAGAATTCATGGCAGAGCTGCTGTGCTGGATTGCATTAGATTATACCTAATGAAGTGGCCAGTGGGTGTACAACAGCTGCAGTATAGTGCCGGAAATCAAGTCATACTGATAATAAAATGAAGTATGCATTGGTGTGTGTCATGCAATCACAAGATCATGAATTCCAAAAAGCAATTTCACAAATTCCACTCCAACACACATGCCTCCTTTTTCCAAAACCATCCTCTCTGCTTCCATGTCTCTCTCTTCTTTTGCCTCCACTTCAATGCAAAAGACCTTGATGTCTCTTTGAGGGTTTGCCACGGCAAATTTCCACAGCAAATCTAGCGTGTTATGCTTGTGCCACCATTGCCAAGTCCTCATCATTCATCGTGATGACTCACAAAGCAAGGCCGAAACACAAATGTGTCCCTGCCATCGAACTCCTCCTGGATGAGAGAAACCGTGTCTTTATATTAGAAGAAGAAACGGAACGGATTCGCACTGATTGGCCTCCATTGCCTCCTGACTCTGAATCCATTTTGATGATCAAGCCTTGAGCAAGTGTATCAAACAGTGACCTTCTGGCTCACATATGAGGGAAAAGTGTCCTACAGATTGTGAGAAATTAATTAGTGTTGTTTGTTCATCTTTAATTACCCTCCTTTCCTTTGTGTCTTCCCGAACAATCCCCGTGCTGAACAGAGCACTGCTGAATCATGCAAAGTAAAGAGAATCGTATCAAATCACGCAATATTCACCAACTTCCTTGTAAAGGAAATCTCCAACCTCGCTCAGTGCTCCCTTGTATTGCCCTGAGGTGACAAGAATTCACATCCAGCCAAAATCAATGATCACTTGAGTTCATGGTACAAAAAGAGGCGGAACTCATGTTTACAGTGATCAAACAGGGTGGCAAACCAGTCCCTGAGGCATGCCATCTTCCACCCACTCATAAAAAACAAAAACACTACACACTTTCACATATAAAAACATACACACTAGCTCTGAACCTCTGCAAGCCGACTAAAGCAACATTTGATTTGAGGTGATGGAAATGGAGGAACAAGAGCTTGTAATCCTGTAAGGGCGACTCCAGCGCGTTTGAAATGGGTCCCAGTGGCGGTGGAGTACTGGCTTGGGGCCACTGTTAAATGAATCTGTCTGCAGTCGCACAGCCAAATGAACACGGCGAGCTAAGTAAGAACGTAGCGGGTGTGGCAGTTCATTTATGAAATGTATCAGGACTTATGAGGCGATGAAGCGTAAAGGTGCTTTATTAGTCTCCCGCCGCCATCAGTCTGCTAAGATGGAAAGCAGAAATGACACTCTGAATGTTTCAACTCCTGTTTTCTTTCGTCCTTCTCTAATGGCAGGAAATTGGCATAATGAAAAATAATTTCTTAGGACTTTTGAAAACTTCTGATGTTATTTGTTTCTATTTTGTCTCATTTGTATTCAGTGACAATACATTTCTGTACTTTCTGTGCAGCTTATGTCTGTGCATGTCTATGGAAAAGGTTCCCACGTGTACATACATACAGTATGTCTACAAACTAACATGCTTCACTGTGACTCCTGACTGAACCAGTCCTGATAGCTGACCAGGTGTTGAAAGGGAGAAATGTCACTGATGTCCACAAGCCATGTGAAGCAGAAGCAATAAGATGTGTATGCTTGTGTTTATGTGTGTGTGTGTGTACCATGGGACCAAAATGTGAAGAGTGGTTTTGATGGTTCATTGCATCCTGGCTGAGATCAAAATCATCTCAAACTTGTGTCAATGAGGTCTCCAAGGAGGGTAATGGAGAAAAGACCAGCTTGGTGGTTTGTGGTTGATTGTGTGTTCGTGTTTGCGTGTGTCTGTTTGTGCATAGATGAACAATATGAAACTAAACAGAATATCATTGCTTTCAAATACATGAATCTTACCTGTTTTTGGTGATTATTCCCCTTTCCTCCTTTTTTTTCTATTAATGACTGACGATGTACTTTGTGGCTTTTTGTGATAAATTGTAGTAATATTTGAACTTTACTGGGGGACAATAAACAACCTTTAAGTAGGTGCTGCCTAAGACAAGTTCTGGGGTAATAAAACCCCACAAGAATGAACACATGAACACAAAATCATCACTTTTACTTGCAAATGTGTGAGCTATTAATTACATATATATTAGTATTTCTAAAACTACTGCACAGGTGAGTTTTCATCTTCTGACTGTACAAAATATCATTGTTAAGTCAAGCTACAGTCAAGAAAAGGGAACTTTAGGCCTATTCATTTGATTTAAACATTTGAATGCCTTATCTGAAGTGTGAAGTCCTTACTGTTCTGAGGGGTTAATTCTTTAGACAAGCATGAGTTTCATAATATACACGATTTATTCCATTTAGAATAGTTTAGTCCATAATATACATAAAGTATTTTAATTGAAGACACCATAGATATTTATGTCATGTACTACTTCACTAACCCTGTAATTTGTCTCCCTACTCTTACATAAGGTTAGGGATGTATTTCTGTACTGCAGTTCTTTTGTCGCCTTTGTTTTTTGATTGAATCAACTTTTTTAATGTTCTGTGAATTATCGACCCTGGATCATACAGTTTACTCTGTAGAGCTAAAGATATGTGAACATACTGGAAATGTTGTTTTTTTTTGTAATTATCCTTAACACAGACTGTCTTGGACTTAAGATCTACAGTATATGTGATGTGATTTGGTCTTTAAGCGTTGAAGAAAAAGGTTTGCTAGTGCTTAAAACTCCATTTTTGGAGTTTTTGCACTACATAGCCTTCAACACACTCCTGATTCTTTGCAACTACTTTTGCTTTTTTGTTAGGTACAGGTACGCAGTGTGTGTTGTTAGAAACAAGGAAACCACACAGTAATGCACTGCGTCCATGCACTGTAACGTCTGTAAACCCAGAATGTGGTTTATCTTCGTAAACGATTAAAAACACATCAGTGAAGCAAACCGCTGCACTAGGTGATTTGTGTCTTCACTGTCAAAAATAGTTTATCTATCAACAGCTCCACACTCGCACCTTTAAAAATACATTATGCGATTATTCAGCTTGATTAGTGCGTTTTAGAGCTTCTCCTTTATTGTCAATTTCATAACGACGAGTGAGAGCTGAGTGTAGCAGTGTGTAATTCTCTGAAGATTGTTAAACGTGGGCCATGAAAGCCACATCACTTTCCACATAAAACTACCAAGATTGAAAAACCTAGGATTTCATTTCTTTGTAGAAATATTTCAGGAGTTTGAAATTCCTGCATTTATTTGGTCGCTAGTGAAGGCCTCGAGATGTGGCTAAAAGCTTCCTAAGCAATGATTTCTGAACTTTTGTCAAACTGCTAATACGTGGATTCAGTTTCTCCGGATTCTGCAGTCACAAATTCCTGAATGAGTACATTTAAATATGACTTTATGATAAGCATGTTACTCCTCCCATGCTGTCTGGCTTCTTGACTGTAACTGACCCATCATGACACATTGAAGATACTTCCAGGAAAAATGCGAAGTCTGCGCCATTGTCACCCTTTACTTTCCCCCTTCTTGCACACCAGTAGCTGCAAATGCAACGGATGGCAGTGACTGTTTACTGACTTTATTAAGCAACTGCTTAAAATTTTCACACCCTGACGCATTTGATCATCTAATGACACCCAATTACGTGACCGCCCATAATGTTGGGTTTCTCCGAGGTCAGGTTGCTGCTGTTCACTATTTGCCATGCTGAGAATGCTTTTTGGAAATACAGAGGTAATTATTGGCGAGAGCCACTCTCTCATTAGAAACGCTGTGTATCTGAGCAGTGCAGAGAGAGTGAGAACAAAATCTAATTATCGCCCTCTTCTCACCCACCCCTCTCTGACATCAATACTCCATTATAGCACCTTGTCCCCAGGGTGCAGACAAACTCTGACTCCTACACGTGTGCAGCATGCATGTACACATTCACACACACACAACTGCAATGCATGAAGTCATTAAAAACTGTGCACTTCTTTAACATGTACATTTATACACAGTGGTTTGCCAGTTCTAGGTGACAGAATTTCAAAGTCACATGCGGTGTCTTTCTGTTTTTACAAGAACTTTGTTAAATTACCTGCATTTCACTTTCTCAGTCGGTCTCTGGACTAGATGACACACCCCACACAGTTATACACTATGAGATTTTTCTTTCAGATTTGGGTCACACGGAATTCTGCCTGCTGTCTCAAGAAAACAAATCTGAGCAGGTGACAAAATTTCACATGACTTCACCAGGCCAGATGGAACTTGACGTGGAACAGCGGTCTGCCGTAATTGTTGCCTGTACAATAATTTTTCAGAAATAAAAACAGCCAGGCAGGGTGCTGAAGAATTTAACACTTTTAGACACAGGAGAAGTAAGAATTATGGATTTGGTGTTTTGCAGTGGGAAAAGTTAATCTGTGAGAATGTGTCTTTTTGTTTGAACACATATAATACCAAATACCACAACAATCACAACTTGTCATCATCAATCTCTCAGGACATGACAGCGGAGATCATGTTTTCAAAGACCAATATATCTGCGATGGTTCAAGATTATGGCAGCAGTCAACACCACCTTGGCTGTGAGGTGATTAACTTTGATCTCACACACTTGTCTGGAAAAGCTAAATCCTGGCTTTGTCTTCTACAGCAGGCTGCTCCTTCCCTTACACTCACTTGAGAATGCTCAATTTTGTCTTGAGCCCAGTCTCCAGTGCAGCATTTGTGGTTGACATTGCAGTGTTGCTGCTGCTCTCTGCACCATTGTTCTTACAGCATATGTTTCCAATGTGTACTTACTAACCCTACCAATATGTCCAGTGTTTGTCTGTTGCTTCTCTCTGTCAGAGTTTTTGTTTTTTTAATGGGGTCTTTCTTCCCTACTGCTGCCTACTGCTTGCTCAAGAGAGATTTATTGGGTTCTCCTCTATAATTCTGTAGGTCTTGACCTTATTATGTGCCTGCTAAGTGCCTTGAGACCGTGTTGTGATTTGGTGCTATATAAAAAAATAAAATTGTCTTTTTTTTTTTCTTTCAAATTGCCAATGTATACAAGCAGTGGATCGTGAAATTCTGGTCAACGTAAATGTAGATGTCAGATGGTAAATTAAGTACAATATAATATTATCCTTAGGTCTAAATAGATTTCAAAGCTGTTAATGTGTTAATTCATGTATTCTTTGTCATTTTCTTTGTACAACATAGTTTTGTTTTTGTTTCTTCTTGTTTTTATGTGGAGAACACGGAGATTTCAGTGGGAAACTGCGCTGTCACTAACCCCACAAAAGCTGCAGTTTTGGAGACACTGTCAGTGCTATTCACTTCACCTGTCAGAGGTCATAATGTTATGTCTGATCGGTGTATATATATATATATATATATATATATATATATAATAAATATATATAGTATTATGTGCCCAGAATATAATACAATACATAAACAACAGTGCTTAGAGGTTAAGAAGCAACAAAGGTGCATCTTTAGATAAACTCCCAACCCGGCACTTATGGTTTTACCTCAGGCACTTTGTCGGCTCTCTAATGTCTGATGTTGAACTTGAAAATGATAAGCGCAGGGTAAAGACTCCAGGAAGAATGGAAACACGTTGGCTTGGAGTCTGTATTTCTCTCCTACTAAGCACTCAAGTGGAACTACAGCAGGTGGGCGTTTTTTCTCCGACAAAGACACAGAGAGAGAGAGATTGACCAGGAGCCAGGGAGATATGTGGAAGGAGGGTGGCAGACTCACTGAGGCAGGTGAAAGAGAGGGAAGTGATAATTCTGTGTCGGAGAAGGCATGTGAGGGGAGAGAGAAAGGTTTGCATAGGGAGGATATAATACATTCAGTTCCATTAGTGTGTGTAATGGTGCTGAAAGGCTGTGTCCTGATGCTGTTGACCGTGATGGTAGTAGGAGTTGAATTAAACAGTCCCTGCCTGGCTGGACTGGTCACATACTGGACTAAAAAACAGAAAACACACCACACTCAACTCTTCTGATATAGGCATATCGCAACACATCAAATGAACCCAAGCCATTGCTCTGCTTTACTGACTGAGTGTATGCTCAGCGTGAGGAAAATTCAGTAATGACGATGCATGGTAATTGCATCAGCAAAGTGTAGGCACAGGTAATTGTTTTCCATACCAGCTCAATATTAGTGATAATGTAATAATTAAGCAATTATAAAAAAAAAAAAAAAGCATCTATGAAAAGTTACTGGAGTTAAGAAATCCTGAATGACGTGATAACGTCCTCAGATTGGAACTTTAATATGCGTTCATACAAAGGGTGCAATGACCAAAAGATAAATGTACTCTATTGATACCAATGTGTTCTTATACAGGCATATTCAGAATGCTACTGTGACCAAAACGTTAGGGGTCAAGGTGTAACACCAAAATCCACTGACTCAAAGCACTTATGAGTGATAAGCAGAAACTGATTCCAACCACAATAAAACCGACTTTGACACAATACTTACAAGCAAACATGTAAAGACCAACTGGAGATTTTTATGTGATATCTACTGGATGCTGACTCAGTGGAGGTCTGTGGAGCAGTCTACAGTGCAACCCAGACTCCTAAAAAGTACATTTCTATACCACTAAACTGCAATTAGAAATACATTTTTGTGAGGAACATAATTGCATAGTCCAATTACGTTTTCTGTTAATATAATAAGCATATGTTCAGAATACTGTATGTTGATACGTATGAATAACACATTAATTAAATACACACAATGTATTTTTGTCCACCAAAATATTCAATCTACAAGTACTCTACAGACTACAATCTTTCCTGCAAAAATATCCAATGTTACAGAACAACATCCAGTTTTGTGACTACTTTATATACTTATACTTACTTATACTATTATATACAGGGGCCTTAATAGAGACAAATTCAACAGTTGCTTCCCACAGATCGTCTATATTAAATTTCAAACCAAAACACAATCTTGCGCTAACCTTAACCAAAGTGCTTTTCTTGCCTTAACCCAACCCAACCCCACACAGGACTCTGGATTCAAACCTGCTTCTGCAAATTCTTAGTCCTATGCATTATACACACTCCATTCACCCCAGTCACCTGATTATAACTCACTTTCTGTTAATAAATGTAGCGCCTCATTTAATCAACGATTTGAACGACTATGTTCACAACTAAAATGTAATCACTATTGTAGTTTTATGGCATAGGAATAGTATCTTCAGGAGACAGGCTTGCAATACTGTGCCAAGCCCAGATCAAGCAGCCATGCAACCCGCCTCATGTCAGGGCTCAGCTACAGATAAACACAAGAAAATAAAAAAGGTATTAAAAAGGGCTGATGGTGACTTTCCAGTGTGTAAAAGCAAAACATTTTCCAAAAACTGTTGAAAACAAAAATATCTGAGGTTGACATGTTTCACCTTAAAAAATACTAAAGAGTTTGTCTAGACTATTTACACCAAGCAGGAACTTTCCTTCTGCATAAGAGAAGATCATTCATAGAATACAAGCCAATAAAGCATAATCCACAAGTACAATTTGAAAATATATTCTAAATGCCTCGTTATCCAAACATTGGCAAGTCAGATGATAATGAGGAAATGAAATGTTTAACAGTCTGGATAGTCCAAGCCTAGGGCATTAAAACAACACAGTTCCTTAAAACGAAAGAAAGAGAATCAAATAGTACAAAGGACCAAGGAAATACACAAAACTCCTCCAGCAAGCCTGAGAGTATAACCCACCTCCACTGGGCCTGGCTCACTTATGTAGAGGGGAAGCCCAACAAGCTACATCTGGATCTCATGGAGCCTCATCAGGCTTTTAAGGTAGACTGGGGTTTAAGGTGGCCCTATGCACCCTGCTACACCAGCAACTATTAATAGCCAAATAGGTTAATAGGTTTTTGAAGTCTATTTTAATATAAATATTCACATTCACATGGAAGATGTAGAAATGCAGAAAACAGCATTGTGTAAAAAATTTCAGTAAGGTTGCCCTGTAAAAACAAGTTGACCCTGGCACAACGTTTCCCCCAGTGCAATCTGACATCTGCTAAAAACATTTCACTTTGTACTGTTAAAGTGTTTTTACCATTTAGCCCATGATTACTATTCAGTAAGAACTCCCAGTTAATGGTCACTGTAATCATTTCTCCTGTCCACACTGGCTGTGAAATGATCCCTTTATAGCGTGACTACACTGTAAAAGACGAGGGGATATTAAAAAATTGATCTGTTTACATCATGGTAGGGAGCAATTTTCTTTCCTTTGGCTTCTAGATGAAGGCATTACAAAAAGACGTAATGATATGCATGCCATTATGAAGAAAAATGATATAATGATTCCAGTGTGTGACCATAAGCAATTGTTACACTGCTCTCAGTTACAAAGGAGTTGCTGTTATTTGCAGCAGAAGTACAGCACACCGCTGTTGGTAATATCCAAATGACCTTCTCTAAAATCAGCATAAATTATTTAGTTTGTCAACCTCATTTCTTCTTGGTGCACTATTTAACACATTCTTTTTGCTTCAGTACTGCTCTAAGCAAAAAAAGAAAGAGATTGTTTATGCAGAGACCTGATGGAAAATAGACTAGAGTCATGTGAATTATGCAAGCCATAAGACAAACTGATCAATAGAGGTTTAAAGTGCTGTAAGTCCAACCTACACAACATATTGATTCAGTTGCATGTATTGTAGGTGCACTTGTGCATGAAATTCATTGTGTTACATTGTGCAAGCATCATTTGAAAGCCAGGGTCTTGAACCTCTCGGGTGGCTTTTCTCTATCTCTCTGTTTACCTTTAACACTGAGGAGACACAAAGGTCAATTGCATGTAATTGATCAAGACTGGTTATACACAAGCACTTGTACTGTAGTTGTAAAGTGTGTGCGTGCGTGTGTGGATTGTGTTTTGTTCCCACAGAACACAGAAGACCCACAGAAGTAATCAAGATGCTGCTCCAACAGTCCATAGATCGCAGGTGGAGTTGAGACCAGCTTCAACTGAAAATCACTCTTTACCCATCCATACATGTACTGTAAGTATTGAGTGGTCTTCTCTGCTCGTCCCTCTGTGGAGTTGATTGGTGAACTGTGACCACTGTGTTCACAGAGACACCTGGGATCCTTTCAGGCTAGGATTTAAAGGCCAAGCACAAAAGCACAGTAAGAGAAGAGAAAAAGAAGTAAGAACAATTCAAATTCTAACATTCAGCACCACTGTTTTCAAGGAATTACATCACCTTAGGCTAAACACTTTTCTTTCCCTGCAGGTATAATTTGGTATTAATAGTGTATGTTCCTTCTTAATTATTTAAATTTCAGAAAATTACAAAAGCAAACAGAAAGTGTTTAAATAGTTTGTGTTGTACTAACCTGCATTGTGATTATTTGCAAGATATGCAAGAGGCAAACGCAGGCAACGCGAGGCCACCATCTTGCATAGGTGACAGTGTAGTTAATAGCAATTTTATCCCCGGCCTAACTGTGTCTGCCTGCAGTTTGGTGTTGAGCAAGTTGTGTGAAGTTAAAAACTACGAAAAGTCATGACAGTGAACCAGATCATTAAAGTTGGGGCTGGATTTAATTTGCAGCTGTGTCATTTAGGGATTCTGCACAAGAACAGGGTACCAAGACTGTTGTCCAGCCATCCTGCTGTTATTTTAACGCATAGGTCCTAAATGCTTAGTTGGGGAAGGAGGGTGTCCAGCTTGGGGACTTCAGAAGTCTACTGTTTGCAGATGATGTTATTTAGTTTGCTTTCAGACCGTGACCTTCAGCATTCACTGGGGTGGTTTCCACCAGAATGAAGAGGTTGTGAGTCAGCACCTCAGAGTCTAAGGCAATGCTTATCTACCAGGAAGTGAGCTTCTGCCCTAAGTGAAAGAGTTCAAATGGAGCAAAATTTGGCGAATACCGCTCTGTTGAAGACCTAGCAAATTGGGTTATGGGTTATGTTTTTGGATGGTGTATGTTGGATGTTGTCTGTGAAGACTCTCCGTCATCCAGGTCATGGTTATCCCAAAAAGAGAAAGCCCTCTGGAATGGAGGGTGAAACGTCTTCAAGGAACTAAAACAAGTCCAGTTGCCACTGAATAACCTTTTTTGGGATATGTTGGATGTTGTTGTTGTTGCATCCAACAGCCTACCAAGGCTTACAGCATAGCACAGCACAGCATAACCACTTGGCAACAAGACTTAAGAAAACCAATAATACTGAATGTGTAACTTTTTTTCTAAAGCTAATGAGCTACATTGGATAAATTGCATCATTAAATGTTTTCCCATGATGGTAACTTGATATTACCTCCACAGTTTTCACAGGATTTATACCAATGTTATTTATGATTGTCCAGTTTCTAGTGCACTGTGAACCTACAAACTAAAAGCTCAACAGAGCACTGAACTCAAGAGTAAATAAATTATTAAACACTTAATTAGTACCAGCACTCGAAACAATTCCCAATTATAATAACAAAGTTAATGAAATATTTGCTGTGTTTTAGCTATTGCCATTAAGCTCAGGCTCAGGAGGGTATCAGAGAAAATATGGTGCAAAATAGGGAAAAAAACAAATTTAAAGCAGGAGGAAGATTGAGTGAGGAGAGAGAATGTGCAAGCCAGAAGGACAGAGAGAGGGAGAGAGGAAGATAGAGACAGAATCTCATTAACGGTCTGAGGAGTCTTTGGCCTTGGCCTTTAATGTGATGCTATGTCTCTTAGTCTTCGCCAGAAGCTGCCAACTGTCCCCCTCCCTCTTTCAATCTCCTCTCTCTCTCGCCTTGTCTTCCCTGGTTCTCTCTCCTTCTAACCCTTCCTTTTTATTACTCGTGCATCTCCTCTCCCCTGACTTCTCAGTGTCTTTCTCGTGCACTTCTTAATGTTGTGGAGCATGGCGAGATGGGTATTATTTATTTATGGTCATGCATTGTCTGTGTGCGTGGGCTTAAGTAATATTCATCTGAGCTGTGCCACTATAATACAAAGCCTCATTCCTTCTCATATGTGAGGGATGAAACATGAGCACTGGAGACTGCTACGGTTCTGAGTCTGAACGCTGCAAACTCAAAGTCGAGGAAGTGTGTAGGGGGCTTTATAGAGCTTAGCATGCTTTGTTAAGAACAACAAAGAGGACAAAATGACTCTCCCCTTTTGTTTCTCTTTTACTTATGTTTCTGGTTTATTTAGCAGCTCCTTTCTATTTTTTTATAACTCTTTACTTTTGCTCGTGTACCTTTTCAATTCTCTAGCCCAGAGCTGCAGGGTAGGTCACTGTCATAGATGTTAGGGTGCAGTGAAGCAGAAGTGCTTTATGTAGAAAGCATCGTTTCCCATCCAAATCTGGCTGGTGTTTGTTCTAAAGCAGGGTGTAATGGCTCATCGCCTGACTTTTAAATGTATCTGGTAGTTTTGCACAACCAAATACTGATGCATGATTCCTCCTGTCTTGAGCCAAAAGCAGACATGACTGAAAGTCCAACTGAAATTATTTTTTATGTGTAGGTATGCTTGTTTTTGTTTTTTGTTTTTTTTGCTATTTATAATTGGAAAGCAAGTTCGAGTCCAGACTCTCTTGTCAGGTTGGGTTTAAGCAAGAAAAGGACTTTGGTTGGAGTTGGAGAAAGATTGTGGTTTTGTTTAATAAAGACATTGTGTGTGAACTGACTGTAAAATTATCAAGCCAGCAACAAGTCTTTCTCTAACCTTACCAAGTGCCTGAACCAAACCATAAAAATAATGACAAATGACTTTCTAGTCACTAAATTGAATGTCATGTGTCTTGTAGTCTGATATACAGGCTAGCTTCAGCTCAGTACCCACTAAAGATTCCTTTCATTTATCTTGTGAATAAAAATAAAGACATATCTCCATCCAAGCAGTGGCTATTTTAAGTTAAGTTTAAACCTTTTTTTTTTTTTTTTTAAGTTCATCATCATTCATTTTTAGCTTCTGAAAAACTACAGTCGTCATGAATGAAAACTAGATGCACAGCGGAGCTTACATCTAGTTCTACTTGCATCCTTTTAATGCGGTTTTGTTCACATTCATAAAAAAACAGATGATCTCTTTGTCTAAAAGCTTTCCTATTTATTCTGATGGGATTACATTCCTGGTCTGAACTCACTTTGACCCCTCAACTCGCTCATACACAACCGTGATGTTTTTACCCCACAACCATCTAGGGCTCATGGGAAATGGTGCTTGTTTTAGGCCACTAGTATGAATATTGATTAACCTCAATATTGAGTAGTTTATTTTTAAGGCAATATGTGCTTCAACTGGCCTAAAGACAGCAAATGAGAAATACTGTTGTTCCAAAGTAGGATTTTTATAAGAGAGTTGAAAAATGTGAATGGGACTTTGAATGAGGTTTTATTACTTGGACCTGGAAGTTCCATCAGCAGCGCACTGAGCCGACAGCATGTCCACTAGCAAAGCTGCCTCTCAAATGTCAATCACATCTGCCATTTAGCAACTTCAATGTTATCTATGTTTCCACAAATACAGTACACCAAAATCTTTTGTATCCTCTCCTTTCCCTACAATAGCCGAAAAAGGATAGGAAAAGAATTTTAATTTGACATTGCAGTTCTCTTGAACAGTCTCTTGAGAATGTGGATGGGGAGGGGAAAAGAGTAGATGACAGCAGTAGAACATAGTTGGGAGCTCACAATCTGTTGCTAAAGCAATAGTAAGTTGTGTGGGTGTGAGAGCAGAACAGAGCAAGGGAGGAAAACCAACCTAGATAAACTTGCATACACATAAGCGACCAAACAAGCTGAGAGTATAAGAGATTCGTTTTGGAATTTCCTTTTTCTAATTTCCTTCTCTCCTCCTCCGTCCATCTTTATCCCCGTTTCTGCCGAGCAAAGCTTAATGATGTCCCTTGTGACAAGTGCTGGTTAACTACTAGCCATCAACACTCGCAGCCACACAGACACAGATGCGTGCATGCTTCCACGTACACACCTCGCACGGTCATGCATTCTGTCCAGTAGCTGGTAGCTTTGCCAACTGTGTCCCTGACTTGAAGGAGATACAGGGAGCAGATGTGACTCTATTCTGCTTGACAGGTCTGGGAGAAGAAAACAAGTGCCAGCAGCCTGTGTGTGGGGGTATAGGTGTGTGCATGTGTGATACAAGAGTGTGTCTATTCAGAACATACTAAGCAGAGACCCAGGTTGCATCTCATTAATTCTTCTCTTCCTTCACTACTTCCTCCTTTCATTCTGACGTGTGCACTCTCCATCCAGACAATAGAGGAAACACAATAAGCTGCCTCATTATCTCCTTTGCTGCTGTTTTGTTGCAGAAAACATGGCACTTTCCTTTCAGGGAGCATTTTCACTGCCACACCCAGCAATATTTTAAGCTGACATCACAACAATAAGACACAAGATTAAAGCTCCCAAGAATATCAGAGACTAACAATGATCGGCTTAAGAATTGTAGCTAAATATTTTCTGGATTTTTGGACTTTAAAAGTGTTTTTTACTTACATTTTTACTTACAAGTCTATAAGTCTTTAGGCTACATTTTAAACTCGACATGCTCTAGCCATCGTACAGTAAGTTACGCCGCTGCAGTTTTAATTATGAGGCAGAATCAGACAGGATTTCATGACAGAGCATTGTGAGGATAAAGTCCTGCGATGCGCCACAAGACTTAAAATCAGTAATAAAGCCACGTCATTCATAATCAACATGATCCTTTGTCTCTCTTTCCCTCCATTTCCTCTGAGAGATTCACAGCTTTAGCATAACACACTGCAATCTAATAACAGTTCCCACTCTAAAATGATGATATATGTGGCTCACACATCAGCTTGACCCATGATGCTACAAGCCTTTTAATAAGAAAAACTCAGTTTAAATTAAAGACATTGCTGTTTATGTCGTCTCAGCTTGCGAATATTAAACAGTGCCACGCCAAGCATGATCCAAATCCTATACTCTGTGGAAGCTGCAGTGTGAGGGCATGAGTTTATTTAAACTGGAGTGATTTATAATGAATTCTTCCTATGAGGCATGAAGCCGAATAAACACATTGTACATGCAAATACTGAATGATCAAGCGATAGCGAAGCATACCCAGAGGACATTTCCCGAATCAGTGTCATTATCAATCATATTCAGGCATTCTGCTGCGTGCATGTGTGTATGTGCGTGTGTGTGTGTCTAACACATATCTGCATAAGCATGAGTGTTAGTGTATTTTAAACTAGACTGTTACTGGAGTCTACTCACCATTTCATGAATCTTTAGGTGAAGGGCTTATCTGCAATCAGGCTCATTTCCTTTATATGGGGATTAAGGGGAAGTAATTAATCTTTAATCTCATCAGATAGGGTGCTAAGCAGTGTTTGCATGCTGGAAACTATCATGGTAGAAACCGCACCAACGTGCACATACACTTAGTCTGATGATTAAGGAGTAATTTGCATTGTGTGTGTACTAATCTCGGACATAGGCCATAATTATACTTAGTGACAATACCACAATATGCTTGTTCATTACATGAGCCAGTCTGAGAAGCTGTATCCTACTCACACACATGCAAACTCTTCACTTTTATAGAACGTTTTAAATACAAGGTATTTTTTTTAGCCTTGATTGAAAGGGTTGCGTCGATCAAATATAAAAAACATTTGATATTTTCTAATGTCCTCTGGTGCTGCTGTATATTGCCATGCAGATAGTTTTGGTGTAATTTGTGCAGGATTGAAACACACTCAGAGATTCTCCGAACTCCAATACAACAGATATGAATTAATTTTGTGTGATGCTTTATATTATATTCAATAGTGATATGCTCAAAAATAGTGTCCCTGTGACTCAGACTAACCCATTGACCTTCCTGTGAGCAGTTTTCAATGGATGCACCTTCTACCAAAGAAACAGTCCTTGTTGACTGCAGGTTCTGTAGATGAGTTGTTTCCAGCCCTATCTTTCATCAACAGCCTGCTTCACCAACACCACCCATTAAGGTCCAAGTATGTCCACTTGTACAGATTTTTAGCTCAAATACACTTAACACAGGTATAATTATTAATACACAATGCAGACTTAGTCTCTTTTGCATAGTTTTAAAGTTTGCATTTGTTACACCTGACTCCGGTTAGTAACAGATGTGTGCTATCACGCCAGTTTGTAATACCTTAAGTGTTTATTTTACTCCTAAACATTAATATGCAAAGTTTTTAATATGTAATAATATATCTTAAAATAGCTCTCTATAATGAAGGGTACTTGTACCCAAGCTGGGACCCAATGAAGTAGATCAGTGACTCTCAACCAGGGTTACTTTCAATTGCTAGGGGGTATGCAGAATGCTAATTATATTAGCTTATTATAAATGATTAATTACACTAAACTCAATTAACTCAATTAAAAATAGCAAAGAGGAAAATAAAGTGCCAAATGGGATTCCAAATTTCACCCAACTGTTCAGGCAGCCCGTCAAACTAAACACATGAAAACCTATTAGCAAAGTGATCAGAGAAATGAACATAGTTAGCTAAAAGTAATGAATAAAAATGAATAAACACTTGAAATAGCTAAAAGTAATGGATGAATAGATGAAATTGTTCAGGCTGTGGAGAGAATCCAAACTTAACTGGCCTGTAATTGGAACAATATCACAATCTGAATGAGGGCTATCACAAAATAGGTGTAACTGAAAGCAAACCATGTGGACAGGACAAAATAAATGTTGTTATTTGTTGTTATTTTGTCTTTTGGGTGAACTTATCCTTTAAAGAGCTCACATTTTGCATAACTTTAGGTACATATTTTTATTCTGGAGCTTGCCTGAAATAGTTTTGGATGATTTTACAATTCCAAAAAGTGTTTATTTTTCTTATAATGAGCCTTTATACTCTACCTCTTCTGATTCTGTCTGAAACCATTTGTTACAGTGGGCTGAGCTGTGGCCAAAATGCACAGTGACTGAGCACCAGAGGCTACACAAACAAATTGTAATTTTACAATTCTACTTTTTTTTCATTTACCATGTGAAATGCCAGCTTTTGAAATCCAGTCATACATATTTTAGCTGTAATTAGCTCTGGAATATGACAGTGGACAAGACAAACAAACTCATCAACAAATACAATTACTTTAATTTTGATAGATGTAACTGACCTCTTTCCTCTCTGTTGCTCAATTGTATTTAATATAGCATGACTATAATTATATCTACAATACTACTGAAGTAGACAGAGTAACATTTTTGAGAGAAAACAATACTGGGCAGATAAAAACTGTTGTCTTTGCCATCAACATATTGAGTAAAGCTGTTTCTGTCCCCCCCTCCCCCCCAAAAAACAAACTGTTTTATGTATTATATTGTTTTGTATTTTCTTCTTTGGTCAAAGAAAGCAGTAAATTTTGTAAATTTTGCTTTGCAACCAAACAATACTTCCTGCATGTAATACCGACTGCTCTCTAAACATGCAAAGTCTGACTAATCCTGAACAAAGCAATACAAAAATGTCACTACTAACATCAGTGATTGGACGCAACTGTGTACTTTGTATGGAAACAGATGTCTGTTTATGGACTGACGATGGTCATGTGCATAACCCAGGGATAGTCTTGCGACAGACTTGACAGAGCAGATAGAGATTTCTCCTATGTATGTTTAACTCAAGTTTTACTTTGACGTTGTTTAATACGGACAGCCATCATCACTACGGTGAAGGTTCATCGAATGTGAAAGAAGCTTAATATAGCCCCTTCTAAAATAAGGCACTGAAAATAGCTAAAAACCCCAAAGTACTGTTCTGTGAATCATGTAATTAAAAAATGTTAAAGAAAATATTGCTTAATGACTATGTAGCAAACAGGCTAAACAGTATTTCAACTGTAATTGTCAAACAATCAGAGTTGAAGCACTGTACAAATTATAATGAAAGTATTACACAGTGAAGGGAAATGATACAATACAAAATACACTGCATATCAGTGTATGTAGACATATGTAAAATATAAAAGAAAATAAATAATTGGATTAATAAAGAAACAAACAAAAGAGTGCTCAAGACATCAACAGCACCCAGAGGCCACTGAAAACATGCAAGTCTTGAGTTTTACAGAAGTTTTTTACCCACCGGCCCCGATCGCGGAACACTTAAGAGCAATTGATCCGAGGATCTACGAGGCCTAGAACTGGAGTAGGGGCAGGAAGTTCAGAAATGTACTGAGGTGCCAATCCATGTACGGCTTTAAAAACAAATAAGACAACCTTCAACTCTGTCCTGCATTTGACAGGGCACCAGCGCAAGGATGCTGGTACAGGTGTAATGTACAGCTGTCTGTCTTTCTGGTGCCAGATATTAGTTCTCTACTTTTCCTACAGTTCACTGTTTTTGAAATACAACTGTGATGCAGCACATATGAAATTTAACTTAATGCACCTGACAATTTCTGTGTAATTTGTCAGAGTAAGTAGGGTTATTTGAAGTTGTCATGGATATTAGGATGACTTTGAAGGAGCACTGAAACACTGCCTATATGGTCACGACATGTGTTGCACACTTTTAAAAGATGAGCCCATGTGACACTGTTGAGCTGTTTTAGCCAAAACATGTTTTGTGAGAGGGAGATTAATATGTGTAGCAACTCCCGGGCTGCAGAATCCAACACACACATACACACAACACACACACATATAAACAAACACACGCATACCACCTTGTCACAACTCTTTTCAGATCTCATCTGAAATGAGAACATGCCCTGGGCCGTGCTGTGAGAATGGAAGTCAGAGACAGAATGAGAAAGAAAAAACAGAAGGACAGGGATGGTAATAAAATGAAAGAAAAAAAAGCCAAAGGGGAGAACACAGAGTGATAAAAGGCCAAACCAGGAGAGAGAGTGAGCGAGAACAAGAAGGGGGCTGTGGATCAGCCTGGAGGGTCAGCGGTGTGAAAGAGTTGTGGTTCATTGTTATGTCTCAACTTCTCCCATCCTCCCCACCCTCCTCCTCCATCCATCCCTGGTGACAGCGCCCAACCCGCCTCCCATCCACACCCCCTCCAGCGGCTATTTAACATGGAAATTGATTTAAACAGAAGCTGAGATATCCACAGTGGGACCTGAGGACAGGTGCCTCCAGTCAGCAGAGGAGAAGCTAATGAGAGGTGAGAGACCCGAGCAGAGCTAACAAGAAAAAGTAGGGAGCACAATGACATGGGAGAGGAGAGGCAGGAATTAGAGGGAGGGAGCACGGAATGGGGTCGAAATTGAAGTGAAATTGGAGAGAAAGAAGGGAGTCGAAATTTTATAATTTCCAACTCGAGTTCCTGGCCAACTGCGAGACAAGAAATAAAAAAATAAATGAGTGAGAAAAGTGCGAGTGTTCGTATGCGAGTCTGTGTGTGGGAGTAGAGCTACAGTCTGTGGGTTAGCAATATATTGCCAGGCAGGCGTTTTACCCACGTGGAAGTGAAGTTTCTGGTACCAGATACAGTGAAATAAAATAAAACTGCACAGTGAACAGTTCGTACAGAGTTAAAACAGGCAGTATACTGTTTAGGAGCCTTGTCGTGTATGAGAAAAGGACTTAAGAGATGTCACTTCCTCAACTAGGTCCCAGACTAGCTAGAAAAGTCTGAAGATCCATACAGACACACGTAGATGCGGCTGTGGGGCCGCCATATTGGATCAGGACCTGTGCAACTAGTAGAAAACACCAGACTTCTATTAAAACAATATTTACGTTGGAGGAGTTCATCTTAAATATCATAGAATATTAGTGTCACAATCTACAAAAGATTAGTGTTTTGATTAAAGATCACAATTTTATTTTAATTAAACTATCCTGTATCATAAATACATTTCTGGCATTTGTATCAAACCCATCAGCTTGAAAATCATCTGTAAATTCATTGACTTATTAAGATTTTAATTTTGGATAAACCCCTGCTCTGAAAACCCAGCTTAGCTAAAGCAATTTGCCAAACTTTTTCACTGAAAACTGCTGCCATGTGCAGTCGCTTTGGTCTTAAGGTCTTCAGACACCTTCACTTTTTGCCGATATTACTGTGTTATACATTTATTTTAAATTTGATAAAAAATTTAATTTTTCCCATCAGTCTACACAAAATAATGCATGAAAACATGAAGACAAATTAAAAATCACTGAAATCTGCAAACTGAATTCTCTCATTTATATATTCTGTATTTTGTAGCCCCTTTGGCAGCCAGAGGTTCTCAATCTTGCCCAGAAAAATACCCCACTACAAATGGAAGTACCCTTTAATTTTTTACTATTAAAAGTACTTAAGTACAACCTCTAAATTTTACAAGTACAAAAGTAAAAGTACTCCACTAAGACAACTATGTACTTTAAACAATGTGGAATTGGTGTTGTTGATAACATAAATGTAGAAGTTTAGTCCAGAGTTGTTTAACAAATTCTCAAAGTTGAAAATTTTTACCTACAGACTGTGGAACAAAAACAGCAGTCGTTAAAGGTGGGCCTGATTTTAAGCCCCTTATATAGTAAAAGGAGGTTAATCCATAAATGATACATCAGCATTTTAAATAATATATAAGGATTTTTCTAAGAATCTAAACCTGCTAAAAGTAACTAGTAACTAATGATGTGAAAATGAATGTAGTGGAGTATCCTTTGATTTGTAGTGGAGTAAAAGTAAAAGTAACATAAAATGGAAAAATACTCCAGTAAAGGAGACAAAGGAGACAAAGGAGATGGTTGTGGACTTTAGGAGGAACAGAACCAGCTTTAACACCGTTTCCATTTTGGGAGAGGACGTTGAGGTGGTGGAGGGGTACAAATACCTGGGAGTTAACCTTGACAACAGACTGGACTGGAAATGCAACACAGAAACTGTGTACAGGAAGGGACAGAGCAGACTCTACTTCTTGATGGAGCTTAAGTCCTTTAATGTGTGCAACAAGATGTTGCAGATGTTTTACCAGTCTGTTGTTGCCAGTGCAGTATTCTTTGCTGCTGTCTGCTGGGGCAGCAGCATCAGAGCCAGAGACAC
>JAUMHL010000003.1:17887460-17954668 GCA_032362345.1 Sandelia bainsii
AATATTATTTTTAGGCTACTGCAACACTGAAATTTCCCTTTGGGGATCAATAAAGTATCTATCTATCTATCTATCTAAAGTGCATCAAAATTGTACTTAAGTACTTGAGTAAATGTACTTAGTTAATTACCACCTCTGCTTACAGCTCTTTTACTTGAAGAACATTACTGTACTAGGCTTAATTCATTCTTCTCTCAACTCTGATCAATCTTCCTGTCGCTGTTGCTAAGAAGTGCCCCCATAGCATGACGCTGCCACCACCACACTTCATCATAGGGATGGTATTAGCCACAGTGTGTGGTGTTCACTAGACATAGTGCTTGAGTCTGTTTCCTCAAGCTTTTTGAGTTTTTCTATGCTGCTTGGCATACTCCAAACAGGCTGTGGCTTCCATCTAACCACTCTACCATAAAAGCCAGATTGATGGAAGGTAAATGAGATGGTCATCCTTACAGCAGAGAACTTCTGAAGCTTTGTTAGCGAGCGTTGGTTTCTTCATTGCCTCCCTGACCAGGGTACTTCTGGTCTGGTTTACTCAGTGTGGCCATGCAGCTGACTCCAGGAAGAGTCTTTGTGGTTACAGACTTCTTCAGTCTGACGTTTATCAAGTCCACTCTGCTTTCTCCTATCTATGCCTCTCTACAAAATATGGAGGTCTACAAACAGTTTCTTCCAGGACTTCATAGGCTGAGTTTTTGTCTTGACATGCAGAGTGAATTGTGGAACCTTATATACCTCCTGTAACTTCCTGCTATATATAAAGTAGACGTCTTATAGTCTTGATGGAATAAAAGTGAGAGAAAGTGCAGGTTACCATCCAAACTGGTCTTGACATGAGCTTTGACTCACAGGTACAAACAGTCTTTTAACTTCAGTTAAAACTTACCTCTCCCTTTTGTGAACTCTTTTGGGTGTCCCACAAATGCGTCTTAAAAATCAGCACTGCTAACTGAGGGACTAAGGGCTGAGACAAGGGGAATTAATTTCATTATTTTTAATGTAAATCAGACATGACAAAGAAGCATGAGGACATCACAAGCTGGGCCGGCTAAAGCACCATTCGTTGTTTCCCCACTTTGTAACTGAGCTGTCTGCACATTAAAGAAAAGGCTGACTTCAGTAAAGCTTGAGTCTTATTGATCTTTGCTTGCCACTGGGGGGATGTAAGAATTCAACATGTGAACATGCCGGTGTACTCTCACACACAGACGGACGGTTTTGAATATCAATGCGATTAGGGAAAGGTCTGGCTGTCGTGAGCTTTCAGAGTGTAAACTACACTAAAAGACAGCTGGGTTGCTCTTTAAATGTGATCTTGCAATTTGATAAATATTACTTAGGAAACATGACAGGTATGACATTTTCTAGCAATATCCTCCCACGCGCAGATGTAAAGGCGCTCTTCATTCTCTATTGCTTTCTGACATCCTCTTTCTGTCTTTCCACAGAAGCAGATATACACACGCAGGCTGTTCTCACTGTTCTTTCATTAATAAACCACCCAAGATGTGCTTCCAGTCTCTTTCTTGCATGCACACACACAAAGACACGCTCCTTTAAAGTATCCCACATTGCACTGCAGCATCTAGTAAGTCTTCCATGGCAACCATTTCAAAAGTAAGATTCATCCACTTTATATAGCTGGCCTAGTTTGTCTACTCCAACAACCACTGAGCACTGCCATCCATGATGACGACTGGGCCCTGTGCAGACTACATGGCACAGGATAGGGGGACAAAATTCCTATGCAAACACCAACATTTAGTCTTGAACGTTCTGTGTTCTACTTAATAAAGCCCCGAAAAGACCTAAATAAAGGAGAGAGACTAGTTTACAGATACAGACCCTCCCCCCAAAAAAAAGAAAAAAAAGAAAAGAAAAAATGTCACATGAAGACGTAGAGAACAGGCATAAAGCTGTTCCAGACAGAAATGAGCATGGACAGATTATGAGACAATGGGCCCCTGAGGACAGACCCCCACAGCATAAAGAAATAAAGTATATGTAAATCTCCTCCAATAACAGAGGTGAGATATGTAAAAGCTCCACTGCTACCTAAATAGGAGCAAAGACCCTCAGATTAAAAGAGATGCAAGTATGTACACTGCCTTGTGCATATCTATAATAATTTTGCAGTTATTTCTGATGTCTTTCTAGTTGTTTTGTCTTTTTGTGGTGGCTTTACATCTTTTTGTGGGCATTTTGCACCTTTTCAAAGTAATTTTGCTCATATTTATAGTTGTTCATGCTTTTGTCTAGTGGTAATTTGCATTTATTTGTTGTTTTGCTTCTCTTTATAGTTGTATTGTATATATATCTCCAGTGATTTTGTTATATCTTCATGGTCATGTAGATGTGACAAGAAATGTTAAGTCACGTTGATTCTCTTCACGTTTCCATGCATGGAGTCAAACTGGCATTACCTTGTCTTTTGTCGCATTCCAAAATCATTTTCTGTGTGACAAAAAAGAAAAAGTTCAAAAAATCCAAATTAAAAAGGTAAGGCTCATGGCTGTTGTATTGACACCGCAGATGATCATCTGAGCAGTCTCACATTCTAATTTCAAAGACGTCTGCCCAGTCACTTCCCTTTGCTACTACTTTGCAACCTTGAAGTCACCCTGAAGCTGTTTTTTAATCTATTCTGTGTGAACATAAGAGTGCATAGACTGCTTATTATAGTAGCCATCCCTCTACATCTTCAAAGACTCTCCAGGAAGGAAGATCAAGGACACTCAAGGGTCAGCCCACCCTACTTTAAGCACCACAAGCCACCAGATTATTGCCACTCCTGATGAAGCAGTAGCTGATGTGTATCTGGGGGAGGCTGATTGTCACAGGCTTCACAGGCAGCAGCATGCAATGTTCCTCTGATGGTGTGAATCCGTCAAGACTAGAAGATGCAATCCAGCTGTCCACCATATCTGCCCACAGTACCGCCACCTCTAACACAAACTCACAGCATTTTAACACATCCACCTCCACAACTATACCCCCCCACCCTTCCCAAGATGACACACACAGCTTGCTCAGATTCAAGCCTCTTTTTATTGATCATTGCACAGTAACATTTACTTTCTTTTCCACTGTTATGCTTTTGACAGTTCATCGATTTAAACAAAGATGGCTTCCACACCATCACATATCTTTCATTAGATTACAGGAGAAACAAATCATTATTTTAGACGTAATGGCACATAACGACTGAAAAATGATCTGTTTTGGAGGAGACCTGTTGTCATTTCATCTCAAATAATGGCTTCCGTCCCAATATCCAATGTCTATCCTCTAAGCTGCTAGCTTTTTCAATAAACTAAATGCAGCCACTGACTTGGCTAATGCTGCTTCTGACCACTGGATTGGGACAGATACATTTGTTTTTAATACAGGAAAGTACAATTGTGACCTCTAAATGTAACTGGGCACCACAGGCAGCTGTAATATCATCAGTGATAATGGCAGAAAATGGCATAAAGGGGAATCAAATAAGCAGAGGCATGATGAATAGATGGAGGGAAGTTAGTAATGTCCGTCTTCACCCTCTGTCCCTTTCTCACATGCAGCTGTCTTCCCAGCTCTGTAGCGCTGAATTATCATACTTGGATGCTGAACGGCCGAAAACAGGCCAGCATCGGTTACGAAAGTGTTGCACATTTGCAAGGAGGATACATGCGAGTACATGCAAATAGCATTAAACTGCATTAGCATTTGATATCCTCGGGGCTACACCGTGGAACGCCAAGCTGTGGCGGCGTGTGTGAGCTCACGGTGAACTCGCAGCCACACAGCCGAGATACTGATCTGCACTCTCCAGGCATCTTTAACTCCTGAGCACTGAGGCTATTTTCACACCACAATAAGGCACGGATGCTAAACAGCACACCATTGGAGTGCAAAAAACCCCCCAAAATTGAAATGCAGATGTCACATGATTCTCTTTGAGCTTGCCTTGCAAAATGTAAATGGTTCATCTCATGTCTAATTCAAGGTTTAGTAGAAATTAAAAACAATTTCACAGCCTACTATAACAGGAGTGCTCATTTTATGGTAAATTAGGCCATAACAATTGTATTTGTTGGAAGAGGGGGTGGTCCACAGAAACTGAGCACAGCAGCATGCAATCAGCAAAGGCTTCATGTGGGTGTATTCAATGTTAGAAAATAATTACACAAGAACAGAGTAATTCAATATTGATATGGAATTCAGCAATAGTAGAAAATAATCCACATGAAGAGAGAGCTGTTTGTCAGTCTGTGGTTAGTCTGCATTTGCACTGAGCTATAAGTCTTGTCGCTGACCAGCTGCAGTCTTGCAGTCCTGTTCCAGTGGGACTCTCCCTCCCCCCCGCTCCTGCACGACATAAGCAGACTCCTGTGGGTCACTTGGCAGCAGGCCACCACACCCGTCACTTCTCCCTGCCAGGAACAGAACTCCTTTCAACGGGCCGCGAGCGCGATAGCTTCGTCTGACCACTTCCTTCACGCCGAGCTGCTCCCGTGCGCGGCTTCACTGGGAGAGGAGACGAAAGCACAGGGGAGACATGGGCATGAGCAGGCGTGTAAACACACAACACTGGTTCTTTAAGTCTGAAAAGCCTCCTGTGCTTCACAGTGATTTAATGCCAGATAAAAGGAAGTCTCTGGCAAAGAGCAGCCCACTTATAAAAATTAAATTTTTAAGCAGAGGCTATTATAATTAAAGGTCATTTTCCTGCCAAGCAGCACAGCTCTTCAACAGTAGCTAAGCAACATTTTGCAAAGTGAGACATAATTACTGGCGAGACTAGTGATTTTGGATTAGTGCATTTATATTTCAATCAACAGCTCATGTGGTCACAGATTGCAGCAGCTTTAAAACATAAGAGCAAATGATAACCAAGGACCAGGCATCATCTCTTATATAATTCAAGGGTTCTGTGAAGTCTGGACATGATGCAGCATGTTATATTTTGCATTATTAAACACTCAATTTTTGCTGAAGAGTTCCAAAGCTTAGCAGCCGGTGTGCTGAATGTTTTTTTGTTTTTTTTGCTCCAAACTGGTGGTAATCATGTGAATCACAATCCTCAAACACGTGAGTGACCTTTCTGTCAGGACACGTCAAATAAAGCCCTTAAATAGTTTGTTATCCAACTATCAGAATGCTAATGACAGCTATGTTTCTCAAAGTCTGACCACTAAGCATTACTTTCCAAGCCTTCATTTAACTTTTTCCTGCCTTCAAGGCACGGACAGGACATGATGAGAAATCCCTCTGACACCTCTGTCCTCCTGCTGGTTCCATTTTGGGAATCGCCAGGGTCTCGCTGCTGTTTTTCCTTCTGTCAGGGAGCCTTGAGCTACGGATCCTCATTAGTCACTTTCCATGAGACCACACTGACACTGGCGTCCCGTTCTCCCTCACTCAGCCTCGCTGAAGGCTAGTGTGGCCACATACCAATTCACAAGCACCGTCAAAAGCAAGGCAACTTACAGGAGCTGGCCAATCATCAGAATCAACCAAGCTTTAAAAATGGTGTGGACATCATGCACATGCTGCTGCTGTATAATGTTACATGGGCTGAAAGGCCCAGAAGAATAACCAGCAAAGTTTCTTGCACAATGGTCCTTGTGGAAAATAGACAAGTTAATGGAACCATACCAGTGGTTTAGAATGTTTTTGACCATTACCCACAGATTGTGTGTACTTTACATTACAGCACAATACAGCTAATCAATCACAAGGGGAATTTCTCTGCTTTTTTTTTAGTTAAGTGCGACAAGAAACTAAAAACTTTCAGCTTTTAAAAGAATTATGTTGTGTTTATGAAAAACAATCACAACATATTAAATATGATCGTTTCATTAAAAGGAACAGTTTTTGCATTATGAGATATGCCCTTACTTGTTATATTGTTCAAAATTAGATGAGGACATTGATACCACTTGTGTCTTTCCATTAAATGTGAAGTTATAGCCAACAGATGGCTAGCTTAGCTTAGCATGAAGCCTCAGGTTGCTAGCCAGATTACTCGATAGCTAGGATCAGACGCCAGGTGACCAGCAAGATGTTACAAAGTTAGTGTTTCCAGGTTAACCCCACTGTAAAATAGCAAGGCCAGGCCAGGCTAGACTAGGCTTCAAGTCTATGCACATTGATTTTCACAGCACAAAGACATGGGCAGTAATGGCTGCCCAGAAGGTAGAAATCTTAAAGACTTGCTGTATGGTTGCTTGTAATGAAAAAAACATGAAGTGTGTAGCTAATGGACTACAGCATGCAAAGCAGCACAGTCCTTTAAAATGGAAAAAGGTGAGGTGGCAGACCAACCTGAGGTTTGTACGGTCTCACTTCAGCAGACTGTCAGTCTCCGGACACCAAGTGACCAATAGCTGTGCCTAAGGGAAGGACAAACCTCAAATCAATACCTTGTCTAAAAGCACTGGGAGAAACTTGAGACAGAGATCATGCAATGTCTACAGGAGAAGATATGCTCATGCAACTCAAGCTTTTGTTTTTTGGTTACTTTGTACAGGCAGAACCTTTCAAATTTTACAGTAAGCAACCTTAACAAAGCAAATAAAAGCAACAGCAGCTCAACTGTAGAGAAGATATTGACATAGATTTGGCTTTGTTCATTTTAGCAAGAGTTGCATTAACACTACGCTAATATATTTTGTTAGTACACAGAACAGTTATTTTGGTACATAAAATCAACTACTGTATAATATTGGAAGTTACGTTTTTTTTTACTTTTGAGTCGATTCTTTTTTGTTGCCATGACTGTAATAATATTTTAAGAAATTGTTCGCATTTAACAGCAAGTTTATGTCAATGTATAAACACACTACGAAATTAAACATTTAGGGTTAGGTTACCTTTACAGTGGAGTTCTCTAGGTTATAACCATCCTCTCCATTGCACTGCCATTACTCTGCACTAAAGTAGCCATCGCGCCAGCGTCATTCATGACAATGAAACCTAGACCTGAATGGTGGTTTGAATTCAGTTAATTTTCAGATGCTATAAAAGCAATTCTCATTAACGATTACGACCACAGGTAAGAGGATTGAAAAAGTCTTATACATACCCAGGCATTCAAAGCTTTAGAACTCTATACACATTAGGAAGCTATCCAGGTTATTTTAGAGGTCTTACCTCTGGGTCCTTTTTAAAAAGTATAGAAAGAGAGAGAAAGAATAAGTTGTGCTCTTTTGATAATCAATCAAGACATCATTTAGTACGGTTAAAGTCTTCAGACGTCAATACATTCATTTAGATTTAAAATGCGGTTTTGAATGAGAAACAAAGGAAAACACCTACATCTGACTGCTGAAAGTTGTTTAAAAAAGGCCATTTCAGAATTTTACTAGGACAGGAAACAAATAAAGCAAGTTAAGTTTCATAAAAAAAACAAACTAAGCTTTATTGACAAACTGCTGCAAAACATCTTTTGGACAGATTTAGTAACCTATTTAGGCAAGCTTACACATGTAGGATAATGCATTTTATGGAGAGGGTACAGATACTAGTGGCAGAGTAAGTACAGTTAGGATGTTTTAAAATATGTACAAGAGTTCGGATTGAGCTGCAGGATCCCTTCTCTATAGAAAGAGAAGACCCATGTGGAGATTTTTGTCCCAATCCTTCTTTGTGTACTTTGCGCATGCAGTTTATAGAGAATCAGATCACAAAATGAAGACCTGAACTGTTTTTTAGCATAAACAGGAGGCCGTCTGTCGGCCGTGTTCTCATTAAACAAACATTTTGTCTTCAGACTCTTATAATTATTATTTTTTTAACATGTAAAACAAATTGAGGATATGAGGACAGTCCATCTCAACAGTGTCTATTAGGGCTATATTTCAAAACTCTAAGTACAATGACAAATATTGCTGCCTAAGTGTAAATTGTCAACGTTTTTAGATCTATTTAAAAACAAACCATCATCAAGAAAGAATTGATTCCATTAACATTGATTCTTTAACCTTCACTTAATTTAAGATGTTTGTTTTTTTTGTTTCTATATTACATAATTGAAAGTTTAAAAGGTCTTTTATTTGGCTATATTAACAGAATTTTGAAATGTAGCCTAAATGGGAATCTGCAACTGACCCTCAACAGATTCTTTGTATTTAAAAACAATTAAAATGGATTCCTTAGACAAGTGGGTAATGAGCCACTACTTCCACTAGAAATGACTACTTCCAAACAGTTAAAAAATTAACGATCAACATTGCAAAAAAGCCAGAGGGGGGTAAAAAGGGTCAGAGAAAAAAAATACAGCAAAAATAAATAAAAACTCAAATGAAAAAGAACAAAAAACGGACGCCAACTTCTCATCTCTAACCCATCTAAAAGCCGCTTTGGTTGGTTGGTTGGATGGATGGTTCGTGTGACAAAGTGGGATGGGGGAAGAAAGTTTGCGGTCAAATCTCAAAAATCCGTTCCGATTTTCAGTTCCCAATTTGTTCTCTCGTATAAAGTCCGGTGTAGGAAAAGACCAAACCAAAGACAAAACGGACAATTACTTTTGTGAGGCTGCTTAAAGCGAGAGCTGCCGTGGTAGACAGGTACTCGGGGCGACACGTTAAAGGTGACGAGTCCGCTTCAGTACTGTCGGTATGGGTGCTGCCGGTAAGACGTCTTGGCACCTCTGGAGGAGGGAGGGACCTTCCCTGTTCGCTGGGTCCCGTTCCAGTCATCTTGGGCTGGAGAGGTCACAAACAAGAATAAAAACACACTTATCATCTAATACGAATTCAAAACCAATTTGGCTAGTGGACATTAAAGCTGCAATGTGGAGCTTTTTTGTAAACAAAATAATGTTTACTATCAGTGTTTTAACAACTACTGCAATAGCATAAAAAGAGCTTTGCTCTGCCAGCCTGATAAAAACAAAACAGAGACCCACCCATCAAAACATTACAAGTGGTCAAAAACTCAACGGGGAGTCAATGACAATGACCAGTTATTGGCTTTAACTTTAAAATCTGGTAGCTACTTTAGCTGGTAATTCAAAACCTTAACTTTAAACTCCAATGGAAAGTCAAACATCAAGGGCTATCAATACTTTCAAATCTGACATTCCAGGATACTAAATGAATCAACCAACCAAAAAAGAACTTCCACATACCACCAGATAGGGGACCCCAGGGCATTTTAAATATGATAGCACTTAAAGACAACTTAAAAGAAATATAATTAAACAACTCATTTTTAAAAACTACTATATTTTTGTTTAATGGTGAAAATTATGAAGTTTACCCTTACCGTATGACTCATATGACTCTGTGGTCTCTCCGTGTCCATAGTCATAGTACTCTGGTTCACTAATGGTCAAAAACAGGGGGAGAAGGAAAAAAATATACTTTTAATCTTTGAGAAACATCATGTAGCTGCAGACTGTAACGTCTAGGGGGACGATAATTGACTCCCATGAAAAACATCAAAGCTTGGCTCTCTAGCATGGAACATCTGAGCTGGCTCTGCTAAATAACACCACTAACAAAACCATGAAACATGAAGCACCATCAATGCTGAATTTGTGTGGAGATGCTATAAAGTATTTCTGCTGCTCCCAAATCCGATATCAAGTGAAACTAGCAACCAGGCAATGTCTGTGCACTTTGTGAAAAACAGGTGAAAACCAAAGAGACGTCTGATTCACTCACGCCTGCGGCTGACTGTAATAGCTGTCGTATGACTCGTAGGCCGTGTCTGTGTAGCTCTCATCGTAGCCCTGGAGAGGGAAAGAAAAAGAGAAACAGTAAAAATTTAAGGAGAGGCTTCTTCATGAATCATGAATGTCAAGATGTCCCAGCAGTACTACACTTGAACTAAAGCAGGCACGCTCTCCTTATGTCTCGAGCATCTGAAATCACTTATTCCGGTGATGACAGACAAGCAATTGAAAGTTAAACGAGTGCTCAGAAAACTGTCACCTACAGGTGTGCTGATAGGTCAGATTTAGCTACGTCAAACCTGAGAGCATCACATCTCGACAGGAAAACTCATCTTTTGGACATTACGCTACATGCTCCTCATGAGTCCCCTGTCTACCTTCTTCAAAATTGAAGAGGTCTCCGACCTGCTACATATAAATTAAATGAATACATTACAACTGTGCTCCACCGGCAGCTGCACTTACATATTCATCATAGCTCTCAGTGGCTGCAGCAGGAGTGTGCTGATGAGGGGGTGGAGGCACCATCCTCTGGGGGGGCCCAGCAGCTGGGGGCCTGGCGCGGGGTGCTGCTGCTCCCCTGGCAGGTGCAGCAGGGGGCCCTCCTCGACCCGCTGGGGCACCCCTCACTGTGCCACCTCCGGCTGGGCCGCCTCGAGTCACACCTCCCCTGGCAGCTGCACCGCGAGGAGGCATTCCTCTGCCCCTGGGGAAAACAACAGTCAGTCAATAGAATAGATTGACATTATGGGAAATATGTTTGTGAGCTTCTTTAGATGAGAAGATCGACGCCGCTCTAGTCTTTATGCTACGCTAACTGGCTCCTGGCTCCAGCTACCGTATAGACATAAGATTGGTGTCTAACTAACCTAACTCTCAGCCTTTTAACCAAAATGTGGAACTGTTCTCTTACAAAGGAAAATTTTGGTTTATTCTAAACCTTTTCACGTTTAATGAAGAATCTAAACACAAGCCGTCAATTTAAGGAACATTTCTTTTGTGTGAATGACCATTAGCTCCTTTGGTATTGCTTAAACTCACAATTGCACGTTACATTTTACAAGCAGTTCTTATATGTATGTACACACTTTATTTTTTTCTGTTATAAAAACTACACAATGAAAGAAAAAGCAGTGCATATAATACCACTTGTAGTCTTGCACAGTATTTTCTCTGATACATACATGCAGCAGTAGATCAACAGCAGTGCCTTTGCATGACCTCAGTGACCCAGCAGCTGTTATATATGAGAAACCCTGTGCGCGTGCACTTGCATCTCCTCACCTGTGTGCTCCAGCAGGGGGGACTCCGCGGCCCCTGACAGGCATGCCTCCTCGGCCTCGGGCTCCGTGATCCTGGCCTCCGTTCAGGTAGCTCATCTCCATGAACTGCTCCTGGCAGATATCATCCATCATATCCTAAACACACAAGCACAGAGGAAGTAAATAAAAAGAAGGATGAACAATAGCATGTGACATGAGAACAGTGAAATCACACTGATGAAAAAGAAACAAGGAAGCAAAGTATGAGTAAAATAGTGAAATATTAGAGAGCTGCTCAAAACATGCCATCCTCGTAATGACTAACAGAGCAAGTGGAAGAAAAAGTCTCAGTGCCAGTGACTCAGAGTGTTAAAGAGAAGAGAGAGTGGGGGTCGTGAATGTGGGAGGTTGGAAAGCATCCATCCAAACTCCCTGCCTTCCTTTGCTTCTCCATCATGCACAAAATGTAAATCACATCTCCCTGCACTTCTTTAAAGTCTGGCATGTCTGCATCAATGGTTACCTTACTCTATCCTCAAAAACAATAAGTCGGGGGGGATTAGTGCAGTCGCCTGTCTGAGCAGCACAAATCCTGCAACACAATCCACCGCCTTTCTTCAGGGAGCAATAGCAAGAGCTGCACTGTGACCCAATCAATTCTCTTTCATAAATCAGTCCTTGGACTGGAACAGTGACAAAGCTCTAATGATGGTAAAAAAGATGGATACTCAAATATGCACTGTAGACAGCAGGCTTCAATTAATCTGCAGCAGGAGCAGGAGGAAAACACGAGGCTACCGACTGATTACAAATTCAACTCTGACGAGAAGTGGAGCGACTGCTGCAGCTGCAGCTAACAAGCCAGAGAGGTGATCTGTCTTTGCCAGTCAAGGTGTGTTCATTAAAGCTACAATATGCAACTTAAGCTAGAGCCAGCATGAGACTCACCAGGCACCCCCATCTCCCTCATACCCAGTTTGAAGTTCTTCACAAAGGAGCAAGGCTCTGCTTTTACATTTATGTACACAGACATAAAGAGGATGAGGCAGAACAATCAAAGCCTGCAGGTATACCTGTGCAGAATTACAGGTAATACATAAAACATTTCTCCAACAAATCACACTCACATATTTTCTGAGAGCCTGAGTCACTTATTAAAATGTGGCTTGGTTCCAAAATGGCGGCCGTCAAGCCTGACAGATTATGGCCTTAAACTGTAACGACAGATTGCATTTTTTTACATAGCACGGCAATACCAACATCGCAACTGGTTCATTGGCCCATCCATCTCGCCTCTGATCCAAATTATTCTTTCGTCTGTACAGCCCTCCAGACTAATTAAAAAATGTACGGCATCTCACAAACCCCTGGGCCTGTTGGCCAGCTTTCGCATGAGCCATTGTTAAAACACTATGGGCTTCAGCTGGGCTTGACAGCAGACGGGCTTGGCTGGTGCTCAAGAGTCTAGCTGCATAAAACCAATAAAGCAGGCGTAGGCCACGCAGGGTGAATATGTCCACATATCTGTCGAAGAGCTATACATCTCCAGGCTGATTCTCCTCGCTCCCTGATGAATGTGACTCAGGTAAAGACACAGTGATAGACAGATCTGCAAGCGAGCCACATGACACAGCAGACAACTATTTGGCAACAATTATTGATATTCGATCCAGACATTTTTCAAGCAAACATACCAAACATTCCCACAATTGTGTCAATGTGGTGTTTTCCTTCATTCTATGTTAAAGTAAAATCTATAATTTGGGGGGGTTTAGTCTATTTATAGCACAAAAAATCTTAATCTTAAGGAAATCAACGACTGACTTGAATCAAAATATTTAGCAAAAAGACAAAACTTGTTATATGAAAAGTCCATGTGAATGAGACCCCACCCCCCGGACAACAACAAGCCAACAAAGTAAGACTTACAGGACACAGGAACTTCTTGACCTCCTCCATGGCGTGTGCCATGCGCAGGTAGGCTTCGGGCACGGGGGCAAACACCTCGATGAATACATGCAGCTCCATAGACAAGTGGGCGTACTTGGGCTCGCCACCTTTTCTCAGCCCTTCCTCCTGCAAAAAGGGCAAAAATCACAAGAGTGCCAGCAAGTCAAAGAGAGACCACAGCAAACTCTGAAATTAAATGCGTTAAGTGAGAAGTAATCGTGTTTCCTCCACATCCTAGGGCATCAGGCATAGGTGTTGCATTCCCTTTCTTTATATAGCTTAATAATCACATCAGACTGGTACATAACAGATTTAGCGGGCTATTCTGTGGATTCCAGGAACAGATGTGCAGTGCATGGATGCCCTTGGCTTCGTGTTTAAGTTCACACGGGCTTCCATGCAAGTTGACGCCATCTGGGCTCACTGCCTGTCATCCCTCTCGAGTAGAGGCCAGATGCGTTATGGCTCCAGGTACCCTTCTCACAGGTGTGTAATACCAGGTGTGTGTGTGTATGTGTGTGTGTGTGTGTGTATAGTACCTTGGCTTTGTCTCTCATGGATCCTTTGCCCAGCACAGAGATCTTGGCTCCAGTCTCTTCCTGCAGACGTTTGATAGTGTTGCCCTGAGGTCCCAAAATCTTGCCCACGAAATTGAACTAATAGCAAAACACAGCAGGACAAAATTAGCCTGACAATCACAGCAGAGGAGAGTTTAAGACAGTGAAGGAGCAATCACTGTCAGGGATCTCACAGCACATACTGCTGCCTTAAGTAGTAGGCAGCAGTAGTAGAAGGTCAATACGATCCCTTCAGGGCAAGTTGTGAACTAAAGCTGTAATCTTTACCTCCTCAATCTTTTGAACAATGCAGTTATGTGCATGATATGTCTCGCAATTAGCCGTCATTGCCACACGCATTTAGCTATGTGCATGACAAAGGCTGCCGACACTCGCCACTCTACTTCTTTCAGCAGAGAGAAGTACGTCACTTTTCACTGTGTATTTCTTTAATCGGACAGTGTGCACTGTAAAAAGGAGTGCTGACTGTCTGCCTCACAGTGCTGCCAGTCACCTCCTCCAACACACATATCAACAAATAAATAAAAAAAGGGGTCAGGAAGCAGTCTTTTCTGTCTCTATTCAGTTAAAATCTGTGAACCACGCTTCCAAAATAAGCCTTATGTAGAAGAGAAATCAGATTGCTCATCTGCTGCATGTATACGTGGATTTCCAGTAACCAGGTTTCTTGTGCATGAAAAACATGGTTTCTCTGAGCAACCAGCACTTGATCTAACACTCAGGATGGGAGCAGCATCTACAGATCTTATTCTTATGGCGAATTAAAGAAGTGTGGTCAAACATGTTTTGTTAATGTGAAACAGAATTCTACAAACACACACAACAGCCTTAAGACAATATGCAAAATGGCATTATGCAACTAGCAAAGTGTTCTTTGCATTTTACACGACAGAATATTCCCTCTCAATCGTGGACGAATGCACCTGAGGTTATATGATAATGACAATAAGACTTCACTTTCAGAATACAGTATGAATTACACTGAAATAAAGAGCTGCCCTAACCAAAGTAATATAAAAATTTTGATTCTTCTAGTGAGATTTTAAAACGTGCCTGTATCGGTTGTAATTATACTCTGGAGCTTAAAGATCAAGGTTGAGAGGAGTAATTTGAGAGTCCCAAGTAACCCCATGGCTTTCTGTAATTGAAACCCAGCTGCAGGATAAATCAAATCAAGAGGGATTCACAGTGGGGGGGTGGGGGGGAGAAAAAGAATGAGAGGCAAAGTCTGCTCACCTTTGGGTACCGTTTGACAGGTATGAGTACTCGCTCCTTAAGTTTGATGTTGCTGTTATTGAAAAGGTCCAAGTATGTTTCTGTCTCCTTTTTAGTGTCACCTTTCTGGATTCTATCAATTTCTGGAAAAGGGGAGAGGTGTCGTTTCAGGAAAGAAAAAGGCGTTCATGCAAATGACATTTCTAGATACTCTTCGTATGTGTAACAGTTGTTTTTGCTGCATTCAAATTACTTTTTATTTCACTGTAAGGCAAGTCCCACTAAATGCATTTGTTATTAACTTCTCAGCCCAATTTTCTCAGATTACAACAGACATTCTGAATTCAACTGACACACAAATCACCAAAGCCGTGTTAAACGAACGTCAAACAATGGCGCCTCCAGATGAATGAACTGTGCACAGAATGTGATGCGTTTCATCAAGCACCTTTTTGTGCTCTTGTCAACATCCCTAAATAGGGCTGAAACTACCGAGTAACCTATTAAATAATAATAATATTAAATAATTTCCCCTTTTTCAGCCACTTGTCAAGGAAAGACTCAAAACACTGTTTGCAGCTTCTTAAATGTGATTATTTGCTTTTGACACTTGTAACATGTTGTGATGGACATAATTTCACTATAACAATGTATCACAGAAAATAACTGACAGACTGAATCAAAGTAATCATTATTTACGACCCTAATGATGAACCTTTCAAAACCACCGTTTCAGAAAACACTGTGTTTGCGGCTACCCTTTGAGAGGTAATCATCAGCTCTTCCCTTCTTCTGTCACCACAGCACCATCTCAAACCACCTCCTCTCTCCTGGCCATGACAACTCCTGGGCTTGCAATGTGCAAACATGTCAGCTACACACCAGTCTACCAGCTGCAGATCTGGGGAGTGGGGGAAACTCAGTAGACGTTTCAGTAAGGAAACCCACAGAACACCCTGATGCACTTGGTCCTTTTTTGTTTACAGAGGTGTAGCCTATATTTTGCACATGCTGTTAGACAAAGACTTCTACTCAATCACTGGCAGAATACTGGAGCAGCAAGAAACAGAAAATGACAACAACGCCGACAAAACAAAATAATCACTTAAATAGCAGAGTGAGTAAATAACTCATGTCATTATGATGTCTTGAGTATTCTTATTTCTCTTGTAGCATCACTGTAATGCCCCAATAAAGACTTGTGGCCCTCAGTAGTGATTTTACAGCTATCCTATGCTACAATACTCACTACAATATTTCATATAAAACGTCCTATTTAGTGACACCAACTGTGTTGTCCATCTAAAACACCTACAACAAACATTAATAAGATAAGACAAGCCAGACATTGCCGACAACCACAGAGAAAAACAGACCAGCCGAGACGGTGTTTTCTTCTGTCCGCTCTCCGGCACTGCTACAGGACCGCAGCCCCGGAGCTGGCCAACTGCAGTGTGGGGCTCAAGGACACTAAAGTACCGGCCGGCAGACGGCAGGGCCCCCTCGCCTTCCAAGTACCGAGGTGACCCCAGTCGTGTTTACTGGAGCTGTTTGGCTTTATATTGTCCGACGTAGCTGCCGAAACAGGAGCGAAACAGAGGGGGGGCACACCGGAAACAAACGACCGTTAAGTTAAGTTAAAACTCGGCACGAGCCAGTGAAGCAAACTGATTGGACACGTCTCACATGCACGAGACTCCAGGAAGCGGAGATTATTCAAAAATAACGTTAGCCTCCTGTGGTGCTGTGGTAGCCTCAGGTCATTTACAATTTCAGAAACTAGTCTGTTATCTCACAAACCCCTACGTGTACCCATGTATCACATACACACACCTCTGCATTAAGATTACTACGTAAACACTTCGTGTTGCTGTTACGGGGCAGTGCACGTCCCGTCCGCAAACACATGGCGCTCTAAGCGTGGAAGTGTGAGTCCTTAGGTGCCTTCAAGAGTCGCGTGTGTCTCTCCTTCTAGTTAACTCGAAGCATAAACCGCATTCTGAAGGATAAAACAGAGGCACACGACTGTACTTTACCTGCGTTTAAAAGTTTCATAGCGTGCGTAAACGACGAGTCCAGACTGTCCTTCTCCGCCATCAGCTGGGGAAGGTATTTGTCGTCGTTCTCCATCTTGACTTTAGAGGGGGTAGTCAGTATCGGTGCGATATATAAAAAAAAAACTGCGTGAAAAAGCCAACAATCAAAGAAAAAAACTAGTCCAGTTATGTAACTACGGAGTGCCGAGTATCCTCTGTGCAAGCGGCGCTTCGCATGGGTCTACCGGGCGTTTCTGCGACGGACAGCTCCGCTACTTTGCGTGTTTGTGGTCTTCCAGCTGGAGCCCTCTTTTCGGCAGCGCTGACTGGAAGGAAATGCGAGAACAAAAGCGGTGAAAGACTGGAAGAATAGTGATCCGACTCAAGCCGACGGAAGTGAGCTCACAAGGACGTAGTGCTCCGGACTGACGCCGCCCACTGTGCGGATGCGCGCCGCCTCCAGCTTCGATCATCTCACTATCAGATTTTCAGCTCTGGTCTGGGTGTGCCCGAGTGTAGAACTGGAACAATCAAAATATCTGGACTACTCAACAAAGTAATGAAGTCCCCAACAATCAGTTCACTTTTCTCTCATTTTACTCTCTTAAGGAAACTTATTAAAATATGTTTTACTGCTGTATGTATGTGAGGTTTGCACAAAAGTGCATTTGTTGATTTAAGTATAATTTGGTACCACATATTGTTAATGAGATTTACATTTTTACTATGATAGTCTCCGTGTTTAACTTGAAGGCTACTTTGTTATGATTATCTGGAAGGGAATTTCGCTCATTTATGTATTTTAATTTTTCTGTCACCCATTAATTATTTCATAGGATTATGAAATATAAACCCTTGGGGTCAACTGTAGCAGGTGTAGATGTTGTCAGATTAATAATCAAAAATGCCAGAATTCTGATCACAGAACGCTCTTTCATTTATTAATTACATTTTCAAAATCACCTAAAGAAAGGGGCTGAAAAAGATAGTCACATATATCACAAGCAAGGAAGGAAGCAAGGGAGTGGCAATAACATGCAGGTAATCCATACATAATTGTCAACCACATAGAATAAATCGAGAGACTAGAAACATAATCTGACTGTAAAATGTATTGACTTGTTCTGTACAGCAGTACAGGACATGTCCACATCAACTGCATAATCATTAATGGAAATAGGATAATGATAGATGATGACACATCCTCAGTATTTAGTTTGTTATTATAATTTCAGTTCAGTGTTGTCCAGAAGACATGGTGACTTCATTCCAGGCTCTCTACTACCCCTTAGTGGTGGTGCTGATCATAACAAAGAGTGCATGCTGCTGGAACAGCCTCCATCAGAACAAGAGCGTTGTTAGTCTAATCCCCCACATTTTTGCTCTACACTTCTATTGATTTAGAAACACTTGTGAGCAAGTGAAAAGCACACTGAGAAGTAATGTCTGGAACAGACCTCTCAAGGACTGATTCGAGATCGACTGATTCAGATGCTGGTAATGAACCTGTCGCGCCATCAAGCGGACCATAAAAGGTCAGAGGTTAGAGTTGGCCTAATGCATTCAAAGCAAGACCATTTGTTGTGTATTAGGTCTTTAAGCATATGCACTACTATGCATTCTCAGCAGATGGATGCTTTTTGAACAAACAGCAAAACCTGCAGGTCATTTGTCAGTTCGTTACCGGAGTGAAAACTATTGAGATTGACTGCAGGTGTACCCAAGCATGCATCTTCTCTAAACAAATGAAGGCAAAAATAGTCTGTAATAAACACTGGGAGGCTGAAGACCCACTCTAACTATTAGCGTTCAACTTGATCTATCTATGACCATTACATTGTTATTAGTGTTGGGGGTTGCAAGGTTGTCCTGACTCCTCTTGTCATTGACAGAATGGATAGCCTGTGAGCTGAATTTCAATTGGCTCATAAAAGGAAGAGTTACTTCTCTTGGCAGGTGGAGGAGTTCCAATCCAATAGCTCGCATTCTTGCCTTCTGCTTGTGTGGACATGCCTTGTCCCCTAACATACAGAGCCACAGTCTGGGGTAAACAGGGGCAGATGGAAGGGGGTAAACACTGGGGCTAGGCTTATATAAACTGCTGCTACTCCAGATCATTGCTTCTGACTATTTTTCATGCACCAAAGATCCTGAAAAATGAAAAGAATTTGCTCTCCCCAGAAGTTTTATCCTTGTCATCCTTGTTTTGACTAAAGATTTGACTTGATAACACTTAAAGATCACCAAAAAGTCTTACAATTCACCCAGAGAGGAACATGAATGTCTGAATGAAATGTCATGGCAGTTTATCCAATAATAGTTTATACATTTAATTCTAAACCACTACTGTCAGACTCATGGACTCATTTTTAAAGAAGAAAAGTCGAGTGATCACCAAAGTCATTAGGTGTGTGAACCATGAATATCTATAGAAAATGTTGTGGGACTGCATTTAGTTGTTTTAAGAATATCCTGACCTACTGGGGGAACTACAAGAAAGGCTGGGGGATCACCAAAACCAGTAGGATTTATCCTCTGTGAACCATGGTTGTAAAAAGTTGTACAGCCATTTAGATCCTTCTAAGAACTGGTTTGCTTTCGCATGGGCTAGAAAGCCACCATAGAGCCACGTCATAACATCACTGTGAACTCCTGTATATATTTCCACTTTCCCAGCAGCGCTAGCACCAAAGGACAACAACCGACAACAATGTCTCTGTGTTGCTTCTGGCTTTGTGAGCTTACTTTCATTCAAACATAACTGGTCCAACACATTTGTGCTACTGATCGTGACAACTACGGGCGGTGATTATCCAGCTGTTGGTCATGATATTCTAGACCAGTAAAAAGTTCTTGTGCCATTTTTGAGCCAGTTTTCCAGGACAGGAGCTGGTTTGGCTTTGGCTATTGAAATACGAAGAAGTGACTCCAATGTGACGCTCAAACTGTCTCACAGGAAAAGAGGTAATTACGAGTCAACCTGCTCTGTTTTCAGTCTATTTATTTCAACCTGGACCAGAGTGGTGGGCTGTGTTTAACACTGCCATCTCTATAAATCTTCCAGACACCAGAAAACCAATATAAATAAATACATATTGACAGAATGTGATCATTGTGGAAACCATCACATGAGATGAGATGCAAACCAGATCATGTCTCGATATAAATGAAAGGCATGCGTTCCTAAGATATGCCTCTGCAATCTCGTATATCAGCGACAAATAGCCAACAGAAAATAGAGATAAAATGAAAGTGCTGGAGAGACAAATAGAAGGAGAATGGGATTTTGTAAGCTTCAATCCCACAGTCTACACACTGTCAGTGGAGGGTTTTCCTGTTCTTGGGTGGTTTAGGCAAGAAAGTGAGCGAGAGAGAGAGAGAGAGGAAGAGAGTTGGCTGGGTACAGTCTGAGGGTCACGCTCAGTTTAGCATTACTACAAGGCCAGAGAAACCTTTTTTTCCCCATGAAAGCTTTCAGAACTGTCACACCTGCTTAGGTCTGTAACACCACCCCACCTGCTTCTTCCTCCGTCTCCTCCTTCCATCCTCCTGCACTTCCCATTCCTTCCTCCTTCACCACCCACCCACCACAGAAAATAAGCTCTACCTTCATCCTATATCCCAGACTTTCTCTGCTTCCCTGCACCTGCATGAGATGATTATTTTGCTGATGATCAGTGAATATAAATGTGAATTTTCATTTTTTCTATCAAGCTGTATGTGAACTTAAAAGTAAAGAATTTTATTTTCATTGCAGGTGTCTGGCTGCACTACTTGGAGACAGGAGCTGTAGGAAAAGCCATTAGTGAGGGCACTTATTATTCTGCTTATACTGCAAAAACAGTAAAAATATGCACAGACCCAGCAGCCAAAAACTTTAATTTACCCTCTTAACAAACTGGAGGCAAAAAAAGCATGGCAGGTGAAATCACAATGTCTTTTGCTTCAGTAAATTAGTAATGTGACATTTCAGGTTGTGTTATTTTTGACCGAGCTGAGAGGAAGATGGGAGAAATTACTCCAGTTTCTTTCCTGTTTGAAAACGTAATAGCTCAGTAAGAATATTGTATGCCCTAATAATTCTGCTCCTGTTATAGTCATTCTTTTGCTGAAAGTGGACATTATTAATCCACCCTTCTGTGCATACGCTTCTGAAATATAGAACAAAGTATGGTAGGCTGCTATAAATATTCTCTTGGATTTGAGAAAATCCCTTCTACTTGTAAATGAAATGAACACCAAATCATTCATTTATCCTTAGAAGATCTCCATACTAACATTACAGTAGCAGAAAGTGTCTCAGAATATAGAATATAATTCTTTAATGAATTATCTTTCATTAATATCACTTCAAATTGGCAATAATCAGTATTTTACATGCATACTGTGCAAGGTACAACAAAGGGCTAGAGAGAATTGTAAGTTACCTTTGAGGTTGTTATGAGGTTGAAGACATGACCAGAGTGGGATGATAAGGTCTTTTGCTAACACTATCTCTTTGCTGTTTTCTAGCAGTATCTTACTATGCCAGTAGTTTTAGTTTTATGTTCCCAGGTTTTGGAACTGTTAGGGTTTAGAAAGGGGTAGGAAGTTAGACAGGAGTTCCAGAAAAATGATCACAGCAAGGTCTTTGGATTTGGACATTGTTTCTGGAAGTATGCATTGTTGCACGACAAAAAATAGTTTGCCTCCATCAGGGGTCTATAGAAGTCTCACAGATAAATATTTCAAAAGCTAGGCAAATGAAACAAAACTATGTGAATGGAAAAGAAGGTTAGATACCATGGTTTTGAATCAGATGTGTCATTAGCATTGACAAGTCCATCTCTGCAGCTCTACAGATGTTTTAGCCTGTTTTAGCTAATTGTTTTGGTCTCACCAGTTTCACCAAGCCCAATTTTCAGCAGACTGTCCTCTCAAGAGAAATAACAAAATGAATCATTTCTGCAAATTCGCAAATCCAACATATGTTTATGTTATATAAAGAATAATGAGTCTTGTCCTTCAAGACCAGTAGGAAATAGCGTGACACTTTTACAGAGCCATACATCTGCAGAGTGAGGAGGGTCAACGAAATACTGGACTGCGATGGAGACTCAGTGGTGGTCCTGGCTACCTTCATGCCCCAGGCAACCTTTCAGTTCAGGAATTGTGTGGCGTATAGATCTGCAGCTGTGACCTGTTTGCCTTTAGTGTGTAAAGACAGTGTTGGCATGACATTTTGAAATATCACTTTATTGTATGAAAAGTGAACCCAAGCCCCTATATACACATTCTATTCTTGCTGATGGTTTCTTCCCTTCTCTGTGGCCCCCTCATGCATCGCCTCCCTAGGCAACTGCCAGTGACAGCTAAACCACATACATGTGTTTTAATCATCACCAAATGAATTAAATAACTTAATCATGTCATTAATTCAACCCTAACTATGATCAATCCCTAATCCTAACCAAGTTGTTTTGTGCCTACACCAAACCCAAAAACAACACCTCCTCATTTAAGCATTGCACATCTGACATTGTTGGACTCACAATGGACAATATAAAAAAGGATCAAAGCTAATAAAGCAAAACTAGAGTTGTCCTAATACTTAAACTTGTATTGTACAAAATTTGGACTGTGCTTTTTACTATATGTTTTCACGTTTAGCAAAAATCAAACCAGAGGTCAAATGTTGGAGGAAACAGAGTATTTAGGCCAGCAACATAGTATTTTTGGGGTGTTCTTCTGCCCCCTTGTGGCCAACAAGTTGATTAATGCAACTATAATTAATACATGCTGTAAGAGGTGGAAAAATAATATGAAAATATATCTCCACAGTTCATTCTACCATTTTCATTCGTCACTGATGCCCTGCCAGTCACCTGCTATTACTCATAATGCATGCCTTCACAAGGCCCAATAATCTGCAGTGGCCATATGTCTCAAATATTTGGTTCATATATTTAGAAAGAATCATCTGATATGTCTGTATGACTGGTGTGATTTGTGCTGAAAGTAAGTAGGCCACTTCTGAGCCCAGGGGGCAGAGGAACGACTGAATCTGCTCACACTCAAGGATTCCGTTTGTTATTTTCATCGACGTTCAGGTTTTTTACTCAGTTATTTTGTTATTTCTGTTTTGTGTGTATGTGTCTGTGCAGGTGGGCTCTTCTGTGCTATTTATGCAGAACTTGCTTTAAACCCAGGGGTGTTTCCTCTCTGCTTTACACTCTCCAGCGAAAGACATACCTACACTAATGATTTATGGTACCTGGCCGCATTCATCGGACCCAAATGAAAAGCCAATAAGGTGTTTATAGACACATATATATCTTCACATTATGCCCTGTGGCTCGTTAAATTTTTATATCCAGTGTTACCTCTGGGAGATTGCTAAGGTAACAGTTTGCATTCAACCCTGGTTCTTTGTGGTTAGTAATGGTTTGTCATTAGTAAGCAAACAGTAAAGTGGCTCTGGGAGATTTTTAGGCTCCCAGTAATCTTCACTCAGGCTGTTGTGTCAAATAGACTGAGTGAAAATTTCATTGTGTTGTAGACCGATTTTAAGGGGCAGTGTTATTGAAATAGTTAGTCTCCATCTTCTTGTATCAACGCAGAATTTGTCTAATAATAATAGAATGAATCATTGCAATATTCACAGCATTGTAGGTTACATTGTCACAGGTGCAATAAAGCACAGCCAACCACACCAGTGAGTTATCCTGGATGTGATCAGAGGTCAAACAGTCTTGACACTTTCAATCGGACAGGGCAGCAAAACACTGCTTTTCAGCCTTGTTACTCTTATGTTACTCTTAAAGATAATTGTGAGTAACAAGTTGGTTCTGAGCTTTCTCACAAAAACTTGGTGCATTACTTCAGGTTCCCCACTGAGTATTTCTAACTTAGAAATCCACAAATCCAAACTCCTGGTATTATTAAGGGCTGTGACACAGCAAGCCAACATCAAAGTACTCGAGGCAACCCAAAGACCGACTGTTGCATTGCCTCATGTTGACCTAATCTGGCCAGAAAATGGTACTACAACATAACTCTGTATACCAGCAGGCGGTGGAAGTCTGTATTTGGCATTCAAAAAGAGAAAGAAGATGAAGACCTAGGACTGCAGATTTACAAATCATAAACAAAGCAGCACTTTGCAGTGTTTGCTTGCTATTTTACACTCTGGCTTGCCACAGGCAGTTTATAGTTACTTCTAGTCCATTTCTCTTTTCGCGTACTGATTCATTAAGCTGAACAGCCAATCAAAGTGATCTCTCTCACCACCAATTCAACATGCTGAATCAGCTAAAAAAAACTGCTGATGGGCATCTGACTAGTGGTGCGTATGGGACATACCACAAAAACTTGGCAGGCAGATCCTCACCGATGGCCTGACACTGGTGAGACGATGGCCACCTGTCAGCTTTTTCTTTAAAACATCCATGCATAATTTGTAATAATGTTGTGTAGACGTCATTCTACTTTTTATTTGGGTCCAATTTATGAAGGAACCTTTCATCTGGCTTTCAGTTCAGCTTTTCTTAACAGGTAGATTGTCATGTCCACGCGCTGCAGATTCTGCTGGCTCAGTGACACAGCGACATCAAACATGGGCTCACAGCCCATTAAATATGTCAAACCATGGTCTCTCCTGCTTCTTTCTGCTGAATAGTGTCTAAAAAGCACAAATACTTCAAATAATCTCCGAAACCAATGCAGGATTTAGCACTTGGATTTTGGCTCTAGTAATTAGAAATGCATTTAGGCCTTCAAAGGTCGGTTGCAGATAGAGATCAGAGGTCTTTCTTAGTCGTTTAAGCCCTGTAAAGAAATGTCATGAGTACTGAGATTTCCCCCTCTCTCTTCACCCACTTTGAGGGCTTTTAAAAAAAAAATACAGCTGTAACTCATCCCACACTGAGTTTTTAACGGCTGTATATGATCTCCCTTTCTTCATAGTGCTCCTTCAAAGCTGCTATTCTTTTAAGGTAAAATATAAGGAGGAGAGAGAATCCTGCCTTTGAGCTTCTTTCCAGGATTTCCTTTGATCGAGGTCTACAGTATGTGTGCATCTGTGTGCATTTCTTCATGTAAACAGTAAACAAAAACACCATGTTCCCAAGGGTCAAAGATGTGCGATCAAATACAAACCCCTGAGATACACGAGTACGTGTGTGCACATGTGTGTAGAAATTATAAGTTGGCTCTTCCCAGCTGACGTCAAGGCGCCGCAACTTTGAATGCAAACAAGAAAAAGAAAAAGTGCCGCCACCGCCGCAGCCACCCAAACTTTCTCTGCACCATTACCCCTTGCTTTAAACATTTCATGCGCACAGCGAATGCAGAGGAATGCAATTTATCACCTCTCCGCTCCACATATCGCTAAAAATCATTCATGTGAATTTGTAATTATGTGGTGGAGACATTTTCCCGTTCATTCCCCAAGAACAATAATCATATTCTGACTCAGCTTTCTGCAGCCGTCGACAGTACGGAAGCACATCCCTGTGACATTTGGCTCACTCCCTAGACATTTACATTTTTGCTTTGTCTTTGAACCACAGCCTTGTAATGTTCTGTTTATCTTTCCAATGTTGGATGGCAAGACTGAAGCTGTGTATGTTGTGTATGTAACTGTATGTCTAATGTGTACACTCTGTTTTGCATTCAGCGCACCAACCGACCAACCCCGGAGCAGAAAATCATGTCACACCTGCTAATTTAAAACACAAGGTTTTGTTTCTCTCCTCACTGTTCGGCTCACCAGGCATGAATAAACTAAATCAGATGATTTTTTGTTTTTTTGTTGTTGTTTTTTTTGCGCTGAGGCTAGCTTACACAGACAGCAAAGAGACCATCAGTCAAAATCCTTCTGAAGTTTTTTTTTTGTCTTTTCACATATGAGAAAACCTATCTCTTCTCTGTCTTTTTGGATAATCTGACTGTTTGGCAGGCTCTACCCCCCTCTTCACATTAAGGTTACAAGGTCCTTCTTGAGTGTCGAGTCAGATTTGTCTGGTTTGGCCTTTAGTAAAAGCATACACACAGAAACAATGCACCACATGCCTGAATAAAAATACACACACGCGCGCTGTGGGCGAAGCCTCTCAACTCAGACAACACCTGGATCCAGACAGCTGGCCTGATGAGGTCTGATGTGGCCTTGGGCTTCTGAAATTCTGCATTCTCAATGGAAACTACCTGCAGTGTGTCCTACAGTAGCGAGGCCAGGCAGACTGTCCAACCTCGGCGTCCAAGGGCGTACTTTAGATGAATTTTAAAGAAAACAGTTTTTGTTGCAGTGCCTTGGCGAGGTTTTGTGGAGGTGAGTGCATTAAATCAGTAAAGTTTACATTGTAGGAAAAGTCTCTGAATAATTCACTGTCAACACTATATTTTCCACATTTTGCAGTACAAAAATGAACAGACATGCAATACATCATCAAATAATCTAATTAGAAAGAACACAGTTTGATTCTGGTACAATACATCCAGTGGCTACACACCAGCTGACATTTCATCTTCTTGTCTTCAATAAACACAAAATGTTGTCTAAATGGATAAGTAGCAAACTTCCATAGATTATCCAAGTATACCTGGTTTTAACTATTTTAATCATATTTGGCTAGTGTGGTTTAGTGGTTCCTAATGTAGGGTTTGGCATCGCAAGATAAATATAAAAGGTCATGAGAGGATTAATGGTTTAGGAAAGTAGAAACATAATAAATCCTGCAGAAACATAATAAGTAGCCCCAAGAAGTTACTTTATACTGAGTTTTGTTGTTTCTAACCTTATCATACTCACGTAGTACATACAAATATAGCACATAATGGAAATCCTCAAGCAAAGAACAAGTAGCACAAAATTGTATTTGAGTAAATGTACTTGGTTATTTTCCAGCACTGGCAACTGACAAAAAATCTCCAGGAGAGACAAACATACACTACACTCTACACTCATTCTACACTTTCCATAGTTGGGGTTATGTATATGCTGATATAATCCACATCCTCTTTAAATAACTGAAAAAACAGGACCAAGAATGTGGAACACTGTACTTACACTACACACAGGTGCACAAAACAAGTGTCAAGCTTACTTCTCTGGAGCATGCTAAGTTGGTGTGTTGCAGTGTGTTAAGTTTGTATTGCAGCCAGTCTCACACGGATGTGGAAACTGTGAACTGGCCTTTCAGCTGCTCACTCTTCAGCTGACACTGCTTTTGGTGTTTTCAGTCACTTCTCCTAACTCCTTTCATAGCTTTAACTTTAGCAGTGCTTTCACTTCAAGTGACATTTGACCTGCTTTCTGTATTTACACTTAAACTTATATTTCAACTGTTTTCGGTGTGTACACTTTAAAATATATTTTATCTTAATATACTAACACTACAATACTTTTTAAAGCCTTTCAGTGCTTCAAATTCTACTTACAATTCACCTCCTTTGACATGTGTACTACAAGCACTTACCTTTCTATGTAGATGAACAAACTAGCCTACCCTCGGCCGTCTCCACAAAATAGCTACATTTTTGCAATGTAATGTGGCTTCCAAACAGATTTTCCGTCCATTATCTTGTCCAGCTTCACTGTCACATGAACAATGAGATCTAGTTTGGCCTCACTTACAGCTAAGATATGGCTACTGCACATGCTGCTCTGTACCCAATTGACCCCCATGCATATCCTGGCACACTCAATCAAATGATTCAGTGATTCAGTTACCTCTAAGTACTTTTTCCCCCTTTTTCCATCAGGTTCAAGCCTGCAAGTGAAAGCTGTTCCGTTAAGATATTCCACCCCCTCCACTCTCTCCCTGTGGTTCTGATTATGATATGAGCTGAGGAGTTAATAAGCGTATTAATTACCTGTGTAGAGACAAACCAGCTCCCAGAGCGATCTCACAACCCCCCCTTCCCCCCCACCTCCTTTCCTCCCACACACCAACCAAGGACCGCCACCGATGTGTTTAAATGAGCCATCATTGTCTCACTGACTCCAAGGTCAGTCGAGGCTCGGCTGTTAGAATAGTACCTGTTATAAGGGAAGTCTCGAAAGTCGCACAGTGATGAGAATAATTAGAATAATACAAGGTCAAGCAGGACGGCAGAGGAATCGACAGAGGCACATTGAAAGAGAGAGGGAATGGAGAATAGATTGAAGTAAGGAGCAACATTTTTGTAATCTTCCCGGAAAGTGAATGTGATCCTGGTTCAATAGTTAGTATCTAATTATCTCTCTTTGTCACAGAGTGGGATGATGCACAGTTCTGCAGACACACACACACACACATATACAGTTAGGTCCATAAATAATGGAACAAATATAGTGTTTTTTTTTATTTGTCCTCTGTACACCACCACATTGAATTTAAAATGAAACACTCAAGATGTCAGTGAAATCAAGAATTTCAGCTTTAATTCAAGGGGTCTGACAAAAATGTTGTCAATGTTATAATTCTCTGGATTGGCCAAGATTACACCAAGAATACGTGCATCAGAATGAGTTTGGAGGAGGAAAGGAACAGCTCATGATCCAAAGCATACCACATCATCTGTCCGACATGGTGGCAGTGTTCTGAGATGGGCAAGTATCAGGATGAATTCAGGATGAATAAAAGTGTCTAGGTCTATGGATGCAGAAAAAATGATAGGACACCACTTCATACGACAAAAGTTATGAATAAACAAAAGTTTATCAAGGCAAGGTTTTCACTTACTGAAGACAAGACTGAAGGCAAGCAGTAAAGCAAGTATTAAAGGCAATCCTTATTTTCGTTATTGTTATGTTGTTCTATTATTTATGAGCCCACAAAACTGTGTGAATGTATGAAAAGGGCTGTAATTCCTGAGTGTTAATGCCACACTTTTGTCAGACCCCTTGAATTAAAGCTGAAAGTCTTGACTTCGCTCATATGAGCTAAGTGTTTCATTTCAAATTCAGTGTGGTGGTGTACAGAGGACATATTCCAAAAAACGTATCTTCTTTCCATTATTTATGGACCTAAGTGTACACATCATCACATCATCAGTCGGTACATGCAGCATGACAAGTCTTCAACCTGCCTGGACATCTCTGATAAAAAAGTTTCAAACCTTGTAGATTCTCTTGACGCGACTACATCTCTGGTCTGTCACTCACACCCACACATGCACACACTGAGTATTATTAATGTGATATTGAATTTCAGCACAGATGCATGTGGCGCTCTGGGCATGCAGGGGCATAGGTGGCTTCTCACAGCAAGCTGTGGAGGAGGAAACCAAAAGCACAGGCAGAAAAGAACAGCCTCATCTCAGTGTGTAGGTCTCATACAGCCAGAGGTCAGCGCAGGTCAGCACACAGGAGTAGCCCACAGCCCAAATAACTGGGCAGAACAAACGGCAGGATTTCATTCAGCTGCAGACTCTCTCCTCAGAATTCTTATAGGAAGTGCAATACATCAGTGCTGTCATGATAGTAGAATTCAGAATTTTAGCTCTTTGCCTGTGTAACAAAAATACTGTAATTTGTTCATTGTTTAAAGTGGAATGCCAGCGATTTGCAAAGTCACTTTTACACTGCATATTCAAGGCGGGTTTACAGCGCTAATATGCCTGGTAATATGCTAATATATGGCTGTGCTTGCCCTCCTTTAAGCTGCCCAGAGAAGTAGTGTCAGAGGTGAAGCGAGTTCGCCCCATTGCCCATATAAAAGACTCGAGATTGTGTCAGGTGTTGTAGGGAACAGGTGAAATTTTGGCGACATTTATTGTGCAACCAGCCACTGGGGTTATTTCTCCCGGTAGAGTTCCCACATACACACTGAGTGTCATGCTACATCTAGCATGACTCCTAAAAGCTGAAAAGCTTTAACTTAGTAGGAATAATAGCAGTTAGTTATAGTTCAACATTTTTGGAAGTACTCTTCTTCAGACAGATACCAAAGCAGCTTCTAGCTTCATTTTTAGTGTACATATATGAGAGTGGTAACAGGAAGCCAGGACGGTGGCACAATAGGTAGGGCAGTTGGCAACTGTCAACTGTTGCGTCCTGGTCCTTCCCTAGTGGCTGTACAAAGCCCAGGTTGCGTCAGGAAGCGCATCCGGTGTAAAATCCTTGCCAAATCAATATGCAGAGTTATCCGCTGTGGAGACTCCGAACAGGGAGCAGCTGAAATTACTTACTTTACTGTATGAAAGTGGTAACAATCTCATCTAATGCTCACCAAGCAAGCAAATAATCAGTATTTGCCTAAAATTAATGTCTAATTTCACTTTACATACTACTCGATTGTAACTATTATACTATTGAAAATATACGCATCACCCAAAGGTAGTCAAAGTGCACATTTGCACTGCTAAAAAATGGAGCAATGCACTGCGGTAAGATTATCACAGCAATGTTGTTCTTTGGCCCTGTAAGCAAAACATTTTGCCCATTCCAATTCTGGCTCCAGCTTTGTCCACCAGTTTCTTTGGACTGGGATTCAGCTGAGAACATGCTGGACTGTTTGATGCTAAAGCTGTTTGACCCTGACTGCTGCAGACTTCTGTCAACAGCCAGAATGCAGCTCTGTGTCTTCCTCCCTCCTTTTCCTCTTTCTCTTCACCATTGACGCGCTCTCGTGGCCTCTGGCTGCGACACTGAATTTGCTGCTTGCGAGAAAAACAATTTGAAACAAACACAGAACATCTAGGAATCCAGTTAAATTCTTTACAGTGGAACTGCTGTTTTATTTCAACCCCATCCAGCAAACAATGATGCGACAGAGGAATTAGAAGCAGGAAGATGAATCAGCTCATGTACACTGGCTTTGTTGCACTGGCAGCTGCAAGCTTTGATCTCCAGATTGTTGGTTTTTGTGCGTCTGCTATGTCAGATATTCACTCTCATTTGCCTTGATACAACAGGAAAAAAGAGGGACATAGGCGGAGAGTAATGTAATGGCCTTTTTTAGAGTAATAACGTACTGAGTGGGTATATATGAATGTCACAATGTGTGTGATGGGAAAAGGGCAAGAGTTACAGTGTGAGCGTGCGTGTCTGTACGCCTGTGTGTGTGTGTGTGTGTGTGTGTGTGTGTGTGTGTGTGTGTGTTTGAGGGGAGGTTTACTTTCTTGCTTCATGTGGCTGCTGCACATCATCAGTGAAGTAAAAGACAGCATTCTGCCATCTTTTACACTTCAATACACAGGAGAATAAATTCCCACACAAGGCCACACTTTCCTCCACACATGCACACACACTCTCTCTCTCTCTCACACACACACACACACACACGCACAAAGAGCAGCATCCTTCTAAATAAAGCATAAACATTAGGCATGAGGAAGTTGCTGAGAAGTAAAAAGCCATCTGAGCTGTTGATCCTGTTTGCTGCTTTGAAATTTTCCAGGAAATCTTTCTTTTCAATCTTCTTCACGGAGGGATGAGAGTGTGGGGAAGGAAGGTGCCAGAGACGCTGCCTTATCTGTCGCGGGGCAGAATAGCAGCCTCTGAAGCTCAGGTGCTTCATCTCATGTGTCCTCTGCTGGTAAGCCTAAACCCTTATGAAACAGCACAGTGACTGAGACAGTGAATGAAATTATTATATAAATATTCTACTTATTATAAAGCCAGTGTCTATGGCTGACACACTAACACAATACAAGGTGTCTAAATATTGAGATATCTGGAGATGAGGCAGATTGGTGTCTATGCTGCGGTCCAACAAGTCCTTCAACCTGGGAAAGCCAGTTGTTCGTCTTGGCCTTCCAAAACCACCCATGTCCATCCTTCATCCGTCCACAGGTTTGCTGAAGCCAATCCTAGGTGTCACTGGGTGAAAAGTTGTACACACCCTGAACAGCACACCACTCCAGTGCTGTTTACTGGGTTTATCTTGAGTGGAGAAGCTAAATTGTGAAATTAAGATACAATTACCAACATTATGAGAGTGATACATTTTGGTTTTACCTCCAAAAGACTTTTTATCTCCACTGTGACTATTCTCTCATGGTTCAAGACCGAAAAAGACAATGATCTACAAAATGTTACGTGGGGTGGCAAAAAGGGGGCAAAAGGTTTCAAGAGAACCTGGTTGCAGACATGCATGGCACAAAGTACTGTAGTTTATATTAGCCGGAAGCAGTTTATCTCCACAGAGGATGGGCTTTAAGACACATATGATCAGGGTTTGGCAAAACGTCGAGTGGTTAGGGTTAACCACTGGTCAAGGTGATAGCACCTAGAAGCTTCCCAAAGAGACTAACTTCCAGAAAAAAGTTAACTACTTCAAGCTGAGGTTAACAGTCCAACATCTTGTGGGCAGTCTGTGAACTTTGTCTGCTGGCAGATCCCTCTCAGAGGTTTTGTCAGGGCATCGTAAGGCAGTATCTGCGTAGTTGTACATTTATCATCACATTTTTATGAAAATCTATCCCTAATGTTTTGTGTCACAGATACACAACAAAAAATGGACAAAAATGACTTACTGACTGCACTGAAATGAATATGAACAGAAAATTTAAATGTAAGACGAGGTGTACAGTTACCGTTTTAGGAATTGAAAAAGTAGGGGAACAGCTTGGGGGACACGCCTTAAATTAAGGGCAATTGCCACCCCTTACTTTCCTGTAGATTCGCAACTGGAATGGGAAAAGAGAATAAAGCCAGTACATTTATAAATAACTCATTCAGTAGCACAATAGAAAAGTGATGTTAAAAAGGGTGGATCAGGCTGTGAGTGTGTAAAAATGAACCAGGGAATTGTTTGCACACGCTCGACAAAACTGGATAAAATGAGGAAGGTTAAAAATATATGTGTAGCTGTCGTTGGTGTCTTATTTCAACATTTGACTGCTGATTGGTATTGGTATTTCAGTAACCAGAGGCTGGAATTCTTTCAGGATGAAAGATATTTTTTTTGCCGTCTGAAACCCAACTGAGGGGAATGATGATTGAAAGAGCAAAGCAAAGAGAAAACGTTCCAGCGGCCAGAGAGAAAGAGAGAGAGAAAGAATGAAAAAGAAAACAACATATCTAGCTCAGAGGAAAAACCTCTGAGGAGAGACGGGTTTTGCTCGTTTTATTTGAACCTGCCCGTGCTCATTTGGGAAGTTGCGAGACGCTAGCTGAAAGATGCTCTGAATTATGGGAAGAATAAATGGGGAAGGAGGGGGGAAAAAAAGCATGGTGAGACCGCTACAAGTCCTTATTCTTATCTGAGCAGAGGAAGAGGGACCAAGGCCCTGACAGATTCAGGGCACAGAGTGTCAGTGTGTTTGTTAGTGTGTGTTCTTTTCTTTATTTGTCCAGCGAAACAGGACAAGGTAAAATGTTTCCCACTCTTGTGTCATTCTTTCAAGGGCAAATGACCTATTTGGCTACATGCTGTAAGAGAAACCAGAGCACTGGTGTGGATGGAAGTTTCTCTCACATTCACACAATTTCTCCAGTGCGCTGCCAGTCTGAAGGTAACCTTTCCCTCCCTCCCTGTATCTCCTTCTCTGTAACACCCCACCACCACCACCACCACTTCATTTCTCACCTCCTTTCTCTCGCCGCACAAAAGAACGCCTCACCAAAAGGTGAGCTTCGCAACGAGATGAAATTTAATCAGACAAGAGGGAGAATTTAATAGATCAGCGACGAAAAGAAACACTTGAAACACTTTTTCCTCTGCTTTTAAAAAACAGTCCAAGTGACAGCCAGCTCGACAGAAAAAGCCTGTAATCAAAACATAACTGTAACTGTCCGTGCTACAAAGTAATAACCACTGACAAATTGAATTGCATACTTTCCATGCCACTTGTGTCATCAAGTGTTTTGTGAAGCAACTAAAATAGCGGGGAAATCGTTTACCGAGGCAGCGGACGGCCTGTGCAGTCAGCAAAAAAGGTGACGGGTCATGAATTCTCTTTTCCACGGTGGGGAAAAAAAAGGGGGATGAAAAACTCTTCTGAGAGAATGAATGATAGAAGAGCAGCGTCAGTCTCAAAGCCTGACGCTGCCAAAACACACCAATATATGCTTAAGTTTGTGTGTGCGTGTGTGTGAAGAGAGCTCTTGTTCACAGTGCTGCTGTGGTGTGTGCATTTGTGTACTTGAATTGGGGTTTGTGTATGTGAGTATGTACAGGTATGAACTGATTTCAATTTTGTGGTTGTTGTGTATGTATTTTGCTTTTTTTTTAGTTCAGTGCCACCACTGTGAAGATATTTTGGCTGCTTGAATTTTTCTTAAAGCTGCAGTGTGTAACTTTTTTTTAAATGTTTTTTATTATTATTATTATTATTATTACTTTTACAAAAATGCTTCAAAACATATCTTGATGTCAAGAGGTGCTGTCAAAGCCACCTGTGGCCCAAACTCATTAGACGACGCTGCCAACAATGCAGACACTCACTTCTAAAAGTCTTTCAGTGAGGTTCTCCCCCCTAACCAATCAGAGAATTTCAATGATTTCTGCTTCATCAGCAAGTTTAGCAGCTTCTTAATTATTGTAATTTCATAACTAGGACTATCTGAAGTGCTGGGCAGAGTGTTTTGGAGGGTAACAGATCAGAGCAGGGCACAGCAGGGAAAAGGGAGGGCTGAGGCAGATCAGAGTGGAGTGACTTTGAGTTTCATGCTTGTTAGCTTTCAAGCTAAGTTGCATATTGTAGTTAAAATTCACCTTCCAGCACAGTTAAAGCTCAATAATTAACACACTGTATTTCATCTATACACAAAGAGAAATTATGAATTCTCCATTCTTCCAGATTCCATTCACAGAAACTACCTGGATGATCCTCACACTTATGTGTTTTTGGGGTGTATGAAGCATGTTCACAAGTCTACGTGTCCAGTTGCTCCCCTTGGCGTCTTGCATACATGAATGGGGATAAAATATAATAATCCTATTATTCTTTCTAGACTTTCCAAATAATATTGGACCAAATCGATCAAGATTTTATAACAAATAGTCCATTTGAAGGGTATGTGATGCTCAGAAAAATGTCTGTTTATACTCTATATACACTCTATACAAAAAATAGTTTTTGGGTCAGTGTGCATCATGTAATGTAGAAGGAGGCATCTGAAACTTAAGGGGAGGATCGCAGACAGAGAGAAGTGTGGCAGAAAATGCTGGGTAAGGTGAAAGGGACAGGTGCGTGTTCTAAAAACAACAGGAAGTCAGTTTTTACACCATACTTTGGCTTATCAACACAATCAACAGTGACAGCAGCAGCATCAACACAAGTTTTTGTCCCCAGTTGCTGCAATTTGTGTCAAAAATGGCAGTTATAACCCAGTCAAATCTGAACACGTAGACAAGATACATATACTTTTAGATTCAGTGCAGCACCTTCACTATCCAAGGATACAATTATCTCCATCAAATCACAAATACATTTATATCCCCTCTTAGAAATCATAGGAAAAGGCTCTTCATCTAACTCCATAATTTAGCCTAAGATCATCATTTTTTTAAGTTTTCTGCAGTGTTCACAGTACTACACAGATAGTTCCCAGTACATCTGATGGTACATAGCAAACAGGAACTTTTAATAGCTCTGTCAGCATACTTAAGTTTCCGATCATCTCTTGAATAGGAAATCAACAACGCTGATCAGACTGAAAGGAATACTCTATAACAGAGTAATTGGAGCTGTGTGTGAACTAAACTAACTGAGATTTTTGCACTGCAGAAATCCACTTAACACACTCACATTCAAATGCAGTCATTCTGTAGGATACTGACTTTGCTTCAGGCTGTTAAATGCACCAGATGGTGGTTTTACTGCAACACGACTGTTCACAGAGTGCCAGACGACAAGAAATACACAGTGCTGTGCTAATTTGACTTGCAAATACGTCACTGTGATTGCTGACACTCTTCATATTGTCTTCTCCTGTAAAACCGGTTTGAGTAGGCGAAAACAAATGTGAGGACTCCGGAGAAAGCTTTCCACCCGACTTCTTGAGTCTTTCCAAAAGTCATCGGTGAACACGACAAATCACACAGGTGTAAAGGTCTAAAATCTTCAATTTAAAATAAGATGCGACCAGACACAATAGCAGCACCTTGATCTGATTCCACTGCTCAAAAATCAACAGTAGCCAATGTCTCACTCATGTGGTTTAAGGAAGCAATAACACTCATATACAAAGGGTATGATAAAGCCTGCAAGCATGCATACATATGAACTCACGCACACACAGCCTAATACACATAAAAAAGACAAACACACACTTAATTAATGGATTCCAGACTTTAGCCCTAAGGCCAAATTTTCAGCATGTAACAGCTGTCTGAAGGGATATCGAGCAAATTTTAACACGCTGCCATTCTGTTACATAGTCGACAGAATGTCCACGGGCAAAAAAAACACCAATGTTCTTCAAAATGCCAATTTCCTGATGCGTGTTAATTCCCGCTCTTTGCATTCTGCAAAGTCCTCCATACACACAGCTGGTTAATTCAATTAACAAGCTGAAAAACAGAAATATGAGAAGATAGAATGATTTTTTTTTAGAACATTTAAGAAAACCATTCTCTCAAGATGCTTATGCTACATACTTCAATGCATAGCACTATACTATAAACTCCTATCAATCTCATATAGCTGTATTATTATTTTTATTAATGTTGTCAGTATTATTATTAAAACAGTGTTTTAAAAGAGACCTACAGCCATTAACTGATCACTATCTCTCCATCACTGGATTCTGTGGATGCCTTTGCATCTTTGTGGAGCACACATCTTGTCAGAGAGCTTCCAGAAGACCAAAGACTGAGACGCTAACACAGTAACACACCTGTCATCAACTTGACTCTGCATGCAACCAGAGTAGTTTTGATATGAACCAGTCAAGACATCCTTAAATTGAAGACTTCAATTTAAAATGTTGTATGAACTGTGTAGCAATTACAACCATTTAAATTCACAGACCCCCATATTTTTTAGGTGCCTAAAAAATATTTGGACAATCAATCATAAATTAAATTGTCAGTTTTAATAGTGGAACCCACAGACATCACTTGATGATGGGTTTCTTCTCTGTCAAGTGGGTTTTAAGCAGTTGATTTAGCCACAGCTAATGTTTTTACTAACTCTCTGATCTCTTGTTACTTTTCAGCCGAATGCCAGCTTCTTCACAAAAAAATCCATCACTTCAACATCGAATCGAAACCTTTTATTCATTAAATATTTATGAGCCTGTGGACCCCAAAAAAGAAGCAGACTGAAGCTGTAGACAAAAGTAAAAAATAAATCTTCAAGCTGCAACAGCACACGTCAGAGCTGATGATCTGTTAATATGTGCTACTCATTTTAATAACATTTTCAATGTTTTGTAGTTTGTTATTTTGGACCTTGACTCCAACCTTTAATTTTAGCTCTTTCTCTGTTTCATTCTGTTTTTAACATTTAGCCTGAACAGCCTGAATGTCACAGCAACATGTGGACACACACTGGACTCTGGAGGCAAACATTTCTCTGATAATGTGACAACATTGCCACCCTGTGGTGAGAAGTAAAATTAAAAAATAAATCAAGTAGCTATAAAACCAATCAAATATTTTATCAGTTGTTACATTTTGTTTTACTTATTTTGTAATTGAGTCACTATACAATAGCATCCGTTGTGGCAAAAAATATACAACTGCTAAAACTTAAGTCATCACAGACCTGAGCTGACCACACATATTAATATATTTGTAATTATTTCTTAAATGAATGATTCAGCATCACCTGGCTTCTGCTCTCACCGTGAGACACTGACTTGTTTCAAATGTGACTCAATTTGTTTCAGGAATTAAATTTAACAAGCTTGACACCAGCTCAATGTTCCCTGTTCCAAACATGAAATTGCTCCAAATAAATGAAGACACGTCATCACTGTTTACAGTTTTATTATTGTTCTCATTGTCAGATAAAAGCAGATAGAGAGGAGCATAATAATCAGAAACAGCGTGCGGCTTTGGGGGTTTCTGTCCAAAGCCGGACGACAGAAGTGTCTGAGATGAGTATATATTAACAATACAGGGTTAAACCCCGCCGTCATAAATGCTACATAACACTGTCTGTATCATAAACAGTCACAGAGGCTGCTGTCAGTGTTTCATCACAGTGGCCCTGTGACGTGTTGACGACACAGTTATTCTGAGGTAAGCTAGAGTTGGCTAGTGTTGTACTGAGCAAAGAAACATCTATTATGAACAGTGTATCTATATTGTCGTGACTGTGTCATGTCCTGTTCCTGTAAGCACAGTTTATTGTAGCTCATCTCTACCTTGGCATAGCTTTGGCATTAGGAGGTAATGTGGTGGCTCCCTGTTGGGGGCCATTTGAGAACAAGCAACTTTGTCCATTTCATGGACATTGAGGAAGTAATTCCCAAGGCCTTGGGCCAGTTGATATAAGGGATTACACAATGCAGAGTTTAATTCAGCTAGTCCTATTTCAAGTTCAACAAATAACAGCTCTACATACTGCTAATGTAATCTGTAGGTAAGCACCCAGAGACGGGTACTTCTCTGGGTTATGGATGCGTCTAGGCCCCAACACAAGTGGAGTCTGTTCTCCCCTCTTTTAACTGTAGTGAGATCCTCTTCAAACTGCAGCTTTGCAGCAACACAAACTTACATTTGCTTAAGCTTTAGTGTATTTCCAGTAGGAGAGAAGGAGCTTGTAGCATGTAGGCCAGCGCGTTAGGACTTTTGATCACATTTGTTGTAGTGTTGTTTTGCGTGTTAAGAAATATCTGAGTAGACTTGTGTAACTAGTCTAGCTTCACTGGCTGAGTTGAGGTCTGAGACAGACTCTGAAATGAGGGTAGACTCCAAACATGACCAAACAGCAGCATTCAGTTTAACGCAGAGGACAGGTGACAAAGAGATACTGTGATATATTGCCATAGGCTTATTTTGCTAATATAAAAAGGTATAAATAACACATCCTGATTTGGTTAATATGAAGAAAACGAAGCACATTTTAAGACACGAAAGAATCGGGTGCACATCTTCACTGTCTTTATCCACCATTTTTTGGGATTACCTGAGATTCCAGTTGTCCCTCAGGGATTCAAAGGATAGCAACAGCACTCGTTGACTCATCGACTGATTTAATCAGTCGACGTGTTGAGGTTAGAGTCTTGCGAACCAGATGGGGGGGCGTGAGAGGACATTCAGGCGAGCAGAGGGCATTTATCCCACCAGAAACTACATCCTTGAAAGCACACTTTGTCCCTGACCCCAACACACAACCTGACCTGCAGGCTCAGCACATTCATGCCACCACAGTCCATCAAACAGCCACTCTGAGAAAGCTAAAAGAAGGCATGTAGCACAGGAAACAGAAAAGGCTTAGCTTAAAGTGGACGAGGTATCCTTTACATAATCCTCCCTCTAAGGAATTTAGGCTTTTTAATACCATCTTGGAATGCACTATATATTGATATATATATATATTTATATACTGTATATTGCTGTTTATATAAGCAGGATTACTGTTGATAAATACAGTGACCTCCTTACCATCAGAGACACCTCAGCAACCTTCAGCACCCGTCTCGCCTTTGATTTTTTTGGGTGTCAATGGCCCCGGAGGCCCTACATGTGTGGAGGAGACACTTCTTGTTTTCCTATTTCACTTGATTAAAAGTCAAATAAAAGCTGATCCAAACTCCAGCGCCTTTGGTCACTCTTCGTCCACCGTCTCCCTTTTTGAATCCTGCTCTTTTTGCTCCAGGGCCTGCGGGGTGGGGCTCGGCAGGGCTGCCACCTCTGTAGTAGCCAATGAGGAGGGGTCTTGTTGGTCAACAATCCTCTGTGAAGATGCGTCTTCCTGTGGAAAAACATAAAGTAAGCATAAAGAAAATATATGGATATTTTTATATATGATATATTAGACATGTCCTGTTCCTAACTAGTGGGCCCCTTTGTGTCAGTATATTAGTTTGGCTTATTTGATGTCCCAGAGAGCTCCAAACTGTTTTCAGACCCCCACCAGCAGGTTTTCTGCTTGGTCAGCTTATTGAGGTTGTTGAAGCAGCTAGTGAAGCTTCACAGACTGTTCATGCCCCCCTGCCTGCTGTGACCAGTTAACAGCAGGTGTGACTTTCTGATGCTAGTCTCTCTGTATTCTGGCACTTTCTCAATTTGTACTCAGTGTGGTTTTGTGCGCACCCTCCATCACCCTCCACCTCGACATGTAGCCAGGATGACAGTGGCTTCAGAAAAGTATTCAGTCCTTTTCATATAGTACTGTGCAAAAGTCTTACGCCACCATTAGACCTGTTGTTTTGGCAATGCCGATATGACCATACTGTTAAAAAAATAGTAATAATAATAATAATAATGTTTCTTTCGAGGTCGCCAAAGAGGATCACTCCGCATATTTGATTTGAAGGATTTTACGCCCTTCCTGACACAAACCTTCCCATTTATACAGGCTTGGGATCTGCACTAGGGAGGAACAGGGATGCAAACCACCAACGCTGTGGTTCTTAGACAGTTAACAATTGCCAACTGTCCTGCCTGCTGCACCACCGTCCCGGCCAATATGACCATACTGTATATTTATTTCTTAGTCTCTTTATTATAGTACAACTAGAACATATAGGAAATACGTACAGAGTTAAAAAACACAATAATATTAGAAAAACTGCTTCTGTAGGCTAAAGTGACAGAATTGTAGCTCACACAAACTAGAGAATCTGAAAAGGTCAAGGACAAAACTAGGACTGGAAGACGTGTCATAATCTGATGAGAAGTTTCTCAGAGCTTCTCCTTTGATCCTACTATAGTCTAAAGAAGCTTGATCAGGTGTTGTCTTTGTGGAAGGATAGCAGCCAAGAAACCACTTTTTGTTTTTAGTTGTTCTAATGTAAGAACTGAGAAATAAATAGATAAAACCATAAAAAACAAATCTAACCGTGGCCTAAGACTTTTGTACACTACTTTATTTTATTGTGTTCATTCATTTAAAATGAATGAAACTGACATTTTCACAATGATAAAATGAAAGAAAGAACTTTCGCAAATTTACTAATAATTACTCTAATTTACAAAAAATGTTCAGACACTTGTTTCAGTAAAATCAAGTGTAGACGCCTCTTTGGCAGCAGTGACAGCTTTAAGTCTTTACATGCTTCTCACACCTGGATTTATGCAGTTTATTCCTTCCTGCTTTCAAGCTGAGTCAGAATGGACGGGCCCAAAAATAGCTCCATATACACAGTACATGATCTGTGTTGTTCATTCACATCATCGGTGCTGGTTATTCCCCCCTTTATGACAAGTCAAAATATCCACTGTGATAAAGGTCTGCTTATAGAAACTGAACTGGCAAAAGTAAAAAGGACCACGATCCGGTCCTACAGGCCGCACTACTAGTTGTTTTTTTGTGTCTCTCCTTCAGTATTTGGTGAAGTGGCACTACTTGACTTACTTGCTCTGAGAATCGATGGTTCACGGCATCAGCGAACTCTTGCATCTCCCCCTCCTCACTGTTTGAGTGGCAGCTTGGACTTGGCACCTCAATTCCATGGCTTTCCAGAATGGCAGCTTCTAGTTGTGTTAGGACAGGTACAGTGGAGATTGGTAACAAACATCTGGGACGATTTTGGGACAGTAAAGATAATAACCTTACAGTGTGTGCAATTCGCAGGGGAAATTTACATAGAGCATTCAAATATGGAAAATGAATCCAGTTCAAGGTTTCTAGGATATAAATACTTCAGGAGACCAGTGATGGTTTCTCTAGTGAATGACCAGTTACATACTATAACTTTCAACATTCCCACTGTCTCCCATTTTTTAATTCAATAAATGATGTTTCAAAAGTCAATGAGTAATCATGTTGAATAATCAATACTGACTGACAGCACAGGTGTACCTAATAAAGTGGCTACAGAGGCCAAGTTGTGCATATATACTGCCCAGTGTGCACAGATGGAAACAGGTAGCTTCGTCATCTACTGTCAACAATTTCCCCAAGAGGATCAATAAAGTATGTTATTATCATTATTATGAATATGGACCAAAAGCTTATGTAACCTCATGGAAAGTAAATGACCAGGTCCTCACCAATGTTGGCTCTTCTCTTCATCTCCTTACGACGGTTGGCAAACCAGTTGTACACCTTTAACGCCGTCACACGCTCAAACTCGGACAGCTTACACCCTGAGTGATCAAACCAGAAATCCACTCAGTTATCATGTGAATGCACGTGTCACACTACACTGTTAAACTGACAAAATGATAAGAGAGACTTCCAGCTTAGTGTCAAAACAAGGATACCGTATATATGAGTTAAGGACAGTTTAAAGCACTTCAGTACCAGGTTTCTGAATGACGGAGTTACAGGCGTTGGCGATCTCCTCTCGCTTGGCTTCATCTGGATACTGGTTCTCCATGAAGAAACTGGAAGAGTTAAACATCCACCGTATTGGAAACAGTTAAATCATCACAGGCTCTGCATTCATTAGAAGACGGCACCAGTTAACGCCCTCGTTTTACACCTCATCAACTTTTAGTCTCTGTATCGAACCAGAGGAGAGAAAGGACAATATTTATACAGTCAAAGAGCATCAGGAGAGCTCCGTACTGTAAACCCATAGATTAATGAACACATTAAGTGGATTCATTTCTGCAAGTCAAGCTTTGCATACTTAAATCTATGCCTTAGCCTATAAATATAAAGAGTCCCCATTAAGAAACTGAAATATATTTATACACATATTCCAAATTTGCTCGTGTCTTGTTTTGTTAAATCCCCCCAAGGCGGAAAAATAATCATTATCTCGTGTTACAAAACACACAGGGATCCTTTCCCTGCAGCCGTCTCATCCTCTCACCTTCTGAGTTGCCCTATCCTGTCCAGTGTCTCACACACACACACACACACACACACACCCCATCTTCACCTCTACTGTACTGTCCTTGAGTCTAAACTAGCTCATAAGGATCAGCACTGCAGTAGAATTGCGTAATGTGGGGGCACTGCTGGTGAGTGTTGTCTGAGGGCCTTTGTGGTCTTATTACTGTGAGTGGAAAGACTGCACCCTATACTTACAGCAACCATGTAATAGAGAAATCAATTGCACACAGTGGGTAGAGGAACACCTGCTCTTCTTTTGCGGCATGCTTGTGAGAAGACTGTCTGGGACATAAAAAAAGAAACTGCACAATAAACTGAGTGGGACTGTTCTGCAGAGAAGCCACAACACTATCACTATTCATATTCACTCTAACCTCAAACAGTGCCTCATGTTATATGATTCTTGTCATATAAGACTAACAATCCTGAGGGCCTGATGATTAATTAAAGTTTACTGCAGAGCTTCGTTGCTCTGGATCAGCGTTTTTTTTAATAGTCAAGTGCAAAACACACTTCAGCGTCTTTCACTGCAAACACTAGAATGAAAACATAAAAACCTGCATTTGATCACAAACATACTGTAGCGAGTCTTCATTTAGTTAAATGGTTTATTTAAAGAAGATCTCTCTGTTGCCCACCAATCTCCCACATCACCTGAGTGCAGCACAGTCCAGTGGGGGCCTGCTCACCTCTCCATGATTGATTGGCACTCCTTCCTCCAAGTGAACCTGCTTCCTCTGCGCAGCCTCAGGGGGCCACCCACTATCGCTGCTCTGTCGCCAGCCATGATCCCCGTCCTCCAGTCTGGTTCCTCCTTCACCAAAGACCGCATTGATAAAGTGGCACCTGAAAGACAGGGCACATGCGACAGTTCAACCACTGAGAGTTCCCAGTATGTAACAACAGCGATCGTGGTTAGATTCCAGCTGCCTTGTTGCACCCGCTGAACCAAAGCTTGACATTGGAATGTAAAGTCAAAGTCAGCTGCTACAGTGTTATCAGTGCATCATTCATTAATGATGAGAAAGGAAGACACCGCTAACAAGCAACAGAGAATATAACGTTCAGTGTGGCATCACATACATGAACTAGCTAACGTGTGATAAACGTTATGATAAATGTGTCTGTAAGTACAATGTAGAGATTGCTTCTGTTGTACTACTACACTTTGATCAAAGCTCCTGCTAAAATAAATCAACCAAGTTGTGCCATTGGCAATTCCCATCTCAAGTGAATGCAACATAAAAAAACACAGTATGTGTATTCCACATAACTGTAAATCTACGGTACGAAGTGTTCATTTTGTTTTTATCGTACACGCTGAAGTCTGTCACTAGTAACAGTGCGGAATGACACACCTGCCTGTCATAAGATGCGTCTTATCCCTACATTTTAACTTGTATGTTGACACCTGACTTTTTTTATAGGGAAACTTCCAGATGACACTTAAACTGAGCTGATACAACAAGTGCTGACACTCAGTCAAAGTCGAGAGCATTTCAATAACATGGACGTGCTTCACTTTTAGCATCGTGTCTGCCACTTGAGCCTACTGAAATGTACCCCAAGATGACAACGTGACTATGGGTTTAATGGCATGCAGGACAGCTGAGGTGAGTGCTTCTCTTGTGGCAAGCTGCTGAGGCTGGGGCAGGTGGGGGTGGGGTTGTTACCTGGCTGGGCTTGTGCGGCCGCGGCGGCAGCAGTGCACCACGGCAGCAAGTGCATCAGCAGCTCCCTCTGCCTGCTCCACACTGGGTTGGGGTTGAGGTTGGTGTTGGGGTTGGGGAGGACGTTGGGAAGGCTGCCACTTGCCCCCGCTACCATCCCGTCTCTGTCCCCTCCCCTGGCCCTGGGCAGGGGACTCACGTTGTGCTGGCTTTCACTCCACCTCAGCCCTTTAGTTGGGACAAAACCAACGGTCAGGCGGGCCACAGCCACGGGTTAGGTTAGAAACACCAGGTTTGGCTAATGTGATTGGAGGTTGAGGGTTAACTGATACACTTCTGTAGACCTGCCTGGCAATTTCATTCATTAATTAATATTTAAGTTTTATAACAGATTACAGTGCATCTGTCAATTTCACATTAGTTTGATTCATACTATGGCTTCTTCAAAGATTCATAATGAGCAGGTCAGTAGGAGCCGATATCAGCAGCAAAGCACTGTGGCCACTGAGAAGAGTAGCTGTTGTTAGTATCACTGTTAATAGCCTGTTTGTTAGCCATGTAGGAATGAAAACCAGCACCAGAGTACCTCCAGCATCAGGGCTGAGAACTACACAGGAGCTAAGGCAAAGCTTAGGTGGGTGAGGAGGGAAACATATAGGATTAAAATGAAGGGAGACAGCAGGGGCAGCAGATGGTCCATCAGTGGTTTTGTTTATTTTCCAAAACTGAAAATGCAAAAATGTGACTTCTTTACATGAGCTACTCATGTTTGAACTTCATATCCTAGGTCACCGACACCAACACCAACCCAAGCTGTTACTCTACCCTGCATAAACAAACCACATTCACCCACTAAAATTTCATTCCCAACCCAGAAACCTTAATATTATTGATTAGCATCTCCTGTGACAGAGCTACCTGTGTCATTTATCTTTCCTCTGAAATTATAGATTCATCCCGTGTCCTTCCTTGACCTCACAGCCAGTCGATGACCATGATGGAGTTAGCATGAGGAATTAAAGGTGTGTGGGTTTACCATGCAGGAGGATGGTGGTGGTAAAGAAGAGGACAGGTGGAATGGGAAGGTTAGCAAGCAAGGAAACACATTCACAAAACACAAGAAATATTACACCCCCCCCTTTAATACAAGTCTTCCTTCCTACATGATCTTATCTGTAATCTGTTATCATTAGCCTGACATTCAACCTTGAGGCCCTCATCTGCACTTTTTCATAATTAATCTTCCTGCACCTAACACCTATCACCCCTGTAATGATCTATAATCCCACTTCGCTGCTAATAGTCAAACCCTGTACAGCATGTGAAGCTTCTGTAGTTTAACTCTGCAGCTCCCGGCCCTGGGTCTCACCTGGGTTATTCCTCTCCAGCAAGTACCAGCGGTAGAAAGCTCTGCGTTTGGAGTCGCTCATCTCCAGGCCTTGCTGCAGCAACCACTGGGAGATGTAGCTCTGGCTTATGCCTGTATGCAGGAGGCAAGACGTGGTATCTTAACACATTAGACACACTGATTGATTTAGTGGCGCACCAGTAACAACCGTACTATTGAGAATGACTGTGAGCCAGCTCCAAAATACCCGTTAAGCAAATGAAGCATTCTCATAAGGATGTGTAACTTTGTGCAAGACTTGTCCAGGGATGAAAAAAGGCATACTCATTTGAACTTAGATATTATTAATTTGTAAATCATTGGCTATAACTTATAGCATTGCTTATATGATTTTTGTTTTCAATTTTTTTGACAGATTCATCTTTTATTGCAAAAAATGTTTGAAATATAGTAAAAAGTCAGAAATGGATATGGAATAGGATATGGAATGAAATCATGAGGAACTTGCTTAGCTTTTTCAATATTTCAGTTTTAAACGAGGGATTGCATTAGGTTGCTGATGCTGACGGAACAGAGGTTATCCCATCAATGTAGCTTAATAATTAGTTTTACAAAATGAAGATGAAAAAAGGAGGCAACCCAACGTGAAGTGGAGTTACTTCTTATAACAGTTGACATTTAACACGTGCTCCTGTAGCAGTATAATAAGGTAAAAACATCAGAGGGGAAGCAGAGTACCTGTAACTTGGCCGACGATTGCCTGAGAAATCCTGCGATTGTTAAGGAAAGTTTTGATCTCCTCTTTCACCAGGTTGCTGTCTCTCCTGTAAAAGCAACAAAAAAACCCACATGTGGCGTTAGAACCATCACACGGTGGTTAAGACACCAGCCGTTGCTCTGACTACACTTAGTCACTGATGGGTCTCTTTTTCAGTCATCCCTAAACACCTGACCTGAATTAATGCCGCTAAAATTCTGGAGAACAAGCCTGCCCCTCTGGAGACAGTAGCTGTCATTATCTGATGTTATAACAGTCTCTCTTTGTCTCTGTGTTTCTTTTAGTCTTCCGTTTCAACTCATTCTCACTCAGCACCAATTCATCTCCAGCTCTCTGAGCTCTTCTTTCCCTTCTCACCTCATGTACTCCTCCACCTTCTCCTCCAGGTCCCACTCCTCCTCTCCCATCATATCGTAGCTGAACGACCGCTGGACAGCCACGCTGGGAGGGTAGAGGGGCGGAGGCGAGGCCTCGTAGCTGTTGCTGGGGGACAGCGTGGCGCCGTCCAGGCCGGAGGTCTGCGTGGTGGCAGAGGCCAGGGAGAGCGAGGATGAGGATGATGAAGAAGAGGAGGGGGCTGGGGCAGCCGTGGCGGGGGCGTTGTTGGGCTGGGCTGGGCGAGAGTCACAGTGCGGTGGGCGGTGGTCTGGGTCGAGCCTCTCCAGGGACTCCAAGGCGTGAATGATCTGCGGTTTGGTCATGCCGGAGAGACGCAGGCGCTGCAAGAGGTCGATCTGTTCGATGGTGTAGCGCGGCTCTACCCCGCAGCACTCCATCCTGGCATCTGCACACAGAACGTGAGGGTGCACGTTTTGACAAAGTGAATTTGAGACAGGCTTTTTAAATGAAACAAGACCAATTCTCTAAGTGAATATGAACTGACACAAGCCCTATTAATACACTAAGCATACATGGTTTGAGTTACACAGCATCCCAAGATTTCACAGTGTGTTACCAGGTGATATACTGCTATATTTATCTCTACGCAGCACTTTTGATAGACCTTAAATTTAGATATGTTGCTGACAAACTGATAAATGATCAAAGGATTATTAATAGATGAAAACAGGCATAAAAAAAGATGTGCAAAGCTGAATTCAAACGTTACACTGTCTTTGCTGGGATTCATTTATCTTCACCAGTTTAAATGGAAAAACTGATCCACCGAGTTTAGTTGCACTGTATTGATACCTGATAATAATGAATCAACACCAAACTGAATTATGATACTGAAAAAAACAGACTGCATTCTCCTCTGAAGAACCTTTGGGTCATTCACACTTTTGGCACCAGTTCAAACGCTTGGCACAAACACACACACACCTGGGTCTCACCTTGTTCCACTTGTCCAGGGTGGATTTAAAGTAAGATCCACCCTAACATCAGGTCCCAGCCACGCTTTTACCTCGTGTACCTGCCTGTCCTGTGAAGGCTGGTAGGAGCAGCCTTACCATTCTTCATTAGTAAAACATAATAAACTCATTTAGAAAATCTAGCTATTTGCCATCACCTGGTTTGCCTGCAAAGGGAGACACCTGGAACAGCAAACGTTATATGTTTTCTAAATCTGACAAACTCACTGCAAATCAAAAATAGAAAAAATAGACAGTGGTAAGCTACAACAAGCAGAGCCAAATAAAAAGGTATGCTGAATTAAAAAGATGCTGCAAATACATTACTGCCACATATGCACTTTTATTGCTAAGCAGGACTAAATTAATTTGTCAGATTTTTGCACATCTCCTTGTTTATGATCTTCTCTGGGACAGACTGACACCCTAAAGTAATTTAAGTTACCACACTGGTATTCTGAGTCCTTTTTGTGCACCATTAAGAGCCAAAGCCAATTCAAAGGAGCGCGTTTAAAAGTAAGTACAGCCGTATCCCGTCAATGAGGTTATCTTACCTGATGAAGGTGGTGACACGGACAGGCGCCCCGGGAGTGGCTCGGTGCGTGGGGTCGCAGCGGGGACACACCACTGTCGCATGGCTCAGCGGAGTTCAGCTCGGCCAGACCTCTACAGAGTCACACAGGAGACTTGCTGCAGTGTGTTGCGGTTAAGCTGCCTCTATTAGCATGCTGGCTGCCCCACAGCCAGCTAACAAGCTAACACACTCAACTCTGGTTAGTTCCCCTGAGCAGCAGCCTCCCATCGATAGCTGCTTTGCTATTGTTGTTAAGTTAGCTAGTAGATGTGCATGAAAGCGGAACAAGTGTAATATGCCCTTCAAAATAAAGTTTTGTGACAGCCCTACAAACATTACCCTGCTGTTTTAACTCCTTAATTAATCCTCTTAATAACACCACTCTTTGTGTTTTGTCATTTATATGATCAGAAGAGCAGACATAATTCTCTGTGTGTGCAATGTGTGTAAACAAAGTGAGATTCAGTTGGTTTTCAACTAACACGTGTGCTTAATAAAAGTTACCTAGTGGAAGTTCTTGTTACTGTACATGGCAAGCTATTAGTATTCTTATTAATCCAGAACAAACAATTATTTTCATTTCTTTACCCTTATTGTTTTCCAATTAGCCAGTTTCCTTTGTAAAATGTTAGAAATATCTATATATTTATAATTCCACGAAGCCCAAGATATTCAAGATTCTGAAGTTGCTTGATATGGCCAGGACTTCAAACTTTTTTTTTTAAGTTCTTTATTTTGAAGAAGAAGAGAGAAAAACAGCAAGCAGCTGCAAGAAGCTAATATTTGACCTTTGCCTGAATAAACTGTTAATTTTTAGTATATGCATTATCTCATTGTTTCAAATCATCCTTTTAGCATAATGAGTAAAACACCTATAAAAAAAAACATTTGGAGATGGTTCTCTAAAGACATCTTAAAATGCTGCTGGTAGCATTAGTTTCACTAACTAGGTGAAAAATGAGCCACGTAAACAACTTACGCTTTTATTTTGAAGGGCACAGAAAACAAAACCGTCGGTTCTAGCCAACTTTACACTACAGTCTATCTTGTCTCTGTTACCAACTTACCCAAAACTTACACCTTGGAGGTCACATTGACAGTACTTCAGATGTGCTACTGTCTTTGAAGTCTTTACGTAGCTGCAAGCAAACATGTTGTGTTAGCTCGCGGGGCCCGGGACGCAGCCCGCTGCTAACGCTAACGAGTTAGCTCGCTATAGCTAGTTAGCTCATAGCTAGCACCGGATTGTCCCACCGAGGAGCATCTCTCTTACCTCCCGTTGCTGTGGAGAGATAGCTGCAGCCGGCTGGACGGACAGGGAAGATAGTGAAAACTGTGGAGAAAGTGTCGGTCACACAGCCCCCGCTGTAGAAAGTAACTTCTCAGTCCGAAGCAAACGGTGAACTAATGAGCCGAGGGTGAACGGTGCAGGGTCATATTGTCTTTCAGCTATGCAGTGGGGAAATACTGTATGTAAATGTGGGGAGTCTGTCTGAATTTATGACCCCCTCACTCGACACCGCTGTCAAGCCAGCAACAATTTTAATTATGATTTCCGGCTGTGCTGTATGCACGAAAAAGTACCGCAGCTACGTGTAAACACCAAAGTGTGCCAGAATAAAAGTAAACGCGACATTTTAGTAATTAGGAAATAATTACAACACCACACACCAAAATGCTCACACATGAATATAGTTCACTCGTAATCTGTTGTCTATAGTTTAAATGTTTTATAATTACAATAATGACTTAATAAGAATAATAACCACATGTAGCTGGATAATACCGTTGTAGATAACCAAAATAACTTCTTACTTTTTCTAAATTGGGGGGTTCAACTTGTGTTTGCAGCTTTGTGTTTCTATTGAAGGAATGTGGAAATTCTCCAGTGTCTGAAAAGTATCATGCATACCTTGCAGACAGCGTGTTTGCTGAAGAGAGTGAATACCCAGTGCTGAGAAATCTAATATTCCTATTTGATTTACCATCCTCACGCAGACAGCCACAGACAATGTCTAAACCATATTATAGAGTCTGGTTCAAGCCCAAGGGACACTGGATTCTGGCTGAAGGGGATTGAACATACACAGTATATTCTCTATAGCAGACATTGTCTGCATGATGGGCCAACTCAGGGACCCCCTCGTTTGTTTTGCACTGAGCCCACTCAAAGAGTTTCGTCATCAAGAACCAACACTCTGACAGGGCAAAATGGAGACTGAATTTTTCCCCATGTGGAAATTAGTTTTTAAGAATACATGGATGAAGCCTGTCAAATTATGACTGAAATGTTTATAAAATATCAAAGTAACACATTCAGGATTATTCCAAAGTTTGCGGGTTAATTGGTAACAGGTGAGGCTATGATTGGGTATAAGAGAAACATCTACTAAAGGCTCAGTCTTTACAAAGATGAGCTGCGGCTCAACACTTCACGTCTAAACTTTATGACAGAATTGCCAAGAGTTCAAAAAGAATAATTTTCACAATCTTTCACCATCTACAGTTCCTGATGTGAATAGATTCAGGGACTCCAGGGAAATCTTAATGTGTAAAAAGTGCAGAAACAACTATTGAATATGTGTGACCTTCTCTGCACTTTTCACAGTTACAGTAAATAGAGGCTCAAGCAAATGAACAAATCACCAATTTTAGCTTTTATTCCATTTTAGAAATGGTCTCAACTTACCTGTAATTCTCAATAAAAAAGAAAATAAGGTTGTTTTTTTTAATGTATCAGTTTCTTACAATTAGTCATCTGAAATACTGTGTAGTAATTTCTCTGTCTTCTCTCTCAGTTTAGGTGTTGCCTGCTATGACTTTAGGTGAAGAATGAGTGTATGTTTGCTTTGTTCACTATTCCTCCCTCCCCTTTAACCTGTGACAAGAATGCAGTAGTAATAAGTAATACTACAAATAGCCTCTGTGCCTGACATGCCATCGGTATTTGAGCACTCAGCAGAGTGTGTGCAGGGTGTCTGGGGCTTCTTTTTTCTTTGAGGGGCTCCAACCTAACATCTGAATCAACAAAATGAACTGGGCCTTCCTTGAGGGCCTCCTCAGTGGGGTTAACAAGTACTCTACAGCATTCGGTCACATCTGGCTCGCCATCGTTTTCATCTTCAGGCTCTTGGTTTTCCTGGTGGCCTGCGAGAAGGTCTGGGGTGACGAGCAGAAGGACTTTGACTGCAACACCCGGCAGCCCGGTTGTCACAACGTCTGCTACGACCACTACTTCCCCATCTCTTACACGCGGCTCTGGGCTCTCCAGCTGATCTTTGTCACCTGCCCGTCCCTTCTCGTGACTCTCCATGTGGCCTACAGAAAAGACCGGGAGCGCAAACACCGGCTCAAGTACGGAGAAGACTGCACCCCCCTCTACGATAACACAGGGAAAAAACGAGGGGGTCTCTGGTGGACCTACTTCTTCAGCCTGGTGTTCAAGATAACAGTGGATGGTGTGTTTGTCTTTCTGCTGTTCTACATCTACGAAGCCACCTTCTTCCCTCCACTGGTCAAATGCAATGAAGAGCCGTGTCCAAATGTGGTGGACTGCTACATTGCCAGGTAAGGGCACCTCTAAGGTTCAAGATCTTGAAATCTCTATGGCTAAACTTGGCCTCAGATCTCCACTAAAGCTAATTTCTCTAAAAGAATCAGTTAATCTTGAAGCTATACCATCACTCATCTTTGATTACGTGCTCCACAGGCCCACAGAGAAGAGAATATTCACTGTCTTCATGGTGGCGACCAGCTTCGTGTGTATCTTCCTCACTCTCTGTGAGGTCTTCTACCTGTGTGGGAAGAGGTTCTTTGAATGTTGCAGAGGAGGATCTCGCTCCGTGAGAGAAAACTCCTTCATGATGACCAGAACTCCTCTGACCGTGAAGGAAAACTCTGTGTACAAAGAGCCTGCCCTGGAGAAGGCTAAGAGGGTTGACAACGGCAACGGAGAAGCGAGCAAAGAGAGTTCAGCCCCACCGTACAGCATAACCATCTCCTAGGAGACATGATGAATTTGACTAGTTTATGAATGACATATCAAGTTTGAAAGTACTTTACATCAAACTGTCTGTAATGTTTTTATTCCTTAATATTGTTGAGTTGAAAATATACTTTTTTATACAGCAGTGATCTCAAGTGACTTTGTCTATATGGTTAAATGTTATTATTCTGTTTCTAGGCTGTCATGGCCACAAAATAGATTTCCTGGACTTGTGCAGTGTGAATATTAAGAAAAAGTGAATGCAAGGAAAATATGTAGGCTATAAGAGCATACGTAATGTCATGAACTGAGCCCAGAAATAAAAAGACAAAAAGCCAATTCTATTTTCTTAAATAAAAGACCTGTGAAAATTGCTTTGCCACATATCTCTTTTCTTTTCTGCACAAAATGTTTTGTAAAGGTTGCATATTAAACAGGTGACCCATAAATCATTGAGGTAATTTTTTTTTTTTTTTTACGAGAACTTTGCGAAATGTGTTTTGAGGAAAGACATTTGTATTTTCTCTACAACATGGCAGGGCAGGTAAAAGATGGGCGCAAAAGTAAAGAGTATAGCGGTCCACATCTTGCCGTAAAATATTCAAACAAAATCAGCAATATTACAATATGAAACACCAAAATGTCTTGGGTTACACAATGATCTACACGTGGTTTGTGATGGGAGTGGTTATATTGACAAAAGCTTTTAAAAAATCACCACTCCTACAGCATGTTGCAGATCACCTTTATGACAATTAACCACATCCTGCATTGCTTCAAAGGCAGAACATCAGGCTGAGATTAGATTTGTAAAGGAAAATATGGAGTTGAGTGCACTATCAAGGCAGTGACTGCTGAACATTCCCCTTCTGGGAAAATGAAGATGTAAATTGTTTTATGTCATATTGGCTGTAAACATTATATTGTATCTTAAGTGTATACCAGAGTGCGTACTCAAACAAATGTTAGGCTGTGGCCTTGTTTAATCATGATTAATCAAAGGCCACAGTGTGCATTTATCTTCATATCCCGCTTGCTTAATAGAACTGATACCATGCCACCTATTAAGTAACGTGGTGACAGAGTGGACACACCTTATTAGGGTCTGCTAAGGTCTACCTGATTTACAGCTTAAATGACAACTTTTTTTTTTTATTTGCACGTTTGCAAGTTACACTCAGCTAACAGATTCCTGTTTGGGCAAACAACACATGTGTGTTTTGTTGTTTTCGTTTTAGCTGTGTCTAATTTGCCAATTAAAATAAAGCGATGGCATCACAGTACAGAACTTTTTAAGTAAAAGTGTGTTAAACACTCATTGTTCATGGAGCTCTTGGCTGACCGATGAGTATCAGTTAGCTCCAAGATGAACTCATGCTGACGAGTACCGTAGCTAAGAGGGCGTATGTCATAAGTAGTTGGAGGTTTAAAGGATGGATGCCAAAAGTTGCCACACCTCCAGATTATGTCCAAGTGTTGATTCTACAATGCAGTCAATGTCAGAGACCCACTGTAGGAGAGAGGTTACCTGTTGATCGTATTCCTATAATAAGCCTACTTACCAAACTGGGGACATAATGGACTAAGTGGAGGACCTGTGCGAGGGTAAGATGGAATTTTAGTCATGACTATGTTATTGTAGATTATAGATCAATCATAGCCTTTCTGCAAAGCAAATTACATGAGACTTAAGTAGAAAGGTATAAGTGAAAATGGACTACTGTATTTGGAGGCACTGGGAGAGGCAATTCGAACTCTACACTAGAGCTTCAGCCTGAACTTTCCTTTCCGCAGACCAGCGCTCAAGTATTCCACCGCACAGTGGAAAGTTGTATTATTAAATTATCATATTCATAATTCATCAATTATCAAAGGCATCTTCTACTGCCAAACTTTGTTTCATTCATAGAGCTCAAAGAAATGGTTTGATTAGAAAAGCGAACACTTTTTTAAACCATGCAATGAAATGTTTGGAAGACAACACACTGTTAAATCAAAGCTGATTTCATATACAGTAGTTTTTGTATTTTTGTAATTGCATAATTTTGTCATTTTTATTATTATCTATCTCTACAGATTATAAAGTTTGCATTGTGCAACATTTAAAGACAGGCTTCTAAAGTGGGCAAAAGAAGCAAACCAAAGCTGAACTCATGGATTGGAAATTTCTCGAGGGTCTTCTCAGCGGAGTCAACAAATACTCCACTGGCTTCGGACGCATCTGGCTCTCAGTGATCTTCGTCTTCCGGGTGCTGGTCTTTGTGGTGGCTGCTGAGAAGGTGTGGAGCGACGACCAGGGACACTTTGACTGCAACACTCGCCAACCAGGTTGCACTAATATCTGCTACGATTACTTATTCCCCATCTCCCACATTCGCCTGTGGGCTCTCCAGCTCATCTTTGTCACTTGCCCTACCTTCATGGTGGTGCTACACGTGGCCTACCGGGAAGAGCGGGAACGCAAGTACAGAGCCAAGCATGGAGAAAACACTCGGCTGTACGCCAACCCGGGACAAAAGCATGGCGGTCTGTGGTGGACTTACCTGATCAGCCTCTTCATGAAGACCATCTTTGAGCTCGTGTTTCTCTACTTGCTCCACTACATCTATGATAGCTTCAGGTTGCCCAGGAAGGTCCAGTGTGATGTCTCGCCCTGTCCAAATTTGGTGGACTGCTACATATCACGCCCCACTGAGAAAACCGTTTTCACCTACTTCATGGTGGGGGCGTCTGCCGTGTGTGTGGTGCTCAACATCTGTGAGATTTTGTATCTGATTGCATCCCGGATGGTGAATCTTAAACATCGAGGCAGCATACACACTTCATCTAGAAAGATCCACCCTGACATGAACTGTGATGACTGCAAATCCTCCTTTGGATCGTAGGTCGAAACAAAATCACCAATCAGTCTTCCGATGCCACTTATTGATTAACAATAGTGTGATCTTTTTTTCTCCACTACAGAATAGGTTAACCTTTATCAAGTATGACTTAATACAATACTCACACTCCTTTATGTACATTAAAAAAGTTATCACTCACTGTAATTGATCCTTGTGTCCAAACTGGCCGTGAAATGATCTTTTCCTGACAGAATTCAAATATAAGAGATAGAGGACACGCACTTGATGTTTCTAACTCAATGACTCTTTCCATATGCATGTGGTTATGTCAGAATCACTTTACAATGTGAAGATGGGGAATCTGTCCTTAGGAGGATTTTCAATTTTTCAAATAAATGTATATGTATTTTTTTTACATAAATATCTATTTTAACACAATGATATACCCTAAAATGCAATTCTTCAGTGTCATGTTATAAATACTGAGAAAAAAAGTTAAGTTATACATAATGTAATAATTAATGTGATCATTCAGTTAAAAGGGACTGAATAACAACGACTAAAGCTTACATGATATGTTTTGGTATACTGTGTTTTTGAAAGCTTGTGAAAACACTGAGAACAAAGTCTTCTTTTACATCCTGCTTAATAAAGTGTACATTCACTGGATAGCTTTTTCTCCTACTTTAATGGCGCCATTTCTCCACCTGGTGGCATTAAAGGCATACTGCATCATTACTTTACCATTATAATGTGACTGTTGTGAAGCCTGTCATAGAAGTAGTTTTGTTGGTTCAAGTAGTTTTTTCTTCTTAAAAAGCAGCCTCCCCTCAATATACCTGTAAAGTCTCTGCAGTTGGCTAAGGCTACAACTCATGACTGACTCATAGTGACAACTGCATTTATTAATGGTACCAATTAAGAAGCCTGTCAGGTCAAATCATATAGTCTGCTGTATTTTTTCTAACCTCTATGGAGAAATCGAATTAACTATGCTGAAATATGATTTGTTATTTTGTAAAATTATAATCATCAAGATCTTCAAAATATCTTTGTGATATTTTTAGTTTTTTACAGAACTAGCACTGGTTAAAAAGTTAATGTCTTCAACGCACCGTATTAAATGAAAAGCACATAAAACTATGAATAAAATCAGTTGCATGTATGAATGTGTGTAATGTATGAGGCTTTTTCACAGCTTTTCCTACCACAACAACAGGGAAGTAACAGATGCATCGCATCAAGGTGTTGGCGAGACTGACAACAGGTGATTAGCAACTTTGGTTTCAAAATAAAAACATTAAGGCTAATCCTGTAAAAAATTAATTAACAGCTGGAGTGTATCTAAAGGAATTTCAGACATAAAACCTTGCAAAAAAAGACTTTCTGTTAAACCATCGTGACCATCAAACTTCAATGCTGCTTTCTAAGGGGACATTTTATTTTGAAAAAAAAAAAAACTTAAACAGAAGAGTCATTTTGCGGCTGTTTCCCTGCCTGAGTGGAGTGAGGTGGTTTGAAGAGGAGACAGCAAGACGCTGATAAACTCAACACGAGATTCTCCGTCAGTTTTAAACGAGTAATGACCTGACAGACATGGCCGGTAAAGGTAATAAATATCCTTAAGATACGTTTCAGTTGCAAAACAAGGGTGTTTTTTTGGGTGTGGTAATGTTTTGTTTTTGTAAAGATGAACTTAAGGAAAGCTAAGTCATTTCAAATGGTTTCCTTGCAGAACAAAAAAAATCTATATTTATATTAATTATATTTGTATCAAAGTAATGGTGTTGCATAATGATTATTTATTTATCCTGATATTTTACATTCATCAAACTCTAATGAATTTGAATTGACATTAAAGCCATTGTGACCTATTTTGCATGCACATTCTTTAGCCTGCATGGTTAGAGCAAGAGAGGCTGAACGATTTGTGTTAATGATCTGCACATGGATTGTCAGTGTATCCAGAAATGTGTGAGGGAGATTTCCACTAATATTCAGTTCTGAGCATCATGTGAAGATGGGAGCAGATTAGACAGAGACTTACAACTCAACCAGTCATATTCCAACACCTAATTTTAGCTCTGATTGTAAAATGTAGCACTCTGCTTTTTATTCTCTAGTCAACTCTAATATAGTGATTTAGTTTGGAGTTTGTACAGCCTGTACTGTAGTTATGTGCTCAGCAGCTAATCATTAATACAAGTGACATCTCTGCTGTGTGTTTGACCTGGCTCCTGTGTCTCTGATCAATACAGCACGGACAATGCAGATGATGTTACTTTATCTAAAATCTCTGCAACTCTCTCTGTATTGTTCTGTGATTCAACATGTTCTCATTCTGTCCCCCCTCAGGACTGTGTTGTGGCAGCCTGGAGGAACCAAAGGCCCTGATGAAGATGGGCCTGTGCATGGTCTTCATCGGTCACGTTAACTTCCTGCTGGGAGCGCTGGTGCACGGCGTGGTGCTCAGACACATTAGACTTAACACTCACGCCACGGCTGTGGAGGTGGTCGTCGCCAATGTGGTGGCGCTCGTCACCGGACTCATAGTGAGTGCACATACAGTACATATGAACATCTACTCGTTTTAGCATTTGTGGAATATCAAGCTGAGAATTTGATAACATCTCCAGGAGCAGCACATAACATCACAGTATTTTACAGCTTCTTTTAGGCTTAGTCTGGTTTAGTCCAGCGCTGCTCTGTAATTTCAAGCTGTGGGATTTTCTACCACCGCTGTGGTTGCGCAATGCAACTACTACCACTACTACCACAAATGCATCAACTCCTCCTAAAAATATGTAGAAAATGTCTCCTTTCAGATCATGTGAGACCATGTTATTTCATGTGCACAACTTGAACCCTTGAAACACACGTTCATGTACGTCACAAGTGGAAATATTATATTATTTTTCCACTTTAAAAAATATGGACATTGGTGGATTATTTAGCCCATAATCTCAAACTGATAATTCCAACTTCTAATATGAATTATATGTAAAGTTAAAGGGCCAGTCTGTCATTTTTTTCCCCATTTTTATTTTAATGACTTTAAGATCTCATCTGTCTTTACTCTGCAGGGCACTGTTGTTGGAATTCTGACTATTATTCTGTCTAAAAACAAGAAGAGCAGATGTCTGGTTAGTATTACTCGTTTTCCATATAGATGGTTACATTTTAAAATCTGAATGCTGAGAAGAGACTAAACATTAAAACCAGACTGAAGTGACTGCTCTTTTCATTCATCCTTCTCTACCTATCAATTATCATGCCACTCTCTCTGCTAATGTTGCTCTGTCTATCTGCACTGCATGCACATTTGCAAACTTTTTTCATATTTCACTGCATTCTCAAGATTCATTTTTCTGTCTAGTCAGTATGACATGGAGGGGGAAAAAAGCCCTTTGAGCTAGTGCACGTAGCCTCAGGTATGTGCCTGCAGAGCTGGAATCATCTGTTTTTCTTCTCTCTCGCTCCTGTCAGGCAGTGCGGCTTCTCCTCTCTGTTTATTCAATCAGCTGTCGGGCTGCTCAGACAGGACTGATGAGGCAGCGAGCTGAACGCAATGAGTAAGCCTGGGCAAACCTGCTGTGATAAACCTCTCCTTGTTCTGTTCATTAGTGAGAGTGAGCGTGAACCGGGCAGGGCAGCAGTTTATCTTTCGTCTTGTTATCTTATTTAGTCATCCAGGCATCACAATCTCAGGAATAACATGTAATCTCAACACACCCATTTTTATTCCAATAGATTTTTTAAATTTCTTACATGTGCTGGTTACTACAGCTTCTAATCTTCCAGACTGATTAATTCTTATTGTTCTTATCAAGTTTCGATTTAACAACTCAGTCATCTTCACAAAGCCATTTTAACGCTCTGCTGACGTTCTGTGCCTCCGTCTCACCTTTTGTGTACTTAGGTGAGGTTTCTAGGGATAGGTTTCCCTGCCCAGGATATTATTTAATACCAGCTCATAGCTAATAACTGTAGTTATGTAATGACATATTAGGAGTTGTGATAAAGCTGGTTTTATCCTGTATTCTTATAAATAAATCCCAAACCCAGAAAGACCAAAACAAACAATGCATTAATTCATCTCTCAGTACTTTTAGCTCTGTCTGTCCTGGCTGTATCAGCCTTTGGGTCAAATGGAACATGTAAACATTGATCTGCAATCTTTTAGAGCAAAATTACTTAGTTATTGTACATAATCCAGCCTTATTCACTGTCGAAGGGCTTCTTTCTATCATTGATTCGTGTTTCTGTGTCGTGATAGTTCCAAATGCCTGCCCTACTTTCAGTCTTGTTTCTTGCTTAAGTTTTCATTGTTCACTTTCACTCATTTCTGCTGCAGAGGACTTAGATATTTATGCCTCTCTGGTTGAATCTACAGCATCACACACACATCACTATAAATGAAGGGAAACAAGTTATTTTTATTTGAAAAACAATGAGCTTACGACAAAATAGATGTGTTTTTTGGGGGGGGATATTTATTCATGAACATATTACTAATTTTAGTTGGTATTAATAAAGCACTGAGGTGCCTGTATGTACGTCACTGTAGGTCTTAGGCCATGTGGCATTTCAGACAGAATGTGACACTGTGCTGTAAGTGTGTCATTCTGTGAAACATGCATTCCAAAGTTCAGCCGAGAATCAGCAGGAGTACTAAGGTGAATCTAGTCAATATCTTTCAAAGACAAAGAAGAAAGGTATCTCTACAGTGTCCCAAAGCTCCATAAGGGAACTACTACCCAGTCTGTTTTAAAGAGGTCATATTATGCCTAATTTTGGGTTCATATTAAAGTTACAACTATAAATATGAAAAAGCATATTGTAGCTCATATACAAGATACCATCTTGATTTAGATTGTATCTTTGTTATGGCTAGTGTGCAGAGCAGAAACAGTTACAGCAACTAAGACCTAATGTCGTGTACAAATGGGCACCTCAATGTTGTATTAAGACCGGCTTGAAAAATCCCAAACCAGTCCTTTAATGCATGTTTTTGACATTTTTTCATCTTGGTTTTATCCTTTATAACTTTAATACTTATCTTTGAATATCGTAGTCATGTTGTAACAGCTGCCTTAAATATTCTGTATTCCTTTTTGTATGTATTAATATTGTTTATTTGACTCATTTTCTGCAGCAGCAGGGAGCATTAAGTTGTCTTCCTTGTTTTATTTCCTCAGACGTGGTCTCTTTTCTCAGTCAGTCTGGCTGCAGCAGTCATGGCGGCAGTTTCAGCCATCGGACTCTTCGTGTCTGTGGTGATAGCCATCGTTCAGAATGGGCAGAGCCTCATGACTTACTGCCGCTTCCCCGATGCCATTGGCTACTCGGCTGTGAACAACGAGTGTCCGTTTGACCCCACGCGCGTAAACGTGAGTGTATAAGTGTGTGCGAGACACACGCTGAGATCAAAGCATGAACTGTGACCTTCTTCTGCAGCAGCTGGCTCTTGGAACAGCTGACCATTGTTCCTGCGGCATAAATACAACAGTTCTGCACATCACCGCAGAAGTCTCCCTTTGCATATGTGTGTGTATGTGTAAATGGAATGTGGTGAAAGCAGGCGAGGCAGGAGTGGGAGGCTGGGTGTCCGTCTTTTCTGCCACTCAGGTCGTCACACTCTGCAGCTGGCTGGTGGCAGAAATGCTGACCCGACCCCGTCTGTCCACTTCAGGCTCTGTTCTGTTCCAGTGTGCTGCTTCCAGTGGATTGTCAGGCTTGCTCAGCCTCACAGCTGCATCCACACATCAGCACCACTTTGGCATTTTAGCAGAGCTTGTAGTCTACAATTTGTCAGTTAAGTGACCTTTGTCTTAAGCTGGAATTATACTTGACACAGGGGGTTAATGGCAGTCTCACTGTAGATACACACAGCGTAGGATTTGTTTTATACTCAGTGTCAGCTTTCAGCCATTAGACACATATTCCCCAGAGGAATTCTGTTTACATTCTTACATTCACTTTTGTGATACAGGGCGACTGTGAGAAGACTTGTACAAAAACTGTGAGTGGTTATGTTGGGCTGCATGTGTTAATTTAAACTTCACCAGAGGAAACGTTTCAGGAAAAACACAAGCATGCAAACTAGTTACAGTGTTTTAATTAACACTTTATTGATCCCCTTGGGGAAATTTTGTTAGCCTATAATACTTATGTGTATTTGCCTAACTGTCTAATGGCTTTCTATAAAATAGTAAGTAAGTTTGGATGTTTGCCCATTTATTCCCTTCTAGCACAAGTGTAATATAAAGCAAAAATTACCTAAATGGGATCAACTAATTTACGTGTGCTTCTGAAAAATTCAGGCAAATTTAGCTTGCAATAGCTAACCACTTGCAGTGCTACACTTGGCAAGTTTGCATTTATCAGCTATGATAAGCTATCAAAGCACAAAACCAGCTAGTTAACAAAAGATCATTCCTGTTTACTTCAACATGGGCCATTTATTCTAATCAATTACAGTTCTTCAACTTTGTGAAATCGGGGGTGTGGTCAGAGGCAAGACCACCCCCAGAATCTGATTGGCCACTGTCGGAGTCAGAAGATGGTACCTGTAGCTAGGCTACCTGGCTTATGATTATAAATGAATGTAGAACCATCAGAGGCTGAAATAAATCATTATCATTACAAAAATAAAAAATAATATTTATTATGTAATTTAAAAGTTTATTAATTTTTTGCACACTAGAGTCCTGTAGCACTTTCAAGGCCAATTAGCCTTACAAGGCATACATTTTTACCACTCCCCAATTGTTTATCCCTATTTTGAAAATTGCAGTGATTTGTTTACTATTTCAGAATAAATAAAGTAGCATATTGGTGTTTCTTGCAATAAAACAGTTCTATATATGAACACATTAATATACAGATTAAGTTATATGAAATTTGTTTTTCGTTTGTTTGTAATGCCCTTTAACTGATTTACTTCATTCCTAATCTGCTGCCTGTCTTGGTGTTCGTGGAGTGTTTGCCCCAAGCACAGAAAAAACTTTGTTGAAGACTACTGAGACTGCAGAACATGCTGTTAACTCAGAGTTTCTTATCAGCTGGGGACCTCCAATATGGCTGCCAGGGGGTATATTACATCACCTGAGAATGTGTTTTGAATTCTGGTTCATTCATAGGTGCTTAGAGCCAGTAATGATGCAAGGTTTTTTTTTGTGCTTCCTTCCAAGGAAAGTTCCAAATTTCAGACTATAAACTTTAATTCCCCTTGTAGTCTGCAAGTCAGCATGTCCAACAAAAGGCAGCTCTTCATCTTTGTTTTCCCTCTGTACACTTTTACTTTGATACATTCTTCTCTGCATATTTTATTCACAACACTGACTCTGCTGTGCTAACGGAAATTCCCAGACCTGCTGCTGTGTTTTGTTTTTGTTTTTTGCAAGCGCTCCACAGTGGTCTGAGGAAAATAAGATTCTGTACTACATCATTACCCACACGCTATTGCATCATGGTGTGTGAAGGTGCAGAGTGCTGTTGCTTCAAATTGTGCTCTGCATGGTCCAGCTTGTGGCTGCCACTAACTCCACTCCTCTGTTCCTCTCCAGAGTACCACTCTGATCCTGTGGGTGCCCCTAGTTGTGACTTGTGTCATCCAGATGGTGTTTTCTGCTCGGTGCTTTGCAGTCTGCTTTTCATTTCTGGGTCTCCCTTGCTGCCCTAACAGGAAAAGACACAGAAACTATGGCAGAGCGGTGAGAACACAGTATTTTGCTTTGAAAATGTAATCCTTTAGAAGTTGCATAAGACTTTCTATAGGACAGTGTTAAAATTGTGTATAGTGTGTACACACACACACGCTATATAATAGTGTACAATTGAATAAAAAAAAAATCTATAACATAATTTCTCTGTGTTTGTGTAGATCAATGTGGTGAGGCCCATGGAAGCAGCAGTTACCTCTTCCTATATCGAACCTCCAAGGTACACTGAGCATCAGATAAGCTGCGCTGAACCTCCCAGAAGCCATCGTGATCTTCAAAGATATAACAGTGCTCCTTCAAGACAGCAGCGCCAGCCACCTCCCCTTCCACAGCCTCCTCCCCGTCAGCAACGGAGTCTTCCTCCCTCAGAGAGACAGCCACTTCGCCAGCCGTACAGAGAAAGGTCACACAGACAAAGGCAGGAAACGAGCGCTGGTGGCCAGCAAAGGGCACCGGAGCAACACCATCTACTGGAAAGGGGTACGATGGAAAGGTCCAGCTTCTGGATTTAGTCATATTTGACAGGCCATGGCTTCTTTAAGAACAAGGACTATGAGCGTATATGCTCTAGTTGTAGGTAAAATGTTTTTTATTCAGATGTTATACTCACAAATTACCCTGTCAGTATGGACCTGTAGACTTGCAAAGTTTTATTTAATTTTAATGTGCTGTGGATCTGAGCTCAAATCTGGTGCATGAAATGATCTTTGGACTGTGTGCAACACGCACATTACCAGGGTTTGTGTCTTCTTGTAGTTTTGTACGTATGAGGTCGAAGTTATTCATATCAGCAGAGAGAAATGAAGCGGATCTAAGTGTCAGTTCTTGCTGGCATCATGAACTCAGTTAATAGCTGGACATTTTTGAGAAATAGTTTTTTTTACTTCATTGCAGAGAATTAGATGTGTGTGTGTGTGTGTGTGCATTAAGTATAGAGATAGTTAACTCACCACGGAGCAGTTCTCGAAGCATTTTTCCAGTTTGGTTAGCTGTAGTCCTAACCTTGCAGTCACAATGTTGTTACCAACGCTACCATGTGTAGCGTCTATAAAACTGAATCGGTTCTCGTGATTATGCAGCATATGTTCTAGACTATTTCTTGGATGGAAGCAGTGACTTCTTGATCCTTGTCAATATTGTCACTTGTTTTTACACTTAGGGAATATCTTAGCCTAGCTTGGCATAAAATTGGAAGTAGGGTGATCCAGCTAGGCCAGTGCTATCTAACGTTAAATAATGTGTTTGCCAGCATCTCTTAACATCAGAAGTGGCATCCTGCAAATTACATCTTGCAGCTAAATTAGGAGTTTCCTGTACTAACCATTTCTGTCCATAACAGCAGGACCCTAGGAAGTCCCAGCTTGGCAAGGAATGATGAATGTGTGCGGTGTCTTCTTCTAACACTATAACTATAAGTGAATGAGATTATTTCCTGTAATATTTGGGTTTAGACCCAAACATTTAATGGAGACAGGAGATGAAGATGCCCCCACAAATGAAACACAAGTGAGTAACTGAGACTGTGTGTGCATTTTTTTCTGCAGTTAGGTCAAGGAGGTTTTTGTATTTATTGCCTAAATAAATAAAGTTTTTAACGAAAATAATACATCTATTATATATGTTTTGTATCTGTAACAGAAATCATGTTATTTTGATATATGCATTGTCAGCAGCTAGTCGCCTGACGGGTATGACTGGTTACACTGACAGGTTGAGACAAACATTGATCCACACCCTGCCAGGTGTTAGTAAAAACTTTCAATATACACTGACGGGTTGCAACTGCATGACAATGCATGATAATCCAGTTGCGACCTGCTCAGCTACCAGACTGCATGTCCACAGTAAAATACTCTTAATTCCTTACATATCCTAAATAACAAAACACAGTCCACACATGCGGCTTTGAAACACATAGGTATATTTCGATTTCAGGTCCAACAGAACAAACATGACATCCTCTCGTGAGGTTTTCATGCAACAGAAAAGTACAAAGGGAGGAAAGGGAAGTTAGGAAGGAAGAAAGTGGGGAGTGTATGTATCCAACACAAGGTACCAGTTCACTAGAGGCAGTGAGAATATAAAAGGGTTAAACTGTAGTTGATTGGGGGGTAGCAATTGTTGTTCCTTATCCTACCAGCAGCAGGCAGTGACAGTATAGGATTTCCCAATGCAGGCGCGGCTGTTTAGGAAGCTCCTGAGCCTAACCTTCGATCGGTCTTAATGTTGTGGGTGTAGCTGCACCAGCACAGCTCACAGGATCTCACTGCTAAATCACTCTGCCACCGTCACACACCTTAATTCAGTTTGTGGGGTAGTGAAATATTGGACAACACACTGAACTAATCACAATTAGCCTGATATAATGGGTCATTGTCTAAACAACATTGTCCTGTCTAAACAACAAAGACATTTTCACCTCACATGGTAGATGGAGAAGTTATCCAAGTGTTGTAGAAGTGGATGTTTGGATTTGATTCCTTATCTTCCACAGGGTGAACCCACCTCAAATAATGTTATTAGTCTGGATTTCAGCTGAGCACTTCAGTGTCCCATTTAGAAATTATTTTCCAAAAATATGAGAATATCATGAAAAATCAATTCTTATATCACTTTTCCTAAATACCTGTGGTGAAATCAGCTCATACAGCCCTACAGAAATATTGCCAATAATATGCAATATGCAAGTATACAAAGTTAATGGATATTCAGTTTTTCCAAGTAGTACTTCACTAAAATTTATCTGTGAGTATGTGAATATTCTGTTTTCCATTTTTTCAGTTACTTCACAGACTGAGTTTGTGCTATGTGTTTAACTTTCAAAACAGAAGATGGCAATAGTGATCTGGCAATAGGAGCCTTACACTGAAACATGAGAATTGCTAGATTTGCTGCAACCAGTGGCTCTGTTTACATATGCACAGTATTTCAGATTGAGGTTTTTAATGTGTAGAGCTTTAAAATATTTTACAGCAGCCATAAATTTTTTATAATCTTATGTTTCATTTGATTTGAGTTGCTGTGCTTCAGCGTCTTGGTGCTACATTCATAAATGAAATATGTGAAGAGTGAGTTCCCCCGATATTAATGATGTAGTGCTAATGTAAACACAGCCACTGATTTCTGTCAGATTGCTTCATACTTTATGTCTGTGAACCCTAAAAACACCAAATCAGAACAAGTGTGTGAACTTGTTCCTGTCTCATGAAAACATGTCCCTTCATCTAACTGCTCTGTAAGCAGACTAATCCAGGAGGTTAGAAAAGCATTCAGCTAGAGAATGATGAACGAGCCCTTAGTGAGTTCTCTGTCCGTCAGAGGAAAAGAGAGTGGGGTCAGGTTGTGTCCCGAGACAAGTATTCAATCTTTTCTGCCTAGTATAGTGCTGAGGAGGCTGCAGAGCTACAAAAAGATACTGCTGTGCGTTAACTGTTTTTTGTAGATTTTCGCTGTAGTCTGGTTCATAGGATCATGCAGTATTACAGGTTACAACTATCTTAAGTTTACTCCTCATTGATAAAGAACTTTCAAATACTTACAAATTAACAACACAACATGATAATACTGTAAAAGTTAGCCTCAAGCATACATTGCATATTCACATGCACACACACGCATTCAGACCAAATGCACAGCCATAGTTAATAAACACATGGCGGCTCAAACGATATGTGCTACTGGTGTCACCGATCAAAGCAATATGGAATCTCCTTATTTCGCTAAAATTCTACTCCGCCTTAACAAATCCACAAATCCCGAACAGATCAACCTGCCACTGTAAACTGGAACATCGTGATCAACATATCAAAGTGAAAGCGTGATAACAAGAATAAAAATGAATGAATAAAACAACATGAAGGAGGAAAACAACATGTACAAATGAAAAAATAAAATCCAACATCAACAAAATGATAGTAAGATGTCAATAAAAACCTAATGGGATCTTAGGCCTTCTTTTTCTCAGCAAAAAGATCGTATAGCAGTAAAAAATCCCAAATGACCCCCACCCACCTCCACCCCACGACCACCCATTCACATCACGCCAGTAAGCTACGCTACATAATACTGCCTTTCAATGACAGAGAGTGTGCACCATACATGTAGACTTCATCTCATGATATACATAGACGTTCAGTATATACATGATATACATGTGTGTTTGAGGAGAATCCCCACCCTCAGAACATTAACAGACGATTGATCGATTATTAAACGTATGCATGTCCCTTCATTTTTCCCCAAATATACAGCTCTGGAAAAAATTAAGAGACCACTGCAAAATTATCAGTTTCTCTGATTTTCCTATTTAAAGGTTTATGTTTGAGTAAAATTAACAGTTTTGTTTTATTCTATAAACTACTGACAACATAACTCCCAAATTCCAAATACAAATATTGTCATTTAGAGCATTTAT